>VRYO01002184.1:15726797-15798288 GCA_009812075.1 Sialia sialis | reverse complement strand
CATCCAGCACCCCAAATCCAACACCCTGACATCCAACACCCCAAATCCAATACCCTGACATCCAGCACCCTGACATTCAGCACCCTCGACATCCAGCACTGCAACATCCAGATGTGACATCCAGAATCCCAGCTCCCCGACACCCAGAGCTCCCCCCAGCTCGTGTCCGTGGGGAGCAGGGCAGCGCTGCTGTGAGTGATGGAGCTGATGTCCCACGGGTAAATCTGTCACAGCTACGAAGCCAGAAGGACATGGCGTTCCAAGACACCACCTCTGCTCTGCTATTTCCTTCAATTGACCCCACGGCAATTTCCCAGCTGGAAGCAGCTCCCTCACACCCAGTCCTGACAAAGTTGTCGCTGAGTTCAGAGCCATTAGCACCTGATTTTTTGCCTCTGAGCTTTCACAGCTTTGTAGCTATCAAATCTGAGCAGGATGCATTTTGCAGGGATGCCCTCGTTCTCCATCCCCAGAGCCACCCCGGGGCCCTGCCAGGGCTGCAGAGGGCACAGCACTCCGGGGGAGCTGCATGGCACTGGAGGACTTATGAGCTGCATGGAAAAAATGTTGAGCTGTGGGAAGCAATGATCTTTCAATAAGCATTGAAAAGTGTACAGTCAGACATTTAAGAGCAGCCCTGGCAGAAAAACAAAGAGAAACTCTGGGTGAGCTAATCCAAAAACAACAAAAGAAATTTTCCTTTGCCCCTCCTGGGTTAGAGCTCTGCCTTTCCATAACTTCAGCCTGTATTGCTGTGTCTCACACGCACCCATCTACTCCTGCCCAAAAGGAGTTCAGAAAAGAAACCAGCTCTGCTGGGGGAACACTGATCTGCAGATTTTGCAAGAACAGAAGAAGAGAAAGAAGTGGGAGGAAAGACATGAGATGGCATCCAGCATGGGGTGGGTGAGCCTGTGGAGGCTGCACTGCTGGGGCTGCCTGCCTCCTGCTCCCCACCTTGAGCAGTGGCAGTGTGAAGGGAGGAAGGGGAAGGAAAAGCATCTGGGGAACTGTTAGTCGAGCCTGGTTTAGTTTAGTAACTTGTAATCATAACACGTCATGAACGACACAGGGCATTGCCTCCTGAACAGCTTGGCTTGTGCCCCAACCCAGACTGGACAGGGTTTGATATCCTAAATATAGGTGCTTGGTAAGCACCTTTCACAGAGGCCTAAAAATGAGGATCCTAGCTGCTTTTGGGGTATGAAAGGTTTTCCAGAGTGAGTCCCAGGAGGGCTGTGATGGCTCCATCCCTAAGCATGGCTCCACAGTTGGACCCTGAGCCTGCACCCTTGGTCTGGGTGTGTTGTTCACATGCTTCCTATCACACCACGTGAGCATTTCCAGGCAAACTCTGCCTGACCTGAAAAGTTCCTGCCTGCCTGGAGGTTGTTAATTGCAACAGCACTGGCTGCTGCAGAGAGCTGGATGTGAAAGGCAATGCCCCAGGGAGCATCCTTCCTCCAGACAGCTGCTTTCTGCTCCAGGCTGCACTCAACACCACCACATCTACAACAGAAGGAACAGCCTGTGGAGATTCTGGTGACACCTGCATGGAAATGCCCTGTTCCTCCTGCATTTAGGTGCCTGAATGCAGCAGTCAGAGCTGTTTTTGGGCTCACATAGTGACACACAGCTGGTATAGTGACAGCATTCCGGGACAGCTAGGATTCCCTTCCATATAAGCCTGCATCCCTCTGCTACCAGTCTAGCAGGTCATCTACAGCCCATTGCCTGGAGTAGGCAGGATACAGGAGCACAGGCTGCTTCTCATCAGCTTATCCCTCAGCTGTGCAGAAAAGAACAAGATTTTTTTGTTTGTTTGTTTTTTTGTTTTTGTTTTTTTTAATTATTTTTTCTTTAACAGACAAAATTCATGAGAAATTCAGGATTAGGGAAACATTTTGATGTCTAGCAAAATGAGAATGGTTGTGTTTGAGGAAATAGAAAGATTTTGAGAAAACAGACTGACATATTCAACATCCTTTGCAATTTCACTTCTTATTTTGAAAAATGCTGACCATTTAAATAAAATTTTTAAAAAGCCAAGAATAATTACGTATGAAAGAATAACTTTCCTGGAATATTTCAAGTCACTGGGGAAGGTGACTTTTTAGTTTCAAGACCTTTGAAAGAGACAAATTCCTTTGCCCTTCAGTGAGTGTGTCTTATGGCTGGGGAGCTGTAGCCAGAGCAGGATGTGTCCTGGACTCCACAGCCAGGGGTGCATGGAGCTTCTTGGCTCAACAGCAGATCCATAACCAATGAAGAATTATTTCTGTGCTAGTATATGATGGCTATTATAATATTTTCATTGTACATTTTTCCTTTACAGTCAGCAGTGCCGACTTACAAGTGAAAACTTTTCTTCTGTTGGAGAAAGGATGGTGGTGTCCAGTGTCTCTGTATGTTTATCTGCCTCTGCCCCTTCCCCAGCTTCTTTCGTGGTCGTTATTTCTGTGAGTTATCTCCTTGTGCCATTTGTCAGCAGGGAAGGTCCCAGGGTTCCCCTGCTGGGTGGGACCATGTGTGGGCTCCTGCAAACCCCTTCCCTGGTGTCCTCGTGGCACATATCTCATGAAGTAGGACAAAAATAGTTAGCAGACAGCTCTTATAACACACTGGTCTCTTTTCAGGGAAACTCAAGACATGTTTGAGAGGAAAAGATCCTCCTGTAAACCTCCTCCCTTTGTGAAAACTGCTCCTTTGAATGACTTCCTGAAAGATCCACGTGGCTCCAGGGAAAGTTCCATAATTCTGAATTAGAAAGGCTTTGCTCTGCAATCAAGACTTCAAACATTGTCATTTAGCAGTCTTCTGAAATAGAGTATTTCAGTGTCTTTTGCTCTACTCACAATAGCAGTAATGTGAGGAAATCTCACCAGCACAGCTGGTCTGAATAGTGACGTGTACGAAATAAAACAGACTTCTTGGGCCTGGTACATACATCCTGCTGCTCTAGATGATTTCTAAACACAGGACACAATGAGCATGAATTGACAACTCATAAACTATTGAAAAGGGATGCTGGGCTATTTCTGTATCCTGGAAGAGTGCACTGTCTGAAGAAAATGAGCAGGAATAGTTTTAGTTTTGCGCTTACATCTAGCAAAAGGATTTAGACAGTTAAATACATTTAAAAATACCTTGGAGGTATTTTCTTTTCTTTTCTTTTTCTGGAATACCTGCTTAGTAACAACTTAACCCTGTGTTAATGCAAACATAAAAATAGTCCAAGCTCAGAAAGGCTCAGTGAATTTTTGAGAGAATGTGAGAAAAGTAAACAATCTATGGCTCTGAATCTGGGGAGAGTTCACTCTCTGCTCTTTTTTCACCCTCTATGGACCCCTTTTCCTCTGCAATGACTGCACATGGCTGCAGAGTCTGCAGAGCCAGACTATGTGTGCTCCAGGCCTGGACTTCTGCATGACCCATATGCATAACCCCTAGAAATTAGAACATTATACCCAGGGGATCAGCCCTGAGCCATTTCTGACAGGAGTTAATAAATGGCACAAGATCTGCTAAGGGACAGAGGGTAACAGGCTCATTTGTCAGCCTGTCTGAAGCAGTTGTCTTCTTTGTCTTCGGGATATATTTCAGCATCTCAAATATTTTGCAAGCTGCTAGCCCAGGCAACTGCACTAAATTCTTGCAGACACCACTGTGGTGGCTTCAGTCTGGGTCAAGAGGCCACATTATGCAGCCACACTGTAAACCTGGAACTGGGGCACACAATGAAGGGTTTTGTCCACGTATGCAAGAGCAAGAGTAGATATTCATTGGTCTACTGAAATCAACAGATTTGCTGATACATTGGACCCTGCAGATGGGAAATCAGCTATTTTTTTTTAGAAAGATAGAATTGATCAAGAAATAGAAGAGGCTGTGGAAGTCTCTGATAAGGGAGAAACCTTTGAAATAGTGGCAAAGTCCTGGTTAGAAGATCATCTGCATCCAGGATCAGCAAAACCAAAGAGAGTATTGGAACAGCATTTAATGATACTTTTCTGTGTAAGGATTAAAAAAGACAGCACAGTGGAAAAATATTCATTTCCTTGAGCTGTGCCAAGAAAAGACTGTGCATATTCCTGGTGTGATTGTGCTCTGTGCCAAGCACTTGGTGTGGGTACCTGCCTCGGGCACAGAGAGACTGCGGGCACAAGCCAGGGCACCTTCAATGATCAAATTGTCAGGAAGAGATTTCTCCATTCAGAGCAAGAGTTCACTGAGTTTTTTCAACGTTTTGCCTCTCACCAGAATATTCCTGGCAGCAAACTTGTTTATTTGGATATTTGTATAAGGTGAATCATAACAAAGGAATCACAGACCCAGCTGAAACAGGCTGCTGCTCAGTCCTTGTTCTGCAGCTCATTTTCAGAGAATGCCACTGATTTACTGAGATTGACATCCAAAATCCTGGATGAATCAGGCCTTTGCTTCTCAGGTACACGCATTTGATTTTTCTGGCTATGCTGAGTAACAGAAAGGTTATTATTTAAATGGAAACAGTAAGTACAAAGTAAAGAAAGGAAAAGGGAGAGAGCATCATGCCTGCTGTGAGACCTTCAGCATTGGCAGCATAAAAGTTGTGTGGCCTTTCTGCAGAGCATTGGGCCAAGCAGTGAGCTTTTTCTGTAGTGCTGTGGGAGACCTTTGAGGTGCTAGAGAGGAGAAGGCAGCACTCATCAGCTCTCACCTCCAGCCCAAAAGGGTCCCTGTTGTGCTGTAGGACTGATGCTGGCTGCTGCTGATATTCTGAGCAGGCGCCGTGCAGGTTCTTGGTACTGTGGCCTGCAAAAGAACTCATCTGTTTTGGTGCTGGTGCTATGAAGGGAAATACTCCCCTGTATTTCTAGTCCAAAACTCAACCTGCATTTTCAGGAAGATCCACTTAAACAGCAGAGTGTACCCTTCTTTAGCTCCAGATACATAGTTTGGGGACCAAATTCTTTGTTTACAACAGAAGCCATGATCATCACAGAGTGCCTTCTGTAGAGTAAAAGAAGGACACAGCAGGAAAAGCTTCTTAGACTCTACTGGGGGAAACTGGGAGACAGTGCTTGGGTTGTGTCACAGGTTTGTGCATGTATTGGATTTTGAGGCCCAGTTTTTCAGCAGTAGAAGGGTGTGGGAGCTCACCATGGGAACTGGTCTGGGGGTTGTGCTCCCAAAAAGGGTTTAGAGACACAAGTGATTGCTCCTCTCTGTCACCTCACCATCGTGTGCAGGAGTTTGCCCTCCCATGGAATGGTGTTATTGAAACTAAAAGATAATGGTTCAAGGAACTTCTGGCATTTAGCATATGGTAACATAAAATCTTATCAGGATCAAAAAGCTTATGATACAAAAAGCCATTATGAAGTTGTTTCTAGGCTTGACTTCACTTGCCCTGCAGTGGATAAAGTCCAATTTGAGACTAGCTGAGGGACACATTTTTCCTAATGCTGACACTGCTTTTCTAACACATCTGAAGCTTTGCTGTGAGGGTAGATGCTATCTCTGAAAACTGCCAGAGCAGGGTGGGACACCTTCCCTGAGTGCTCCTCACCAGGCACCATGATCCTTAGGATGCATGGCTATCAGGGGTGATGCCCCTGGGAAGGGAAAGAGAAAAAGCGTGTTTGTGACAGAATTTGCTGTGCTGGAGCCTGTACACACTCATGCTTGCCCTTCTCATCCATACTCTATGTAATCAACTCATGAATCTAAAACTGCTCGCCAAAACTCTTAATAACCAAAGATCCTCCTTAATTCAGTTGTTTGCTTCATGCTTCAGCTGTTGGAAAAGTTACAGTAATTTCACAATTATAAGCCACACTTGATTATAAGCTGCACCTCCTGGTAGACGGGTAGACCACAGGATTTGTCCATATATAAGCCGCACCTGAATATCAGCCGCACCTTTTTTTTTCCTTTTCCCTGCCAGGATCCATGTGTAACAAAGTAACGAGTTAGTAACAGAATCGCTGCCAGCTGGGTTTGGTGTCAGGTGCTCAAGTTGCAACAGTTTTCATAGACCAGCGAAGCCTTTAAAGGCCGCCCCAGGTGCCCTCCCTGACCGGCTCTCACTTCCAGGTTGGCATTTTGCTGGGATTTGTTCATATATAAGCTGCACCTGAATATAAGCCACACTACTGGGGTAGGCTGGATTCTTCAATGAAAAAGGTGCGGCTTATAATTGTGAAATTACTGTATATCTTTTTTTTAGAATAGGGGGCAAAGTACTGTACAATGAATTCCAAGTGCTCCCACACAAGGGACCTGAAAAACAGTGCTACAAAGTCCGCAGGCTGGGAGGTGTCCTGGCAGGGAGAAGGGAAGGAAAGGTGCCACATGTCACACCCTTTGTCCCTGGCTGCACCACCGCCCTGAGCTGCCCCTTGCTTTGCAAGTGCTAAAGGGCAAGTCCCACATAAACACTCCAAAGGAGATTAGGCCCCAGGTGCGTTTGGCACCATCCTACCCTGAAAAACACAGAAGCCAAAAACCCCCAATCTCCCTTGCCTGGCACATCCTTGCTCCTGGTACCAACAGGAGCTGCTGAGCCTATCTTGCTCCATGGCAAAGAGGCTCTGCTTTCTCATTGCTTCTCCAGCACTGGATAGTCCTGGGGTTTATTGGGTATGAGCCCTTGCCAGATGCAAAGGTTAATGAACTCTGGCACCCACTGCTGTTTGCAGGTGGGTCATTATATGTTCATAACAAATATGCCATCAGTTCAGGGCGGTCAGGAGCCTGTTTCATCACGTGCACACTAGGGCACAGGTACAGGCTTGAGCTGCCTCCTTCTTCTTAAAATCTTTAATGATTTTTTTTTTTTTTACCGGGATAGTTTCAGAGCTGCTGCCCGTGAGTAGTTCTCACATTTCCCTTTCACAAAATGAAGGCACAAAGGCATTTGGGAAGAACAAAAAGTACTCAAGATTCTGACAACAATTACAGCTGAAAACCAAGTTTGATTCAACATCTCCTGTTTTTCCCTTTGTTTCACCTGAGGACCTCTGTAACTATTTGAATTTCCAAAGAAAGATTTTAACATGCATTTTTTCCATTACAAGTAACCTTAAGTATAAGGGGAGTTAAATATAGAGTTAGGAAACACAGGAATGTTCAGGTTGAACAAAATGCTTCTGATTGCTCAAGATTAAATATTTTTCTCCTCCCTGCCTTGCTAACCCAGACATGTTCTCTTTCTGGTTTGTTTTGACCTCTGCGCTGACAAATGCTCCCTCCTCTGTGCCTACTCGAGGGTACAGTAGGTGCACCTTTAGTAAGGTTCTTGTTTTTCCCCTGATGTTCTCATTTGCCTCAAGCTCTTTGAATTTGAAACCTTTATATCTGCTTTCCAGCACATTTTCTCCCCTGGCAGCTGAGAAAATGCATGTTCAGCACCGGGATGGTGGAGACAGACACGCTGAGCCCACAGCTGGGCTGTGGCAGAGCAGGCTGATGGAGCTGTAGAAACCTGTGGTCTCCCTGAACACCAGCATCGAGGTGTCTTTTAGGAGAAAAGGAGGACACTTATACTTTCCCTTCACGTGTTTTTCTGCTAGTAAGAGAGCCAATCTGACCTGCAGATCTTCTTGCACATCTCACCTTGAGCAGAGCCAAGGCCATGGACCTGCATTACCCTTTATACCTCTCTTGTGAGTACTGGCATGGTAGATGGGGTCACAGTCCTCCCTTATCACGGGTTTTATACCACTTACTAATTCCCTAGGTCAGAGAACCTATTCTGTCAGCCTGACTGGGTGGCAGCAGAGGAAGAGACCCCATCCCCATCCTCCCAACGGAGGGTGAGCACGGGAGCAGCTCCAGCTCTCTTCCCCAGTGAGTGGTGGCTGCCTTGCTGCACCAATGGTTTCCTGGCTGTCCCTGGCCATATTGCAGATCACCTCTCACTCCTGAAAGCATCCTCACACCAGGATTCAGAGGGTTTTAGGATAGGTGGTTATCACACTCTTAAAAGCCTCTCTCCAGATCACCAGGGAAAGCCAAAAGTGGCAGCGTAAAGATAGAGACCAGCAGACTGTTGTGTGGACGTTTCAATATCTGCATGGGTGGCTTGTCTAATTCTGCCCTCATCTCAGTCCCTTATCATGGAGAATTGCCATCCCTGATCCTCCTGCCAATGCCTCCTCAGGCTACAGAAATGTCATGGGACATGACAAACCCATAAACATGGGCAGTTTTACGGGAGAGCTGGTGTATTATGCACACAGCAGATAATTGTGCTGCTAGGAGAGAGATAGCACAGGCAATAAAAAGTAAACAGACAGTATTTGCCCAGCAGCTTGTGGACTCACAGCAGGCTGCTGGAGGAAACAGGGAGCAGCTCAGATCAGCTATTTCATGGTCAAGGCCAGAGAAGCAGTAAAGGAGATCCTGGGAAGGATCTGCTGACAGCTGGGACCCTGTTGGGTGGATCTGTGTTTGTGGTCCTTACCAGACAAATGCAGCCTCTTGTCTCAACCATCCTGCTGAAACTGTCTGACCATGTGGGACTTCTCCCACAGCCTGTTTTCTTCCACTCTGAGCACTGGGTGAGGAAAAGGGAAGAGGAAGCCAATTCAGGTGCAAGCAGTTGTACAGACTGTGCCCAGCTGAATCATTATTTTCATACTGCAAGTGAGGACATACTTGCATGAAGAAATTATTCTTTCAATAATAGCAATGAAAAGTCAGTTTTTCATACATGTGGGAGTGCAAGAGGGCTGAGAGGAGCAGCACCCCATGCAACAGGTGATTCCATAAGCCACCCTGGCTGGCCACACTACCGGCCAGGGTCAGCCTACCCAGCTGCTGTTCCAACAGTTGTGTCATCCTAATCCCCCACCACGTGTTAGCATTCCCTTGGCATGCCCAGGACTGCCAGCCATGGCTGCAGCTCCACTTGGCCACAGCAGCTGGGGAAGAGTGGCCTCCAAGAAATCTTCATTTTCATGCTGATAAAGATCAAAGTTTTTCTCTTCAGGGTTTCACAGCAGTTCCCACTGTGGAGGAGGGCTCACCTGGGGACTGAGTGATTTGTCCTGGGGTGCAGGCAGTGGCCACATCGATAAAGCAGAGCTGCACATGATGCCAGGGGGGAATGGCAAAGAGCAGTTTGGGACAGAGGCGCTGTCAGCCCCTGGCAAATCCGTGGCCAGAAGGAAAAGCTGTCATTAAAGGCCACCCAGATGACAGCATCTGTGTCACCCAGGGGCTTGTCTGCAGAAAACATGGATTTGCATTGCCATGACCTGTCACAGCCCATCACCCTCCTGTGCCCCTCTGTGATGTCACTGCTGCCTCCATAACCATGGTTCTGAGAATCCATGTGTGGATCAGCGCTCACTGTGTTAGATGGCACATGGCCATCATTATCCCAAATTATCTAAATACGCTGAATAAAGAGTGAGAGGTAGTGAGTAGACACACAGTGGTCGATTCAAGGAGGTGGCACTGTTCAGGAAGAGATTTTTAAAAATCATGCAAAATTTTGCAAATCTTTACAAAAAGCATTGGGCTGTGCCAAGAAGAATATCCAACCCAGAGGTTACAAGGATTAAGAAGCTGCATGGAGTTAGCCAAGGTGGGACTTAATAATTCTGTTTTGCTCACTTGGAGATTATTATCACAATGAGAAGAAGATGCCAGGGTCTCAAGCTGACTTTTAAACATGAGGAGCTATGTATGCATGAAAGCTGCATGGATGTGGAAAAACCTTCCTCCCAGCTGGGAATATAAAACCATTATAGGCTTGTTTGAATTACAGGGCAAAGGTTTTATTTAGTGTGTGCTACACAGCATTATCTCCCAGCTCCCAGATCTGTGAGGCTGGTCCCCAGTGAGGAAGTTAGATTCTTTTTCCCAGCTACAGGATGAGAAAATCACAGTTTTTCTGGCAAAACAAAACAGGAAAAGGATAAGATATAGCTGGGGTGAAAATAAATAACTCGTTTTGCATCAACTTGAAGATTTTCAACACCTGCAGCCTCCTTTAAGTGTTTAATCTCACATTCAAAAATAAATGTCAAGTGATTGTACTTTGAAATATTGCACTTGAATCTGTGGTTAGGATTTGTGTTCCCCGGGATTTGGGGTGATTTGCTGAGGTTGACCTGGCTCCACACTTTCTGTCAATCACCTGGAGCAGCCTCTTCCTGAAAGAATGAGGACCCCATGGAAGGAACCCATGCTGGAGAAGTTTTTGATGAACTGCAGTCCATCAGGACCTCTCATAATGTGTGATTTCCAGTTATTTGTAAAACATCTCTTTCAAGACAATCCTTAAGTAGTTACATTAACACAGGAATTAAATCCACAGGGAACACAGACCTTTGCAATCACTTGTAAACAAGGTCACGTTTTTCAAGCTGCCTTCAAGCTGGCCTGACAAAACCACCAGACAATATTGATGTCTTCACCACCAAAAATGGTATGTTTTAAAAGATTCAGCAAATGTGAGCCACGTAGCAGCTACGTGACAGAGAAAGCTACCTCAGATTTTCTTCCAGTACCAATTTGATGGACCATAAGCAAACAATGATTGGAAAAAAACCTCTTTTCACAAATCAGGAGGGGATATTTAGTGGCTGAAAAATGTTTTTGTGTGTTAATGCCTTTGGCAGTGCTTCATTCTCAAATTTCTTATGAGATACATGTGTGAACACAAAAACTAAGTCAATTGCAAATGTGTTTGGGACAAAATCAAAACTAAAGCCAAATGTTGCTTCTCCTGCTTCTAGAAGAAAGCCTTTTATTCATAGCTGTCACAGCAGTTGATGTTGGTCTGGATGGAACATCAAAAATATGAAAAGTGAGGACAGATAATGCTAAAACAACAACAACAACAAAAGGCAGGAAGAGATCAAAACTCTTCCCATTGCCAAGTCAAAATGAGATGAGATCTCTGTGGGACAGATGTGTGTCACTTTGTCCATCAGAGGAATGCCCTGCTCTCTCTGGGTACTTGGTGCTGGTAGCTCTTAACCCTGTTTGGTCTCCATGGAGCACAGGAGGGGCTGAGGTTGGGACAGCTCTAACTGCAGCTCCTGGGGACTGCACATGGCCACCTCTCCTGCAAGTGTGACCCTTGGACAAGTCCTGTACCTTGTAGCCCTTATCAAAAAGCTGCATTTCTACAGGAACAGAGCTTTGGGCTCTTCTGCTGGAGTGGCTGCTGAGGCAGGGACACAAAACAGGTGCCCTTAAACGCTGAGGTGATAAAATGTCTGGGGCACATGGTGTGAGGAAGATGCTTGCCTTGGCATGGCTGGGAGCAGGGGGCTACAGTGCCCTTCTAAGAACCAGCTTGTCCTTTTTCTACAGGTCAGCATGGCCAGGTACCCTCCACACACAGGAGTCGAGGGCCTCTCACTGCTCTCATCTGCCACTTTCATACAGACTGTCAGTGCCTGCTGCAGGAGCAGGAGGACATGGAATGCCCTTGCATGAGGACAACACAGCCTGTTTTCTAATTCTGCCTGTGCCCAGCCCACTAGACAACCCTTTTTTTTTTTTTTTTCCACAAGAGTATTATTTTCTTCTATGTTTAAGTCATGTCTCAGCTATGAATTCCCTTTGATGCAGTATGCACCTATCAGCTCTAACAAAGGGAGCAAGAGGGGCTCCTGGGGGAAATTCCTGTCTGCAGCTGATGCTGAGAAACACTTTTTATGAGCTGTTTACTGTCCCTTTCCAGTAAATTACTTTTTTTATAGAGCACATCGGTCAAAATCTGCGGACTGTTGTTGGGCTGGAATGTGAAATGCCAGGACAGTGTCCAGTTAAAAGTCCTGTGATGCAAATTATGTGAATGCAGAAGATGAAGTTTGTGCTCATCTTCTCACCCACGTCATCTCATTTGGCACAAATGTCCTTCAATGCTGTGAAAGCAAATATCCATGCAAAACCGATTTTATTATGAATTCTAATACCCAAATTAATTTTTAACTCTATGCATCTTCCTTGCTGAGCCCTCTCCTCTCAGCCTGGATGAGGTACAATGCTGCTCTGGCCAAAGAGGATTTTTTGGGACACAAAAGCTTTCTGTGAGCTCCTTTTACAGACTGTCCCAAGGGTGCACACTCCTCAGAGGGGTTGAAGCACTCCCTGCAGGACATGGATTGCGTTCAGAGGTGGGAGCTGCTTTTGAAGAAAGGTTTTATGTTTTCTACAGTCGTTGGCATCACAATAGGGCTGTTGGTTTGTCCTGGTCTCCTCCTGCCTAGGAGACATTAAACACTAGCTACAGACTACTGGCTGAAGTGGAGGCATATGGAAAAGACTTTCTGCACTACTGGAAATAAGTGTGGTAGTGATTCCAGAATGCAGAGCAGAGGGAAATGAAGGCAAATAATTTTACAAAACAAAAATACATTTTCTTGTTCTCTTTGAATAAAATGCTCCTTGTTTTAAGCTGCAGGAGTTTTGATGCTGGTTAGTCATCAAAAGTGGTTGTTTAGTGAGTTACCAGCACACAGCCCAAATGATTTCAGCAGCTGCCAGTCACAGACTGCAGTGACCCAGCTATCTAATCACCTTGCCTAGAGTCAGGCACCAAGAGAAAAATTAATTTTAACACGTCTAGATCAGCAAAAACTAGAACAGCAGGAGCTAAGCACAGGGAGTGCAGTGGTGGGGTCAGGAAGGCGAAGGCATTGCTGCCAGCTGGATGCAATGCTCCGCATGCTGATGCCTGGAGGAATGATCCATGCTCCTGTGCCAGGGGGATGCAGCTAAGCAGCACTTATGGGGCTGGAAATGAGGTTAACTTCATTGCACACACAGCCTGTGGCTGCACTCTCTCTGCTGCTTGGGATCCTGCACGGATGGATGGGAAAGGAGAGAAATCCCAGTGTGACCAGCACTAAAATTTGCCTTCCTGCAACAAACAGGAATGACAATAGCAGGAGATAAGGCTACCATGGAGAGGGTAACTAGCCATATCCTACAGCAGTAGACATGAACCTGGACCATCCTAGACTGATTTTTGTTTGCCCTGTCTCTGTAATTCCTTATGTTCTTGTCTACCACAAGGAGTTCCTTTGCCTTCTGCCCCATCCCACACACAATTACCACAAAAGTCACATTACTTTCAAGCAGTTCTCTCTTTCCTGCTGTGTCCTTGGAAATCAAGTTTAGGGAATGCAAAGCACAGATACGTAAAGGTGGACTAATGCAGCAGCACCAGTCCATGCACTCACACATCCTGAGGAGGCTGGTACCCATCAGAGACCTCTGGTTTTGATCAGCAGGATCAGCCCTGCCCCAGCAGCACTCAGCTACCTGGAGATGCAACCCAGGGCAAAGCAGCTTCCTTGGATCTGCTCAGATTGGGGCATCTGATGTCTGCTCTGCAGAGCACAGGAGAAGCAAACAAAGCCTTGCAGTTGCTGGACATGTTAAAGAAACTGCTCCATTGAGTTTGTCCCAGCCACTGCATTGGGTTTCGTGTGTCCTGCTGGAGCTACATAGTGTTTGGTTTGGCAGGTGTGGTGCAGCCTGGCCTCAGAGCTGGGAACAGCCTCAGCCTGGGCTGCAAGACTGTGAATGTCACAGCTACACCTCCTCACAGGGTCCTGCTGCTGTCACACACAGCACAGCTCCTGCACAAACACACACACACGGCTGAAGAGAGAGCTTTACTTTTAAGGATAACTTTTTTCCCCCCGTGGGTAAATATCCTTATCCAAAATCAGCGTAAGAGAATTCTGGTGAGTCTTATCTTGTTCTGCAATTTTCCTGCCTTACACAGTCACTAATAGTTCCCTATTTATTAGCACTGGCACACATCCACACCATCTCCCAAGCCCTGGGCTTGCAGGAATGTAGACAGCCCTGCTTCACTTCCGCTCACCATAGATTTTGGAAGCAGTGGGATGACTGAGTTTTGTAGGAGCTAAAGGAACATTGTGCTAGCATGAGTAAAAGGAAGGAGGCAAAAGCTAGAGTGGCAAAACAAAAAGAAAAATCAAGGAGAGAGCCCAGAGAATATGAGAACAAAATATTCACAAATATGTTACAGACTAGAAGTCTAAATTAGTTAGAATCACAGAATAATTTAGGTTGTAAAAGACTTTTAAGATCATCAGCATTAATCCAGCCCTGCCAAGCCCACAATAAACCATGTTCTTCAGTGCCACATCTACAAGATTTTTAAATCTCTCCAGAAACAGTTCCTCAACCACTTTCCTGGGCAGCCTGTTCGAGTGCTTGACCGCTCTTTTGGTGAAGATACGAACAAATCAGCACACCAGTGTGTCACCCGAGATAAAAATGACCAGCTGTCAGCTACATGGCAGGCACTGTATTTTCCACAGTTTGCAGCTAACTCTGCTTGGTTCTTCTGCCCAAAACTACCTGTGTCTGACCTTCTGCATCTCATGTTTTCTGGAAACATGATTTTCTTTGTAAGCAGTTGCTTGTACCTTAGTTAGGAGAAAGGAAACGTGGATTCAGTAACTTTTGGGGATCTGGTCTTGTTAGGTTGATAAATCAAGTAAAGAGAAGAGACAAAATCACTTTTTCATTGTCGTGCTTTTATTTGTATTTTGATCCACAATGGTGAAGGAGGGGTGTTCACCCTGTCGATATGAACTGCAAATAAAATCTCAAGTCACCCACTCTCCCACGTGCTTTGAAGGTCAGTGAGTCCTCTGCAAGCGCAACCCATTAAACCTGTATTTGAGGGCTGTACAAAGGCATCACAAGTGTAACTCTGCCTTGCCACTTAAGAATTGAAACGGAAGAGCTCTTACAAAGCTGCATGGGTGATCCCTGAACAACTCTCCTTGACAAGAAAAAATACAGTTTTAAACAAATAAAACATAACTGCAGGGTAGAGACAACATGAGACCCTGGGCAGCTCTTTCGCCCAAGCAAGAGCAGATTAAACAGGAGGGGCTGGTGGTTTCACAACACAGTCTAGAATCCCATGAAGTGATGTCCTGGACAGTGAGAGGGAAGGGAGCCAGCCCTGGCAGGCTGTTAACTTTGGTGGGTAAGCTGCACTCTCGTGGGGAGCCTCAGAAACTTCTGTAGACTTTGAATATGGATTCCCTGCACTGGACAAACTTGATGGATAAACTTACTGATAGTTATCTCCCAAAAGTTGTTTTTTAGTAAAGAAGTACCCCGAATAATTTGAGTAAATGTTTCTAGTGGGAGGTAAATTCAATTTTCTGTAGTTCAAAATATTATGCAGATTCCCATCTGCTTTTTTGCAGTGGAAAAAAATAGTTCCAGATTATTAATCTACTCACAATACCACTCAGTTGTTCTCTTTGATTGATGACAAGTGTTTTTGGCATTAATATGCTAGTTCTTATATTCTGTTAATGTTGTGGGTAAGTATTTGTAGAAAACAAAACAAAAGTCTAGTTGACAACAGATGCCCTAATTCTAATGGAAGAATTTCACACCAACTCTTTGAAGGCCTCTTCTGAACCCATATAAACCCGTTCAGTATGTTTTGCAGTTTCTCCCTCTCCCTGGCATACTGTGCATCAGAGACACAAATTTTTAATTGCCCTGCCAGGCTTCCTTTCCCTCTTCCTGATTGTCACCACCCTTCACTTGATGATCTTTATCTTAGGGGAGCTATCTGAGCTGTGGATATTAGCATTGCTCAATAACTCAGACAAGAGAAATGATTTAACTTTCATAAAATAGAAAAGCAGTACAGGAGAAGCATCGTTAAGCTGCCAGATAAGAAGCTTACATTTCAACAGAGACAATAAAAATTAATTTCAGTTCTCTAGGCACGGAGTTACATTAACCAGGCAGTGGCAAAGTCTCTTAAGGGCTCATCCAGCTTCCACTGGAATCAGTGACAAAGTCATACTGGATGTTGGGCCAACTCTCCATCTACCTGGTGATTATTATGGCAATAAACTGCATTTGTAGAAATCCATATCCTTACAAATTAAATCCAGGTAGAAACAGTCTCCTTCTATTGAGGCTCTGCAGCCAGGGCATCTTCTAACACCAGTTAAATTCACTGTACTCTGCTGAAGAAGAGAAGTAATGAAGCACTGTTTAAACAAGTCTTCAAAAAGTATGGCCTATTTCCTTCCTCCTAAGTTCCTATGTGCTGGTAGTTGATGAAGCCAGAATTTTCTGTCTGCATATTTTCTACAAGAAGATTGTACTATAACTTCATTTAAAAGTCATGCTAAATAACACTAGTCCTGTTGTAAGTCAGGTTGGAAATACCTGGCTCCTGTCTGGCCCTAAGTCCTCTGCTTTCATGGCACTGTGTGGAAAGTCCCTCTGTGCAAACAGCGTTCTTTGTCATTTTCTAAATAGCAACCTTTTTGAAAGGGCTTTTAAAATGTCCCAAATACAATTTCAAGCTCCAGCCAACACAAATATTCCCGATCCACCCTGTGCTTCAGTCTCTGTTTAAAATCTCCATGGGACATTTCTTAAGGAGACTGGTTTTCCTCTGTGACCTTTGGCAAAGTGGATGCAATGAAATAAGAATCCAACTACCTGCTGTCAGGTGATCTCGAAAAGTCTGTCTGCTCTTTCACAAAGCCCTGAGAAAGGGAAACTGGTATCTGTGTTAGAGTGTTTTTAACATAAATAATCACCCAAGAACATGCAGTTGTGTGTTTCTGCAAACAAGTTTTTCACTAGTTATCTGTAAATAAAACTCCACATTTTGACATCTTACTCAGAATACTGTAATTACATTGAGTACATAATAAAAATATTAAACTGAGCTTGATGACTATATTGGGGTACTAAGCACAGATTGTAGCTGAATGAATGGATGTGTCTACTATAGCTCAGTTTTCTTTGTGCAAAAAGACATGGGGAAATCCTAATAAAAGGGCAACTGGTAAATGTTCAATATGTTCAATACTTTACTCCCTCATTTAGAGAACAAAGACTTGCCTGTTTCACACTACTGGTTTGGACAAAAGCAGGGCACGGAAATGTGTAATCTGCATTTTCTGAATAGTCAAGATTCACAAAGATGATTTTTCATGTCTCCTGTTGTTTTATGTTGGCATAATAGCAGAATGGGAAAAGAAGTAAATCCAGCTAAAATCCAGAATTAGAATCAGAATCAAAAATATTCCCAGCTCTGTTGTGTTTGTAATGCAGTGTGAAGCATTGTTCTAATCTAAACACAGGACTACCAGCACAGAGTGTAAAATTGAACTAATCTTTTAAATCAGTCTAAAATTACCACTCCTATCTCCCAGACTCAGCCTAATAAACTGATGAATATGTAAGAGTTTCTGATATCCAATGATAAATCCAACTGTATAAAAGGAATAGAAGGATGATGGGAAGAGAGTCTGATTCTTCTCAGGAAGCTGCTCCTGCTAATGCGATGAGGAAACTCCCACTGTGAGCCACGTCGCTTCCATCATGTGGGACAACTTTATGAGACTGTGTCATTTTGTAGCTTTGGAAAAACGCTGCAAAATGAATTCTCCTGGCAGTTTTGACAACAAGATGTGTTTGACCTTATGCTATAATGATCAGACTGACAGCCTTTCTGTAAATTATTAATATAAAAATTCGTAACATGGGCCTGTGCAATTCAGATCCAGAGATGTGCACCTGTAACATTGCCAACACAGAGAACCAAGTTCTCTTTGCAATCAGTTTCATTGGGCAGTTCTAGCTAAATATGCCCTACATTTATTTAAGTTTGAAAGAGAAGAGAAAGAATGATCTAATGCTGGTGTGTGCCTTATCTATTAATAGTCTGTTAGGTAACTGTCACCTTTTGGCAAGTTTAATTTTTCTGACACTAAACAGCAAAATATGAGATGTGCTTTTACATTATATAATAGCTAGCACCTTCCATTGGTATTCCTGGTTGTTATATGAATTTATTACTTTGTGCTGTTCTTACTTCCAGGCACGGGAATGTCTCATCTTTTTGGCCTGGAAAGGGTTTTTTGTGCCTGAATGCATATTTGCTTTTCTTCTAAAATCAGAAGAAGACATCGATATCTGAACCCATGTTTTCTGCTGGTCCTGGTGGACATGCCAGCATTGGCCAAGAGTGAGAAGTTTCCCATTTAGGGAAAAACTTTCCCTTTTTCTGGCCCAGGTCTGAAGCGCAGGTCTGGCCCCATCTCCTTCTCTCTTCACCTCCTTCTTCCCACAGCAGGTGTTTGCTTTTTTCTTTCTCTGTTCAAGGCCTATTTGGATTAACTTCTGTTCTCTGCCACTTTTACGCAAAAGCGTCCCTAAGGCCCTTGATCTCCTGAACCCTTCCAGCAATTCTCAGTGTGAATATCTGTGTAGCAACTGTAGAAATTAGGACACTTAGGAGGTCACCTGTCCCAAATTGGACATCTGGAAGCTGTGTGGGGAATGGCCACGGCAACGCTCTCTGTCCAGGAGCACAGAACAACAGGGAGCAAAGGATGGGCACCTGCACTCCACTTACTGCTGGTGGGAGCCAGGCTCTGTGCCTGTGCCCTGCTCTGTGGGGAGCCCAATGTGCCCACCAGCACCAGCTTTCCCTGGACATCCTCTGCATCACCCCGCAAGGGAGACAAGGGGAATTGGCAAGGGAAGCCCAGAGCTGCTCTGTCTGCGTGGCAGGGCTGCCATGGGAGCCAGGACACAGCCTGTCCGAGCACAGAAGGGGTGCCCGCAGAGAAGAAAGGATGCCTGCTTGGAGGGGAGCTGCACACAGGAGAAGAATGAGGGATGCTTGCCGGGCAGAGTGAGGCTTGCGCCGGGCTGGGGATACACGCGGGGCATGAGGGTGAATACAAGCCGGACCGGAGCGACGAAGGCAGGCACAGCGGGGAAGCCGCGGCAGAGCTGCCCGACGGCGGCAGGACGAGGAAGGCGTGCCCGGCTGGAGGCTGAGCCGTGCCCTGCCCTGAGTGGCTCCAGGGCCGCCCACTCGCAGCGCGGCCCCGCTGATGTGCGGGCGGGCGGCCCAATGGGGCCGGCGCGGCGGGGCCGGGCGCGCCGAGCGCGGGCAGCGGGCGGGGCCGGCGCGGCGGGACGGCTCGGAGCGGCACGGACGGTGAGTGCTCCGGGGCTGCTCCGGCGCGGTGCAACTCGGACAAAGTTGCGGGGCTCGCTGGGTGTGCGCCAGCTCGCCCGGGGCATCCCGCCCGCGGCGGTGGCGATGGCAGCGGCGGGGCGCGGGGTGGCTGTACCGGGCCCGGCCCGGCCCTCGCTGCCGCCCGGCTCCGCTGCCGGCCGGGCGGGCTCCCGGGGCGGGCAGGACGCGGGGACGTGTGCCCCGGGCGCGCTGCTGCCGCCGCTCCCCGCGGCCATGGAAAGGCACTTGTCTGATTCGTCCCCCTGCAAAACTTCAGCCCCGGGCTGAGGCGGGCGGGCCCGGCCCCGGGATGCGCTGCCGGGAGCCGGGGCTGCGGCGGACTCGGGCTTTGTGCGGGTTGGTGGGAGCAGAGCCCGGCCGAGGGGCGGGGAGGTGCCGCTGCCCGCTGGGGGTTCCCGCAGAGCGGCGCTGAAAAGGGGCTCGGTTTGTATTTCGCTTTTATCTTTTGCGCAGGGCAGTATTCCCAAAGCAGAGGGTGTGAGGAAATGGGAACGACTTCTCATCTAATTGAAACGGGGTGAAATAAAGTGAAGTCGTGGGACAGCTGCGTGGGTTTATTTTTATACATCTCTAATTTGGACTGGGAGAGGAAATGTCACCCTACTCCCCCTAACAATGGCTTCTTGTTGGAAGCCTGGGAAGGGAAGGAGAAGAGCAGGGAATTTTTCAGAACTTAAAGCTTCAAACTTTGCTTTGCTGGGGCACCCTAATGTTGGCTGGAAGTATTGTAATGGATAACATCAAGTCGCAGTGTTCACAGAGTTAACAGCTCTGCAGGCATGACTGTGCTCCAGCTGTAAGTTTTTCTGAGTAGAAATAGTAGTGAAACGTGGATGGGAACCGACCTCTAGTTAATGCTTCCTTGGGACAGGCTGCATGTACCTGCTCTGTAAGAGCATCCGTACCTTCAAGGAGGGCATCAATTGGACTCGTTGATTTCTTTTCACGAGAGCTGCTAGTATAGATCTGAGCAAATGCCATTGGATCAGCCTTTGAGGTTGTTATTGCTGTTACACAATTCCAGTGGAATGTGAGAGCTGGGCTTCCTGTTTTTGGTCAATCTGTAGAAGCGACTATAAAAGATAATAGATATCTCAAGTAAATTGCTTTTGCATGACAACTTGGAGCCATTGTTCAGCCAGTAACACTTGTGACTTCTCCAGTGATCCTGGTAACCTGAGAAGCAAAACTCCTTAATGCTGGGAAGCTTCTTCAGAGTAACTTTAAAGACAACAGCTAGAACCTGGATATAAAGAGGGAATAGTTACCGGGATCAGCATGTGCTAGTGCTGTGCATAATGATGTATAGAAATTCAATCTGTTTTGAAAAGAAATCTTGTGCAAAGAGGAGCTGCTGGTAGCTTGTGACTGGAGAGCAGTGATTCAGGGGGATTAGTGGACACAAGGCAAGTCCCCTGGGTGCAATATGCTGCAGCTGATTCTGCCCTGGGGGTGTTTGATGGCTTTATGTGGGATGTGTGCACATACTGAGACTTAAAATTCCAGATCTGTTTGTTTGCATCTAAATAATTCTTGAAAAAAAAAAAAAAGTAATAAAATAATTTGCTAAATAAAACCTTTTCCAAGCGCTGTTGTTATCGTAGCCTGTTAATCTTGCCAACGGTTTAACAATTTGAGGATGTTGCTTGGTTGTAACCAAGCTCCTTTGAAGGAATTTTTTGCTTGTGAAAGGTGAATTACTCATTCTTTGTCTGAGTTAAGAGATCATAATGCGATTATTAAACTCAGTTATTCAGTGCTACATAGAAAGAATTGTGTTTAGTCAGGGTCTTTGTTCTCTTATCAAAGTTAATCTGATGAAGTTTCCCCTCCTGTAAAATACGCAAACATCTCCCCCGATTAAGAATGCTCCAAACTTCAGGAACCTATTTACCAGTTTTGGCTAGATGAGCTTTACAGTGGAGGGGGCTCCGGGGACTGATGACTTCATTAGGTATTTGGATAAATGCAGAGGAAGCCCTTCCCCTGGGGCTCCCTTACTGACTTCTCTGCTCGGGGTTTCAATTGTTGTCAGATTAAGATGGTGAGTGAAGGAATTGCAGCCTTGTTAAAAGAGTTTGTGCAGGATCCACTCATGCGGGATCTTCTAGTAACTCTTTCCTGTGTTTACTTGGCTTTCTAGTGCAGTGACTTAAATGGCTTTGGAGAAGCGGAAATACAACAGTTCTGACTTTAGGGAAGCAAAGGAGAGCGAGTGCTGCTCAGTGATTGACTGGGAGGGATGTTAGGGACACTTAATTCAGTAGTTGTGCTCAAGCAGCTGCTGGTGATTTAAGCGATCTGTCTGCCTCGTGAACCACTATCTGCACTTTTTGTGCAGTAAAAACACAAGTGCTCCACTTGGAGCTTCTGGCATGGCAGTTGCATTTTTGACAATGTATAACATAGTGCATTGGGAGAAGATAAATACTTTTCTTTTACATGATTGGCAGTGAGAGGGTGTGCCCATCAGAGATACTGTAATGCACTTCCTTATCTAAGATGATGCGATCAGTAGCTCATTTCACACCTGAGGTTGTCTTGGTAGTGATATTTTAAGTGGTGATAATTTATTTGGTGACGTGTCTCAACACACAGATAATGTTCCTGGTAATCTGTTTTACACGGCATTATAAGATGTGGTGAAACAGAAAGGAGCAGTGTTTTCAGCTGAGACAAAGACCAAGTAAGTTCTGCTTTATATCAGTATGAGGTATTTCTTGTTTGTGGTTGGGGTTGTTTGGTTTTTTTAAGTTACCATGTTTTGCATCTCTGCTTCACAGAACTGAGAGATGAGAGATGTGGATTGGAGTTCTCTGGGGACATTTGTCCCTCTTTAGATACAAGCCTGTTAGCTTGATTTTCTTGCACGTGAATTGCCTGTGGCAGAGGAGGTGATGGAAAAGCAGCATCAAGCCAGCTTGTTTTCTTCCAGCACGGGTTTTGTACAGATGCATCAGCCCTGCAAAGCCAGTCCTGGTTCTGTAATGGTGCTCACAAGGGCAGCTCTTGACCTGCCTCATCGGGAGGCAGTTTAACCCTGCAGGGATTGGGGATGCTTCTGACCCAAAGAGAGTGCAAAGCAGAGCTGGGAAAGGAAGGAGGGAGGGAGATGCCAGTGTTGCTGTGCAGTGTGCGGAGGGTTAGATGAAATATATGCGGCTGACAGTTGGTTTTTATCTGTGTACCACCAAGTAGCACTAAGCAGCAAAAGAAACATGGTTTAAGTTGATGTTTTGCTTAGATTTTGAGTATTACTCTGACTCCACATATATTAGAGCAGTAATTTAGCATTAAAAAAAGCAGATTCTCATCTCTCCAGGCCAGCTGTTTAAACATGTGACTGACAAGCTATCAACCTGCCTGGTGCAATAACAGATATTAATTTTTAACTTTCTTGTCAAATTTAGAATAGCTGCAATGTGATATGTTAATATTTATCCACCAATTCCTGATATTTTCATGCTCAGCACTTTTTGGACTAAATACTAGTGTGCATTTAGTAATCTCTGTATCTTTTTGGACATTGAGCTCATGAAGTAATTAGAGTTGCTGATTACATCAAAAAAGCCAAACAGGAATCCAGAACCCCTACCAGCAGATGTATGAAAGGTGGGTACTGAATTTTAAAAGTTTACCAAGCAGCTTTAATGCATACACAAATCAAAACATTTCTGAATATCTTTTCTTTTCAAGCATGTTGCAAAACTGAGACCAGCTCTTGTAATGAGGGTGATGCAAGTTTGAATTAAACCAGTATCTGTTGTGTTACTGTAACAAATGTCACAACATCACTTATCCGTGGCCCCCAAGCCTCTTGATAGGCATCTGTTGACATCTTTGCACATTCATTCCTATTGGCACTTTGCGGATTGGATTATTGCACAAGCAGCAGTGGTTGTGTTTGTGGTGGTAGTGTCTTGGCAGAGCTCTGCCTGCAGCATTGCTGGTAGGGGAGGGCATGAAAGGATTGTTTCCCCTGTGACCCTCCCAGAGAGTTGCTCAGACTCTTATGCAGAATCAACTGTCCCTGCTTGCACCATTAAAGCTCTTTTCTAACCCTGCTGCTCTTGCTGCTCATGGGTAAGGAGGTGGGAAGTGTGAAAGCTGTAGGCAATTGGGTGATGGCTCAACATCTGGCCCTGGGTGCTGTGGCTGAGGGAAATGATGCTCAGGGGGCATCCTGGAGGTCCTGTGAGCAGCAGCAGCTCAGCTGACACTGACTGGGCTGCTGTAATCACTGTCAGCCATGTGACTGCTGGTCATGAATGAACTACTGTTGTGTCCCCTGCTCCCTGCACAGGGGTTTGGGTGTGCCTGTGTGTGTACTGTCTCTCTTGGATTTATTGAATTAACAGTAGGTATCTCTGGTGTGGTCTGTGCAGGGGGTAAGTATGGGGTGCGTGGTGTTTAGACACAGCAACATTAGTTCAGCTTCAGTCTTAGCAGCTGCCTACTTTGTGCTCTTCATGCTGAAGTTGTAGGTGATGGGTCAAGCCTATCCTGTCCTTGCTAGTGTTTCCTGCCCTGGATATTCTTGCTACTTCTAGGTCAAGTTTCTCTGAAGTGGAGTATTGGATAGCACCTTTCAATGTTGTGAGATCTACTTGGAGCACTGCAGAAAAGTCTTCTGCTTTGTGAAAATACTTCCCAAGTGAAGGGCTGAAGCTGTAGATTTCCTCTGCTTTACCTGGGTGGCATTGCCATGCTGTGCCATCAGCATGGGGACAGGAGATCCTGACTGTCAGAAATCCTTCCTCATCTTGCTGTGCTGCAGCCTCCAGTTCACCCCATCTCCACTGGCAGTCAGCACTGGCACACCTGGGATGGGTGTGCTGTGACACTGGGGAGGGTGATGGAGACTTTTTTTTAGCTGTTGACTGAGGAGATGATTTGATTATAGCCAAAAATGGGAAATATTTGTTTGTAGCTGCAGAGCCTAATTGGGGCAGCAGGCGCTGTGTTTGGGATTTCAGGTGTTTGGTGTGTTCCTGTATGATTTTCCAACCATCTAAAGAGCAACCTGCACCAGCTAAACAAGCAAATGTGGTTATTTGATGGAGCTGAAGACAGAAGTCTCCACCTAATAGGGATGGAGGGTGGAGTGGGAGGAGAAAACGTGCACATCTGCACTCTGCCAGTTCGATCTGGAGCTGGTGGCATTGGAGGTGATAGAGCTCTTCCCTGTGGTGGACACATCTGACATCAGTGCTGACCACGACTGACATCAGTGCTGACCAGCAGCTGCCCTGGCATCAGGACTGTTTGCTTGGCTGCTCTATCTTCTCCCAGCAGTTCAGTTCCCATCAGGGGTGTGGACTTCCCTGGGCAGGGTGCTGAGCTGTGTGGCCAGCCAGTCCACTCAGTTACTGTGGCATCTGCTGGTCCCCTGGGAATCTATAATCTGGCTTTTTTTGGTAATAGATTTAAAATGCTGAAGATGATGAGCAAGTCCTGTCTGGCCTGCTTGGAAGAATTATATCACATGTGCTCCTCTAACAGCTAGGGTTTCCTCTCTGGGTTTGTGGGTTCATGCCTGGGCTATTTAAGGCTAGTTTTGTACTGGGTTTGTGAGTGGCATGATGATGAAAATGGAACTTCCGTGCCAGCAGAGATGGAGCTATCCACAGTCATTCTTTCCCTTTTATTTGTTTTGCCAGCTGATTGCTGTTAGTTTGTCTCTACTTTTCAGATCTGAGCTGTGAGACCCTGCCCATGAAATGCAGCATCCTTGGCAAGTGGGCTGCTTGCCTTAGGTCCTCTTCCTTGTGTCCCCCTGTGCTGGCTGCTCTGCACTCTGTGTGTGCTGCTGGGCAGTGCACACATTCCTGGGGGCAAATTGACTCCCCCTGAAACATCCAGGATGTCCCCATGGGCTGTGGTGGTTTGTGCATTACAAACATTTGGAATAGTATGGAAGAAATAAAATAATGATTGATTTGACATGTCTGAGGATGTGGGGAGGAGGATCACTGTCTGAAATGGGAAGCTCTGCTTAGGACTGCTGCGGATTGCTCATGTCAATCCGCATGGGCCATATGCTTCTAACAAGTCTCCTTGTCTCATTTCCTTCTCTGAAATACTTACAGCTGTTTTTCCTGCCACTTCAGTAGGTTTTTTGTTCCTGTAAAAAGAGTGACAGCTCACAGATGCTGCTGGGAGTCCCCACTGAATAGCTGGGAAGAGAGACTATTACTGTGATCTTCAAGAGAAAATAAAGTGTAGTGTCTCTAGGAGGCCTAATTACTGATGTTTTAAGTAAGCTTTTTTGTTTTTTCTTTTTAAACCTGACAGTAGACTTAGCTGTCTCATTCACTGTTTCCTCATCACATACTGCCCTTAGTGATGTATGTGAGAGGAGGTAGTGATGGGGCCACTGATGTGTAGAGCAAGGAAGGATGAAGTGAAGTTGTTGATGCTCATGTGTTGAGGTGTTCATGCTATGTTTATAGTGCTTGGGTTAAACTTCACCATGTTGCTTAGATGTTGGCTTCTTTTCTAAAGAAGTCTGTGACCAAAGTGGCAGCAGTGCTTGAGGTTCATCCTTGGTGGTCCTCCACTTTTCCCTGTGTACCATCCTGCCCTTTCTGCATTCTGCCAAGAGAAGTAATTGCAGACTTCTGTAGTTGGGTTGATGATCCAGCCCTGGCCAGGTGAAGAAGGAGCTGTAGAGGTGCTGATGCCTCTGCACAGTTTATGGATGGGTGGTATAGGGGCACCTGAAGACAGTAAGAGAGGCTCTCTGTATCTGCTTTTAGACAAATAACCTGTGCATTCCAAGGAATGTGGGGCTGATGTTGCAAAGTAAATGGTTGTGTTGAGTTGGCTTGAATGCCAAGTTGACAGGGTCTGTAACAAATAAAACCTGGTGATATGTTATATCTGAAGTCCTTGTGATCTTGGATTTGTTTAGGTGTTGAGAGTACAAAAAAAAAATCTCTGCTTTTAGTGGGTTGGTTGCCTGGTGGCCATAACCCCTTAAATGAGCAAAACTTGCCTTGTTTTCCAGTCTTCTTCCTTGCCTTTTTTATGGTCCCAACTGCACAAAACAGTGAGGTATCCCAACAGCTGTTGTACTGGTGTCTGAGATAGCAAACCTTGTTTGGGATCCTGTGGTATGTCTATGGCTGGTGACTGCTTTCCTGCCTTGTCCTCCCAAGGGTCTCACTGCCGTGCAAGGAGCCATGGATTGGCTTTTCCGTCTGTAAAAAATATGCTGGGGCTGTACTCTCCTCAGCCCATGTTATAAATTATAAACTACTGTGGGAAATAGAAAATGGAGTAATTCTGATTTGTGTTCTTTTAGAGCCCTGTTCTTTAGACCAAAATACACAGGATAAGTCTGGCCCTTCCCTCTATTCACTTTTCATAGCCTCCTTTGTTTTTAATTTATATATCTTTTTATTCTAAATTCCTCCCATCCCCAAAATAGAACAGACATCAGCCTGCAAGCAAAGATTGCCAGGCATTGGTCTTGTGGATTATAGTGGCTTTTTGGCCTGGTTGGAGACTGAGCCCCACCCTACGTAGGCTTGGATTAAAAATAGTCTTCCTTTTCATCAGTCTGAAAACTGTACACAACACATCTATGTCTTGGTTTCTGGGGTATTGGCAGCCACGGGAAGCCCTTCAGCTATAAAATGCCTCAAAAAAATCTGTTTGCTACTAATTAATCCAAAGGTGCTAAGGTGACCGCTGTTGGAAAGGGGTAGAGCCAGATGTCTGACTGCAGCCACGTAGTTATCATAGATGTTGATCAAAGTTTAACTGTGAAGGACCTGAAACAATTGTAAACTCTAGTCCACAGCCTAAGCATTAGGCTACCACTTCAAGATTAAAGTCTCAGCTCAGGTGCTGCAGTCCAGTGGCCAGGAGACTGCCCCACAGCCTCCATGGGAGTCCTGTCTGTCCAGACCTGAACTGCACAACCTCCCTCTTTGTATAAAACAGAAAAAACATTGAGGCCAGAGGCTGACTGGTATCTGGTGTGGTGATCTCATTCCCCCACTGCCTGTTGGAAAACCCAAGCTTCTTGGGCAAGTCTGAGTGGTTGACTGTGGCATAGCAGAGGGAAGATCTGATTGTCTCCTTGCCCTGGGCATCTCTTCTCTGCCTCATGAACCTCAAATGTTGACTTCTTGTGTTGTTTCATTTGTTTTCCACTGTTCTTGCCCATGCTTGGTGGGGCAGGGAGTCCTTTTACAGGGTGGTAGGAAATGCTGCTGGCAGGCTCTGGCTGCTCCGTGGGGAAAGGCAGGATGCAGCTGAGCCGGGATCTGGAAGCAGGCAGGAATTGCTGCCTGGCAATTCCTCCAGCTTAACCACAGCCTTTATGGTTGTTTAGGGCAGGGGTGGGGGTAAATGAGCAGGGCAGTGTGATGGGAGGAGGGCAGGAGACTGCCCAGTGCTAGTTCCATGGCTGTTAATGACTGGCGTGCTCTGTGTGCCTGCTCTACGTGACCTTGGTGATCAAAGGTCTCTCTGTAATCAGAGAAAATGCTGCCTTCTCTCCAATTTTTGTAGACTCTGCCTTGGTCTGTTCTGTTTCTGGTAATTCTATTCTAGAGTAGACTGTAAAAAAACTTAAATGTGAAATATTTTTCACATGCGAAGTATTGTCTCATAAAACCTTTGTAAACAGTCATGAAACTGTCTGTAGAAGGACACTGGAAGGATTTTATTTCTCCCAAAGCCTGGGGAAAAGCTTTGAGTCTTTGCCTAACTCAGTTTTTTACTTTGAGAGTCAAGGGGCTATTTATTCATATCTCAAATTCTTAAAGTGGAAAAACTGACTCCTACAGTTAGGTCTTTACTACAGATTTTTTTTTTATTTTTGCTAGAGGAAACTGAACTTTTCTTGAAAATATGCTAGCCATGCTGTTTTAAAAAATTGTATGTATACAGGAACTTACACAAGGCAAAGTGAGTTGCTGCCCACTGCAGGGTCAGGTCAAGACAAGGAAAAATTTGCAAAACACCAACTTGGGGAAAAGCATAAAGAAGATCTGATAATCTGGTGGATGAGACAGGCTGAGTAACATCAGAAATGCTGCTGACATGTATCAGTGTTTCCTATACCAGCTGCAGAATGGGCTGTGGCTCAGACAGATCCTGTAGTAATCCTGCCCCTGACCTGTGTCCGGTTAGTGTAGCTTCTGCTGGAGTTTTGTGTGCTAGAACTGCTTCTCCTGTGTCCAAATGATGAGGAGACTGTCTTGCTAGGGGCAAAATAGCATTGATTGCAGTCCTGGGGACATCCTATTGGATTGCTACTGAAATTGTTATCTTTTTGAGGTGATGGGAAAGGAATCTTTAGAAAAATCCCCTTTGTTTTCTCTTGTTTTTTTTTCCCCTGAAGGTTGGCAAATGAAAAGTATTTCTATATTAGAAGGCAAATATGAAGTCATGTGATTCTGCATTATATGTATGTGGCGCTTTTTTTTGCCAATGTATTAGTGATTAAATTAGGGGCTGTCCAGAACTGAATGCACAAAATGTTTGAAATTCAGACTGACCTTGGATAACAGAAGCTTGTATCCTGTCTGGATTAGATGGAAGGTGATGTGCAGTGAGTTGTTCCTGAAAGAAGCTTGCACAGTCACCTGTGTGCCATTTCAATATTCTTCCTTACCTGTTGTATTTTCTGAAAACTATAGCTGAAGTTTTTTTTTTTCTATGTGCTCATTCCCTCAAAGTACCTTCTTTGATCAGATTTGGGGTATTTTGATGTTTGTATTGATCTTTGCCTCACCATGTGGTCCCAACCCTGGTACCAGGATTTCTGATCCATGGAGTCTGCTCAAAATTTGGGCTGCTGATCTGCCTCTTCCACTCTCTCTTCTGTACTACAAGGTAGGAGTGTCTCGCTCTACTGTCACAAACTGTAGGACTGAACTTGTTGCCTTTGACTCTGCCCTTCTGGGAAGGTCAGGAACAGGAGGAGTTCCCATGGGTTTTCAGTCTCTGTCCCTGTTTTTGTGGAAGATCTCAGGGCAGCCCCTCTCAGCAGATGAAACTGCTGGGCAAGCACCAAAGTTCTCAGTCTGTCCAGTGCAGTGCTAACCAAGTGGAAATTTGAATTCAAGCTACCCATCCCTGTAATTGGCATTCATATTTTGTGAAGCAGTGCTTCAGCTGGGTCTGAAAGATCATAAATTCTGGCTCCTTGTTTATGCTGCCATTGCAGTCTTGTGCTCCTTCCTGCTGATCAGCCAGGAAGGGTTTCTGGAGTGTTGTTTGGGTTTGGAACAGGGCTGTGGTTTTAAGATTCCAGGATGCTGAGTCTTGTCCCAGGGACTGGCTTGGATGCTCTCCTGCCTTGGAGCCTCTGCAGCGAGATGTTAGTGAGCAGGCTGATATTCCAGCCCATCCCTGTTTTCCTTGGGCTAAACCAGTGTTTGCCTTGTGTTATAACTGTTGAGCAGCTGCAGTGCTGTATGATATATACGCATACATATTCTGCTATAAATCCTGCAGTTAAACATTTCCTTGACCCAGCATAGAACAAGGTGCTTGCTTCCAGCTGGTCACAGAAATAAAGGAAGTGACTTCTGAAACAATATTGCAATTAAGCTGTTTTTTCCTGAAATTTGCACAAAATGTTTTGCCTCCAAGAATGGGTGTAAGGACTTTGTTTTAGGGAATACATAGGGTGTTGTGGGTGTATGTAAAGTTATCCTGTTTTAATTGATACTTAGCAGGCATTCGTGGAGAAAGTTGGCCCTTGCTTTTAAGATAGTGACATTCTGAAGGTCAGTAGAGAACAAATGGGAATATATTTACAAAAGCATTAATGTTTCTCAGTGCTCCTGGTACTAATATGCAAGTTTCTGAATCTTCACTTTGATAGAATTTACCTTTCCATAAGGAGAGAGGGGAAATAGCCTTCTGAAGAATGAAAATACTTTGAATAAGCAGCCTTAATGTCTGACCTAAACTTTAGCCTGTTCCTTTCTGCACTATTTGGCTGAGGCTGGGACTAAGCTTTCCTTGGGGACATGGATGGGAGGTTCCTGTGCAATCCTGCTCCTGCCCTTCTTTGCCCACCCCTTTGTAATGTTCTCGTTGATCTGATTTCCAGCTGGGCTCTTGCCACTGTATTATATAAACCAAATGCTCAAGCAAAGGCAGTGTAGTCAGAGTTCTTGCTGAAAACTTGAAAAACTGACATTGCTTCTGCCCAGCTAAGACGCTCCTGAGGTTGCTGTAGCTGTGCTGAGAGATGGTAATGGCAGTGTCCAGCCTACATTAGGTCCATCACTAGTGGCAACAACTTTTATTCTTCCCTCCCCTTCCTCTCCTTTCTCTAAGTAGTATATACATTTTTCTGGGTTATATAGGATTGTTTTAGTTGGTCCCTTTGCTCTCTGTGTCCTGAAGGTCTGTATAAAAAGAGTTTTGAAAATAAAGAAATGCAATGAGGTTCTGCCCTTGAAACCCGCTATTACGCAAGAGCCCTTACAACCAGTACCAATCAGTAATTCACTTTAGCAATTAAAGCTCTGTGCATTGGTTTGATATCAGCTTGGCACATAGCAAGGCACTGCACTTGCCTCAGTGCATTGCCCTATCATGTGTAACACTCATGGCTGATATTCTTGCTCAGCATTTGGTGTAATCCATGTTGAACCTTGTGGTGTCATTGCTCCCAGCTATCCACCTCTTCTGCCTGGGCTCCAAAGTCACTTCATGCCTTCTATCAAACACCATGCTTTGTTTGGCTTTATGTAGGATCTGTGGATGGTTGTTTTTTGGTTTTGTTAACTTCTAGTATGAGGGTTTCTTTAATACTAATTCATAAAGCATTAAACTCAACAGCAGTAGCATACTAGAGAATATAAGAAACCTGCTGTCAAAGCAAAGACTGGCTTCACAGCACAGACATCAGTCTGCTACTAGTAGCTGTTTTTTATGATCTGGAAAATGTGAGATGGCTCACTAATTAGTAGTGTAATGAGCTGTGTGGTGAAGATTATGCTCTAGGGACCTGAAGGCTATGGGTGACAACTTAGTGTGTGTGTGAGTGGTAATCCAGCTCTACCCCACCTTTCTACATATTTTAGAAGAGTGCAGTAGTTGTAGGTGCCCCTGGAGTTGCCCAGAGGGTCCATCCTACAGGAGACTTTCTGTTGGGGTCTGAAATAAAAAGAGCAGTTGGAGAGAAGCCAACAAGTGCATGAGCGAAATACCACAAAAAGCTTCAACATACTTTGAGATCTTGGACCAGTTCAACACAGATGAACTGTAGGCACCCTTGCACAATATGATGAGCCACGTGCCCCTGGCAGGATGTCCAGATGGGGCACAGGTTCCCTCCTGGAGATCCTCCCTGGCTGGGCTGGGTGTGTGTGCTGCTGGCCAGGCTGGGCAGTACCTGAAACCTTCCTGATAATGGGAGCTCACCTGCAGATGTAGATGGGTCGTGTGGGACTGAGGAGCCACCCAGTGGCAACCTCCCACAGCCTCCCACTGGCCAGGAGTGAGTGCAGCAAACTGGTCCTGCACAGTGGCCAGCAGTTGGCCAAATGTCCATTTGGTGGCTGGAGCAGGCTGTGACTGCAGGGGTGTAATCTCTTCTTGCATGTAGGTGGAAGGTATTAAGCAGCTCCTGACCTCTGGTTCTGCATAATTGCCAGTCTTGCTACAGTCCCCGGATCTATTTTTCAATCATTTTCCACATCTTTTTTTACTGTTGTAGTTTTATTTTGAAGATTACACCTATTTTATTAGTAATCTAATAGGGTTCTCCTTTAGGCAAGTCCCTGGCATTAGAGACAGCTCTTGTTTTCAGTTGACTTTTTTGAAATGGAAATGGGGTGTAGTGCTTCACTTTGGTAGCAGTATTTGTTTTAGTATTTAGAAAGTGAATCTTCTCAGGGAGGAAATCTGGCTCAAGTTGCTGAAAACTTTGCGAAGGTGTTGCTGCTGCTCAGGCTGCAGAGTATTTATCACTGATAGAAAGTTAAAAGGCTTATGACAGACTTGTATGAAAATATGAACCTCCTCTAAACAAATCTGTACTCCTGTAATTTGCATTCTGCAACTGTTTGCATTACAATTGACTTTTTGGTGCTTCTTAAAACTTTCTTTAGAGTATGTCAAAAGACCTTAGTTCAAAGAACTACATTCCTATTAAATGGCAGCTTTTCCTTATTTACATCCCATGAGGACGCAGTCCACATGAATGCTGTATATTTCTAAACTGTGGATCTGTCTAAACTGAGTGTTGCTAAAAATGGATCAGAACAGTTTCCCTGTTCTGAAATATTGTGTGAACAGTCACCTGTGTTCTGCAATAGTGCAATTCTAGTGTAAAATACTGTTTCCTGGAGTAGTAACTGAAGGTGGATAGTCACCTAGAGCATGTTCTCCAAGAGAGTCGGGGATTGCCTAAGTCATGTCAAGGAGATTTGTGTGATGGACAGAGCTGGCAGCTGAGATCAAAGATGAAGTAGCATGTTTGTGCCTCCAGAACCTTCCTACTAGACCCAGTGCCACTCTTTCTGCAGTGGCCTGGTCTGTGGGGTGGCTGGGCTGGTTCTGTCTGGGATGCTGTGCTAAGAGTGGGTCCTCTGCCCACTGCCTCATCTTCCTTGTGCTGATGTCTATTTGACCCCTCAGCCAGCCAGGATGGGAGGACTGAAATGCTGAGGAGAGGGAAAGGGACAGGATGGCCTTTGGATGATGTCAGCCCTGCCTGGGTGCAGTTTTACTGTGTCAGGGCAGTTCCCCTCCCCATGCTTCAGTAACAGCCACCAGGCTTCATCTGATGCTGTTGTAATCACCCAAAGTGTTTTCTTTGGGATGTGATTGTTGCAAGGTGCGCTTTGTGATTGGTTAGGTGGAGCTGCAAAAATGGCTTAAAAATATCCTCTGCTCCAAGTTCCTTCCAGTGGCTTCTCCTTTGGCTCAAATATTTAGCAGAAAGGATGGGAAAGTGCCTCAGAACTGGTGATGCCCTGCTCAAGCTGCAGGACTGGCTGGAGAGATCCCAAAGGCACTGCAGACTCTCGCAGTGTTTTCAGTGCTGCCTTCTGCCCTGGGTAGGGCAGCTCATCTGGCACTGCTTTTCCAGTGGATATGCAGAAAGGGTTTCTAGGTAATCTCTTAATTTCTTTCTCCCTTTACAAAAAACCCCATCCAACCCTAGATTCCCCATGGCCCGTGATCTCCAGAGAATAACTTGTTCACTTTTTTCTACTTATCCCTTCTCCACACCCACCTTTTTTGTCTTTTGAATTTAATAAAGTGGGTGACTCAGTACTAAATATAAAGCTCCTGCTTCCGGCATCATCTGCCTGTGGCTCATTTCCTGGAGCTGACATCAAGTTGAAGCCTCCCAATTTCCTTATGAAATAGCAAGACATGAAATATCCTCTGTGTGGTGATCTGGGCATACTTGTGGACTTCTTTGGTGACTGCTTGGCTCCCTGATCTAAGCTGTGAATAATTAGCTGGCTAATTGTTAAGCTGAGCACTGGTGGAGCACAGGGTAAATCAGGCAAGTCCTCAGATCTGTTTTGCACTGCAGAATAATACTCAAGTTTGCAGGCATTTTTAAAATAAAGACCAACTTTCAGTCCCTCCTGCATATGCAAGGTTTTTATTAAATAAGCATGAGCCTGACTAATGTCTTGCTTTCTTCCAGATGACAGGCTCGCTGACAGAGCAGCTCAGGAAGCTTTTAAGGGGGAAGTCTAGCAAAGATGGACTTGTTTTTTCTTTAGAAAGACTGATAAAGTGAGGAGTTAAGGTCAAATGCTTGCTCCTTGGTTGTCACATCTTTCCATAGCTGTTTACATTGATGGGATATACACTGCCATTGGTTGGCACTGAGGGAGAAAGCAAAAAGTGCACAAACCCTCAATTTGTATCAGAAAGCACAAGTAAGAACCTTTCTTTCTGTTCCTAATTTCATTAAAATCCTTGCATTTAAAAGAGAATGTGGGCAGAACTGGAGGAGGAGGACATGTTGCACATGGTAAATGGTCACTGATGTCAGTCCAAAATGGGGTGCTGGCTGGCCACTCAGCTTTGCTCTCTAAAGCCCTGGCTCACAGAGCATGGTGTTTTTTCTCTGGTGAAATAGACTATTTAAGTTACCTGGTGTTCTCTTTCAGTTAGGTGTTTTGGTTTTTGTTTTTTTGTTGTTTTTTTTTTTTTTTTTTTGATACAGAGAGGGGATGCTCCTGAAAACACTAGGTTTGCAGCACCAGAGCAGACAGAGGCAGGAGACTGAGCCACTTTTGCTGCTCCTGAAGGCTTGCCAAGGTCTGCTGATGCTCTCTTGGCTCTGGGATCTCCCAAGGCTGCTCCGGCCCAGCCCTCTGGCCATGGAGGTTTCTCTACCATCGAGATACTGGAGTGGACCAGCATGTGCTATACCCCTGTGGCTGGTTGACAGTGGAGCTGGCTGTATCCCAGCAAACAGATATTTTAGGCAGGAGCTAGAAGTGCCAACAGTTAAAACCCATCCCAAAAATTACTGGGACAGATGTAGCATGGTGAGGAACTTGTTTATCACTGTGGATTTCATAAGTTATCTCACACAACTACCAACACTTGCATGGTATCTCTTGGCATTAGTGAGGAAAACAACTTCTGGAGTGGGCAGGAGAACTTGGTGTCCAGAAGCAGATGGTTGTCCTCTTCTGGACTCTGGGGAGGGCAGTGAGGCTGCACAGCCCACTGTAGCACACTGGATGAGCTCCACCAAAGGGTCTGCTCTTGAGGATCTGTGGTGAAAGACAAGGATGACTGTGAATTTACCCTTTCTGCTCCCTTGTCACCTGGAAGGCAGCAGCTGCCTCTCCCACATTGTTGAGTACCTTCTGGAGGGCAAACAGGTATTAGTGGCCTCCCATGAAACTTGGCAGCTGGAGCTGCGGAGATGTGTCCCCTTGCGCAATGATGTGATGCAGGAATGCTGCCAGTGCTGGAAGTTCTCTCTGTGCATGAACCTACATCACAGTGTTCAGTGCAGGGGAGTGGATGTGTCACCTGAGCACCTCAGCAACCTTCTTCCCTAAAAGGCTTTTTCTAAAGTGGGAAGAAGAGGAAAATACGCCGGTATACTGGCTCTACCAAAAAAATTCCTATTTTGGAAGAGTATGGGGAGTGGTGTGAGAGCAGGTGTGTCCAGGAAGTGCTGGGAGTGCCCGAGGAACTGTGTGTTCAGTGCCTGCCATCACCACACCCTGGCGGGCTCAGTCTCGGGACATGACGTGGAGATGAGTGGTGCTGGCACTGCCGAGCTGCTATTTTAGGTTGGACTGTAATTGCAGGTTGGACCGCCAGGACTGGATTTTGAGTATTCACAGAGCAGAGTGCTCTTAAAGCTCTGGAAAAACTGGCTGTCTCTGATCCTTTGCAAATGTAGAAGATGGGCATTTCACGTGCACTGTGTGTGAGTTGAACTCCTTGTGGTGGAGCCCCTGAGGGAGGACCTGTGCTACCTGGTGACAGGGCAGGGATGTCCTTTCCCTGAATGATTATACCTGATAGCCCTGTGAGATGTTCTACCCTTAGCTGAGAAAAGAAAAGTGAGTAAGCAGAGGTCTGAAGACCCATGGGGTGGTGGCTTTTAGGCATCTGCCACCTGCACACCTGCAGGTGCTGCCTTGCTGTTCCAGCAGCACAGATGACAGAGACAAGGAGAGGAGGCTTTTCTTTCCCCCCCAAAAAAAGCAGACATTGCTCGTGCAATGGCTCTGCCATTGACTGATAGAAAGTCAGAACCTAGTTTGGGAGCTGGGCTCTGGCATGCTCTCCCCAGGATCTTCCAGCCCCAAAACCTCACTAACCCTTACAGGATGAATTTATGCCATGCAATGTACTCACATATAGGACAGAAAGTGGAGACACTAAGCTTCATGAGATGAGTTTTCTCATTTTTGTTGCCTGTTTTCCTAGATGTCACAGGCTGATGCAGTCCCTGGTTTTGGCCAGAGCAGCCAGTAGGGTTCCCTGCACCCAGAGGCTGCTGGAGCTGGTTGTTGGTGCAAGTCAGGGCAGAATTGAAGTTGCTCTTCCCTAAACCCTGTCTGATGTGCACTCAGCCTGGTCTCCGTGGACTGCAGAAGTGTTTTTTCAATCCAACTTATTTCCTTTTAAGTTGCAGCTGCAGTTCTGGGCATAAAACCCTGTATTTTGGTTTCCATGATGTTTACCATCCTGAGGAAACTGGCAGGCTGTGGGTTTGGGGTTAGGTTTTATGTTATGTTTTGGTTTTTTTGGGGTGTGTTTTATACCTCTTTTGAAACTTTACAGCTGGAAGCTAAATTTCCAGGTGATACCCAAAAAATGGTACCAGGCAGTGACTCACTTTCCTGGGTGATGTAATTTTTAAAGGGAAACAACAAAAAAACCACCCAGTGACCATAGTGACCATAATTTTTAGAACAGTCATGACTTCTTCAAATTTTTTACTAATTCAAATATTGTGTTTATTAATAAATGACATATTTTCCTTTTAGCTATGGAAATGCTCAAACATTAGGTACTTAATAGGAACAGAAGTCTCTGAAATATATTATTATAGTTTGGAAAGCTGATTTAACCTTTCTGGTGATTGATTCTGCTCCTGTGCATTGCATCAGGAACACACAGTACATGATGTTTCTGTTGCTTGTGCCTTCCTGGCCAGCAGCAGATGTCTGTCCTTGTTTCATCTAGAGCAGACAAGGATTAATTGCTGAGGTAATGCAATATATTACAGTGTGGGCCAGCTCTGAACTCTGAATTTAATTTAATCTAATATATTCAGACCATTTTTAATTTTTTTTTTAAATTCTAATTTTTGAGGTACTATGAGGTGAAATAGCAGGGTGGCAGACTAAGACCAAATAGGTGTGGATCCTTAGTATTCTGTGAGCTTCTGGTTGCTTCAGAGACATCCATAAAATAAGTACTTAAAGCCAAATAAAAGCTCTGCGTTGCTGTTTGACTGGACACGCTGAGAAGCAGCAAATCAAAATGCATTTGGTTTAAAGGGTGAAGAATGCATTTGGTTTGAAGAGCAGTAGAGGGCTGTGGTTTTGTTTTTCCTTTTGGGTTTGTGTTTTATCAATTAAAAAAAAAATAGCTCTATATCATACTGCTCCGTGATCCCAGGTGCCAAGCAGTGAAAGGCCGAGAGCTGGCTGCTGGGGACACAGCTGGCTGCTGGGGACACAGCTGGCTGCTGGGGACCGTCCCCTCGGGCCCGGGATGCTCGGGCGCTGCCGCGCATCTCCCCGCGGCGTGACCGCATCCCTGGGAAGCGACCTCCCATCTGGGCGGGGAGGGAGGCAGGAAGGGAGGAATGCTGGCTGCCCAGCTCGGGCTGGGGGCGTGGGAGACGCTGCCGAGCTCGGGCCGAGGGAGGGAATTGCGATTTTCCTCGGCGGGGAGCGGAGAGGAGCCAGGTGAGGAGGGCTGGGCTGCGAGCGGAGTGCGGGGCGGGCTGGCCGCGAGTGCTGCGCGCCGCGCCGACACGGTCCTGCAAAGACTCGCTGTGCTTTTCTCTGCGAAAAGTCTTGTGATTCCTGCTGCTGTAGTAGATGGAGGACAACGCGGGAGGGCAGAGCGAATTTCGGGTTTTGGTGTGTGTGTGAGTTTGGAGTGTCTGGGCGCACCTGATGCGTGCAGCAGCAGCCGGGGCTGGCTCCGGCCGGGCATCACCCGCGGTTTAATGCTCAGGGTGTGTCCGCACAGCTCTGCACCCGGGCTTGTAACATCTCAGTCTGCAGCTTCTACAAAGCAGAACTGCTTAAACTTGCATGTTAGAGTGTTAAATATTTAAACCTCTGCCTCGCAGACAGTGCCAGGAGCTCTGGTGCCTTTGGGAAGTGGCTGTAGGCTGCTGGCTGTGGCAGCGCTGAACTTTTTGGGGTTTTTGTCCTGGAGAGGCTGGGCTCTGAATGCTGCCTTGCTATTCCAGTTGGAATGACACAAGGCGTTACAGGCTGGCAGGATTTAGTTTCCTAACAGAGGAGTTTATCTTGCTGTGGTTTCTGGCTATACCTGGTGCTGGAAGCCAGTGTAGACCCTCTGTAAACACTTCACTATCTTAAAGCACTTGCATACCACTACTTTTAGGTATTGAACTGAAATGCTGATTTTTTTTTTTTTCTGTCCTAAAAGCTTCACTTCTCTGCAAACCTGTAAAACACTTCTATATCCAGCTTCCTCACATCCTAATTTTGTTTGTACTGAATGCATTGCTCTGGGGTTTTGCTAAGTTATGTTTTATTAAACTGATAATATACTTGCTTTTAGCCAAAAGGCTGAGAAGAGATATTTTACCCTGCATTTATTCTGCAAAGCATCAGTCTCTGAAGAATGATTTCCACAGCTGGAGGACTCTCACACCCTCCTGAAATTCAAAGTAGTGATGAGGCTGCATGCTGTTTAAAGTGCATATGTCTCTTTAACCACAACATCTGTCCTAGGGGTATTGGGCACTGGCTGAGCTGCAAAACAGAGGGAGGAGGAGGAGGCAAAGCACCTTGAAGGGACCTAATGAGATGTTAGTGCTCAGCTCCAGGAGTGCCTGATGCATTTCCTAACATTGATGCTGGATGCATTTACCTGATCTTGAAACCTGCTAAATAGAGTGCATTTTGTGGAGGTTATTAATGCTTCTCCAAAATCCAAGAGTCATGAAGCAGAGCTTGCCTGATCCTGAACTGGAGACTGCTGTCTTTGGCTCCCTATCACTCCTCCCATAATAAGTTAAATTATAGAGAAGTGTGGGGAACACCCTGCAGTTAGACTAAATGTGATTTCATTGTCATTGCAACCTCCTGGGAGGCAAAGCCAGCAGCTTTCCTTCACTTCTGGCCATTTCACATTAATTTTTTGAGATTAATGTTTCTGATTTTGCTAAGAGTAGATGGGATCTACACCATCTATTCTACAGTAAATAAGTAGTGAATTTACAGAGATTTTTCCTACTTCATAAGCCACTAGGACAGCTATGTAGTGACACTGATTCATTGCAGTCTAATGTTGCTTTCTTGCTCTGAAACAAATTAATTTGACTTCTTTCCCTTTTTCCCAAGTGCTTTCTAAACAAGATTACAGACAGCTGGGAAGGATGGAAAATGCTTTTTCTTTTATCAGAAACTTTTTCTAGTTAGAGATCTGTTACTGAAATTCCTGGGGTTTAAGACACTTTAGAAACATAATTACGACTTAAGGTACGTTTGTAGTTTCTAGTGTTTTGTTTCTTATTTAAGAAAATATTGACACATTTCTCTGAATGTTTATCATCTGGGCAGCCAAAATTTCAGCCTTGGCTGTGCTCTTTCTGGACAGTTCTTTTTACCTTCAACTGATAAAACTGTCTGCAAACTGCTTGACCACAGCTGTACCTTCTGAAAGGTCACACAGAACCCACCCTCCCAAAATTAATAACTGAAACTCCTTATTGTCCGGCTTGCCAGGGATCAGCACAGTCATGCTGAGTATTCGGCTTGCAGGAGCTTGTTTGCTGGTGTTGAATAGGCAGTGACTGTACTGTGATTTAATTTAGGGATCTGATTGATTCCCCCACCTGGGCGGGGGGGAGAAGTTTAACAGACTGTGTAATGCTTCTTGCTTTATCATGGCACACTGGATATCAGTCTCTTTACCTGCCAGAGGTGCCATCTGAGAGCAGAGCTGGGGATGCTGGGGGGATGGAAAGCATTCTGAGCTGCATGGGCTTTATGCAGCTGCTCCTGAGCCAGGGTCAGGCTCAGGTCTGCAGCCCACCTTGTAAGGAACTGGGCTCCTTTTGGGGCTGAATATTGGGAAATCAAGAGACATGTGCTTAAAGCATGTGGAGGGTAACCTGCAGGTCTCAGCAAGCAGGTCCCAGTCATTTCTAGGGAAGAAAATTTGTGCTGATTCAGCCTTGTGAACCTTATTCCTCCTTGCTTGTGCTGGCAGGGAACCCACTGTCTTTTACACTACTGCTCTGACAGTCCCTTCAAAAATCGGGGATGATGAGTTTTTGCAATGGATGCTAAGAAATGGATCCTTTTTTGGAGATATTTATTGTTAATTTACAGAATAAGTAAAAGGAAGCATTAATGCTGCTTTTTTTTTTTTTTTTTTTGGGAACTGTGCAAGAATAAGAATTACTATCAACACAAGAATTTCCTGAGAGGCTTGCATGACTTTTTTGTGCCTGAGCCAGGAATTTAAATGAAGCTTTCTGAGTTTCAGTCCATTAGCTGACACCTGACCTCAGCCCCCCCCTCTTTTACCTTCTTGCACTTAAGTTTAAATAATCACTGAATGTTACTTGCTTTTGCAAGTTCCAGGTAGATGAGTGTTCAGCTCTTCCTTTCCTGAGACATCCTCTTTCCTGAGAATCACCTGTTCCATATTGTACTAGCTAGGTAATGAGAACATTGCTTTTCTGTTTCCACTGACATGAACAAACTATTTCAAAAGTTAGTTAAACCAATCTAGTGGGTTATGATTTCAAATGTTCTCTAACCCTGGAGTAGCTGCTCTACTAAAACTGGAGGTGTGTGAAAATGCAATACTTAGTAGGAGTAGAGGCTTTTAAGGATTGATTCATTGGTGCCTTGAGCAGTGTTTTATCTGTTTCCTACTGTGCCCTGTAGATTATAAGTACTCTATAGATATGGGTAATAGATTTTGAGCAAGGTGGGTGTGCTCTGGCTGTGAGCCTGCAGCATGATGGGGGTGTGTGAGTGCAGCTGGTCTCCTCTGTGACCATCCATGCAATCCACTTGGCCCTGGTCTTCCATGACTGGAGCCTTCAAAGACTGTAAGGTCTGCAGAAAGCTTCTCCCTTCCATTTGAGTCCCAAAGCAGTTCTTTGTTTCTCTTCATCCTTCTTCTGGAAGAGGAGGGTAATCAAGGATCCATCCACTCTGGTCCAAGATTACATCTCACCCCTTAACGTGCATCAGAGGCAGCTCTGGCTCAGAGGATGGGGATGTATTAGGGGAAATTTCAATGAGGGGCTGGGGAAGCTTTATTTTTCCCTTTCCATGGGAAACTGGAGTGGAAGCATTTGTGTTCTTCTGACTTGTGCTTCCCTCCAGCCTCTGGACAATTTGGTATCACATGACCAAGCATCCTCAGCTGCTTGCTCTGTTTTCTCTATCTGTGAGACAGAGGGATAAGTATACTTGAATCCCTGTGAATTTCTGTTCATATCCCCAGCTTCCAGTTTTCTGGATGGATATGGCTCTCCTGGGCTTTTATCAAGGGGCTAATTCCTGTTTGATGCTGTGAGCAAGTTTGATGCTGATTTTGGTTTTTCTCTGGGTGCTGGCTACAGTTCAGTTCTGTGTCAGGGTTCTGATCATGCTGATCATTATGCAGGCCTGACCTCACCCCAAAGAGCTTCCTTGGCTGTGCAGGGCTGTCAAAGGCATGTAAATGGCCTGATGGGTCAGCAGTTGCTTTTACTAAGGATTTAAGATGATTGAAGCTAGTGAATCTGGTTCTGTCATGAAGGGAGAGAAAACACTTTGACCAGCATGCAAAAGGGGGAGGATCAGGTTGTCCAGGCTGTCAGTGGATGTTGGAGTAGTGGTTAAAGTCTGAACAGAAGGCGTAGGAATAGTGATTTGCTGCATTTGTTTCCATACTGTTGGAGTGGCCCTGCCTCTCTGCAGCCCTAATCCCTGCTGGGCATCTACCCAAGTGCTGCTCAGAAAAATACCTGGCATCATTCTATGCAGGTCTAGCTAGGAGAAACTGAGCTTCTAACCTGGATTTGCTGAGGGAATGTACTTGTCCAGAGGTGGATACTCCATTGAGACATGCTTCCAAGTCCAGAGAGAACCTCTGGCAAGCTAAGAGCAATGACTAACTCCAACATGTGTGTCTGCTCCTGATGGATTTGGCAGATTTTCCCCTGCAGCAGTGGTGAGTTGTGCAACAACTGGAGCAAAGTTTCACAGTCCACTCCCAGGTGAACATAAGCATAGCAAGGAACTTGCCTTTCCCAGCATGACAGTATCAGGAGTCTGAAAGAATATGAAGTAGAACCTGCTGAAGGGACTTCTGCTGTTTTAGAGATGCTTCAGAAACAGCAGCTGGAGGTAATGTCAGTATGGAACTGGACCTGAAGGGTGCCTGTGCAGTGGGAATCCCAATCTGCAGTCCTGTGCCCTTTCCCTGTGATGCAGCTACACAGCCAGCATGGGTCAGTCAAAATGTGTACTGTGCTTGAGGTGTACAGGTAGCTTGAGGGAGCTGGAGAGCTGGGTGGTGGTGTAAGGTGGTCAATTCAAATAGCCAGGCAAGCTTAAAGTAATTCAGAATTGAAACTGAAATTATGTAGGTGGTCCTGGCCTGTTGAGGCGAGTTTTTTGTGCTTTGCATGGGCAAGAAAAGGTGAATTAAGAGTGAAATAAAGCTAGATTTGGGTAATGGCTTTGCAGGTGTTAGAGTACAGTGGTGTTCAATAGTTAAAGCATTGCAGGCCTGACAGCAGAGCTGTAGATTCTCTGCTGTTGAGCCTGATGTGTATGGAGCTGGGAAAACTTTACTCAAGGGGAGATCCACAGATGAGAAGTGCAGCTACTCAGCCAAATCTGGCACCACAAAGCGATGTTTCTCAAAGCATTGTGTGCCCCTTTTCTATCCCTGAGTTGATAGGAGCACCACAGTGTTTGTGAGCACAAGAACCACAATTGTGAAAACAGCAAACACCAAATTGATTTTAGAATCTGCATAATATACTGATGTTAAGAGGTTAGACACTAACATGGTGGAGCCTAATCACTGCTCTTACCAGGATTATATCTGTCACCCAAGTGTGGTGCAGGTCTGGTTCCAGCCAGTACCTCTGACCAGTGGTTGTCAGATAATTGCCAATTAAAAGTTTATGTGCTTCCATCAGCTTGGTGTTTGCTAATAACCACATGCAAGATGCAGGTGCTGTCTTGTAGGAATTTGATGAGCAAAACACTGTGGTGAGCATTGATGAGCACACAAACTGATTATGAGCAGGAGAGGATGGATTTTATGATAGGTTTTCATTTACAGGCCATCAATCCCTCAGCCTTCCTGTCTCCCTCCAAAGCATTGGAAACTTTTTACCTCAGAGGACTCACCAGGCCAAGTGTGTGCACCGTGATGTGCTCCTGTCACTGTCAGGTTTGGGACTGTCGTCTGTAAAACCCCAAAGGCTTTGCTTGGACTGGACCAGCCATCAGAGCTGATGATGGAGATGGGAGTGGATGTATCTGTGCCCTCTCCTGCCTGCAAACATTTCCAGACACAGCATGAGCCCAGGCCTGTGCCTGTGCAGGAAGGTTCCTGCAGAGTCAGGAGCATCCTCTGCAGCTCCCAGTCACCTGGGAAGGGATGCAAAGAAAACTTACACTTGTATCCCTTGCCCTCACTGTCCTAAGGGTGGCTGCTCTGGACTTTCCTGGCATCTCTGGAACTTGCAGAGCCCTTTTGGGGTGGTCACAGTGCTGCTGGCCCCAGAAGGGGCTGGGGAGGGTGAGGAGGGGAGTGCACACAGCCACCCCAGGGACCAGCCCTACCTGCAGAACAGGGAGGAAAAGGAGGGTTAGGTGAGCCACAGGAAGCCTGGGGATGGATCCTGTGCCATCTGAATCTCTGGGTTTCCTCCACATTGGCCAGGCAGCTGTGTCAGTGCCCAAGCCCAAGGGCTCTGGCACTTGCTGTGGGTTGCGAGGGGACCAGGTCCCTGGCTGTCCCATTGCTTATTCCAAGAGGTGTGTGCTGGGTTAGTGGTCTGTGGGGTTTGAGTATTTTTAATTAGCTAATGCTGATGACTTGTCTTCTGATGTCAGGAGCTTTTGTCATGATAAGGGAGCAAAACCACAGGTTCCTCAAAAATGAGGAAAACGTATGGAGTGAGTCACTGCTCCAGACCACTGACTCACTTGTGGTGGATTTTTTTTTTTCTTTAAATTGGGTGGAAATAGGACATACTAATACCTTTTTGCTGACACCTTAATGTGTCTCTGCATTGGCCTGTTTGAGTAAACAAGTTGATATTGTTAATCAATCATTGTAGAGATATTAAAGTGAAGCAGGCCTGGAAGGGATGAAGCACTGTTTTCAGAGTAACACAGAGCTGCTAAGAAAGTAAATTCTTCCATTTGGATCAGCAGCAAATTCCAGCTCTGTTTCTGTTGGAAAGGTTCAAGTGGCTTTCAGGAAATATTTGGTTGTCATGTGCTTTCAAATTTGAATTTATCTGCCAACTTTCAAGATGTACAAATATCTGAATATCCCCCCTTCATCAGTTTCCTACCAATCCTCTGTGTAGGATGCAGTTTCCAGGGCTTCCCCTCTTGGGGAAGAGACTTGAGAACATTTTTCTCTGTGCTTGAGTGGTTTTAAGTTGCTGTCTGAGCAGTTAATCCACCCAAATATCCTGGTTAGCTTCTGGCACTTGTGCTGGAAGTGCTGAGTGCTCAGCAGAGGCATCCCTCCAGTGACAGCCCCTGCAGTGGCCTGTCCCCAGGTGGCTCACAGCTGTCAAAACACACGCTGGGACAGCTTTCCTTGACCTGCCCCTACTGCAGTTCTGCAAATAAACTAACCCCAATTCTGTGACTGCAGTGTGTTTAGAACCTGTAAAATTTGTTTGCACAGGAACTTTATCCAGCCTGTGTCAGGCAGGGAGTTGATACTCCAAAACCTGATGTGTACTTGCAGCAGCTCTGATCTGTACCTCAGGTACTCTTCAGAGGAACAGGCTGCACCATCTGCCAGCCACGCTCTTCTGGGCAGGTCGGTGCCTTTGTGCATCCATGTGTTACAGAGCTGCCCTGCGCTTTCCTGTGCGGTGAGGATGAAGGCAGGATGAGGGATCTGGAGCAGTGATTGCTTCCTTGTACACTGTGTTTATCTGTGCGTTGATCGATGGGCTGTCAGCCACCAGACTAAAACTTTTCTTTTGTTCTCTCCCTCTGAGATGGGTGTTTAAATGTGAGCTCCTCTCTGTCTGTCATACCCTGGCTGGAGCTTGCAGCAGCAGTGAGTGGGACATGGTCAGGCGTGAGCAGCGTGGTGTGTCCCCACAGCGCTTCCAGTGAGGCAGCTGATGTGTGATCCCTCTGCCAGGGTGATAAAAGGGCCTTTTATGTCCCACAAGACAAAGCCTCTTGTTTAAAAATGCAACTGAATGAAAAACGCGATTCTGAATGCCCCAGACTCAGCTATTAAAAGCAAACAAACATAAAACCCCCCACACACACTGCCTCCCAGCCCAGTGTCCCAATCATGGTGTAATACCTCTTCATTGCAGAAAATCTCTGTACAATTGCTTTGGGAGCTTGTAACTTTGTGGCCCACTAACCTTTCCATAGACTGATTTGTTATAAAACCCTTTCCCCTTCACAGACGGCCCTGACAAGGTCAGGTGTCTGCTTTTTCTCTGTAGGTTTGAATTCTCCCTCCCTCCTCTCAAGCAGAGAAACAGAAGGAAGAGTGATGTTATAAAACCTGAGAGGGAAGCCTGTTTCATGGAATGAGCTAGACAGTCTAGGAACTAGAAAGAACGATTTTTTTTTTTTAATCAAGACCCATACAAACAACCCTAGGGCATATCCAGAGCATAATATTTCCCTGATAAAGTCAAACAGAGCATCATTTTTAAAAGCTCTCAGCTATGGTGGTGTTTGCTACTTCTTTTGGTGTTAAAGATGTTAGAGATAGTCAGCGGCAAATTAAATTCCAATTAAGTGGTTAGGCAATGATGCTTTGGGAAATCCCTTTGTAAGGGAAATCCTCACGGTTTGAAAACAAATTGCAAAAGAGAATTGGGAAGAAGGCAGAAACTTGTGGAGGAGCTTTGGCTGGATTTTCAGTCTGTAGCCCAGCCTGGCAGCTCATGCCACCTGCCTGCATAGCCAAAGCTGGCTCTGTTCTTGGTAGCATTCTACAAGTGTTTCTGCCAGTTGTGAAATCCATCTCCTGTATCATGCAACAAGCTTGCTCAGAGCTGATTTTCTTGCTAAGCAACTCCTTTATCCCCTGGAAACAGGCAGGTTCTGGTGGCACTGAGGCACCCATGGGAGTGCTACAGGGAAGGGGCTGCTCCAGGAATGGAGACTGATCCCAGACTGCACATCCAGCAGGACAGTCAGTGCTGCACACTGCATTCCTGCATCTTGCAGGCACCTGCAGGTAGCATTGCCTTGGTTTCACTGTAATCTGTGAAACAGTAAAAAATCTACTTTTATTAATTTTTTTTTTTTTACCTCTGTCAGTCTGATGCACCTTTGCTGTGATTCCTCCGCTGCCCCATTTTTTCAGCTTGAGCCCAATGAAGTTTGTTGTCATGCTGTTGGTAGCTTTTTCTGACTGTTCAACATCTTTTTGTGCCTGCTGATGCTGGGAGGTGGCGTCTGAAGTGCTTTCCTTCATGTCTTTGCAGTGATGCAACTTCTTGTTGACTTTCTCTGCTGCAAGCACCTGTGTGAGCTGCTTTCCCAGGCTGCCACACCTGCCCATCGCTTCATCTCTAACAACTTCATTCTTTCCAGACTGAGTGAAGTGTTACAGAAAATGAATATTTACAGCTACAGGCAAACTTGTGTTCTTAAGTTAAGGAGTGCTTGTGAAGGCAGCTGGGAGTCTCAGACAAAAGAGGGTTGCTAATCAGAGCACAGGCATTTGTTAAACTGCGTCTCTTTTTGCTTGAGCCTTGAGCCAGAGCCAGCCTGTTCAGGATCCTGCTTTCTGACAGTCTGTAAACCTCAATCCACCCCTCATCCTTTTGCTTACAAAGGAGGAGGCAGCTGTGTCTGTTCCCATAGGCAGAGGAGGAACCTTTTATTTCTCAACTTCAGGATTGTAGTGAACAATGTGAGACCTGGAAAATCTTGGGATGCAAATTTCATTTGAAGTCTCACCAAGCCTGCCTAAATCCCCATTACAGAGCCTGAGCTAGAGCTAGCACTGTTAGAATGTGCGTATCAGCTTCTGTCCCTTGTTGCATCAATCACTGCTCTCTCATGGTCGTGTCAGCCAGAGTGTCACCAGGGCATCTGATGCCCTGTCACGAATGTCTGGGATGGGGAAGTGTGTAGGTGTCTGACTTTCTCCCATCCCTGTGGTGATACCTCCTGTCCAGGCTGGCTGGGTGGCCTAATCAGCACTTGGAAAGGAGGATGATGGCAGATGGGGGGAGGAACTCTGAGCTTCATCCTCTGCGTTTTTTAAACACCAAGCAGATCTGATCCAAATGGAGTTTCTGTGAACTCGGGGAATCACCGCCTGCTGTTCTGTGCTAGCTCATGGTTTCTGCCATTCAGGGAAACTGGCCATGCAAACTGCCTGTTCCTTATAGTTTTTTGGGAGCCTGACTCTGGGGAAACATGCAGGTGTTGATTCAAACAGTACCAGGTATACTACTTTGTGTCAAAAGACCCTCTTCACATACTGTTCAGAATATTTTATTTGGGTTTGGTAGCTTTGTGCTCTCCATTAATATTTTAACTCTGCATTCTGATTTTGTTCAAAGTTATGGGAAATCTCTGGAGATGTGAGTTCTGACCTACAGAATACACTGACAGCAGGTAGCTTAATATGTGCAGAACAGCATAATCATAAAATACTATACAGAGCTAAATATTAACAAGGCTAATGGGCGTTTTGACTTGTTAAAGAGTGCATTTCCCATCTCTGGGTTTGACACATCTGTTTTCTTAGTGGAAAGATAAACGTGGTTCCGGGAGCTGTGGTGACCCCGGTACTGATTGTTGCTACGCTGCTGTTTGAAGCTGTGTGGTGTTGAATGCAGTCTGGTTTCACACAGTGTTCTTTCTCTCTCTTTAGGTACTCCCTTAATTCATGAGATGGCCAACACCATGCAAATCTCCAAAGATGAGCTGGAGGAACTCAAGGAGGCTTTTGCTAAAGTTGGTAAGTCACAGGAGGAGGGTGCCTCGCTCCTGTCTGCTGCACATTTGAATTGGATTTATCCCACCCCTGTGATGAGCAGCACTGCTGCTCTCACAATTGTTTCTGTGCCAAGGAGTCCCTTAGCAGCTCTGTTGCTTCTGGCTTGTCCCTTTGGCCAAGGAGCACAAAGGCAGGGACACAGGCAGTCTGGCTGTCAGGGAGCACGGTCAAGCTGCTTTGTGCTCTTGCTCCAGGGTGGGCTTGTTGCTTCCTGATGGCAGAAGAAATAAGTACCAAACAGGTACTGCATTGCTTGGGCCTTGGCAGCACTTCTGGATTTGCACAGTGGTTATTTCTGCTGGTGTTGATTCAGCAGATTGGCTGAGCCATGTGCATGGTCAGTGTAGCCGCTGCATTTCGGGTTTGTGCTGGGTGCGTTTTGGAGCTGTTAAGCAAAACTGAATTTATTTACCTGGCCATCATGGAGTGTCTTGTGGTGGTGATCAGTGCATTGTGCTGAGCACACCTCCGTTGCCCTCTGGTGGCTCCATCTCTGCTGACCTCCCTCAGCCTGCCGTGTTCCAGGGGCTGCACAGCCTCTGCCAGGGGCTGCTCTGCCTGCCTCCCAGCTTTCCCCCTGCACTGGCATTGCAGAAGCCTCTGGCAGGCTGCTTCAGGAAGCTGAAATGGGCAAAAAACTGACATAATGGAAAACACTGTTTTCTGTTGGTTTAGTTTCTTGATATGGCTTGCTGAAGGATCAGAGACCCAGCAGGGAGGTGTGGGCTGGGTGCTAGAGCTCAGCCCTGGGGACTGAGGTCAGTGTGTGCAGCTGGGGAGACACACCCAGGGCTGGCACTGGCCAGGCTCGAGTTGCACAAGTGGTGAGAGCCAGCATTTGGTTTCCTAACTGGACATGGGCATCACTTGAGCACTGGCTGTATATAGAAAATCATAGTTGCCTCTTATCTGTATTGGATACCACCCTTTAGAGCTGGGTGGCTGTGAAAACTCTGACTTGCTCAGAATTTCCAGTTTGCAGAGAGAAATGTGAATTTCAGAGGCAACTGATTCTTAGGGAGCAGTATCCCCTGTTGGAACTTGAGGCAAGTTGCATTTTAAGGAGTTCCCTCCCCTCTCTTGCTCTTCTCAGGACTTTTGCAGCAGGTCGAAGTGAGCTGCCACAGAGGGAGATGTTCCTTGGGAGGAAGCATAGTGTTTCTCTCTGTCTAATGTGCCTCTTAGTGCAGATCTCAATAAGGCTGAGATGTAGGCAGCCTGTTCTGTTCTTGGATGCATTTAAAATTATTAACCTCTCTGGAATGTTGTGGGTTTGTATCATTAGTGTGGCAGAAATTATCAAGATTAGGTTGGAAGCATGGAGAAACGCAAGTCAAATCCTGGTTCCTTGTAGGAAACCAGCTCACCCTGCTCAGGAGGTGGGTCCCTGTTTGGCTTTAAATTATAAAGGCAGCGTCAGAACTTAAACATTAATGAGGAATGTGGTAATTATCCTGGACATACCCACAAATGAGATAGGATCTGCTAATTCTTTTCAACTGCCTTGTTTTGTGTGCTTTGGGCATGGTAGAGCCCACAAGCGTGTGGGACACACCTGTCAGGAGAACCTTTAATGCTCTCATTCCCTTTATTCTTGCCTAAAGGAGCCATGTTTGCCCTGGGATATAGAGCTGGTCTCTGCCTGGGTGACTGGCTTTCACTGTGAGCTTCTAATAGCATCTCTAGTGATGTGAACAGAAGTTGGACTAAGACTGCTACATAAAATGAAGCTTGTTTTTCATCTCCCAGCTATCTGGAATATTTAGAATGCAGCTGAGAAGCATGGTTATAGCTTCTAGGATGTCATGAAGGAGATGAGGGGAGAAGGAAATGTTTCATAGGGTGACTTCTATTCACTGATACGTGCCCTGCTCCAAAATGCACAGCTGGTTGGGCTTCCTGGAGACCTGGTCTAACTCCAGCACAGGCCAGGTTGCTGCTTTGGATGGGGCTTTAAAGGTGTGTTTGACCAGCATTTCTGTCTGCAGCTGGACTGGATTGAGACATCTGGAGATGCTGGAAGGCAGTGAGGTGTGTCAGTATGTGCTCTGTCAACACTGGCCTTCCATGCCGCTTGAAGGTATTTGCTCTCTCTCCCATGCAGCTGATGTGCTGTTCTGACAGCCAGCAAAAGCCATGAGTCCATAGACATCCTCCTGCTTATTAAAACAATCCACAGGTGAGAAACCATGGTTTAGGTTATCACTAAAGCCAGCTATAGCACAGACAAGCAGGTCCCACCATCCTACAGGCAGTTATTTGTCTTGGAATTGATCCAAGTGGTAAAGAGCAGTGGGGGGACAAAAGCTTTGTGATGTTTGAAAACAGTAATTAGTGGGGCATTGGAACTGTCTAGGCTTTGAGTGACCCACAGGTTAGTGGGAGAAGAACAGGTTGCTCCAGATCTCATTGGGTCTTTGAATTTGTTCTGTGGAACAGGCGCCTGTTTGTGTGACCTTGGCCAAAGAGGGGCACTTCAGAGGGGGAGGCGTGGCAGAACAAAATCTACTCTGTTTATTTGTCTTCATTCTCCCTCCTTCTAAGATAAGCAGAGATAAGCATCTTTTCTGGAAACATGGAGTGCTGAAAAAATCATAACTCAGCTGAACACTTTGTTCAGCTCTGCAAGGTGGTAAAACAATGCTCCGAAACGATGGCTTAGGGCAAACGGGGATCTGTGATCCTGCTAGTGTGTCCTGCTGAGCATATGTCCTTAAAAGGAAACGTGTGGGTTACTTTCCCCTCTTGCATCCTGTTATTTAAGCTATTTTAAGTACTTGTCCTCGGAAGGAAGCTGAACCAGAGCTTGAAGCAGCTTTTGGGATTCGTCGCGGCTTTGCTGCGCCACCTGCGTACGGCCGAGCTGGTGCTGCCGTGACCTTTCCCAGGTTCAGCGTGCTGGCTGCATGCATCTTTCAGTAGAAATAGGAAACTTCAGATGTGCTGTAGTTTCCTTTCCATCAGGCACATATAATGAATCCAGGCTGTAGCTTGTCTGTTAAAACAATTTTGCTTTCTTCCATTAGTAATTCTGGGCAGGCCGCCGAACAATTTCATTTGGGACAGCTTCTATTTTGACAGCCTCTTCAGCTGTTGAATACCATCAGATTTTGTTAGAGTTCTGTTGAAGTCAGGGCCTGTGGCAGGACATCCAGCAAGGCACCATATGGTGGGCCTGCAGTGATGCTGGAAATAGTTTTGGAGCTGGCTGGTACTGCAGAGGTGTGTTTTTTTGTTTTTTTTTTTTTGTTTTGTTTTGGTTTGTTTGGTTTTTTTTTTAGGTTTTTTTTTTTTTTTAATGCTGCTTCTTTGTACATTTGATGCCAGAAGGGGAACACAGGCAGTAGGAAGGTAAGCAGCTGCCCTGTGGGGTAGGGGTCTCAGGCCTATTTGTCACGTCAGGCTCATTGACATGTTGAGAACAGGTCCATTCTCCATCTCATAGTCAATCACTAGTTGACTCTGCTACCAAGCCAGAACCATAGACCAGCAGCACTTTATGGTAAAACCAGCAGGCTTTAACACTCAAATCTGCCCTTCTGTGGCCAAGAACCTAAAACTTGAAATGAGAGCATCTTCAGTGCAAAACCAGTAACTTGGTGTGTTAACTTAGTTAAACTAACAGACCTGATTTACTTGTAATTCCTACTTCCAGGTGTCTGACACATAGATGCCCTTTTACTCTGTGAAGTAAATTAATTTTTTTTCCCCAGAATACTATGGAAGAGTAACTTTTACACATGAGTGTTTGGGATATTTTTGAGAGTTGCAACACCTTAGGTCCTAAGTCCTGAGAATCAGAGGTTTTGAGTAAATTAAAAGGTGTCCTTCACACTTGATTTTGTGCTGTTTGTCTGAGCTTAATGCAGCCTTTCCTGATGGGCAAAATCTTTCTTTGTGCCATGGTCCTGACTTATGCGAGCTCCCAGGGGAGTGTGCATTTCAGATGTCTGTTCATGTGACAGAGTTCCAATTTTTAATTTTTTTTTAGTGAGCAAAGGTAAATCTTCTTTGAACTAAGCCCACCTGGAGGACTGGGGAGATGCTGATTGCAGGAGTGAATGAAACCATCAAACTGGGCAGATGTTGACCCAGCTTGGAGTAAATTCCTCACACCTGCCCTGCAAGGCTTCATGTGTAGAACCAAGCTCTAAATAGGTTTCAGCATCCTTTTATCCATGTATCCCTTATTGGAGTTGCAGACTTTGGAGCTCAGTTTCCTGATGTCTCACCTAGGAGACTTCTGCCTCATGAAATACCACATAAGTTTTTATCCCTTTCACATCTGAATTGGCTCAGACATAGGTCATGCAAGCCTGAATCAGAAACACTTCTGAAAGCTTAACCTAGACATATCAAGAGGAAAGAAAACCTTTATCAAATCTGAATCAAAAGTGGATCCCATCAAGGATGCAATATATATTTTGAAGTCTTAATTTTCTCTGTCCTTTGCCTGCTACTTACATGTACTCTAACATTTGGATAGATGCAAGATTTAGGTGGTGGATTGATTGGAAGAAGTGGTGAACAGATGTTTTTGGATTTACCTGCTTAATTTGGGAGCATGCTGAGGAATTGTGGTTGGTTCAGTCAGGCACAGGCAAAAACAAGGGAGTTGTCTGCAGGCTGAGGGTGAAAGCAAAGTTTTGTTTTAGGTTCACAGGCCCTTGAGATTAGGAAATCCCTTCTTATCTTGCTTTCCTCATTGGCTGTAAGGAGGGGAAAAGATGTGTATTGTAAAGTTAGATTCAGTAATGAAAATACTGTAATAGAAGAAGCTCTGATTTATCTAGAGGGGAAATAGTTTGCTCATGACATCTCAGGCTGGACTGTTAATAAATCTTGCCTTTGTAAGTTTGTATTATTTCAGAATAAAATTCTAAAATTGAGGGCCAGACAGCAGCCTATTGGTATCATTAATCATTGCCCCAAACCAGTTTATTTCCTCAGCACTGTTGTAAACACTGACTTTTCATGAAGTAGTTTAATATATTTATTAATCCACTGGAATTGATGCTCTTCCTTCGTCTGAGACACAGAGACTGGGGTATAGGAGGGAGTACAGGTTTGCTCTTGTTCCTTTGGACATTTGCCACTGAGCAAAGTTACACTTTCTTGCTAACTGACAAAAACAATTCTAAAATCCCATATTCCCATATGGATCTGGAAAATGAGGACAGTTGGAGTGGTGATGCAGACGTGCTGCTTGCTGGAACACTGCTGTGGAACAAAACCTAAAAACCACAGAATCCTCATTAAAAGTAAATTGACCTCCACAATTTGGTTAGAAAAAATAACCCTGGACCTTAGAGCTATCCTGATTGTTTTCTTTATTCGTGAAAGTATCTCCCTTTAAGCATAAATACTGACCCCAGTGGCTGTAGTGAGATTCCCCCTTGAAGTAAACCAAGTTTTGGGGCTGGTGCAGTTGTTCAGGCACTAAATTAACTTTCCAGAGCTGTCAGTAGAACTTGGCTACAGCAAAGGTGTTTTAGCATCCTACTACTGAGCCAGTAACAGCACAACATGCCCCGAGTCCCTGCCTCTCCAAAGACGAGGCTTGGAGGATCATGTTTATGTCTTGAGGTGTGAATCTGGGCTGTACAACTACTTCAAATGCTCTGTCTCCTTGTGGACCCAGCTCTGCTGCAATCTGGATGCCAGTTCTGCTGTGAGCCACACTCTGCTCATCCTGGTCACCTTGGGGAAAGAAGCACCCAACCCTTGCCTGTCCATAGTGGCAGGAAAACCTCACTTGCCTGAAGAAAGTCTGGGGCTGCTGGATTTGCCATGTGTGATCAGTAGATGTGATGATGTCCACACAGAGGTTGGGATCTGTTTTGTGCGAAGCTCCAGTGTTACACTATTCTTGTTTTCTTCCTCAGTCTAGTAGGTGACACTATCTCACTGAACACACGGTGCTGCTGTGGCTTGGTGATAGACTGTGAAAGCAAATGTCCTTGCAGAGCATTCTTGGGCAGCAATAAAATATCTGGTTGCAATTGGCTGTCAGTGTTAAATAGAGAGCATCATCGACAACATGACAAAAATGCAACTGCAGAGCTGACTTGGTGTTTTTAGTTCAGAAAATAGGAGGTGCTGTGTTTCATTACCATCTATTTTTAACATGCAAGGACTGTGGTGTTTAGACATAAAAAGAGACATTCTGGAGATTGTTTATGAAAATACAGATGTTCTGTTGTGAAACTTCAACACCAGACTTGTCACATGTGCCCAGAGTCATCCTGATCAGTCCTGCTTCAAAGCTGCTGCTGCCCAGAGCTGGAGGGCTCCCATGACTTGTGCTGGGAACACTCTCTGAGGATGTGCTGTGTGTATTTACTGTGTGCCTTTGGTATTTTTGGTGTGGCCATCCTGCTGTGCCCTTGCCCTGGGATTCAGCAGGTCCTCAGTGTGCAGGTTGCTCCCCATAAAGCTCTTGGATATGTGAGGTTATGTTTTTGCCCCTCTGTTGGGGGTCGGTTCTGTCAGGTACAGGGCACATTTCTAAAACCTTCTGCTGCCTCTTGTCTTCCTCAGACCTCAACAGCAATGGGTTCATCTGTGACTACGAGTTGCATGAGCTGTTCAAGGAGGCCAGCCTGCCTCTGCCTGGGTACAAAGTGAGAGAGATCATCCAGAAGCTCATGATCGATGGCGACAAGAATAAAGATGGGAAGATCAGTTTTGAAGAGTTTGTCTATGTAAGTGATATTTCTGAATTGCCAGCAGCCTGGGGGGCCCCTTTTAGACAAAGCTAAGGAAGACCCCAGAAGAGGTTAGACCTGAATTCTCAGCCACTAACCCTAATCCTAATTTTCTTTTGACAAACGGATCAATTCTGAAGGCTAGCCATGTAAAAATCAGTTCTTTGTACAGGCATCTATATATGATCAGATTTTGTGCTGTTACTGACAGCCTTTAGATTTGGACAGAGGAGAAATATTGGTTGGTTTTTGTTCAAACAACAAAGAATCCATGTGGTTTTCCTATATGATAGCTTCATTGGTGGCCAAAATACTGTTTCCACATGAGATGACAACTAGAAAAAAAGACTTGCAATGATCCAAGCTTACAATATTTACTGGAAGCTATTCAGTTTTTCTGGGCACACAGATGAATGCTTGTTCTCCCTGTGTATCAGTATAATTTCCTTTCTCTGTTTAGTAGACTACAAGTATTTGCTAAAGAGTTGAAAGGGCATTTCAAAACACACTTGGATTTGTGTTAGGAGCTGATCTAGGAAAACTCAAATCTCTTGCCTTGAAAGGGAAGAACAAGAGTGAGGTGATAGGACAAGTTTACGGATCAGTCTTTTTTAATACAAATAGGCCACAATTAAAAAAATTATTTATTTTTACAAAAGCACAAGGTTCCTGAGATAATGATTCAATGTACATTCCTCATCCTTTTGATATTCTGATGACTGAATGCTGAATGAGTAAATTAAAGTACATGCAGTACATTGAGAGAACTGTTTTCATGTCAATTAGTTTTCTTGATATTTCTTAATTTGTCTTCACTTTCTGTTCCTTAATTGTTTTCAGACCCTCTGAACTTTTTGAGTTCGGAGTCAACTAGTAAGTTGGAGTTTGCAGTTTGTAAACACTTGCATGCTGGGTGCATGTTTCAGCTGTTGGTTTGAGCTGGTCCATAACTCTTAACTTTGCACTAGGAAGGAAGAAATAAATCTCTTCTGTTGCATTTGAAAGGTACCAATGATTGAGTAAAGACAAAATGTCTTAGGGCAGCTGAGGTGCACAGTAGCAGCAATGCTTCACTGTATGATTTGTACAAACTGAACTCTTGCTCTTTTCTGACCTGAGCATTTTTGCTGGAGTTTATGGTACAAAGAATGACATGAACTGACTTTGCATTGCTTCCAAGTGACTTAGTGGTACCTCAGCATTAGAGCACATATTCTCAAGAAGATATGCAATACCAGTAGTTAACTCAGGAAATTTTAAAATAAATAGATCTAAAACAAAATCCTCATGGTTAAAGCGAACCAACCAGAAATCCTCCAAATTTTGGGCTCTCAGATGTTCAGGCAGCTTTACCTGATCAACTTCTGCATTCCATCAGGAGATGATTTAACTGCACTGTATCATCATCTTGACTTGTCACCTTCCCTGTGTTTAAGGGACAGGGAAGGTAAGGTGTGACAGCCAGCAGCCTGGCCCTGCAGTGACACCTCTGCAGTCTGGTGTCCTCTCCCTTTAGCAGAAGCCTGTTGCTGTCCTGATTTACAGTGCTGTTTCATTGTCTTTTTCGGGATAGTGTTTAGAGAACCTGTACGCATTTCATTTGCATTTTCAGCTTGGCTGAAACTAATTTAGTTTTGAGGGAGTTACAATAGGTTTTACAGCCACTGAATGTGTTTTTTACTAATAAGTGCTCAGTTCTGTATGGCCTTAAGGCCACTAACAGTGGCATTCAACCTGTGCAAATGGCATGTGCAGTTTTCCTGTGCTAAAGCATCTCTTCTGCCCTCCAGCAAGAAGGTGTTTTGCCATTTAGCTGAAGCCTGCTGTTGAGGAAAGGGGAATCTTTACCTGGAGCACTCATTGTTACACTGTATTGCAGATTTGACTGTTATATGCTTAAAGGGAAATGTTTCTTTGGTTGTGGACAGTCTTTTGTGTAAACTAAAGTCACAGTCTCACGAGCATCTGGCTTACACAGAAAGGTTAAATTTGCACCACAGCTTTCTCAAGTTTGGCCCTGCAGGACGTGCTGCATGTGTTACCTGTGCTCAGACTGCAAAGGTTTCATGGGTTTTCTTGTGGTCTCTTGAAATCTACTTGTAAAGGTAAATATATGCAAGGTACTTCATGCCTAATGCCTCTGTTTCAATAGGCACTTGCAGTGTGTGTTTGAGAAAGTGGGATGACTCTGCCCACTGTCCATGTCAGATTTAATACCACTACACCCTTGCTGGGCCCTTCACAATTGCTGATTTTACTGCGAAGTTTGCTTTAAACCTGAGAAGAAATAGCTCCTTCTGTGGTCCTTTTTGTTTTATGAAGACAAAATTTTTCTTGTCTAACAGAGCACTTTAAATTGTAGATTTTCCAAGAGGTGAAGAGCAGCGACATCGCTAAAACATTCCGAAGAGCCATTAACAGGAAGGAAGGGATCTGTGCCATTGGGGGCACCTCAGAGCTCTCCAGCGAGGGCACCCAGCACTCCTACTCAGGTACCCCTCTGCTTCCCATTCTTCCCTTAGGTTTTTGGAGGTCCTGTGCCAAAACCAGCCCATTTCTACCACCATGCCTTGTGCTGTGTTCTCTGAGAGCTGAGTGATCTCACGTCAGAGTTGAAAACAGGACAGAATTTGTGCTGCAAATTTAGCAGTGTATGAGTTAAATGTGTTCTTACTTGCTTCGTTAACTGTGCTTGCTGATGAAGTCCTTGTGTCATACTTGAGGATGATAAAATTAAGTTACAAGTAAATAACAGGAATATTCTGATAGTTGTAAGTGAGAATCTCCTTTCTTTAAACTTTATGGGACTAATCAAATGTGTGGTAATGATAGTGAGGCTGTTATTCCCTGGGCTGTTGTACTCTGCTTCTTTTGGGAAAATGTTTGTTATGAAAAAACCTGTATTAAATTTACCATTGGTTTTCTTAGAGGAAGAGAAATATGCCTTTGTAAACTGGATAAACAAAGCCTTGGAAAATGATCCTGACTGTAGACACGTTATTCCAATGAACCCAAATACCGATGACCTGTTCAAAGCTGTGGGAGATGGGATTGTGCTGTGGTAAGTCATGATGGCTCCTTAATTAAAAAAACCCCAAAAAACAACCAAGCAAAAAAGTCAAAAATCAGCAAAATAACTTTCCCAAACTGTTGTTGGGGGAATTTTCATCCCATTCGAGGCTGGTTTTGCGACTGGTGTGTGTGCATAAGGTTTTGCACATATAAAAAGAGGCTCAGTCTCTCAGGCTTTCATTGGAATTGTGTGATGCCTCAGCTTTGGTGCCAGCTGATATTTTCATCCAGTGCTTTTGTTTGGGCTCAAGACTGAGTTTGCTGAGGGGGCAGGAGGTGGTGTGTGGGAGCAGGAGTTGTCCTGGTGCAAATTCAGCCTGGTGCTGGGTAGCTTGGGGAAGGCACATGTGATAAATAGCCCGTTCTCTTGGATGTTTAGGCAGGCAGTGTCCCCTGTGGGAATGTTAGTGACCTTATTATGCATTAACCCAAAAATAGATTTTTCTGGGGATCTTCTTGTTCTTTTTAATAACTGCACTAGGTAAGTTAGGTGACTTATTCAGTTACATGCTGAGAACAGAAGGCATCCAGGGCTGCTAAATACCAGCAGCCTTCTGTGTGTGAGGTTTTTGTTGGATTTATGGGTTAGGTTCATTTGTTTTATTGTAAGTGAATTAACTGGCTCAACCTGGAATTTCAGTAACTCTATCGATACACAGAGTAAGTTTAAGTGAGTTACCTTTAATTTCTTTTATTTTTAAACTTTAGCTTGTGATGCATATTTTTAGTTTATTTATTTCCGAAGTAATTCATGGCTTTAGGCAAAACTGAACTGAGTAGGAAGCAGATCATAATATAAAGTTTAAATTCGTCATATTTTGTGTTGATTAAAATTTCATTGTGCTCACATGCTCCCCACTGAGCTCTCCAAGTGTTTGTTCTTTTTTGGGGCAGATTTTCTTGCCAGCAGTAGTAAACCTTTACAATAGTAGGAAGTTTGTTGTCTTACTAGAATGTGCAGTGGATGTCAGCAGAGCAGTGAGTCTTCACCAGTTCAGGGACTGCACTGTGAATAATTCATGTGCTCTTTTTGCTCCAGCAGCTGAGATCAGTAGTGGCTGGGAACATGTTTAAAGTTTCAGGCTTAGCTATTAGTTACAAATACATTCTTGATAATGTAAATATTAACTTCTGATTTATGCAATCTTTATTTTAATGAAAAAAAATTACACAAAATTAAGCAGGCTAAAGGAAATGTACTGTGGTGAGTATTGTCACAGTGCATTGAGTTTTGTTCAGATTAAATACTAAATGTTGTTCAAATATCATTGGTTTTCCTCCTAACAGCAAAATGATAAATCTTTCTGTTCCTGACACAATTGATGAAAGAGCAATTAATAAGAAGAAACTCACACCATTCATAATTCAGGTATGAAGCATTTCTGTATTTTATTTTCTGAAATTCATATTAAGATAGAATTAATGATGTAGCATGGTGGCTCAAGGCATTGCTGTGGAATGTTGGAAAGGAGCAAGTTTCATAGCTTCTGTTTAATTATTAAAAGCAGTTTTGTACCATGCATAATTGACAGTTCTGTGGGCATGGTTTAAAAATGCTGAATTAATGACAAAAAGGGTGAAGTGGCTGAAATGTGCACACGTGATATTGCTGTAGTGATTATGTACAGCACTGTCTTTTTTAAACAATGTTGTTATTGGTGTTGGCTGTAAATCATTTCATACTAGGGTAGGTTGTTTTTGTGAGGATTTCTCTGTGTGTGTTTGTGTGTAAATTAGCACTTCTCTAGCCTTATTCTTGTTGATGCCACTAGATGCAGCTAACTCAGAGGCTGAAACTAAATACCAGTGGCTGAAATTAAACCCTGGTGCCTAGTTCAGTTCTTATTGATTCAGCCTGCTGCCACCACAGCTCCCTTAAAATTTCAGCTGGAGGGTGACCAGGAGTGTTTCCTCTGAGCTGCTGCTGTTGGATCAAGGACAAGGGGGAAACCTCCACTCTGCTGGTGCTGGATGAAAGGGAAAGCAGCATCTCCCTGGACTGTGTCTGACTGGGCTTTGCTGTTTGCAGGAGAACCTGAACCTGGCCCTGAATTCTGCATCTGCCATTGGCTGTCATGTTGTCAATATTGGTGCAGAGGACTTGAGGGAAGGGAAGCCTCACCTGGTCCTTGGGCTGCTCTGGCAGATCATCAAGATCGGCTTGTTCGCTGACATCGAGCTCAGCAGAAATGAAGGTAAATGAAATTCTGAGTGACTGCTTCTAAAGCATGAGCACAGCATTGCTGGTGCTGTCAGCTCCAGCCCGGCCACTGCCTCTTCCCTCCCTCCTCTCTGCTGGAAGAAGGCTCGTCAGGGCATGTGCCAAGCTGAATGTTCTGCAGCCTGTTTGCAGCTGTGCAGCAGGTTCGTGCAGGTGGGCTGTGCCATCCTGGTGATGTGTGTCAGCCTTGGAGAACTGGCTGAGCACCAGCCTGTAAGTCAAGATGCAGCTTAGCTTGAGCCTGGCAGTGAATGAGCACATTGCTTGGTCATGCCCTAGGCTGCTCCAGCTGCAGGTTCCTAACGGTGTTGGGATGTGGCAAAAGCTGCTTGGATCTTTTTAGAATGACAGACAACTGCGTATCTTTCTCAAAAAAAATAAAAATTAAAGAGGGGCTTTAGCTCTGTGGCAGTTACTTGGTTCTAAAATCCTCCTTGCTGCTGTCACTGGTACAGCTTGAGGTTCTCGCTTTGTCCTTGGTGGTGAGAGACTGATGCTGCAGATCTCCCCCTGTGCTCACTGAGTCCTGCATGGCAGCCTCCAAAATTTAAACTTTCCAAATCATCTGAAGAGCTCTGATATTCCTGCATGTGCTATCAGAGCATCCAGATGCATGGAGGGGCTTCAGTGTCTTCTATTTAAGCTTTCCCATCATGAAGTGTTGACATTGTTTGGCTTAGATTGAAAATTCATGGCAAAGGAAGCACTGCCCAGCTGAAAGGGTGCTTATCTTGGCTTCTTGGGTTTTTTTAACAGTGCTTATGAAACTGCTTGGAAGCATTTTTCATTGATATAGAAGTGCATTTGCATTTAGCTTCCTGTCATCAGTTTAAAAGACTGTGCATAAAGTCCAGAGAATTTTGTTCTACAGGAAAAGGGAAAATGCTATTTTACATTGATTTTTCTAGATAATTTATTCTCCTCTCTGTGTAACAACCAACTCAGGAAAGCTCTTCTAATACCCAGAATATTTTGACATAGTGGTTGCTGTTGTACCCCCCTGAAATCTTGCTGCAGCTTGAATTCTAGCATGCAGCTTTGACTCTTCCCTCACATTATTTTTTTCTTGTAGCACTTGCTGCCTTACTTCGTGATGGTGAAAATCTGGAGGACCTTATGAAATTATCCCCAGAAGAGCTGCTCCTAAGATGGGCCAACTACCACCTGGAAAACGCAGGCTGGCACAAAATCAGTAACTTCAGCTCAGATATCAAGGTACCAAAGCTCTCCTGATTTGCAGTGCTTAGGAAAAGACTGGGAGCTGGACAGGGATGTGTTTTCATGTGTAAATGAGACCTTTCTTGACCCTCATACACCAAGTGGTCTTACCAGGGGGGTTTTGGATGTTAGATTTGAGGTCCTGCAGTGCAATTCTCTCTTGTTATGAGGGTGAGCCTAGTGTTGAACTGTTTCTTCCAGTGCTGCTGTTGAGTGTTTTAATCACCTACTGGCATTACATACATGTTTTCAAATGTCCTTAATCCATATTTTGATGGAGGTAACAGGGGAAAATGCTTCACTGCAGAGTGAGACTTCCTCACTCTTGGCAAGTGATAGCATTTCATCTAAAATGTTGTGGGCTGGAGAGAGGAGGGGAAGCAAGACCTCTTATTCTTCACACTGTGTTTATTAGGAATGGGGACTCTTAAAGCTGCTTTTCACATATGAGTGGGGGCACTGATGAGAAATGGAGGATGGTGACTCCAGGTTAGTGTGGGGCATCTGGACATTGGTCTCAGCAATTTTTTGGAGCTTATTCACATGGCCGTAGTTTCAAGTAGGAGAAAGAAGTTTGACATAGGAAAAAAAGTTCATAATTGAGGTGTATGGGGAGCATACATCTGATCTGTTGTGTGCATGTGTTCATGGCCACTCTTATTTCCAACTTCAAAATTACTTACTGTTTTGCTGATAGCTGTTGGCTTCTCTGGTGCATCCCCTAGGCTGCCATGATATGCTGAGGACTAAAAGGACATGTAGTTGATAAATAATCACTACAGCTACTGGCTCCTCCTGGTTTGTGACCATCCCTGGACTCTCTCCTCTAAGCTGTTCTAGCTAATGTGCAGGCACAGAAGAAAACATTCAGACATCTTTTAATCAGCTTTTTGCTTGGAATTTGTCTTCACTGAGCCATTTTCATCATTGCTATGGCAGTAGGAATGGCTGCCTTGTTTAGAGGTTGGGCTGCCTTGGGGCATCTGGGGGCCATGAGTGTGAGCAGCGTGGGGTCACTGCCTCCTCCAGCCACTGCAGATGTGGCTGTGCCACCAGAGCTTGTAGCAAACAGTCAAACCACGTAATTGTCATCTTAAATATTTCTAACCTTTTCCCTTTGTTTCCTTTCCTGCTGCCTGGATTTCTACCATTGTTCTCTCTTTTAAGCTTACAGATTTTGGCAATTCAGTAAAGGTACATAAGCCAATTATGCACGGTGACTTGTTAAAAATGAGCTTGAAATTAATTGTTATGATGTATTCACTGCTGTGCAGGAGAACTGAATTTTCTTTTTGGTTCATTTCAGGATTCCAGAGCCTATTTCCACCTTCTCAATCAAATTGCACCCAAAGGGCAGAAAGAAGGAGAGCCTCAGATTGATATTAACATGTCAGGTTTCAATGTAAGTATTCAGGCTGTCATGTTCTTATCCTTGAGAATCATGAACTATCTGTACCCTATCATTGCCTCATGACATCTGGGTAACCTGGTATCTTAATTTCTAGAGCATGGTCATGTGTCAGTGGCCATGTGCACATCTCAGGTGTGTGCTCACTGAGTGCTTGCTGCCAGCCTGGTCACTACCCTCCCATTAACAGAGAAGATTGAGCAATCCTTTGTGGGCTTGCTCCATTGGAACCACCAAGTTCCAAAAGCATTAAAATTTGACTGCACATGAGCTTGGAAAGCACCCTGCTAAGAAAAATAACAAGCCACGGCAGTGTCACAGCAGCAGGGGTTGGTGTGTGTTCGCTCCGTTAGTGACTGATGCCAAACGTGGATTTGCTGCCCAAATCTGGGCATTGCTCTGTGTGGTCAGGAGGCTCCCGGTGTGCTCTGTGACAGCTCTTGTCCCTTGATCCTGGCAGGAGAAGGATGACCTGCGCAGGGCAGAGTACATGCTGCAGCAGGCGGATCGCCTCGGCTGCCGGCAGTTCGTCACACCGGCTGATGTGGTCAGTGGCAACCCCAAACTGAACCTGGCCTTCGTTGCCAACCTGTTCAACAAGTACCCAGCACTTACCAAGCCTGAAAACCAGGACATCGACTGGACCCTTTTGGAAGGTGATGGCCGGATCAGTCACACAATGAGCAGGGGGGCATTATCTGAAGTAAACAGTTGTGTCACTGGAGGCTGTGCCCTGCAGTGGTATCTCTGTTGAAGTAACACCTGTGATTTGAGGCTTTGGTGCTGCAGTGGTTGTTTATTCATTTGGAGCAGATGAGAAGGGCACTTGACACCCTGTTCAGCTGCTCGGAGCCTGAACCTGTAGGCACTCTGCCCATCACTCACCATGATGGGGAGCTTGGTGTTGCCATTTCCTGTGATTGGCAAGAAAACCTCAGAAATGCCATGAGATGTTGACAGGAGCACTAATTATTGGCATGACTGGGCTGTGACAGCAGCTAGCCAATGCCCATGTAAAAGACCTTTCTGCTCCTTTGTCTTGCAAAAAGTGCAAAAGGCTCTTCTGAGGCCTGAGGAAATCAAAATGATATCCAAGATTAGATAGTCATCCTCTCCCTTTGAAAAAAATTATAGTTCAAAAAAATACTCTTTCTCTGCTCAAAACCTCCTGGTGAGCTCTGCTGTTCAAAGCTCCCTGCCTTGCAAGGTGGAAATCCCTGCTGAGCTTTGAACTTGCAGAATTTGCAGTGAACCTGTTTTCCATCCTGCAGGAGAGACGCGCGAGGAACGAACCTTCCGCAACTGGATGAACTCCCTTGGTGTGAACCCCCACGTAAATCACCTCTATGGGTAAGCTTTAGGCTCTTGGGGGACCCAGCTTTTTTTTCTTTTTAGGGTTGTTGTTGAAATTGCAACCAACTGGGAAGAAGAGTAATTATTTATGATGTGACAAAGAGGACACACAAATCTTGAAATACTAATTTAATCCATGTTTTCCACTTTAGTGATCTGCAAGATGCACTGGTAATACTACAATTATATGAAAAGATCAAAGTTCCTGTTGACTGGAATAAGGTCAACAAGCCTCCATACCCTAAACTTGGAGCTAATATGAAAAAGGTAAATATGTCAAAAGACTTTTAAAGAAGCCAAGGGCATTAGAAATGCCTGTTCAAGGCTTCCAGTCAAGTGAGTGTACTTGTGAGTGATCTTTCTGTTTAAACTCTTGTCCTGTGTAGCTGGAAAACTGTAACTATGCTGTAGACTTGGGAAAGCATCCAGCTAAATTCTCCCTGGTTGGCATTGGAGGGCAAGACCTGAATGATGGAAACCCAACCCTGACACTGGCCTTGGTGTGGCAGTTGATGAGAAGGTAGGACCCCTCTCAAACATGTGGAACTTGAGAATGCAGTACAGAAATTGGGAAGTTTCTTCCATGAGAATGTTGCAGCAGCCGGAATGGGTCACCCAGAATGATTGCAAAACCTTTGTCCTTTGGGGGATGTCTGAGACACACCTGGACAAAACTGATAGCCCTGCACAGGAGAGGCTGGAGCAGACACCTCTGGACAGCCTGTTGGTGGACCTGTGATCATCCTGTGACAAGGATCACTTCTCTTTCACCTGCTTAAGTCTGGTCCACAAGCAGAAACTCTGAGCAGGAGTATTACACAACTTTTATGTTCTGATCTTTAATTGGAAATTGAGAGGGAAACATGCTGGGGCTGCTTCATAGTCCTCTTTGTTTTGGAATGGGGGAAAGAAGAAACTTAATAAAAGATAAAGTTGATCTTCCTGTTACCGCGTTCTGAAGAACTGTAAGATTCTGCAAATATAAGTCTGGAAAAAAGGTGCATGATAGCTCCTAATTTGACATTAGAGGTCTGATTGCCAACTCCTGAGGTAATCCACACCTTTTAGGTAATGTGTGAGTAACCCCTATGGAGCAAATGCTCAATGATCAAACAGTTTAATAAGCGTCCTGAGCCCAGGCAATTTTGTGAGCTCCTGTTAAAGGACATGAAATGCTAGAAAAACTAAATGCTTTAACAAAAATCACACTTCAGATAAGGTAGATGGTTCTTTCTTTTTGCTAAAGTTGAAAAAAAAACACCAAACCCTGAGACTATGTAAAGACTTTCCAAGCTGCTGTGGCTCATGTTGCATCCTGGCTGCATGGCTTTGTCCTGGCCCTGTGCCTAATCTTGTTTTTTCTGCTGGTTCTCAGGTACACACTGAATGTCCTCGAGGACCTGGGTGATGGTCAGAAAGCCAACGATGACATTATAGTCAGCTGGGTAAACCAGACCCTGAAAGAAGCTGGCAAGTCCACCTCCATCCAGAACTTCAAGGTGCAGATTCCCTTCTTGCCTACAAAAGGAGATGAATGCCCAAAAATTTTTTTTCCTCAGCTGGAGGAACAGCAGGAGCATCTTAGAAAGGAGTTTAAACAGGACAGGAGTCAGCCTGTGCTGGTAACAGATAGGAGACTGTTTAGAACTGCCCATAGTGGGGAATAGTGGCAGAGGAGGGAGGGAGGGTGGTCAGGATCTGGGGCAGGGAGAGGAGTTGAGATGCTGGCAAGCAAAGGGGCTGGAGCTGGTGTGCATGTGAAGGTGAGCATTGGGCTGTGCTCAGCAGGGCAGAGCTGCTACCTGCACAATGATTACTACTTTGGATTTTCAGAGCACTTGCAGTAAATTGGAGTAATAGTATTGTCACCAAAGGTGAGGCAGCAACCAAAAAACAGTTTGGTTTTCCCTCTGGTCCACGTGGGAATAGTCACTAACACTGCTGCTTTGAAAAGGCTCCTATAAAACTTTGGTTGCATGTTGCAGAGCTGCTGAATTGAGGTGAGAATTATGCTGTAAGGACTGGACACTCATCTTTACTTCTCGGTTCCTGTATTCTCTAGGACAAGACTATCAGCACGAGCTTGGCAGTTGTGGATTTAATTGATGCCATCCAGCCTGGTTGTATCAACTATGACCTAGTAAAGACTGGTCACCTATCGGAAGACGACAAACACAATAACGCAAAGTAAGTTTGCTCTCTCAAAAGCTGGCTTGCATTGAAAGGGTGAACATTCAGTGTGCTACTTAAGCTGCAGGGGTTTTGCCCACACTCTATTGCTGTGGCTTTCAGTCTCTTTTAGCGCTTTTTACCCAGGCAGCACTTACTGAAATGGAGTTGCTGTCCTTGCCTGTGACGCTGGAGGGAGCAGTTGTCTGAACTCTGACTCGCTGAGAGAAATGCAGAGCAGCTCCAGCAGCTCTTACCAGTGATACTCAATTCTCACTTTAGGCATTCAAAGTATTCAGCTGATAGCTCAGAGTTTTGAAATTGAACCCTTGTATGTCTTGTGTTTTGTTGAATCATCACAGATTGTCAAGTTTAAAGTATGCCTATTAAAACATACCTTTGAAATGTGTGTTCTGTGACTGTTCTGCAGTGGCAGAATGACAGCAAAGTTTCTGGCAGATGATAGTCACTCTTTGTTATTCATAAGGAGCAAACAGAAAAGGAAGTGTTACATGAGCAAACAGAAAAGGAAGTGTTACATGATTAATCCTTCATTATAGATGCTATTAGCCCTAACAAATATTAATTAAGGTTCCTTTTTAACTCTTGGTAAAGTGGACTTGACATTCAAAGGTCAATTTGCACATTAAAAACACTTTGCTGTGGAAAAGGAAAATGGCAAAAGATGAGAAAAAGTTGTAAAACAAAAGGATGTGGTGTGATTAAACTGTTCCACATCTTGAATCTCAATAAACAATAGGTGAAATTGTGTTGGATGGGGCAGGATTTGACTTGTCACTTACTGGTAGCAATCTCAGTGCTGACCACCTCATCTTTCCATGGTGAATAGGTATGCTGTGTCCATGGCAAGAAGAATTGGTGCCAGAGTTTATGCTCTTCCAGAGGATCTCGTGGAGGTGAAGCCAAAGATGGTCATGACCGTGTTTGCCTGCTTGATGGGCAGAGGAATGAAGCGAGTATAAAAGGGATGACCCACGTAAAGAAAAAACCCAAAATGCAACAAAAACCCAACCTGCCACCCTGGGTGCATGAGTAGCAGATCGGCTGTGACCATGTTGAAATGCTGTTGGCCTTGGAACTGTTGAAGTTCAAAGGACTTTGTTTTGCTTTGCAAGACAAATTTATCAAAATTCTCAGGGGGAGGAGTTTTAACCAACAGACATGCTCTTTTCCCAAAGGAAAGTTTAATTTATCAAGAGCTCACAGAAATGCATTCATAGCAGACCTGCATCTTGCAATATTGCTCTGGAGCTGTTTTCACTCCATTATTTCTCAGATACTTGACAGTGTGGTTTTTTTACCCTTGAGGGCTATAAGGTGGTTGGTATGAGTTGTAATGGAAACAAATCTAATTTCTATCTGCAGTCCACTTTAATTTCTGTCATACAGTCCAAGCACATTTTAGGTTTGACTACATCCTTAATTTTGCAAATAAAGCTACAGTACAAGTTGGGACCTGCAGGCCAGCTCGCAATGCTAAATGAGAAATGTGTAATTAGGAAGATGTACTTCCTCTGGTATTCTTTGTACATGGTGCTTTTTTGTACATCTAACTATTTTGATTACTTTACAAATAAAGCATGGCAGTTTTTTCTCTTGCTGCTTATAAAAAGGGGTTTTTTTTGTTGGTTTGTTTTTAAGGTAATACTACATATGATAATACCACCATCCTTGGACCTCTTGCAGTAACATGATCATGTTGCTGATGGCACGGTTACACCTGAGAGTGGAAGTGAATGCATTTTTGTATGCATCTTGGTTCAGTTCTGTGCACCTAGAAAATAATTTTTTAAAAAATCTGCATGAAAACTGTAACTTTTTTATTTAAAATGCTGTTAGATACAAAACCATACTACATTGTGGAGAGGTTTTGTGCAGGGAAGAGGCAAATGGTATAAACAGCAGGGTTCAATAAAGTGAACAGCAAATATGCTGGAATATAAAATTATTTTTACAGATAAATGGAAGGAAGCATTGTCGCCAAAGAAGGAAGATGCTGTATCCATAGGATTTAATATTCTCTTGCTTTGGCAAGCTGTTTGCTATATTTTGAGATCATATTGCTATTCCAAGCTATTCAAAGTGATGTAATATGGTGGCAAAGCATTAGTTGAAATAAAAACATTTAAATACATGCTTCTCTCCTTATTTGCACTGACCCAGCCTGTCTTCAGTTGCAGCTGTTTCTCTGGGCTGCAGTGCCACACACAGTTTTTCTTCATCTTTAATGGCCTGGTGTAAATAGGACACAGTTACTGATCCTTCAGAGCATATTGAGGGGCTGGGAGCACAGCAGGGAAAGGTCCCTTAAAAGCAAAGTTTGTTTCAAGCAGTAACTTCTGTGTTGTTTTGCCTTGGGGGCTTCAGAGGTTAACATTTGTGTGAGGGCTAATTGAGTAAAAGGTACAGTAATTTCACAATTATAAACTGGACCTGATTATAAGCTGCACCTCCTGATAGCCGGGTAGACCACGGGATTTGTCCATATATAAGCCGCACCTAAATATAAGCAACTTTTTTTTTTTCCCCAGGCTCCATGTGTAACAAAGTAACAAATTAGTAACAGAATCGCTGCCAGCATGTGGTTTGGTGTCAGGTGCTCAAGTTGCAAACAGTTTTCATAGACCAGCGAAGCCTTTAAAGGCAGCCCCAGGTGCCCTCCCCAGCCGGCTCTCACTTCCAGGTTGGCATTTCACTGGGATTTGTCCATAGATAAGCCGCACCTGATGATTAGCCGCACTACTGGGGTAGGCTGGATTCTTCAATGAAAAAGATGCAGCTTATAATCGTGAAATTACTGTACTTATTTCTTTATGTGTATTTGATGAAAAAAGGGCAGGTGATGAAAAGGAGGAATTTGACAGGGAGCTGAAAAGGGGCTGGGGCACCTGGGGGAGATGAGCAGGAGCCCTGCCTCTGCAGTGGCCCCAGCTGGGAGTGCTCCCTCTGTGAGTGGGGAGTGGCAGCAAACCCCCAGTGACTCCCTGCCTGAAGCCTTGTGCAGAGCTGGCTGGAAACTTTCCATGGGTACAATTTTTTTCACAAGAAAAGTATGTTAACAAAGCTTCCCACAGGAAATTGCATGTTTTCACTCAAGATGGAGCGATGTACCCTAAGTAGAGTCACAGGCATCCCACTGAAACAGTGTTCTGGTGATTTATGGCACTTGGCTGGGGGTGTGGTGTAGTTAAGGTCAAAATTCTTGGACTTTGGAAGTGGCCACGTGCATCTGTCTCCTGTCTTGCCTCTTTTGCTTCCTGGTACCATGTTAAAGAGGGAGAAATGGGTGCTTTGACAATTATGGAATGGGAAAGCATCTCCTTGTGTTGGATGTATTTAAGAAAGAAAAGTTGGGGTCCAAGCAAGGTGGGCCTCTCACACTGAAGGTCCAGTGCAGTGCAATCAGGACAAACCCAGTGCTTTCTCTCCAGTAAACACTCTTAACAAGCAAGTTTTCAAATAGTTTATTTTGTCAAACACACCTAAAATTTCTAACAGGAAATGTAAACTTTAGGACATTTCCTTCCTTCAACTCTTTTGCTCTTTAGTATTGAATTATTTGTTAGTATTTGTATTTTGTTTTGCTTCTTCAATTATGTGCTTTTTGTTTCCAAGGTTTTTTTAGCAGTGTCAGCTTTGTTCAGAATGAATTTTTTTTAAACAGTTGGACTTGCTGCTGCCCTTGTGGGTGCTTGTTGTCTTTAATCTTAAGGTCCTCCTTCAAAGGTCTTTGCAAGCACAAACTGCCCTCTCAGAGGCTATGTTTTCTGGCTTCTTGTATTCCTTGCAAGTTTTATTTTTTGTGGATTAAAAATGTAGCCACATGTTCTCCCTGAGCACACTGTGTATAACTTTTCAAATATTTCTATGACTTTTTATCATAGCACAGAGGAAGCAATTGAGTTGTGCCACTGTTACTGTTTAATGAGGTGGTGGTGTAGAAGTGGAAGGAATGTTTTTTCAAAGCATCCAGAGAAGATTCTTGTCCATATAAATTTTTCATCAATTTGTATTATTCAATGGAAAAGAATCTATCTTTTAGGGACTTAAGAAATGGCTGAGGTGGACTTCGCTCGCTTTTTTTGCTTCTGCCTTTTTCTATTGCAGCTTGATAGAGAGGAATGCAAAAGCAAGAAACCAACTGGAGTTTTTTTCCACTACTTCTCAAAGTATGTGAAGCTGAATAAAGTGAGGATGGTGAAACAGCACAAACAATGTAAGCAAAAATTTATGTTGGCCATTAAATACTTTGCACAAACCTAATCACAAATATAACAAGCATGCAGCATTTATGGTTTTGTTGTGAAGCCCCACTTTGTCCCTTCCCTGGTATAACAGCAAGGGTTGGTCCTGCTCTGCACTCCATGGCAGGTTTCCCATGTCAAATTGTGCTGGTTTGTGTGTTTCCAACCCTAAACAAGGGTTTGGTTCTCTCTTCTCTCTTATCAGCTTGGGATAATTCCTCTAAGGACAGGGACAAATATGGTGTGTCTGGCACACATTCCGTTCCTTCCTTCTGCAAGCACCCAGTAAATATCGGATAAGGGTTTTTTATGTACCTGCACAAATGGAAAATTCCATTTGGGAGGACGGAGAAGGCTGATCTGTGTCTCCCAGCAGCTGAAGGGAGGCAGACTGAGGGTATGGCACTGGAATTGTGCTGTGACAGAGCTCCTTGACAGCATGCAGGGAGACACAGCTTGTACAGACCAAATTACCTCTTTGCAGGGGTAAATGCAGAGCCACATTAGCTGAGGTTCAGCGCTGTGATGAACAGCTGAGTGATAGAATGTTTTAAATGGTGGTATTTTTGCCTACATTCTAAAAGCAGAGATCCCCATGTGCCTGCTGTGGGAAGGTACCACATGCTCACAGTGACACTGATGGACTGGGCGTTTTCTAAGCACCCCAGATATGCTGGAGCATGTGCAATTTATTCCTATTTCAGCAGTACTCACAATATGCCTATTGTGGGCTGGGCACAGGAAGGCAGCCCCTCCCAGGGAGGTCACACCTGGCTGTGGTCAGTTGGGAAATAGGGAGGACAGAGGGGAACCTGCTTCCCACCCCCACATCACCAGCCCAAACACCAACCCTGAACTTGCCAATGTGAGCATTGCATTGAAGTTTGATGTTAGCATTTCAGATTAGATCATAGCCCATGAATGAAATAATTTATCCCTATATAATAAAATCCCTTTAATTCCATATAAAATCCACCTGTCATGAAAACCATTGTTCATAAACAAATCCCAAGAAAATTAAGTACAGTAATTTCACGATTATAAGCCGCACCTTTTTCATTGAAGAATCCAGCCTACCCCAGTAGTGCGGCTTATATTCAGGTGCGGCTTATCTATGGACAAATC
>VRYO01002184.1:15650350-15725629 GCA_009812075.1 Sialia sialis | reverse complement strand
GTGCAGTGCCCCAGGGGTGCAGGGAGGGGCTGCTCAGGTGCTGTGGAGTTGGGAGGGTGCAGGAAGGAGCAGTCCAGCCCCTCGAGGGCCGCCCGGCGCGAGGTCCAGCGCCAGAGCCAGAGCGTGCTGCAGTCACAGCTCCAGGGGTTGTGCCACAGCAGAACGCGCCTCAGCCTGGTCAGCTCGGTGAACACGCGCACGGGCAGGGAGCTCAGGTTGTTTCTGCTCAGGTGCAGGAAGTGCAGCTTGCTTAGGTATAAAAAAGCAGAGTCTGAGATCGAGGAGATCTGGTTGTTGTTCAAGTACAAGTTTCTCAAGTTGAGCAGCTGTCTGAAGGTGCAGTCGACAGCAGTGATTTTGTTGGCTTCAAGGTGCATGGTCTTGAGCTGGATCAATCCTTCAAAAAGCTGATTAGGCAAATCAGTGATGAAGTTGTGTCCTAAATTTAACGTGCCCAATCTGAGAAGCTTTGTGAAAGCTCCGTTTTGAATGATCCATATCCGATTCTTCCTGAGATTCAGATCGTGCAGGGTTTCCAGGTCCTTCAGGGAATCTCTGCCGATGGCTTCTATGTGATTGCCCTCCAGGGACAGCCTCGTGAGGCTGGAGAGGTTCTTAAAGGCTTGTGGGACATACCTCATGTTATTGGAGGCTAAATCAAGCCTTTCTAAAGAAGGCAAGTGCGAAAATAGAAGTGGGTGGATTTCGAAGATATTGCAGTGGGACAAATCCAGGCTGATGAGGTTTAATAGTCCTCTGAAGGTGTTAGCGTGCAGGTGGGTGAGGCGTGAGTTCCTGCTGAGGTGCAGCTCTTGCAGCCTGCTGAGAGCATGGAAAGTTCCTGGGGTCAGGAAGGTCAGATTGTTCCCATCTAGCCAGAGGCTGTGAAGGAAAGTCAGATTTCTGAAGGTGTTGGTGTTGAAATTCCGCAAATAATTGCTGGAGAGATTGAGAGTGATGGTGGATGCTGCTATTTCTCCAGGTAGGGTTTTCAGTCCAGCTCTCTGGCAGAGTATGGTCTCTTCAGGTGTACATTTGCACATGCTTGGGCATGAATTGGAGACATTCAGATTCAGCCCAGCCTTTGCTGCACAAGTAAATATAAATATAACGAGAAAGAACATGACCAGCCACACATCAGTCACAGCACCTAATACCTGATGGACAGTAAAGAAGGAGGCAAGAAAAAGAACAGGTACCTTTTGGGCAGGTGAGCCACAGGCATGGCAGGGTTGGTTGGACTGTGCCCGACGATGAAAATAAATCAGCTGGTTCTTCCTGCTGCAGCCCTGTGGAGATTAAGTGTTTAGGCACGTCAGAGCTCATTAAGCACTGCCCTGAGAGGCAGGGAGACTTCTCAGCCCAGCATCGTGTTCTGATAGTGGTTTTTACCACCTCCTGCCCTCTGCAAGCAGCAGCAGGTAACAGGCTTCCCCTGTCACTGTCTGGGAGAGGCTCCTGCTCATGGGTTATCACCATTCTCAGAGTCTGCTTGGCAGCTGGCTCAAAAAAACTCTTGTGGGAGGAATGTTTGTGATTTTCTCCAGTTAGAACTTCATCAAAGGCAGTGGAAGATGATTCTGCCATCCAGGTGTGAGGTGAGGGCTCTCACCCCAGCGTGGCTGCACACACTGACAGATATCCTGGGCTCAGGCTCAGGGAGATGCAGCTGTGACCAAGCCCTGAGCACAGCTTTGGTGATGGCTGTGACTCCTCTGCAGTAAAATGGGAGACTGCCAGGAGCTGTGCAAGCCTCACGTTCTCTGGCAGCTGAAAGCACAGGGGAGTGCTGTGTGCTGGCAGTGCTTCTTCTTGGGATAAGCCCTGAGCCATCTATGAGTGGTGAAAGATGAACCCCATGGAGCACCCCAAGGGCACACTGTCCTTCCCAGGGCACTGCCTGTCTCCAGCATCTGAAGATGCACTGAGCAACTGGAGCTGGACTTGTGTCCTTAAAAATCTGTGTCCTTTCCCCTGCCCTGTTTTTTATCCTATATGCACAGTGCAAAGGGAAGTGCATCTGGGGACCTGAGTGATGAACTCAACAGCCAGGGATCAGCAATCTCCAGACTTCCATTCTGCTTATAGTGACAGGAGGATTAGACCCAGGGCTTGCAGCTGATGTGTCATTAGGGCAGCCAGTGACACAATTGCTGCTCTTGTTTTTTGTCACTCATTTAATTTTTCTTCTCCACTTCTCTCTGCTGGAGTTCTCAAGTGTTCTGATGTGCTTGAAGCAGCTTTTGACAGCTGCCTGCCTTCCAGTGCATTTCTTTGTTCTTAATTTCTTGGTCTGTCTCAGCTTTTTGCTTTTTTTCATGTTTTACAGATTGGGTTTTCTTTCTTTCCCCTGTTCTGCCAGCTCTGTCCAGACAGTGGCTAAACCTCCAGATATCTAGTATGCCCAACAGTAAGTGTGACCTGGACAAGTTTGCAGCTCTGTTGTTTTCTCAGCAGAAGCAGATTATGTTTCCTGTGCTGTTAAATCGCTATGTTGGCTTCAGCTAGTTCTGTTTTCTTCTTCATTTTTTCAAGCAACAATCCCCTGAAGAACTGCTTCTCCCTGGAAGCTTGGCCAGGATGATCATGTTGTGTAATGGTGACCATCTTCCAGCTGTAAACAACATCATTTATTTAGTTAGACAGGCTTTGGTGCAGTGGTTCTGGGGGCCAAAAGCTGGTTTCTACTAGGTGCAGCAGTGATGGCACTGTGCCCAGGTTCTGGTCCTTGGGAGCCCCAGAGGAAGATGGAAATGTGCGCTGCTCACCCCATCCAGCTGATTGTGCCTGGGGTCAGGCTGAAGGTTTTGGTGGCTGAATTTTTGTTTTCTGTATTCCTGGCTCAGCTGGGACTGCTCCTTTGAGGACATCACCTTGGAGAGGTGTCCTACTCCTGGGATCTCCATGGGTTCTCTTGCCTCCTGATGCAGCACAGCTAGGAATATCCATCCCTCTGTGACTGTGACTTTGTCAGTGCAACCCTGTGGAGAGACAGGTTTCTGCTGATCTCTGTGCAGGACAAGTGAGCTGCACTGTGTGCTTGGGAATGCTCTTGCCTTTAGATGAAGTTTGTAGCTAAGGCTGAAAAAGATGGATCTCTTGCTCTGTTGTCCCTTTTATTCTACATAGGCTTTATTTCTGGTTGTAATTCCAGCAATTCTAGCTCTTGTTAAGCCCTGTGCTCTCTGTAACTCTCCTTGATTTCATATTGGAAATTTTCAGACCAAAAGCATGCAGCTCTTGGAGCTCACTGCTGCCAGATGTTGCTTTAATGGACTAAAGCACTGTGGTGGAACAGGACCACAGAGCTGCAGAATATTTCCTTGCTTTAGAGCCTAATAGGGTCAAGGAAACCCATATGTATCAAAGTGACCAGATTTTTACACTTTGTGGGTTTTGACAATTCCAGTTTCTTCCTGCAAAGATTTCACAAAGCACAGAGGTGGGGTGGCAGCTGCCTTGCAGGATCTTGGCTGTGACTGCCTGAACTTAGTGATGGCAGCCCTGGCTGCAGCTGCCCTTGGGTAGAAGCAATGCAGTGGGATGGCAACACTCAGCACTGTAGGGAGCTGAACCTTTGCTGTGGGCTGGGTGCTGCTCCAAGAGCATGGCCTCAGGAATGTCCTGTGTGTGCTGCAGTGCCCAGGGCTCCTGTGCAGGAAGAGCTCAGCATTGCCTGTCCAGCTCCAGCTTCCTGAGCATCCCTGCTGCAGTGATTGCCACACCAAGTGCTGCAGAGACAAGCTGAGGATGTGTTCCTTGAGAAGAACTGACACACAAGTTTTCACCTACCTTTTAAACAAACTTTGCCTTTATGGTCTGTTCAAATATTAGCATCCTGCTCCTGGGTTCTCTTTTCCAGGCTCAGCTCTCTGTGCTCCACGTGCAGGGATTTTGATTGTCTCTCTCCATCTGCTTGGAGGGTTTCTGGAGTGCATCACGTTTTGGCTGAGGTGGCTCATCCACCCAGTTTTAATGGAAAAGCTGAACCACCGCAGGTCTTCTGTTAAAACCTATTCCACCCACCACATGACCATGGTGGTGTTTTTGTCTTTTTTGCAGTCACTGATTTATCTGACATCTGGGATTTACAGCCCAGATCGTCCCCTTCAGAAATTGTTTGTAGCTGATGTCAAAAGCCTTGCCTAACACTCTAGATTTTAAGGAGACAAATTTTCTTTAGAAGATCGAGGCAGCAGTCGTACATCTATTTTGGGATGGTCTTGCTCGTCTGATAAGTTAAAAGAGCAAGGTTTGCTTTCTTTAAAGTTTTTGTTGGGAAAAGATGGAATGAGTAGACTTTGTTAGTTAAAAGATTGATTAAATTAGGTGGAATATGCAAATGTCAAAGAATCTGACACCCCCAAAGCTTTATCTAGCTGGTGAACTCTCTTTTGTGTGTATCTGGAATATAAGAGAAATTTATAGTAAAAACACTTAAAAAGTGGAAAAGCTGTTTGCAGTGGTTATAGTTCAAAATAGCCAAGGGAGGAAGATTTTATTTTTAAAAGGTCTCTGGAAAGAGACCCTTTGGGTGTTCTGTAACCCCATAAAACTTTCCACAGAGTCCTAACTCTTCCTAAATATCACCTTGAGACCCTAAAAAGAAATGTGAAGCATTCTCCCACATCCTTTAAATGCCAGGCTATACACAGCTATATTAGTACAAATAAAGCTGAATTTAGACAGGAGGGAACTCTCTCCCACAAGCTATCAGTGTCTAGACTGCTGCTGCTCATGACAGTACCTGGTTTGAGAGAAGTGAGCAGGAGAAAATTACCTTTGATGATGAATTGTGAAAGCTGACTGTGGGTCTCAGTTGTTATCTCAGTTGCTGAAATGCTGTCCTTTGCCACTGATGCTGCTATGGCCACGAGGGCTCTGTTCCTGTTTTTGGCAAGCCCTGGAGTCTGGTGGTTTGTCTGTATTGGGGGCATAGCTGGGAGCTGTGCAGCACTCAGGAGTGGAGTTTTGACCAAGTCCTTCAGCAGAGGCAGGCATGCCCCAAGGACAGGCAGCAGTGCCAGGATGTGTGTGCACTCCTTGCCTTTAGTAGCCACGGGTGCAGCTGGTTTTCAAAATCACTTATGTGCTTGTTTTCTTTATTATTTTTAGTAGCTTGTAAAATGCTTACAGCCAATAATTTGAACAAACAATGTCATGGAGGATAACCTCAATCTTGGCAGCGCTGTTAGCTGGACACAAACATCTCTCATAAAATAAGGCTTTGGCTAAGTTCTCTGCATGCTGGAGGTGGAAAGGGCATCCCCTTTCCCTCCCAAATGCCTCTGTCACACTCTTCCAGCATAGAAGGTCTGTTCAATGGGACCAGATACTCTCAGAGTATCTGCTGGGCTCTGTCTGAGTGGCCCTTGTGGTCACTGCTGTGCTGCTGTGAAGTGAAAAAGCAGCATTTTCCTCAGGCCTGCCTAGCTCCACATGGAATAATGGCTCCAGCAGGGAGAGTGAAACACTGATCAAGTTCTTGCCTCTGAGAATGCTGGCAGCTCTCCCTCTTGACCAAACACAGGGTTTGCAGACACCCATGGCCAGAACTGATCCTGTTCAGAGGCAGGAGACACTGCTGAGAGCCAGAACTGACCCAGCAAGAGCCATGGATGCTGGATGGGAGTAGGACTCACTGCCTCAGCCTTCAAGGTCACTGCTCACAGCTGCTCCCTTCCCTGAGTCCCCAGAAAAGATCCCAGCAATCAGCTTGTTCTGAAGGAGTGCTCTGGGGCTGGGGAAGGGTGCTGGAAGATTCTCCAATCTTACTTGCGGGACTGAGCTATGAATCCCTAAAGAAACCCTTAAACAAACAAATGCAGGAAGGAGGAATGCTTAGAAAAGTTTGTGGAATGCTGGGGGAGCCCAGCTGCAGGCAGGATGATTTTGGAGACTGTGTACAGAAGGTCTCTTGTTTTGCACAACACACCCCAGAATCACAGAATGTTGGAAGGGAACTACAAGGATCAGCAAGTCCAGCTCTTCCAGCCCATGCAGGGATCAAATCTGCAATCTTGGCATTATTAGCACTATGCTCCATCCAACTGAGATAATCCCAGGGTCTGGCATGATGAAAATCATCATTGTTGATGATGATGATGATGATGATCCATCCACACTCTGGATCCCCAACTCCTGATGCCAGCCCTGGGACCAGGGAGTCAGGGACCCTGCTGTAATCCAAGACCAAACAGCCACAGTGATCCATGCTGGGTTATGCATCATTTATAAAAGAGTGTGGGAGAACATTTATAAAAGATTTTTTCCCCCTTTGCTTTCTCCAAAAGGAGCAAATCAAGCTCGTGTATACAGTTTGCATCTGGATCTCACATAACTTTGAGCCTTTGGCAGGCTGGCAAGGTTCAGCCTCAGGAGGTGGCTCTGACAGCCTGCTGGCACAGTCAAATGGGCTGCTTGTTTGGAACACTCCATCCCTGACAGAGGCAGCACTTCCCTGCAAAATCCAAAACCTAGGACCTGGAGTGTGTGGATCCTTTTCTTTTTATTTGTACAGTTGATCAGAAGGTGCCATTTGAATTGTGGGTGGTGGTGATGCTTTGGGGTTTTTGTTTGTTTGGTTGTTTTTTGTTTGGTTGGTTGGTTTTTATTTTGTTTTCTTTGTGGATTTTTGGGGTTTTTGTTTTGTTTTGTTTGTTTGTGGTTTTTGGGTTTTGTTTTGTTTTGTTTTTGTTTTTTGTTTTAACACTTCTGATGTCCTTTTGACCCCTTTAGGTGCACAGGCTTGAGGATAGAAAGACAAACCTAAGGGCTGTATGTGAGCCTGCAGCAAATTTCTTGCTCCTCTTAAAGTGAACTTTTAGTTGATGTGAAAGACATATTTTAAATCCTTCCCCAATTTCAGAAGCCTCAAGCTTCTAACTTAAAATCAAACAGGTCTTGAGTTGAGAACTCACAGTTTCTGTAACTTTGCAGCCAGATGAGCTGTGAAAAGGCTCTGCCCTGTGCTGAGCTGTGTGCTGGGCTCTGCTGCAGCAGATCCATGTGCTGGATTTACCAGTGTGGAAAACACATCCCACAGGCTCAGGGGGCATTAGCTCAGCTGCAACATTACATGGCACGAGGTTGTTTTGTGCCTGGACAACTTGGGCTCTGTTTCACAGCCATACAAGATGCTCAGATATAGCGAGAGGAAGAAAGAAAAGGTGGGGGAAATAGAAGAGAGAGTGATTTGTACATTAGTGAGAGGAAGCTTTGTAGTGAGAACTTTGGATCAGATGCACTGAGCATTGGCAGGGGAAAGAACAGGAGCAGGATGTGTCAAAGGGCAGCCTAAGGTATGACCCCCATTGCCCTGGGAGGATCAGGGCCATTTTGTGTCTGCTAAAGTCTCAGTTTCGTGGGCAAAACAGAATAAACACAGTCAGTATCTGTAAGGATCAAAAATTGTGTGGAAAGGAAAACTTTGTATTTCAGCATAAACAGCTAGAGTTTGTTATTTTTGAAAACTAAACATTCTTGTACATTTTTCCTTCACTGAGTGTTGGCTGAGGAACGGAGGAAAACATTTTACCAATTGTTTGTGTGCAATTAGCAGCAAGGACTCCTGGCTGAAGGTGTCCTAGCATGTCCTGTTACCAAAACAATTACAGTAATTTCACAATTATAAGCCGCACGTCCTGGTTGCCGGGTAGACCATGGGATTTGGCCATATATAAGCCGCACCTGAATATAAGCCTCACTTTTTTTTTTAAAAAAAAGCTAGGATTCATGTGCAACAAAGTAACAAATTAGTAACATACACAAATTGGTGTCAGGTTCTCAAGTTGCAACAGTTTTTCATAGACCAGTGAAGCCTTTAAAGGCAGCCCCAGACACCCTCCTGACCAGCTCTCACTTCCTGGTTGGCATTTCACTGGGATTTGTCCATAGATAAGCCGCACCTGAGTATAAGCCGCACTACTGGGGCAGGCTGGATTCTTCAATGAAAAAGGTGCGGCTTATAATAATGAAATTACTGTAATAACTATGGTTCAGAGTGAGTGCTGACATCTCAGGCCACTCACCAGGGGTCCAGCAGTTCTGCAGATCCCAGGCAGGGGTGTGTGCAGGGGAAATGGGTGGCAGAAGGTGCAGATCTTCTTTGCAGCAGGACTCATGACTTTCTCTCTCTTCCAGTGTTTGCTGCAAGCACAGGCACTGTGTGCTTGCAGCCTGACAGTCCTGACCACCATCATGGCCTTGGAGCAGTAATTCACTGCACTGTGCTAAATAGAAATGCTGTGTGGAATTCCCTTTCTTTAAATAACTCAGACTCCTTTTAGCACAGAAAATGCTAAGAACTGGACTTTGGATTATGAGGCAGATAAAGACAAAATCTGTGAGGACTCTTCTCTCTTGCTTGAATGTGGCACTCACCTCTGGGGGATGGATGTATATGAGTTTGCTGATAAGCCTTTTCAACACTCTCTGAAGCTTTTCTGTGCTATGGTGACACTGGTGAGACTGTTCTCCACAGCCTGCTCAGCACTTGGTTCCCCTGAAGATGCTGTTCAAAGGCAGTTTTCCCTGTTCCATCTGTGCTCTGGGTCACTCTGGTATAACAGAGCTGGTGGTGGCTCTGTCTCTGCTGTGCTGCACAGTCCTGGAGCGAGGGCAGGCACTGGGCTTTAGCTCCCACAGGTGAGTACACCTCACTCCAAGGCTGTGCTGGTGTTCCAAGGATGGGATGTGCTTGGCTCCAGCCCTGGCCAGTGACTGAGAGCCAGGCTGGGGCAAAGGGGTACACCACTGATAGGGACTCCAGTGCTTGCTTTCTGTCTGCCACATGAAGCCTTGCTGGGAAACAAAGCACACATGCCCCCAGGAGGGGCAGTTGTTGCACAAGAGATCACACTCAGGCATTAGGGCAAAATGTTTAAGCCTATGAGTACTTCCTTTGCCCTGTTTTTATCGTCCAGGATCCTCCCTGGAGCTCCTTCCAGGGAGAGGAGGCTGGGGCCAGGCACAGCATGTGATGCAGGGCAGGAGCAGATGTAAAAACTTTGTGTTGTGTGAATGGGAGCTGGCACGAGCTGGTTTTGGTCATGCCCTACCCCAGTGCAGCCTCAGAACCAAGCCTGCTCCCCTGGCATGGATTTGTCCTGCTGTCCTCCTCAGTGTGCAGTCTTTGCAAGGAACAGGGCAGTAACTTTCCCATTTTAACTGGGAGATGGGATCGGCCCCCTTACACAGGCAATGCTGTTGTGAATACGGTGATGTTCTCCACACTCTGTCTCTCTGTGTTCACGTTATGGTCAGTTCTGTCAGGACTAATAGCCTGTTTCATTCTCAAATGTGTTAGCCAGTGTAGGACTCCATGGACAGCATGGGAATCCCCCAGCCCTGAGAGATGAACAAATCCTTTCGTGGAGGCTCCCACATGTTGTGTGTGCACGTGGAGGGCAGAAAGGGGCTGTGTGTGGGTGTATCCTCCTGGCCCAAGAGCTGCTGTAGAAAACCACAGGGATATTTGTGTGAATTTCCTTTTTCTTGCCTGCTTCATTTTTTTTTTCCCTTTTTTTCTGGCTGTCTTGTTACTCTCTCCTGATTTACTGCATGTGCTCACGTGGCCTTGGAAAGGGGGGTTCTCAAACTGTTTTGCTTCCAAAAGGAAAAAAGCTGGCAGGCATTCATATTTCAGTTCTTGAGTTATGTAGGTTAAAGCCTCCCAGTGGGAAAAGGGAAGATATGAGAGAGCAGATTGCTGGTGGCGATACTCACAGAAGGAAAAGGGAGAAAAGCAGCACGGGATTCTAGAGCTGCATCCAGACAAACGTGAGGCTTGAGAGGTAAGTTTTGTATCTGCTTCAGAACATAATTTCCATGGATTGGATTCAGTTTGTGCCTGCAGTGAGAGTAGGAGTGAGGAGCTCAGAGCAGATCCTGAGCTCCAGTTGTTGATGACCAGAGGGGGGGGGAGTGTGTTTGTCAATGAAAGTTTTTCTCTGTGATGATGGTGTGCTCCCTCTGCTAGGAGTCAGCGAGGGATGTAGTGCTTTGTGACTGGTTCTGATATTTCAGCTTGTGCATGCTAAAGTAAAGGGCTCAGGACGTGAGGGTGAATTGGGACTCCAGACCCTCTCTGAATATTTTTGTTCCCAAACAAAAGACTTTTCATTGGGTTTAGGACCTGTCTGAATATAGAACATGATCAACTATTTGTGACTTTATATATCAGCACTTTTCAGGAATTCCCCTGCTGAATTTTCATTGTTGAGACAATGTATTTCAAATTAAATTTTTGTCGTTATACCTAAAGCAGTATATTGCATATTTTGCGTTGAGCAAATGATAAGCCACTGTACATTAAACTGTTGATACAGAAAAATACGTTTGAAATTATCAGTTGCCTTCTCTGAAATAAGAGATCATTACCAAATCTGTTGACTTGGTGAAAATTTCTGTTATTTTTAGGGCTCCTTGAGAATTCTTAAATGCCTTTTTTGTTCCACAAAAACTTAATTAAAAATTGTCTCTATCTAGTACGTAAAATAAAATACTTGGGTATGATATATTCTTCAATGACTTAGTCTTTAAGTTTGCAAAGTGTCCTGCTCAGAGTGCAGACACAAGCTGTTGAAATGCAACAGACAGACCTGTCAATTAACTCTCTTATTTTAGCTGTTTTATAGCTGTATTTTCCCCCCTGAAATCCAGTCCTGATATTTCTAAATGAATGGGACACAGTACTGTTAAGTCCATGCCTGCAAGGACTGAGTTTATTGCTTGTGTCTACATTGAAATTCTCTCTTTTACTGTTCTGATTAAAAGTGTCAGGAGGGAAGGAGACGCAGATGTGTTTCAGAAGGACAATGACAGTTAATGACATTTTGCAAACCCTTTTGGAAAGAAAAAAAATAAAGGAAAGAAAAAAAATCACAGCTTGTTTCCTAATAGTCCTGTTAAAAGGCTGCTTTCATGCCTGTGGATCCCAGGAGACCCTCAGGTGTGATGTACCTGACTTCCACTGTTGACTGCTGCCTTTTTATATTATTTTAACTGCTCAGAGTGCTGGAAATAGCATGAGAAAACAGAAAAGGATCATGAGGAGCTTCAGTGTGGCCTTTGGGTCACAGAAGTTCCCAAAGTGTCTCCAGCTCCTGAGTCCATAATCCTTCTGCTCTGCTGGCCACAGAAAGCACCATCTGTAATCACAGATAAACCCCAGCTGCTCTCTTCTCTGCCAGGCTAATTAAAAAGTGCTGTGACCTCCCTACGGCTAATTGTGTCCTGTCAGTGGGATGGAGGTAAGGAGTTCAGCAGGGCTGCCTGTATTTCAGCACTCAGCTTACTGGTACAACTTCAAATGGTTTTTATTTTATTGCATCTGTGTGATTTCAGAGCTAAGACAGCTGCAGAGTGCACGTCTAACACAGTTTCTGTCCTGCAGGTGGGGGATGTGCTAGGAAAGTGCTGCCAGCCCATGAATGTCCTGAAGAAACTCCCTCTCCACCAGCACCAACATGCAGAGCAACTACTCCCTGGTTGTCACCACCAGGGAAAGTCTCCAAGTCCTGTCTACAGCCCTGACAAACTCCTCAGCTGTGGCACACTCATCCCCTCCCTGCCCCCTCACCTCTTCAGATTATCAGTTTTCACTAATTCCAGCCCTCTTCTCTGCAGTGTTTGTTCTTGGCTTGGTTGGCAACAGTGTGGTGGTTGTGGTGCTCTGTCGTCACACTGGCCCCAAGACAGTTGCTAACATCTACATTTTCAACCTGGCCATGGCAGACCTGCTGTGCCTGGCCACCCTCCCCTTCTGGGCCGCCTACTATGCTCAGGGATACAACTGGCTCTTTGGGTCTCTCATGTGCAAGATCTCCAGTTCTGTCCTGTGTCTGAATATGTTTGCAAGTATTTTTTTCATTACGTGCATGAGCGTGGACCGGTACCATGCCATCGTCCATCCCATTCACTCCCAGAGAAGAACTCCAAAACAAGCTTATTTTGTAGCGCTGGTTGTGTGGGGCCTCGCCTGTTTGTCCTCCCTCCCAACTTTTTATTTCCGAGACACTTACTATGTAGAAAGCCTGGAGGTCAGTGCTTGCATCATGGCCTTTCCTTATGAGAACTATGCCAAGTGGTCTGTGGCCACCGCCTTCCTGAAAAACACCCTCGGCTTCTTCATCCCCTTGGCAGTGATCACCACCTGCTACATCTGGATCAGGAGGCACTTGCTTAAAGCACAGCAGTTTGGGAAAAGCAGGCAGAAGAGGGACAAAGTCCTAAAGCTGGTGGCTGCTGTTGTGGTGGCCTTCCTGATTTCCTGGCTGCCGTTCCACGTTTTGACGTTTCTGAACGCTTTGGCTCACATGGGCATCATCCACAGCTGTGAGGTGATGGGGATCATCGACACGGCGCTGCCTTTCGGCATCTGCATGGCCTTTGCCAACAGCTGCATCAACCCCCTGCTCTACTGCTTCATTGGCAACCAGTTCCAGGAGAAGCTGCACCGCCTGTTCAAGAGGAGGGTTTATCAGCTCAACAGCCACCGGGAGAGCTCCTCTGCCAGGAAGGGCAGCTGCTTCAGAGATGCTGAAACCCCCGTGGGCAAAGAAGGGGAGCCTGAGTCTTTCCTGTAGGCACTGGGGGATGATGTGGGGTGATGTCAGAGCTGGGTGTCCCTGCACTGGTGACATTCCTGTCTCCTCTTCCCTTTGTTTTGTGCCCGTTCCTTCACCAGCTGTTTGAAGTCACACAAGGGGATTTATTCCTCCTTCCTTTTCACAGCAAGAACTCGAGTTTTACGCAGAGGGAATGTTCTGACAAATAACTGTATTGATGGCATTTTAGATATCAGCTTTTTTTGTATGGCTGAAATCAGGCAAGTGTTAAGTGTAACACAAGAAGTCTAAATATACTGAAGGATCATTACACCATAGCTACAATTGTATAGGTGCTGAATATCATGCCCTAAACTGATTTTCTAAAAGAGATTCTCACTAGGGAATATGTAAATAAAGCAGTGCAGATACTTCTGTGCCTACCTGCAAGAAAATATTTTGACATTTATTTTGTATATTTTAATTTTTTAAAATAAATGGCTAAAGATGTGTGTAAAATGCATCAAATATACTTCCAGCTTGCTTCAGCCTAGGGTCCTGAGAATGTGTGGAGACATGTTTCTGCAGACTGCTGAAGGTGGGAAGGTATTCTTGTGGGAAGTAAAATCACCAAGGGCACCTTTTTATATCTTTCTCATAGCAGGTAACATGTCCAGATGGTCCTTTCTTTGATTCAATGTGGTCACTGGTGACAAAAATGCTGCAGGAAGTGAACTCACAGTGTCCCACTGCTATGTGGGCATGCTGAGCCCCACACACTGTCCAGCAGCCCTTGCGGCAATGACTTGCAGATTGTGTGGACCTTTTGCATTTTAAATGTCAATTACTCATTAAATTTGGAGTACTGCGTACAGAAATCCTGAGTGACTCTGCCTTGCCACCCAGAAGCAAAACCATGGTGTGAGTTTACTCATTTTAACTAAAAGAATGAATGAGGAAAAAAAGTATTTGGGGAATACTGATTCTATTTTGAGGTTGCTTTTGATGTTTTCTTGAATTTTATTTTGGTGGAGAGATATTGGTCCTCTTGAACCCTTTGATAGGCTCAGCCTAAAAGATGGGTCTGTTAGCATCTTTGACCATTGCCTGCAGGTTTTCCTGCAGGTTTTCCAGATCTTTTAGTCTGAGGGAATTTCTCTGATGAATTACTCTTGAGGCTTGCATTCACAGTTTTGATCCAGGGGTCAAGACAGCCTCTCTGGAAGTCCCAGCTGGCTGGAAGGGTGTAGATTTTCTTCTCTAGAAGGATAGGGCTAAGTTTCCTCACTGGATTATACAAAAATGTGCCAGTCTCAGAGTGATGAGAGACAAAAAGTTTGTGCATAACTTGTCAGAACAGTGCCTGACCAAAAGTAACCTCCTTTCCCTGTCCTGCTCTGGTGTTCTGTACTGGGGTATGTGGCTGGAGAGATGCTTATCCCTGAAAGTGGCAGAGCTACTACTGCAGCTCCCCTGGAATGTTTTTGTTGAAAATGTTCCGAGGAGCTAATAGTGTCTGGGGCTTTGGATATTTCTGGAAGGACAAACTGTTAATTGCTTAGCAATGAGGACAGCAACACAGTTGTACTACAGCAAAACAAACCAGCACGCTTAGAAAATCACCAGGTGTTCAAGGCAGCAAACTCAGAGGGGTAGTAAGAGGTTGTGGAAGGTTTTTATCTTTGCTGCAATGCAGGTCAGTGATGAACACAAGTGGGACATTTATTGATGTCTTTGGAGTCTCAAAACAAAAGCTGCACCATCTGACCTCCGTGGTACCTGTCCTGTACCTGAGAGGAGGCACAGGCTGCACATTCTCTGCATGTCAGGTTGGACCTGCTAAATAAAAACAGGATTGTGCCTTTTGCCTGGTGTGCAGACTTATGCTGATAGGGAAATACTACAGGAATCTGAAATCCAGTTGCATTTACAGCTGTGAGAGGCTGGAGAAAATGAGAATAAAGCTTTCCTGAGGAGGGAGCAGCAATGCAGCATCTGCCACTGTGTGGGACAAACTCATGTTTGGCTGCTGGAGGGCAGGGATTGACAACCACTTGCAGGGTCTGAGGCAGCTGCATCCAGTGTCTCTGCTAGAAACAGGGAAACAAAAAAAGGGTATTAAATGTGAGGTGAACTGAGAAGGGAGGAAAATTCTTTCTTTCAGAATGCAGTTTCAAAAGAAGTCTGCCCCGAAGGTCATATTCTGCAAGAGTGACAAACTGAGTGACCCCAGTGTGACATTTTTGTTTGCTAGATCTGCCTTGTACCTCTAAGAGGTCATGAATTTGAGCAGTGCGGTTAAACAAACATCCCAAAAACTCTGTCTCAAGAGAGGGGGAACAGGGGAGGTGCTGTATCAAGGATTTTGCTTTATTTTTAGAGCAAACTGATTAAAGTTGAGCTCTAAGAATTTCTTCCATCATAATCAAGTTCTCATGAGATTTTTGAGGGACTGTTAACAGAAAATGTGTGTGTGGGAGTGGTTTCACAGTTTGTGCATGTTGGGTTTATTTTTTTTGTGATTTTCAGCAAAAGAATGTGGACAGAAATTTAAGCAGGTTTTTCTCCTTGCAATTTAGAAGCTTCTTTTTTCCTTTCAAGAGAAAATTTTGCTGATATTTGAAAATTATTCTGATAGTTGTGCAGAGCTGCAACCTCTGTCAGTCAGACCCCAATATATCTCCCACCCTGGTCCTTTGCAAGCCTTAGGCTCTTCTAAAAAATGCAGCCCCCTCCCCATGGAAGGAGTCCTGAGCCCTTTCATGGGGTCTGCAAGCCTGGGACCTACTCACATCAGCCTGGCCATCCCACAGCACTCACCCAGACTTTGGGACACTAGAGCCATTCACACAGTTTTAGCAGGGACTTTGGGAGAGTGTGTGGTCACTTTGGGTTGCCCACTCTGCACGTGCAGAAAGATGAATTCAGGAGCAACCACTGGGTTTTGGCTGTGCTGTGGTGCAGCAGCATCAGTGGAGAGGAAAGCCTGCTGTGGAAGGGGTGTTTTGTGATGTGCCATATGGAAATTCTGATGGGTTTGGAGAGGGGAATGTCCTGGAGCACTTCTGGATCTGTCAGATGCTCTTTCCCCAAAGAGAGATGGAAGGGATGGTTTCCTGCATGGGTCAGTCTGATGTATTTGCTCAGCAAAACCTGTTTGTGGCTTCCTTTTTCAGCTCTAGTAGATTGCTCTCAGCTTAAATGATTGCTCAGACCACTTTGATCATCCTGTGTGTGCCTGAGCTGCCTCTCTACACAACTTCAATGTACACAGCAGAAAAAGCCACTGACTTTTTTATTATGAACTAATGCTGGGTGGTGAGTTGGATGTTTTGTTTATGTAAGATATACAATAAGAAATGTTTGGTACAGCATGTCCTCCCCAAGAAGTCAACACAGCCTGAATCTTGTGCTGGCACCCACTCAGCACACTTGGCCCTGCCAGATTCTGAGCAGGAATATCATCCTGCCACTCTGACTGCCACAACTTGGCTTAGTTTCACACCTCCCCTTGTCCTGGCTGAAGGGCAAGGAGGTGCCATGGAGCAAGCTCATGTTTCCCTAAGAAAATGAGGCCTTTTGGACATTCTGAGTGGTCCTGGCAGGAATGCAGGAAATCTGAAGCATGGAGATTGAGGTGGTCTGGAATCTTTGCTCCAAGCTGGCAGCCTTGCTGATCTCATCTGAAACCTCCTTCCCACAGAGGAAATTGCCTGCTGTTGTTGGGAAGGGCTGCTCCATTCCCAGTGGAACCCCAGGGATGTGCTTTTCTCACATCTGCCTGCTGCAGGATCCAGCCACATGCAACAGAGAGGGGCTTGTTCCTGTCCCACAGGCTCTACCAGGAAGGATTTTGAGTCTCCCACGGCTTTGTCTCACCAGATACCTGCCTACAGAAGGAGCCCAGGCTGCTGTCTCCAACATCCCATACCCTCTGGTTTGGGTGCAGTGGTCAGCCCATTGCTATGGCTGTGGCAGGGCATCCAGTGAGGTACCTGTCTGAGAGAGGATGCTCCCTCCTGTTTACCAAGTGTCATTGGAACCAAAGTGGGAAAGAAAATATAATATTAAAAAGGGGTAAAAATTGAGATTTGTTTATTGAAAACAGTGGGGTCCTGGAGTGGACTGTCCCAGGATAGGGAGCAAGCTGACCTTTCCAATTGCCTCTTTAAAATGTTTACTTTCCACTTCCTCTTCAGCTGGGGCAGAGCCTGGATTTGACATTGTAAACTCTGGACAGAAGTCAGTTAATCCTGAAAGCACTTCACAGGGACAAAGCAGAGGGATATGGAAGGGGATGAGCAGCATCATGACATTAATTTCCCCACCGTGAAGTACATCTGAACTTGCCCCCTATCGCCTTCTGACAACCAGTAGCTCTTCAGAGTAAGCAAACATAAAATCACAAAGCTCTGCTTCATCCCTGTAAGACAGGCAGTTATGGGAAGCCAGGATCCAGTGTGATTATTGGCTTCTAGTACTGTAAATTTAAATTAGAAAATCAACAACTGCAATAGTGCAAATGTGACTTATCTGACCCAGCTGACAAGTCTACATGACAGAGAGCTAAAATGGAACAGAGACAAGGTTGGCTCTAGAGATCACACTGTAAGAAGCATTTCTAACAGAAAGGGAAATGTATAATCATTAAATGCATTTAGACAGAGATGTATTGGATATTTGAGAAAAGTACTCTTGAACGATGTGTGGGAGAGCTTGTATGCAATGGATTAAAAAGATGTCATGATCATAATATATCCATGAAGAGAGAGAAAACCAGCATTTAATTATTACTGTTTAAACTTGGCTTTAACTGTGTCTTCTGCATTCCCTGGTGATGCCCCTGAGGCTGTGCTATGAATGTCTGCCCATGCACACTGCAGTTCATGCACATATTGCACTGGAGGAAGTGCATGCATGTGGAGGTGCTTGCTCTACTGGAGACATGGCACTGGAGTGGAGTGACTTGTGTGTGCCCTAAACTTGGCCCTTTGTGCCATCAGCCATGCCAGCCCCAGGCACTGTGGGATGCCCCAGTGGCCAGGGTGCAGTGCCATGCCCAAAGCACAGCCTCCTCCAACAAGCACAGCAAAACATCTGCAGGAGCAGCAGGACAGCACCAAGCACGAGCTCTTTCGCAATGACAGGAAAGTGAAAACCATTAATACAGAGTGTTCTAGGCCTGCAGCTGTGTCATGGCAGGGTGGAAAACATGTAGTAAATACCCAGTCTCTGGAGGAAATGGAGCACATACAACTCTTCAGGGCCTTCACTTGCAGGAGAGCATGGTTTTCTCTGTAGATGCTGAGCAGCATTACCTTGTGGTTTTTTACTTGCTCTGGGAGTGCTTTGAGGAGTTTTACACACCGTGAAATAAATCTTAGGAAATTCATGTGCTCCATCTCACCCTGCAAACACTTCCACTGACCACAGCCAGTTCTTCCAAGGGAAGGATTCTGCAATTTGTCTCCCTATACATGTCTCTACTGTCATGATTATGAAATCCTTTTTATCATAAAGTGCTGAGTGTCCTTGTTTTACTGTATTAGTAATGCTGCTCAGCATTTCAGTGGTTGGGAAATTCTGAAAGGCTGTAAGGTAAGTTCAGTGTGCAGAATTTGGTCCTCTAAGTGATTGTGCTTCTTTGCAAGAGGATTCCTCCATGTGCATTGAGTGTGCGGTAAAAATGTTTGACAAAGGTCTGCTTAAGGATGTACTTCTAGACCAAGACAGACTTCATAATGTAATCAACATATTTAATAGTGAAAAGATTCATTTTTCTTTTAAATCTCTCCTAATAGACTGCTGTAGTTCAGTATATATGGGCTTTTACTAGGGAAATTATACAACCCAAGGGAGTTGTTTTCAAGGACAAATCTAAGTAAAAAAGACTTTATAGTAAGACACTAAATATGCTGTATTAACTGAGTAAAGCCCTGTGGATATGACTGGCACACAGCCTGGGATCTGACAGTCTTTCATCTAATTTTGTGTTGACCTTCCTTCCCTGCAGGAATGCAAAGAGATTTTTCTTACACCCACTGGAATACCCGGAAAAGAAATTACCAGTAGGAGTCAGGAATGTTTATTCCTTCAGCTCTGAGTCAAACATGGATCTGAACTATGACACAACAAGCTGCTTTTCTAGCTATCTTTATTCTGAGGTTTGATACTTTGCAGGTAACTTTAGGATGAATGAGGAAGACAAACAGATAATGAAAACAAAATGGTGTTAATGTTGGACTATTCTGTAGCTAATTCAGCTGAAGTAGTACCCAGAGCAGTCTTCATGATGAAGGCAGGAGCAGATTTTATCCATACCCAAGCTGGGTGGGAAATGATGTACTTGTTGATTGCAAAGACAGCACTTGGGTTAAGCAAGACACTTGAAAGGCATGCCATAAAAAAAAAAATCCACCCTTAAAAAATGTCAGAGATTCATGTGGAATGAACAGGGTGGATTCAGCACAAGGGTCTGTTGAAAGCTCTGGATAATTACTGAGGAATGTCCACAGGTTTTCCTTGTGTCCCAGGGCAGGTGACAGTGCTGAGGATGTGTTGTGACATGACTTAGATGCAGTGGGAGACACATGAAGAATTGAGAGATTGGTCCCAGAGCTCGCTCCTACTGTGGATCCTGACATAAATCCTTGATATGTTCGTGATGCCACCTGTACCTGTTCTATAATCTTTGTTGTAACATTGCTGCAGGTGTGCAGTGGTGCCTAGACCAGCTGAATTCAAAATAAAGTAGGGCAATGCTGGCAGCTAAAGCTGTCATACAGAGCATTTCGTTTGGCCTTACTTCCTTTCTGTCTCAGGAAAATACTTAATGACAATATATAGAGGGAATCTCTCCTCAAATTCACTGGTGTCTTAAACCCTTCCTACAGCTTGTTTGAGAAGAAAACTACTCCAGAGGAGCAGAGGTGTCAAGTCAGAGGCAGAGCAGCACAACACAGACAAGAAGTCACTACTTTTCTTTTCGTGGGGATGCCCCAGAACTCCCCAGAGAAGCAGCCTTTTATAAATCACCCTTTTGCTGGCTCACATTTACCAGCTCTACAGGCTCCAGTCTTCATTCTTTGCCTAGCAAGAAGCATTTGCCTGCTCTGTAAACAAATTATCCCATTTCAGCTGATGGAGGAAGTTGCTGTTCAGCCACACCATGGCAAAACATATTTTATTTCCTCATATGATCTCACCTAATCGCACATACTGCTACAAGCACTCGTTTAGCACAAAGCTTATCCTGCAGAAGTGATTTTGCAACGAAGTGATTCTGCTTTTGGTGGTTGGGAAATTCTGAAAGGCAAATCAAGAACCCCTTTCCTGAGGCCATTTTGCCAGAGTGCTCTCTTGCTGTGGGCAATGCTCATTTCCTTGTTAGCCTGTTCAAGAAAGCTAAATGCTCCAATTAAACAATTATACTGGTCTCTGCAATAGCAACCTCAATCCCATTAGATATTTTTACCATCCATGAGTCTGTTAAATGCTCCATGATTCATCAGAGATTTCTGCTTTTGCAGATCACTTGGCAGAAAGGCACAGGATGTTGGAGTGCATGAGCTTTGTTCAGAGCAGGGGAGGTGAAGTCCTGACTGCTGTTTTGGATCTCACCTGGTAAAACCTAAGGAGAAAAGTGTAATTCTTTTATCTTCACATCCTCTTCCCCTCTGTATGCTCTTGAATCTATGAGTTGGATGAAGGCACATTGTGGTTTTGGGCTTTTTTCAGGAATAAAATGTGCACCTCCTAGGAAGCTGTGTGGATAAAACATTGCCCAAGGCCCAGGCTGCAAGCCAAGTTTCAGATAATAATTTCTGTATTCTGACCTGCAGTGAATGCATTCCAGTTAGGAAACAATGAGCAGTTTTGCATTATTTCTCTTGAAATACTACTCAACAAAGTTCTTTAGGTTTGTGTAATGTTTTTTACTTTTGGTTAAGTCACTAGGTGATACAATGATGCATCAGGCCTTTTTTGAAAGAAGAAAGAGGCCACCTAGTGCCGAATTATGAACTGCTGTAGAAGTCTGCTTGGGAGGTACGAAAACAACTTCAATGCAATAATATTACCTGTGGAAAGTTAAAAAAAAAAAAAAAAAAGAAGATTTTTAGACATTAAAAATCAGATCTCAATTAGACCTACGTTAAAAATTCAGTGTGTCTGTTTTACAGGTGGATCTGCTTGTCATAAAAACTGAAAGTTCAGTGTGGCACTCAGAAAGTGCAGAGTGCCCACTGTGGTAATTAACCTGACACATTTGTGAGCACCCCAGTGCCCCACAGAACCTGAGTGAGGGGTGCAGGGCAATGAAGCAGGTTTCATAAATGTTCACTACTGCTGCCAGACCAGCTGCCACCACCACAGAAAATCCCAGTGGGCTGCAGAGGTACCACTGGCACTGCAGGATCTCTGGCTTGCTTTCCATTCAGTGTTGAAAAAGGTACCCCTGCAGTTTGTTTTAAATCTGAATTACTTGCTGGCATTGCTCCTCTTTCTGCACTGACTTTAATGAGGGCATGGGGGTACTGGTATGTTTGGAGGAGGGTCTTAAAGTGATGATTTTGACCTTTATTGTCCTCTGAAGATATCTGGCTTTTCATGCATTGTCTGCAGGAGGAAATGCTCTCCTAGGAGACTGTGCTTATCATACTTGGATAACTGAGGTAGATGGCATGAATAATCCCCCAAGGCATGTATCAGCATCTCTGTCAAATACTGGTATGGCATGCTTTGGTGTTGAATCAGAGTCCCAGTGGCACCCTCTGCTTTCAAAGGTGAATCTGTAACAGGCAAACAGTTCAGGGTGACTCGTAGATCCCTGGTTTTGTCTGAAATGAGTCATCTATGCAACATAAAACAATTTCCTTGAGAGGAGAAAAAGCCCTTTTTCATGTCCCCTTCTGAGCCACAGTGTTGTCCAAAACGACAGCTGAAACAAAGTTCTCACATTTCAGATTTGTCATATTTTGGTGCTTAGTTTCACTCACCAGTCACTGATGGCTGGAACCTTCTGTAAGTTTAGCACTTTCCGGATTAGGTCCTAAGTAGCTACCTTGAAACAACCAGAGATAGAGGTGCCCAAAATCAATGTCTCTGTGCACTTGTGCCTGTATCAGTTTATGTAACCAGGATCATGAAAATACCTCTTCCCTACAAATATTCACTATGCACATCAATTTTTTAGTAATTTCTGCAACGCAGGGAATGCCATGATGGGATTGCCTATGTCATCAGTGCATGCCCTGGTGACATGGAATTCCAGCAGGTCCCTTTAATCCCTCGTGCAGCTACAATAAATAAGAATGGGGTTCTTTTGTGCAGGGATTCTCAAAAAAATTAGCATGGAAATAAAGGGTAAGTCAGAAGATAAGGTAAGATTACATGTAAGATTACATATTGATAAAATCAGCTTTGTTCTGTGTTTGAGGCATTTTGCTGCAAGCATAAATTGTTGTGCACCAGATTCAATGGGGATAGCAATATAATAGCAAAAATAGTAAGACTTTTTAAAACTTGCATAACTTCAGAGAAAAAGCTATATTTAGAGAACTCATTGTGACAAAATCCACAAATATGAATATGATTTTATTCCTAAGTGAATTATTTATTATGTTTGGAAGTGTAGCAGTTTCATGTGGCAATTCCACCTCTTTTACGTATTTCAGTAGAAGCTCTAACTCAGACTGATATCTATGTGGATAATAAATAAATTCCAGAGCAAAACAATTAGATTACAGCAAATAAAAGAAAAAGTTAGCCAAAAGTTAATGTGGACAGAAGTCCTTGGAGCTGGGTTTTATGCCTCCCAGTTATCTGACCCATTGTATCAAGTCCATCCCAGGTGGGCTCTTGGATACATGTTCTATTCTTGAAGAGGTTCACATAGGCTAGTGGGAGCTAAAGGGTTTCACTCTGTCTGTCTAATATCTGAAATTCCAAGATTTTAAGATAAGAGGGATGTTTCTAATGTTTATGATTGACTACTCTTATCTCCTGCACGGTGCTTCAGCCAGGCTGTATTTTTCTAACTGTTTGGATACAGGAATCCAAAAAGAAAAATATCCTATGAAAGTGCAAGACCGAGAGAGTCCTACAAGGCTGTTTTAAAATAATTATTCTTTGTAGAAGTAGTCCACCAGTCTGCAGGGATTATGGGCAAGAGATGCCAAACCACAGAGTTGTATTTTTGTGGTGGAGCAGGATTTGAACATGCTGCATGTGACAAGACCTGCACACGCAAACTCTTAAGTCAAAAGGTGTCATAGGCACCACTGTTGATCCTTCTACATCTACATAGCACTGCCTCCACCCATGAGCCACTGATATCAGCATTATTTGCAAACCAGTTGGGTTGATCATGGAGAAGAAAAATATTCACTACATGGAAGTCAATATACTTCAGGCAAACAATTTGTTTGCTGATGACGATCTTTATCTGTTAGGAAATCTTGTTGGAGGTTTGTTGGACTTTATCTTGGTGCCCCCTTCCAAAACACAGTCCAGGAATAATGCACCATAATCAGAGTCTGCCAGTGTGTGACACTGCAATGAGCAGTCCCTCCTCTGGGCTGCACTGAACAGTGGGGTTTGTTTCTTACAGGTATGGTCACAAGAAGCAGATTTGCCATGTCTCTCTCTGGTACCTTTACAAAAGCTCTTCTCTTTCCTATCTGTAGCAAAGTAATTACTTGGGTAAATAAATACCATGTGGTAGATTTATCAGCAGCTCTAATTTCTGTCTGCAGAATCCTCCAGTGTTTTCTGTCTTGTGCAATTGAGGAAATGTTCATAAACCCCTAAGATACAAGAACTGAAGGAATGCTCTGGAGCTTTTCTGATAAGCTTCAAAATTCCCTGGTACTAATGTCTTAACTTTTCAAAACTGAAGAAATAATACAGATAAAAATTCCACGTAGAAGGAACACACACAGACAAAAATGGCATATTTCAGCCAAGAGGGAGCATTCTTCTCTGAGATTCTCTTTCACACCATACTATCAGATTTTTTTTTTGCCATTTGCAACACAAAGTAAAGCTGATATTGAGAAATCTGATGCTGCCCATTAGTATCATACACTGCAATAACTCCTGATGGAGGACAGAAGCAGCCAAATCTTCTTTGCATTCCCTTTTCTCCCTTTTGCTTTTGTGCAGCCTACCAAAGCTGTCAGGTTGGCATTTCAGATCTGAACCTGTTTGTCCTTGTTGGTCCCACTCATCTCTTTTTAAGCTTACCTTTTGTGTTTTGCAAATCTCTGGCCATCTCTACTCATGTATCTTTCTACTTGGTTCCCAGCAATTACAGAGCTTTAGTACTGCATTCCTCAGACCTGAAGTTAGATTTTCTGACTGATTTTGCTTGTCTTTTGTCTCCTGCCCATGGTTACTTCCTTTTTCCTGGCTTTACTTGGTTTCAGAAAAACCAGTAAGCTTTACTTTTGTTTTCCTTCTGATAAAAACCATGTTTTGCTGAGTGATTTTAACTTTCAATGCAGCAAGTTCCATATGGTCAGATCTGAGAGTTGGTTGTTTAAGTGAGTTTCTTCCAAATCTGTTAATCCTCTTCCTTCCCTCAAACCCCACCACAGAGATGATGAGAGTAGTGCTGGGATGGCACATGTAACTCTTAGAGTATAACACAGGAATCCTGCCTTGTACTCCTTTAAATAAACAACCACATCACCTCCTCCACTTGCTGGAGTTTGCTGCTTGATTTACAAAGTGAGGAGCTATGGCTTCTTGCTTTCCTTCAGCTTCTTCTTCATTTCAGCTTCAGAAAATGAAGTTTCCTGCAGTTGGAATGCTTGGCAATACCAGTAAAGCCCGTAAATCTTCTTTAAGAAGAAAGGGTGTGGTGGACTGTCAAGGCAACTCTGACTTCCAGCACCAAAACCCTCGTTCTGCAACTTTGAACAATTAGAGAAAGGCCTTATAATTCAAAATACTTACCGTTAGAATTTTCTTACTTTTTAGCAAACATGTTTCTTTACTGCATTGAGAAAAATCCAAGGAAAACCAAATCAACCATCCAGTAGTTATGCTTGTTTCTAAATTTGTCCTGGGCTCTGTACTGGAGAATAAGACACCTCCCCAGAGGATCTTTCTTTAGTTCATCCTAATTGTGTTTCTGTGTTTTGGTTTTACTTGATCACTGCCTGGTGTAGGAAACACAGTGGTGTTTGTCCACGATTTTTGGTCTAATAGCTTTCTACAGGTCAGCTCTTTCCTTTTTTTTTTATTTTTTAATAGCCTTCTAAACTTCTTCTGTGAGTCATAAACAGCAACTATTTGTGCTGGTATAACTGTGAATGTTCTTCTGGGTCTCTGCACAGATTGCCCAGAAAACTACCCTCAAAAATTATGACATGAAAAGTCTGTGTAGTACTTCCTGAAGAACTGATCAGGTATTACTTCAGCATAATCCTCTAAACTTTTCGCTGGTCTTAATCCTCCAAACAGGTATTTCTAAAATTCTCAGTTATGTGCCTTGAGCCACCATTCAACAAAGTCAGTGACACTTTTTCCTTTTCTTTCTCCCACCAGGGGCAGGTCAGAGGTTTTACTGTTTTTTGGATGGGACAGAAACTTGCTGGGACCACATGGGGGGTGTGTGGAGGGGAAAAGGCTGATGTTGTATTTACCTCTGAGTGGAGGGATGGAGAGGGATTGCTCAGTATTTATTTTTAATCTGGCAACCAAAGCATTCCTGGTTTCCTTCCAACTTCTTGGAAGCTGTGTCTCATATGCTCACAAAACTCTTCCTATTGAGCAACAATTTTGTTCCTTCTCTGGAGCAGGACTGCCTTGGGAGGGAGGGTCCAGCTGGATCACAGAGTAACCACAAGGCAAAGAATTCCAAATCCAACATCTGCCACGGGCTGTTCTGTGCTGGAGAGGGTGACCCAGGCAGTGGCATCAGCTGGCAGGTCTCCAGCACCACTTGAGAGCTGGTGCTGGGAAATCAGGCACCATCCTGGTCAGATTCTAGCTCCAGAGTGGGAACATTTCTTCCCAATTACATCCATGTATGAGTCAAAGAAGCTCCCAGGGGTGTCTATCAGTTGATCAGTTTGAGGGGAGAAGCCTGTGAGGGAAGCACTTTCCTATCCAGGAGGAAAATTTATGTTCTTCTCACAGCAGTGGGGAGGTGCCTCTGCCTTGGCACTCTGAACTCGCTGTGCCAAGCTGTACCATGGGCACAAGAATTCAAATGCAGCCTGTGTGGGTGGCTCCAGTCTGGTGGAGACAGGCTGTGGGGTTTTGACTTCCCTGAAATGCAGGACCATGGGGGAATCCTAACAGGGGGTGAATATGGTGGGACGGGGCCTGCAGGAAGGAGGAAGTCTCACTCTTGCCCTTCCTTTCTAGCACTGGCCTCTATCTTTAGATGAAGTCCTCCTCTCTTTTCTCCACCCTTCCAGTGATGTTGGTGGAGCTGAGGAATGTGTACGTGAATTTTGGGAGGGAGAAAATCACCCCTCTCCCACACACAAGTACAGCCCTCAGAGCCTACACTGTCCTAAGACATAATTGCACCCTGTGGTATCATGATCATTTAACAAATCTTAAATAGTTCCTTGTGTTGTCGGTACTCCTCCCCAGTCTCTGTGTGTGCTATCAGTTGCTGAGAGGATGCCTGAAGTCCAGCTTTGTGTCTCCAGGGGCTGCAGAGTCCATAGTCATTCCCCTAGCATGTGGGCTTGGTATTTTTACCACCGGTGAGATCCTCGAGCAGCCATCAGGGAATGAGCTGGGAACAAGCTTTGCTTTCAGACAAGCACAGCCAGCACCCCACAGGTGATTGGGGATCTGCCCCCAAATTCCAGGGGGTGAGGGAAGAAGGAAGGTTAAGGGGTTGTAGATTTTGGGCATACAATGAACCTCTGCCTCTTTCTTCACCCAGCTTCTGGAAGGGATGTAGCAGCAAGGGCTCTGGGCTCTGCCTGTGTTGAGGCACATCACTCAGGACTGAGGAACACATATCTATACATGGCTTCTTTGAATAATCACTCATCATGTTTAACCTTGTACTAGTTCTATTGATAAATCAGCCAGGTGGAAGGTCTTGAGTTGCTCTGTGCCACAAAATGCTGTGCCGGGATAATCTCAGATTAGATTTGTAGCTTAGTGGTTCTCCCAGTTCCCGTATAGGAGGAAAAAGAAAGATGAAATTGCCCTCTTGAGCCACGTGTCTGCATTCCAGGCATATCCCAGCCTCCCACAGGCTCCCTGAGAGCAAGAAGATGGGAGCTGAGCAGCAGTGAGTCTGTGTCAGACTCAGGATGGATGATTGCAGTTTCCAGTTCCCTCTTGTGTCTGGCAAGCTACATGGTCTCTGATTTAAAATTTGTAAGAAAGCACTATGAGCCATGAGAAAGTGAAATGATGCCAGTAATTCCATCAATCTCACCTCCTTTTATAGTGTAATAAAAAATGAAAATATTTCTGACTAAAAGTTCTAAGAATTCTTTTCTTTGGAATCATTATGAAAAGCTGACCTTTTTATTATTTATTACAATTAAATTTTTCTGATACATTTTACTTCTAAATGATCAAGATAAAGATAATTTATTTTACTAAATCAAGCATTACATGACTTTTTTCAGCAGTGTTAAGCCCAAGATTTTCAATTCTATTGGACTAAAAGAAAGACTAACATTGAATTCTTTGAAGTCAAAACAAAATTCTTCTGTAGAGAACAGATACAAAATTAATGTTGCCAAAGACCCTTACACAACACTACCAAGTTACTGCTCTTTTGGAAAATTGTTCTGTGGGTGAATTTCCAGCTAGATCCAGCAGCAATTGAAAGAATTAGACTGGTGGGCTTTTTCCATCATCCCTAAGAATCTGTGACAAATAATTTTTAAAGGAACTTAGAATTAGAGGCACCTACTGAGAAGTGCCACAGCTTTTCATAGCAACATGGTGGAAACAAACATAAAGTTATGAAACAAATAGAACAATCAGAGTATTTTGATTGGCAGCTGCCAATTATTTTTAGTTTCTGAGTTCATTGTTGAAATCTGTGGTGGGCATGGCATTACTGAGAGCTGTCTGTGCCCCTTACTGGAAGGACAGATGATTGGTTTCTCCTCTGCAATTGCCTTGGATCCAGTCATGTGCCTGCAGGCAAGGGAGATTGTTTTGGTGTTCCCTGTGGGAAATGCCCAGACTGTCTTTCCCTAGAGGTGATGAAATCCTGATCCTGCAGTGTCAATCTGTTTGCAGCTTTCTGATGTGTGCTTGTTTGCCTTTCTCTGGCCTTGAAATAATTTCCACTAAATCAGGTCAGGTTATTACTACAGTGGGGAAATCCAGTTCTCCAGAGAATAAGTGGTTCTGACCTGACAGTTATTTCCAGTCTTTTCCTTCCTCCTTTCCCAGAATCCCTCCCCTTGCTCACTCCCCAAACTTCACAATCTGTCTGTGATAACCTTTGGAAGTATTTCCTTGGCAAAAGCCAAACCAAATTCTCCTTACCAGTTAATATCACAGCAGCAGTGTAAATAGTCAGTAGTGACCTTCTGTTTTGTTTAAACTGTTAAGACTGTGTATATGGCTTCAGACAAAAATCTTCATCAAATATGATTTCCTACTAGATTTCTAATCTAATGGGCCAGTTCTATGGAAGGACATGGCACTTCACCTAAGGCAGATTGAAATTCAGTCATAAGATCTGGGTTGCAGTTCAGAGCTCTGGTTCTGAATTTTTCTGGTGCCTCTACTTCGGAGTTTGACCCTGTTTCCTAGTTGTTGTTCAGATAAACCAACTTTTCCATAACATTTAATCTCTTTAGAGAATGAGGAAGCTTATAATTTTTCCTCTATGTGCAGTCCCAAGAAGAGTTTTGAAGTCCTGACAGCCTATCCTAATGAACTAGATACTTGTTGGAGTGCTCTCAAGTTGAAAAGGGAGCATTGCACGTAAGCAATCATAAATTCCATAAACTTTGGAACATGGATGGATTTATTTTTCCCATATTATTTAATTCTGAAAACTATACAGATGGTCTTTCAGATAATGTTCAAAGTACGGAAATCCTGCTGTACTAATAATGAGTACAAAATTTCTTCACAACATACAAATCATTACATCATCTTTATGGGAAGAGCAATTGCTCAGTGGCCAAGTACACTTCAGTCTGAGAGCTGAAGTACAGACAGAAGTCATTGTAATCAGCAACCAAAAGATCTATATGCAGGTAAGACTAGGCAGAAGTGTGGATATTGCATCACAGGATGAAGGGTTTTTCTTTAGTGTTTTGCACAATATGTAAGAGTTTTCAGAAACTGTAAATACTTGCTTGAACAAACTGTTCATTGTCTACTGTTAATGTCCACTCCCATTTCCTACTTTAGATTCCTGTGACTTCAGCCAAATCATTCAGAAGTTTTACTAAATCTTAAGAATTTTGTCTTGCATTTAATAAATTTAACAAATAATATGAAGCAGTAACTTTATATTGGGACAAAATATTAAAATTGAAGTTGCTAGAAGCAGCTGGAGCCTTCATCCATTAAGTTGGTCACAATGCACAGGGAGTTTTACCAGGCTAATTGGGCTGACCTCCATGTACCTTCTGTTACAGACAGGCACTCCTGTCTCAGAGATTTCTCTATTGTTGGCCTCAAAGATTGTCTCAGCCAGAAAGCATAGATCTTAAGAATCAGATGGAATAAAATATGGGAGGGTTATAATTAACAATGAAGTTAATGACTAACTAATATTGACAGCAATGAAAGCTTCCTGATTAACAACACTGTAGCAGCTTATACAAGACATTTATTTTTGTTTGCACATTCTCTCAACTGTGTGTATGATCTCATAAGGTTTTTATAGTGATTCAAACAAACTGTCTTTCTACTGGTATTCTTACAGGCACGTACAAAAATCAATATCAGAAGCAGAAACGGAACTTAAAAACCCCAAACAAACTCATGCAGCTGATATTGCTGCATTAAGAGAAGACTGAGGCTGTGCTAACCTTGACCTGAATGCCAGGAGAGGGTGATGAAAGGTGGTACAAGAATGGGAGCCCCTCCCACAGCAGCTCTGCCCGGCAGTCCTACAGCCTCTGTGTTGCTGTGGTCAATCTGCTCCTGATCCACACATCTTCAGCAGCACAAGCACAGAGATATTGTGATGGGCATATGTGAAGAGTGGGATGGGGCAGTGCTGGCACAGGGAGGGAGGGCTCTGTGTGTATTTTTCACCAGGAATTACATGTTAGTTATATAGTTAGAATAATAAGTGAACTTGGTGTTGCTCTGGCAAGGGAAGTGCAGCTTGTCTGTCTCAGTGTGTGCATCTGTTACCTGGTGCTGTTTTGAGTTTGATACTTTGGGAGATGATGATTCACGTTCAGTTCTCGCTTCCATGTTAGGCACAGCCTTGTGGTCGCTTTCCTTCAGGGATCCCTGCCAGGCCAGGAGCTCTGTGTGCTGTGAGCAGCATCCTGGCACACACTCAGGTGCTCTGTGTGCCGCCACGACATGGCTCAGGTCCACAGGGCACTGTTTAGGACACTGCAGAAACACAGGCTTGGAAAGTTTCTATCTATGCAAATCAAGGGAGAGGGCAAGATAATGGAGAGTTTAATGCTGAATTTCCTCTAACAGGTGCCAACTCCTCAGCACTCACAGGCAGCAGCTGCTGGGCACTCACTGCCAAAGCAGCCAAATCCAGGCACCTGTAAATGAAAAATGGTAGCCCTGTGGTGTGTTTATTCCAAACCATGGGACTTCCAAGATCCTTTGGGTTCAGTATCATTCAGCCATGTTAATTTTAGTACAGAGCCTCTTTCTAGCATCAGTTAAGCTAATGTTGCAGACCAGTTACGTACAAAAACAAATATGTTCTAATTGTGGCAAACCCTAGGGACAGGTCAGGTCATGGCAAGGGCAGTAAGTGAAGGAGAGACCAAAGTGAAAAACTGTTGAAACTTTCTGCTGGCACTTATGGAAGAACATTGCATGTCTTTAAGGCTGTGCTAGGTGGGAAGAGGAGGCTGCTGGAGGGAGCACAAGCTCTAGGACATAAATCCTTGTATTAAGCAATACAGGAGTTTCCTCTTATCTGAAGAGAAGGAAATTGCAAGAAAAATATTCTCAAGCAACAGGTGAAGTCCCATGTCGCCTAAGTCAATAGAATCCTACTCTGTGTGTGTGGTTTCATAAATGCACTGGATTTTCTAGGCTAAAGGAAAGTTAGTGAGTTTGATACTTATTTATCTTCAATCTTCAGAAAAACACAATCAGATGCTGTTTGAAAAAATGAAGTTGCTATTTCTTGCAGCTCTTTCAGCATGTTCCTGTTGACTCTGGACATTTAACTTCAGGCAGTTGGCAGAGAGACAGCTGTAGAAAAATAACCAAGTTGTTAATGATGCTCATAATGATGTCAGAATTTTATTTATTTGTGGGATTGTCTGCCTAGATTCTTCTGAGCAGGTTCCAAAATGAAAATTGCCTGATTTTGATTCTTGCTTTCAGTCTTGGAATGCCGATATGAGTTTCCAGTTATATAAACAAATTTGAATAAATCTCAGCACTGTCATCTCTTTTGACCCAAATTTAGCTATGAACTTTTGCCCATTTTTGAAGAAAACTTTAGCAAACAGCGAATACAATTGAGCTACAGAGAACTAGCTGCAAGTTTGTACTGGAGTACTAAATACACACAAAATGAGCTGTGAGGGACATATACACTCCCACATTTATTTTTACTTTATCCTTGCCCTGGTGAGGTTCTGTCTCTGAAGAGATGAAATAATGAGCTTCTGCAGCAGTTGTTCTTGCTGTTATGAAAGATGCCCCATGACATCATGCTCAGTATATAAAGTAGGGGAAGGAAAGAAAGAAAGGGGAAGGGGATGTTTGGAGTGATGGTGTTTGTCTTCCCAGGTCACTGTTGTGTGTGATGGGGCTCTGCTCTCCTGGATGTGGCTGAGCTCCTGCCTGCCCATGAGAAACAGTGAATTGATTCCTTGTTTTGCTTTGCTTGTGTGCATGGCTTTTTCTTTTCCTATTAAACTGTCTTTTTTCTTAGTCCCTGAGTTTTCTGCCTTTTACCCTTCCAATTCTCTTCTTGATGCTGGTGAGGGAGTGACTTGAGTGGTACTTGGCTGCTGGCTGGGGCTGCACCACAGCACAGCAGAGCTACAGGAGAGGCTGAAGAGCCAAGAGCTGCCTCTTGTGCCAAGGATGGGGAGAAAGCCAGGCCCCTCATCCCCACTTGTGATTTTACTGGAAGTGGGAATTGCAACAAATCCCTGCAGTTTGCACCACAACACATTCCACCTGATTGAGCTCAAGTGCTTCTTCTCTTTGTGGTGTCAGACTAAATCTTGTTTTCAGCTTTTTGCTTCAAAGGCCAGCCCCATGCTGTCAATGTATTTCACAACTGACCTGGTCCCCAGACCTTTGTGAGGTGACACTATTACCTACTTTCTTGAACTTTTCACTGTTTGGCCTTTACTCTGTGACTGCTGCAGGTGGAACATGCAGTAATCCATTTATGCCTCTTACTGCTCCCAAGTCTTTGGGAGGAGAGGGTGAGATAAAGGCTTTCAGTAAATTCCTTTTGGGTAAAACAGAGAAGGGAAGGCTATCTTGGGTCATCTTTGTGTCTAAACTCCAACCCCTTCTATGTAAATAAATTACCTTCCTCAATGCCAGACCAAGTAACTTTAAGGAAAGCTTAATAAAATAAACCCCATGCTTTTGACACAAACCAGCCAGAAAACAGAAACAGAGCCAGACAATTGATGGTATCTGGGAGTTGCCTCTTTACACAGCTCCATGACAGCTGTTAAATCCTCTTACATTTACACCTAGCAGGGCTTCACAACATGTGTGTGTTTCTGGGACTCTCAGCAAAGTGGGGTTGCTGCTTTTAGAACCACACCTGCCTGATGGTGGTCTCTCTTATTACATGGGATGCTGAGCATGACAAAATAGACCTTGTAGCATCTTGAAATGGATAATCCTGACCCAGCATCCCTGCTCCTGAGGCCTTTCTGAGTATTTTAATTCTTGAGAACTGTAGTGGGGGTTTGGGTTGATGGCAAGATGAATATGTCAACCATGTCCTGTGGTGCATCAACCCCAGCATCAGCAGCCATTTGAGGGAGGGGATTGTCCTGCTCTGTGCAGCCACACCTCGAGTCCCAGTGCAGTTTGGAATATCAAATTATAGAGTGTGTCCAAAGGAGGGCAACCAAGATGGTGAAAAGTCTCAAGGACAAGTCTTGGAGGAGTGTGTGTGGTTTGTTCAGCCTGGAGAAGAGAAGCTTGGAGGTCCATTTGAGAAGGAACCTCACCCCAGTCTACAGGTTCCTCAGGGAGGGTAGTGGAGGGGAGCTGCTGATCTCTCTCTGGTGACCAGCAAAGTATGAGGAAATGGGATGGAGCTGTGTCAGGTGAAGCTCAGACTGGGCATTAGGAGAAGGTTCATCACTGGAAGAGTGGTTGGCTCTTCGCTGGAAGTGGTTGGTACTTCACTGGGGCAGGCTCCACAGCGGGATGTGGTCATGGCACCAAGCCTGTCAGGGTCCAAATGTTGTCAGGAGAACATTCTTGTTCATATGGGAGAGCTTTAGATAGTCCTGTGAGGAGCAGGGAATTGGACTTGATCTTTGTGGTCCTTTCCAACTTGAGATATTTGATAATTCTATGATTCCATGGACTGGCAACACAGGAGGCTTTGAAGCTTTCCTCTGTTCAGGACTGGCTGACAGAGTCAGAGCTTGGAAGAGCAAGGAAGGGACATTGCAACCTAAAGGATTTGGCTTAGTTGGGCAGGAGGTTACTGCAATATTTAAAGCAATTAATGTATCTTCATAGGGTTCATTTAGCAGGCTTTGTGAAAATAGATATAATTGAATGGAACCTAAGCCAACCTGGAAACTTCCATGGGCACACACTGTGTCCCATTTGGGAAATAAAATAAATTTTATGTAGCCTTTTCCAGTCCAGTTTTCTACCTGGTCTATGATTACTCTCTTTGCTCATTCAGAAGTCTTGTGATCTGAATATACTGCAAATAAAAAAGAAAATGGCTGTTACATCTGTTAGACATCCACCTGACAGATGATGGTGTAGTTTAACCAAGAATTAGAACAAACCTGGCATTTCTTTCATGGTCTAAATAATCTAATCCAGAGAAAATATAGTAGGCACAGAAACATTAAATTATTTGAGTTTCTCAAAACAGAATCTAAGGAATAGAATTTAGTGGAAGAAGATAAAATGCTATTAGAAGGAAATTGATGATAATTTCTCATTTTGAATAAATACAAGTATAAAATAATCACATTCTTTTACAAAAGATGTAAACACCCTTTGACTGTTAGCTTAAGCAAACTCTGAGTCCATTGCTCTCCAACTTCTTTCTTACCTCTAAAAAAAAGCTTATCTGAAAAGGAAGTTTTCTTCACCGAGTGAGACTCTACCTCTGATGGTATCTAAATGTTTTGTCATAAAAAGAGCTGAAGGGAGACAGGAAGAATAAAATATTTAAAAAGGTGTTTTGCTGTGGATTGCTCTACATGATTTTTAGACTGTATGGCATTTTATCTAGATGCTGACTTTGTCCAATAGACACAACTAAACAGGGTGTATACATGGGAGTTTGTTCCAGTACTCAGAAGTTGCTATTGAACAAACAGCTTTATTCTCAATAAATTCTCAGTTCTTGGCTCTGAATTTGCCCCTGAGCAGAGCCAAGAGCCGTTGTTCCCAGCACTGAAGGGCTGCCTGTGCAGGTGCTGCCTTGGCAGAGAGCACATTCATCAGGCTCATTGCAAAGTGTTCCAAACTGCCTGTCCAAGAAGGTCCCAGATCATTGCTGGGATTTGAAACCTTGGCCAAGGAGGAGGAGGAGGAGACTGGTCCTGTCATCAGCAAAACCAGCCCTGTGGGTTTCAGTCCTCTTAACACATCTTGGTTTCTTCAGCAACTGTAAACACGAGTGAGCCTCCTACAGAAAACACTTGTCTGCTCTGGAAGAGGAAGAAGTAGGTATTTTTAGAAAGAGCTTGGAGGTCATCTGAGTGTCTTTGACCAGCGTGGCCGACACAGGCTCCAAGGCTCAGCTTTGCTTGCACACAGGCTAAGCTCAGCATCTCAGCAGAGGGGTGAGGAATGGAGATAGTGATAGTAAACAAACAAGTTGTGCTTGCTATCCTTCCCCCTCAATCAAGCTTGAACTTTGTCTCTTTCTCACCATCCTGCTGTTAAACTGGAATTTCTGTTGTGATTGCATGTGGCTTAGGTTTTGTGTATGTTGGTTAAAGGGTGTCTGGGTTATATATTAGTCGGTCCAAACTGGAAAAAACAAGAGCAGATGCAAAGTCATTTCTTGAAGAGGAAAGGAAATAGCCAGCACACACCTCCCCCACACTTTATCTACTTCATTTGCAGATTCCTCTTCATTTATGGCACAAAAAAAGCCCAGCAGATTTCAGTAACAGTGAGAAATCAGGTGTTGTGACCTGATAAAAGTGACTTAGAAATATATTTCAATCCAACGAGGACAGATACAGCCAATTGACTCAGAGAGAGAGAGTTGCAGGAAGACAGCTGAAGGGTTTGATGACATCACAATGTTATTATTACAAGGTTTCATAGCGTCATCACAACATTGTGATGAATCTCCCATATTGTTTGAGCATGGGATACACAACAGGGGCTCTGGAGCAACAGCAGCTGTGATTTCTTGTTCTACTGCCTGCTGTCAATCTTCAGTTTCCCACGTCATCTCAAATGTCATCTCTGCAAAAGAGCTGAGGGGCGAAACGTTTCAGGTCTTTGCTGGGTTCGTTAGTTTTTTCCTCAGAAAAGTATCTTCCCTTTTCCTGGCATTAGTCTGGCAAAAATTTCATTTTCGTGGGGCATGAGGAGATGACCTATGTACTATTTTCTGCCTACTGAGCCTGTGAAGTGCTGAAATATATCCAAACTGCATCTCTGGGCCTCAGAAACATTAATGACTTTTTTCTGCCTTTTCCTGTTGAATTGCTTCTCTATGACTATCAAAGCCTTGTTTTAATTTTTTTCTAGAACTTTAAATTATTTTAGGGTGATAGAAGCTTTTAGTTGTTCTATTTCACTATTTTTCTTCTTTCTCTCATCTCCAGTGGGGTTTTGCTTTAGTATTGATTTTTTAAGTATGGAAGTTTTCTCTCAATTTCTCTCTTTCAGGAATCTCATTTGCCCTACTACAGGTTCAGTAAAACAGATCTCAGAACTTTTAGCAGAAATGTTTCTTGTGACAATATTAAACCAGGCCACCTCTGATTGCCTCTGTTCACTCTGAGATGAGGTTAAGCTATTTCTCCTGGCTGTCTTCTGAAGATAAAAAGAGTTTTGGTGTAAAGCACAACCTGACTGCTTGCTTCAGCCTACATTTCCATCCTCTTTACTTAATTTTATAGAAAAAAGGCAAAAAACTTGTTCACCTGATAGGTAGGATCTGAATTGGAGATACTTTCTTGCCTGAGTTGTTCTATTTCTGAGCCTGTTGTCGTATAAATGCTCAAGTTAAGTTGAAAGAAAAAAAAAAAAAAAGGCAGTCACGACAAAATTTAAAAGCTATTTTGGAAATAAAAGTTCAAAAATTACGTTACAGTATTTTTATCTTTTAAATTTTTTTCAATGCCAGAGCTTTTTGTTGAATTTGAGTTAGTTCTTTGGAAAGTCAGTTTTATTAAATGAAATAGACATATCACCTCCAGTGACTTCCTGCTAGATCCTTTTCTCGTCATGAATGCAGACTAATACAATCTAATCCTATGCAAATATAGTTGTTTGTTTTGTTTCCGATGGGAAACTACCTTCAAACAGTAACCAAAGGAACACCTTAATAAATAAATGTATTAACCTGATCGAGACTTTAGACTTATTGGTTCTACTTTATCACCTTTCTAGGATCAACAGCTTTTCAAATGTGCCTCTTCTGATTGGGTTCTCTTGCAAACAGGATGCTCAGGCTGTCTTCAAAGTTTGCATCCTTGCCCTCCCTGCTCTTTGTGCCTAAGCCTGTGGTTACCCATGTTCAAAGGAGCTTGATTCAGACTGGAAGATGTGCAGAGAAGGGATGTCACAATGACCACAGGAGCTGAGATGTGACTAGAGGAATTTGGTTTATTTACCTGAGAAATACCAGAGTGAGAAGAGATATGACAGGTCTCAGTAGAAAGGGGCAAAAGGAAAGAAGGAAGGAGAAGGGAGAAGGGGGGAAAATTAAAGGAGGAAAAGGAAGTTAATTAAGGACAAGTACAGTTGTTAAAAGTACATTTTGGCTTCAGAGGTGTCAGATTGTGGAAATGCTCTATCTGGAAAATCTTAACAGGTTAAATTGAGTTTGATCATTTTGAGAGGAATGGAATGACACTGCTGTCCACAGAGTATTGGGCTGTACAACCTAGATCTGCCTGTCTCCTAACTCCTGTTTTGTGCCTCCTGACACCACAGTGACCCCTCCTACTAAAGAAGCCAGCTAGGATAAACCCTGGCAGATCATCCATTCTAACAAGTTTTTATAGAATTTTTTTCCCTGACCCTGCAATGGGAATGGTTGATGCCTTCTTTTGGTAAAGAAGATCCAGATGCCAAGTTGGCAAATGTCCTTTCTGTTTTGGAGCAAAGCTAGCAAGTTAGCCATTTGCAGCCTGTTTTATAATTTGTGACCTTAGTGTGCCTGTGGATCTCCTGACCTTGCTCACTGCCATGTGGTGATTGTGTCCTTGTGTTTGCAATCATTATCTTTCTAAAAGAAAGGCCTGAAACAAGTATCCATTAAATATTGTGCTTGAAATATTCGAACTAGTGGAGATGTTATCTGGCCTTGATTTAGGCAAATAAGGAAGGACCTGACCTCAGTCTTTATATAAACTACTAGCAGCATAGCAGTAAATCTGTTTGCTAGTGTGGCAGATGGAACTCTTCTCCAGGTTACAGTTTCCTCTCTACCATTCACATCCACTTCATCAGCCCATGGAGAAAGAATATTGTCAAGTGAACCCTGGAAAGCCTTAGGAAACAGTCAGGATGAATGTACTATGATTTCTGATAGAACTCTTATCACCAATAGTCTTTTACTCATCGACAGGGAAGTGTTTCTCTTACAGCACCACCAACCTCCTTGAAATCTCATTGAGGTGAACAAACAAAAATATCTATTTATTTAGTGTTTCAGGTGTATACACCCAGAGTAAGTCCCAAGTGCATGCAATTTGAATACAAAGGACAAAACATGATTGTCTTTTAGTTAAGCAGGGGAGTAAACACAGCTCTCTTGTCTGACTTTCTACCACAATGTTTCCTCTCCTGCTTCAATATTCACTTAGCTAGGAAGGACACTAAAAGGAAGGCCACAAAGCTGTGTAATTTAGCCTGTAAAGCCACACTGTATATGGGTAAAAGCTGAGATAGGATGCATTGAAACATCAGAAAAAGAAAGCAGCCAGTATTCAGCCCTTACTGGAAGGACTTGTGTCCATATGTTGCTCCTTTTACTACCAGTGCCTAGTTTAGCATCAGTGACATCTCGGTCCACCCCTCTGTGTCCCAGTAAAGAAGGCAACCATGATTTATACCCTAGGAAGATTCAGATTCAGACAAACGTTGTTCTGTTTCCATGCACATGTATCAGAACAGAGGTGACCACGTTACGTGCTCAACAATTCCTTCTAAATTGAACTATATTCCAACATCAAAGTCCAGGGAGCAAATTAAAAAAATGACAACAGCAAAGGAACCCCTCGTTTCAAAGTGAAAGCAAATTTTCATGTAACTAACAAAGCCCTGCTTCACAGGAGTGTTTTGTAACCACAAACCTTGTGTAAGAAAAGTTGGCATTTCTTCCACAAACTGGACAATTGCTAGCACTACAAACACCATGGAAAACAATGCTGTATATTTACCTTCTGGTTAATATCTACCACCAGAATGACCTAAATTAAATACTACCTTGAAACATCTGTAGAAGGAAGTGACATGAGCTTGGTAAATGAAATTTTGCAAAGAGATGATCAATAAACATAGAATCTTATGGTTTGGACATAAACTATCAAATTTTTCATGAAAATTAACACTCAAAAATTATTGTCTAAAATTTTCTCCATACTGCAACAGCTCTGGAGTGATTGTACTATCCCTTGAATTATCAGCTCAGAAGTGCATGGGATTGGGTGGAATAATGGAGGGAAGTTTCCTGGGACTTTGTCCAGGTCTGCACTGTGCAACTGGGAAAATTATCATGTTATGTGATGTCAGTAGGACAGGATCTGCTTTGAATAAATCATCTAATCACATGACTTGATTAAATTCTTTAATCAAGGCGGGTCCTCTCTATTCAGTAGTCTGAAAATATGATGTGTTTTAACTGCATAATTCAAGCTGCTGCAGCAGGGCAAATACTGCTACGTGTACTGGTGTGGGAGGTCTGGCTGCAAAGCATATACCTGGATATGCAAACAAATCCAATCTCTGTGCACATTTCTTGGGTTTGAAGCAGCCGTTCTGCATAAACTCTGGGAATTGCTACTATTTTTAACTTCTTACTGGGTGCCATGACTCAGCAATAAACCTGTAGGGCATTTTTACATTGTCCTAAAAGCAGTTGCATATGCTCTGTGCTGTGTGGAACAATCCTGGAGACTTCCCATCACAGACAGAAAATCCAGTTCTCTCCTTTGGCTTTTGCAACTCTTCATAAAGAACCAAAACCAAACCAAAGGAGGGAAGGTGAGCCTTTGGGGATAAGAAACAGAACAGTGTACAGCCATCACACCCAGACTGTCACCATAAACCAGGGCATTTCTCACAGCTAGTCCCCCCACAGATCAGTACTTGCTGTCCATCACAGTTTGTATGGTAACTTTCCAGGGACTGCTCAATGCTGTTTTTAGCAGTGTCTCTGACTTGTCCTGGTGTTCCCTGCCAAGTGCATAAACACAGGTTCTTGTGTCTTGCTTCATCTCATGGGAAGGACGTCAGTGCACTTCCTTATTTTGCCTTCCTGCACTCCTATTCAAACTTTACTCCCTTGTTTGCCAGTCAAGGAGAAGTTTGTAATGAGGAGATTATAGGATTGCCAGACCAAGATTATGCAAAGAAACTCATATCTGTATAAAAGTTTGCAAAACTTCACAATCCAGAGGTGACCAGATGGGTGCCAAACATTGATATACCAGATATAATTTATATAATTGCCCCAGCTTTAAGGGAAAAAACATCTCTTCATAATAACTTTATTTCATTTGAACATAAAAACCAGCACAGAAAATGCAGATCCTTTAGGAATTAAAAAAAAAAAAAAGGGTAAAATTTAATACATTAGTCTTCAGCTTTCAGGAAAGTAGAGTGTGCTTTTTTTATCCTCTGGAGTAAAACATTTGTGGGAGTGGGCACCCTTTGCACTACAGAGCAGCTGTAACCTAGTGGAAGCAGGTTGTTGCCATTGGGTATGCAAATAATTTTAGCAATTCACCTTTCAGAGGTACAGCTGCACTGAGACCTCACATCAGGACAGTACTCAGCACCTTACCTTTCTATACTGAGGCTTCTTGAAGTCTGATAGAGACTTCAGCCTTTCCCCCAAATCAATTACCAGTCCAAAGTTGCAATTAGGTGGAACACTAATCCAAAACTGTAACCTGGAAGCTTCATGCCAAAATGCTGCCTAACATGTTTAAAATCTGGGTCCTGAGTTTAGGCACAGGAAGTCAGTGTTGGAGTTCTGAGAAGTTTGGTTAAAACAAGTATTTCATTAGCAAATGGCATCTCTTTGGCTGTAGGGCCAGGTGAGTGTGCTGAGAGGATCCACCCTGGAGCAGGTGCTGCCACTGCTGCCTTGCTGATGATGCTTTCACATCCCTTCCACCCAGCCATGGCCAGGGCTTTTGGGGTCAGATATGGCTGTTCCTGACACTGCAGGAGAGAAGGATGGGCTGCTCTGGAGAGCCTGAGCCAGAGAACCTGCAGAGGGATGTCAGGAGAGTGACCAGATTTGTGGCAGCCAGGGTGAGTGTTGTGGGTAGTAAAATAACTTCTGGTGTTTCTTGTTGAAGCTTTTCTACCCAGTCAGGAGTGGACTATTTTGGGGTGGTCAGATTTCTTCCCTGCATAAGGGAAATAGAAATGCACTCCCTGATTTTAGAGGGGAGAAGGTCCTGGGGTGAAGTCAATGAAATTATGGGGTCTAGTGCTTGTGACCACTGCAGCCCACATGCTGTCTGCTAAACTTGTGCTACATTAGATACTTGAGCCCTACCTCTGCTACCATCTTTGAAACAAGGTAAAGACCAGTTTCTTTTAGAAAGGATTTTTAAGAATAATGATGAGAAGAGTTGTAGGAGAACCAGATACCAGAAGGAATAATGTTAATACCTCTGCTATTTAAATTCTTTTAAATGCCTTTTTTTTCCCTCAAATTGTGAAAATGCTCAGCTAAGAAGTTGTTCAGAATGGTGTTATTGCAACAGGTGACTTTATGGTGTTACTACTTGATGTGAGGTTGTTTTTTCATACCTGAGAAGCCCCACTGACATGGATGAGCCCTTTCTGAGAGCAATTGCTAACCTGCAGGAGCAGGTGTCACATAGAGGAAAGTGTTGATGGAGGTATTTCCATTCCAAAGATATCAGGCAGGACTAACAGCCTGGCTTTTGTCCTTTTGTGAAGGAGGACAATCACAAAGATAATTCTCTTGGCTATCACATAGCAAGAGTGCATGTCAATATGTAAAATTACCTCAAGGAAAAGACTGAGCTGAAAGGTCTTCTTTTTGCTTTGTGATAGCCAATACCTGTATTTCAAAGCCTTTCTGTTAGTCAAAAGCTTCTCAAGAATATGCATTTATGTTATCTTCTGTGAAAAGCTTTTTTTTTTTTTTTTTAGCAGCTAGAAAGAAAGTATAGAACTGGGGGGTTGGGGAAGAAAAACTACCTACCAGCATCTCTTGGCTGTGCTGAACTCCAGCAATATTGGCACTTCGGGAAGAATTTAAAAATGAAACTGTTAATGAGATTGATGAACTCAGTACAGCATATTTGAAAATTACTACTGTACTGACTCCTGTGTTTTATTTTACTCAATTAAAAATGACTCCTTAGTTTCTACTGGCCCCACCTCTGAAATATTTCCTAATAGGAAAGTCATTACACTCTGACACCTATGTGCTCCCTGATCATTAAGTTTTGATAATTGCATGCTCCCAGTTTTTCATTTTCCCATACTTTATCTCTTCCCTTTTCCTTGTTGTATCTGTTGTTACGTCTTCCCATATGTGATACCCCAGGTTTTGTGTTTACAGAGCATTTCAGTTGCTCAAAGACAAGTTGAACGTGTTTGGAAGCTGCCTCTAGAATGGTCAGGGAGGGGGCAGGTAGAGTGACACCTGCCTGATGCATCTTGGAAAGGCTTGGATGTTTGTTTGGCACAAGGCTGCAATGACTCATGGAAAACTGAGACTATCTGGACCAAAAGTGGAAGCAGAACTGTGGGAATTAGGAGCCCTGGGCCACAAATGCTGTCATTCACTGTGCTTTGGTAACTCTAATGCAAGGCTGGATTTCAGCAGAGATTTTCAGATGGTTTGATTTGAACATCTACAATACTTATCAACATTTAGTCCTTTCTTGGTTGTGCTTCTCCTTATTCTATATGGAGCTTGTGTTTGAGAACAACCATATTTTCCTGTATGGCAACTTCAGTAATCTCTGACAGGTTGATGAGCTCTCAGGGACTGGAGAGACACAGTGCTACAAGAAAGATTATCCTGGAGTTTTGGTAGAGAGTGAAGTGATTAAGGAGCACATTCCAAGTCTTGAATAAAATCAACTAAAGTGGAGATTACTGTACCATAGATGCAGAACTGTCAATCTTGCCAAGAGTCATGAAAACGCCTTGATTAATTTTGTAGATGGAGATCTGTGACTTCCTCTTGAGCAGCTGGGACAACAAAACCTTCCAGGCTCAGTGTAGCAGAAGAGCAGCTCTGGAGAACCTTTCAGTTTTATTGGTGTATTTTAATTTATTTCTGCCTTATAAGTTCTTCCTACATGCATATGTAAAACTTGCCCATCACTAGCTTGATTACTGCATATAATATTAACACTTTGCAGGCTGCAACCTGCTGAAAGGGCCTGAAGGCAAATTTGCTTTCCATATGGTTTCAAGTCTCCACCCATCCTGAGTATGACTTCGAAGGCTGGAACATTTTGCATTTGCAGCACTTTTGCAACTGTTACACTGTGAGGAGATAAATGAGTGAGGTGCTTCTTTTGGGTTATGATAGCAGATTGTCCATAGAGACAAATAGGAGTGACCTTGCTGCATTTCTCACCTCTGAGATGGCCTTAGAGATGAATCCAGAAGTCCTGAAATTGGAGGAAAATTGGATTAAGAATCTCATTGAGTTTTTGCCAGTACAGGTCTAATATGATTACATAATTCATAATAGTGTGTATTATTTACTATTATGTTAGTGAAACAAACTCATCACACATTAAAGGAAACTTTTGATATTCCCTTTCAAATTTTTTCAGGATTTCCATCTGATGAAAACAAATTTGTGGTTAGAGATCCATATTGAGTAGATGTGTCCTGGTGGCCCGTTGAGCAGCAACAATGAATATCCCAGTTAGGGAGAAAAGCAAAAACTGATAAAGAAAAATAGATCCAGGAAGGATATATAAAATGTCAACTCCTTTTCCCATAAGCAAAACCTCATCACCCTGAAGAGATTGGCAGAGTTGGAAGCAAAATTTGCTTCATGCCTTGATTGCACAAACTGTTGGATGGAGGCCATTAGAACCAGGCAAGCCAGTATTGGCACGAGGCCTCTTCAGCAGGTAATTCCCACACTGTGTTTTGCTATAAACCCTGTCTGCTTCCACAGGAACCTCTCAGAAGCCACAGATGGCCTTTTTAGAAACCACTGCCTTTGTAATTTATCCTTCACAACACCATCATCACCTCTCTATTCTGTCTTCTAAGCAGAAGGGCCACTTCTTGACCTGCCTCCTTGTACATACATTTCTTGCTTACAGCAGGCTCACAGTGAAATAAGACATTTCTCACCAGATGGAGAATGCTGCCTTGCTTTCATGGGCTACTAGAACAATGATTGATATATATTTTTTTTACTTAGTGGTAAAGGGTTGGTGTAAGTTGCCTGTAAATCAGTTCAACACAAAGGAAATTGTCTCACTTTTTATCACTATGTCTTTAAATCAAGGCTGATGCTTTCTTAGGCAGAGAGCATTAATTCAAATGTGAACTGTAGGGCTTGACTCTGTTCAGCTGTAAAGGAGAGGATAACTCCTGCAGCTGCAAGAGCCAACATTCTAAGTTTTTAGCCTTGCTTCACCTGTCAATTTATAGCAGTCCTGTGTTTCTAAACCTCTCCTCTAAAGAGTGTAACATAGCTGTTGAGTTCTGAATGAAAGTAATTACAGGCTGTTGAAAGACATTTAAATTATTTAAGTCATCTTCCTAAGATTCTGATGGCCACCATGGGGCTTTTTTTGCTGTTGTGGGTTGGTCTGTGTGTGTTGGCCTGCCAGGATTTAGTGTGTTCTAAAGTGATTTGCAAAGTGGGTTTTCTGGTCTTTAGCTCACACCACTTGGGAAGGGGAGAGGGAAATGAGCCCCAGCTTTGTCTGCTGAATCAGTTTTGGATGTGTGTGCCAGGTGCCAATATTAGTAAGCACGGCTATCGCTGAAGATAGAGGTTAAGAACAGAATTTACTCATCGTATTCTTAAATAAGCACATCAAACACAATCTGCTGTATCACCAGAGCTGTTTGTGTTAGCTAAGGGCAATACCCAACATCTGATAATAGCACTGGTGCAACCAATGGAAAACATGGGTATCTCACTGCTCCTAGGAAATGTCAGAATTGTTTGCTGTTAAGATTATAATTAATTTATTTTTAAATTAATTTTTCTCCCCATTGGAGAAGATTCAGTAAGTGGAATTGATAGTAATCCAGGGGTGCTTTCCAAATTAGAAAGATGACGTCAAGCTGCTGGTCAGAAGATGGGATATCTCATCTACGGTGGCTCTGGTGTGCTGGCTGATAATTCTGTATTCCTAGCTGAGACATTCCAGGGGTGACTGGCTGGCATGGTGTTTGGCTGTGGGTGGCTACCCAGCTGAGAGGAACCAGCCTTCAGGGATCAAGCTGATGGATCAGCCACTTGTGAATGCAAGTGGAGCTGCTGAACTGCTGAGCTACCAGGAGAAACACAGCCCTGCTTCAGGAGGATCCTCTCTGGAGATCCTCATCTCTCCACGGCTCACTCCTGCATTTATCCCCGTGCTGTGATTTTTACTTTTCTCCTTTAGATACAGAAAACGCATTTCAAATGAAACTTTCACATATACAACGTGGCTCAATAAGGCTCCTTTAGCTTACATACAGTTCAGACATGTGGAAGAATAAGGACTAATTTCTCAGTGTGTCCTTGGTCTGAGTGACTTTTGTATTGTTTGATAGAGAGCCAGCCTGAAGTGCTTGGTGTTTCAGTTTGGCCACTTTAATTCTGAATTTGCAGGCAGCCTGTAAATGAGTGTTTTCTTTAATTTTTATTTATTGTTTTCTCCCAACACCTGTGTCCTGTCAGGACACTGCACTTGTACTGGCTTTTTGTTCCCAAGATAAAAGTGTTCTGGCATCTTTCCAGTATCTAAAATAAAAGTCTCCTTGAGAATCTACTGTACAGGGTGATAAAATACAATCTTATTTTACCTTACCACCTTTCAGATGCTCACACACTCCTGGAGGAGTACCTGTACCTCTTAAGTACTTGGTTGGTACTTAGTTGGTACTCTAAGGAGTACCTGTACAAACTAATAGATACTGTACCTCTAAGTTGTGGCGAGATTGAGACAGGCTGGGTAGCACTTTGCTAAATGAAAAATACCCCTGATTGGACAGAAAAGGGTATTTATCAAAGAGTGGATGGAAAACAGTTTATAAATAGGGGAGAGTAATTATGTGACTGGCCAGTCAATCTGTGCCTCCTTTTGTCTGTACACAAAGTGTGCTTTGACCAGTGTCCCCCTGTGTGACGTTATGGAACGCCTGGGGAAGGTCACTGTGACATCTCTTCCCCTAAAGGGTGAAATGTCAAAGCCACATTGGTGGTTGAAGCTTCGGGAGAATCCCTAAGCCCTTCTGTTCAAATTCCTCCTCTGGAGATGATTTGGCTTTTATGACCTGCCCCTTCTGTGCCTGAAAGGTGCTTTCAGAAGCTGAAATTTTCATGTTGTTTAACCCTCTAGTGTCCTGCCCTTTACGGCGCCTCCTGAGCCAGGACTCCAGCGTGCAGCAGGGAACGTAGGTGAGGCAGACGGGGGGAGGCACAGGAATAGTGGGGCAGCTGCTCAGGTGAGGGTCAGTGGCAGCCTGGAGGTAGAAGACAAGGAGGAGAGTGTGTAGGGAGAGGGGAAGGAGTGGGGGGACATGCTGGGAGTGAAGGAGGTGGGTGGCAGGGGCGCAAGGAGAGCTGAAGAGCCGTGGCTGGGGGAGCGAGCCCCGGCAGGCTGGCGGCGGGGGAAGCGGGTCGGGGCGGAGGGCGGGCGGTGTTTAGGAGGGGAAGTGGGCAGGTGGCCGGGCCGGGCTGGACGGGAGGGTGCTCCCGAGGAAGTGGGCACGGCAGCGAGGGGCAGCCCCGGGGCGGGAGCGGCCCCGCCCGGGCCGTGGGGCAGCGCAGGGGCCGCGGCTCCGCGCCCATAAAGAGCCGGGCGGCGGCGGCGCGGGCAGAGCGCGGCGGTGCGGCGGCACTCATGGGGATGCTCAGCCTGCCCGGCTTCCTGTCCTGCGGCAAGAAGAAGGTGAGGCGGCGGGGGGGAGGCTGCCGGGGGCACCCGGGCAGGAATACCTGGGCAGGTGGGCTGTGGAGGCGCCCGGGTGGGTGCAGAGGCACTCGGGTGCACCTGCAGCTCTGGGCAGGTATGAAGTTGTCTGGGCAGGTGAGATCCTAACAGGTAGTGGAAGGTAAAGTGAGATGAGCAGCTGGGCATGTGTGGAAGGCACTAGGACAGGTGTTCTTTAAAGTGAGCGTGCAGGTACGTGCTGATGTGAACATCTGAACAAGTATGGGGGTATCTGGGTATGTGCAGGGGAAGGAGGATCCTGGAGATGTCCTGAGGAGCTGACAGCACAAAGGACTAAAACTGTCTGTGGAGGTGTTTGGACTCTGGTGGGACCCTCTGTCACAGGTCTGTGCTGTCCTGCCAGGCATCAACTGGACTGGCAGCACAGCTGGCTGTGTCCGCCCCACAATGGCTCCCTTGGAGCCTCCAGCTCCCCAGCTTTTCCAAGGTATGTCTCTGGACAGTGAAATGAGGATACGATTGACTTTCTTGCCTGGTGGGTGATCACAAGCCTTCCCTCTTCTCTTCCAAGGACTTCAGCTTGACAAATGAAAAAGATGCCCACTCCAGCGACAGCGATGAGAACACAGAGCGTGGAAACTGGTCCAAGAAAGGCGATTACCTGCTGTCCATGGTGGGCTATGCCGTGGGCCTGGGCAACGTCTGGCGCTTTCCCTACCTCACCTACCAGAATGGAGGAGGTACCTGTGCTGAATGGCAGGGTCGGGTGGGCACGCCTGGCTGTCCCCAGGAGAGAGGAGGGCAAGCTCCAGTGGCCAGCTCTGAGACTGGCATGTTCTGTCAAAGCTGGATGTGCATCACCCTGAGAACTGGGATAGAGCCCGCTCATGGGAAAAGGGAGTAAGAGGCATCTATGTGCTTTTTTGGGTACCAGCTGAGAAATAGTATTTGGTTTGAATTGCATACTTCTACCTGAGAATTCCAGAACTCTTCTTATCTACTCACAACCAACATGTGCCTTTTTGTCCATGTGCCAATATCCTCTGCTCATCTAAATAGCTATTCTCCCTCCCCAGTGCTTACCTCCTGGTAAGTTTGTTATATACCATATCTGGTATGTTTATAGAGGACAGTTGAATCCCCTCAGCACCTTTGTTTCTCTGTGCTAACAATCTAAGCTGGAATAATTATCCCACCTTAATAATTACCCAGATTAGACACTTGGGAAGTGTGAGACAGAGAAGAGCCTCTACCTCCTTACACAATGAATTAGTGGCAAAGCCACACAGAGGCACTGGCTTCCTTGGCTTGTGTTCCAGAGCTTTATCTTGCCAGGCTACCGCTGGTAATTAAAGAGTTCGTAAATAGTAACTGTAGAGAACTTACTTTTATGTACCTATTTGCTCTGCCTAACAGTCATTGAAGTCAAATTCTGGACTGTAAATGCAGCACAGTCCACACAGCTGCACATGGAACATAAGGAGGCATTCTCAGTACAGAGTTTTTATTGGAGTGAGCTTGGCTGGTTTGCATTACTTAGTTTTGTTGAAGAAAATTGTGAAAACAAAATAAGTTGTGATATCGGCCCTTGGACTAGATGTTTTTTCTTATCTGCTGCAGCACAGACTTTGCATTTAACGCATATTTGTGCTGCTGCTTGCATCCTTTCCTGTGCCCCTTGCCCATGATTGGCATGGTAAAGACAACTGTTACATCCTTGTTTCAAAGCGCAGGAGTAATCCAGTTAATTCTCTGGGACAATTTGCTTCCTGAAATTACATCAGATATTTGCAGTTCCTTGCAGAACTGGGTCCTGGATTGCTTTAAATTCACTGAGAGTGATGAGGACAGATTCCTGCAGGGAGATCATATTGTGTTTATGAAACCTGTGCTCTCTCTCGCTTTCCCTGTCTTCTGAGCACAAAGAAGGGCCAGTCTCTTTCTCAGAACAGGGTGCCCACTGATATCAGGTTAACATGCACTTTTAAATGGACTTGAACAAGAGCCATCCTGAGATGTTTTTTGACACAGGAATCAGCCAACCATAGAAAATAATCTTCATGCTTTGATGTCCAGTAGGTGCTTAACAGGGCAGCTGCAAAACACAGCTAAATACACATAGGAATGGTTCTGTTACTCTTTAAATTAAAAGCTGAAAGATTAAATAGAAAGTGAGCAAGGCTGGTGGTGCCTACAGCTGAGCAGTGTTCCTGCTTGTATTAGAGCACAACCTCAATAGTTTTTGTAAAATTAATTTATTTTCTATAAGAGAAGCCATTCTTTTCATATCAGTTCTGCCAGTCTGTATCTCTTCATTGCAGGTGCTATTTAGTCTTGTAGGAAACAGGACTTAGAAACAAATCTCTCTATTTTGAAAAAAAGCCCCTACCGTGGGATATTTGAGCAGGGGGAAAGGGGAAGTATAAAATGTGATGAAACTGTGGTAAATGATAAAAGATGCATTGTTTTCTCTGTGTGTGACTGTGCTTCCGCCCCCGCCCCACCACCTTTTTTTATCTCCTTCTCTCAGGTGCTTTTCTAATCCCATATACCCTGATGTTGGCATTAGCTGGCTTGCCCTTATTTTTCATGGAATGTTCCCTTGGGCAGTTTGCCAGTTTAGGGCCGGTTTCCGTCTGGAGAGTACTACCATTGTTTCAAGGTTGGTTTTGTTATCTTTTCTGAGATATTTTTAATTCCATTAATACACTGTTGTGAATTAATGATTTCTTCATGAAGTTACTAATTCTGAGACACCGGTATCCATGTAGCAGCTATTCCCAATGTTACAGGGTCAGTGTTACGTTCCCAGGTACATACTTCCTCATTATTCAGTTAATAAACAGATGTTGAGTGAAGATTTCCCCAAAGAGGTTCTTGGTTATCAATGATTCTTCCAGTATTAAGCAGCACATCATGCTCTCTCCAGCTGTCCAGCCAGAAGGAAATATCCGTGTCTTGCTGTGTGAACGAAAACCTCAACAAAACAACAGGTGTACTGTGTGCAACAGATTGAAAATAAATTTCAGAAGTTGACTTTATCACTATTTGTTTATGCTTCACGTCCAGTGTAGCTTGCAAGGGAATTGTGTGTTGGATGGATTAATTCTGTATTTGGCTGCCAGTGCGAGCACAGGCACACAGGTCTCTGCAATATTGTGCACAATCAGCCAGCAGCTGCCTTGGGAGTCATCTGCTGCTGATAAAACAGCCCGGGCTCTGGCTTTGTAAAGTGAGATGCCTCTTGTGATAAGAGAAATCGCTGCACACTGTAGTGATAGTTTTTCTCCGTGAGGGTTTGTGTTTCATAGTGAGATTTGTTTGGAAACAATTAACCATGTGCTTTACTCACACCTGTCCATCCCAGCCCTGTACCATGGGTGCAAAGGACTATGCAATGTTTATTTTGTCTTAAGAGTTAATGGGGTTAATGTACAAGGAAGTTTCCTTCTGATGCAACAAGAATTTGCTTGTCACCTACAGAAATTGGTTGCCCTAACATTTACTCTTCTTGCTAGTCTCTTCTGCAGCACAAGAACCTTTCATGAAAGCAGTGTTATCTTTAAAACAAAGAAACAAAGAAAAACTTCAAAACAAAAGTTTTAAAACACAATATATCATTTATATGTCTGAAGACAAACTTATAATTTCTAAGATGAATGGTACAGTTTGTCAGGCTTCCCAAACTCACAGAACAAAACTCATTTTAAAAAGGGGGAGAACAGTAATACTGCCAAGATTTACTGAAGTTTAAAACATTAATTACAGTGGAATCTTTAAAGTGGCTTGGGCAGTCTTAGTACTATTTGTTTTATTTTACTAAGTTTCCCTCTGAATAGGGAGAGAACAAAATACTGAATTTCTCCTTTAGACTTTGCAAATAGTCCAATTTTTCTGTGGGCCTGATTCAAACTCTATTTCAAAACCATGTTAGAGAGGGTTAGTTTGGATCATATCCATCATTTCATAGGTTAAAAATTTCACTGTTTGTTTGCGGTTTAAAATATTTTAAAACAAAAACCGACTTCAAGTTCTTCCCAAGTAGCCTTTGAAAAGTCAAGTGAAGGCTATTTGTTTTGGTGGGGGTTTTTTGCAACCTGAGCTTGGGGTGGTTGAGACGTTGTGTCTTTCTCTTTCCTAGGAGTGGGCATCACAATGGTCATCATCTCAGCGTTTGTGACTATCTACTACAACGTTATTATTGCTTATGCACTCTACTACTTATTTGCCTCATTTCAAAAAGTGCTGCCGTGGTCAGATTGCTTTTCCTGGGCAGATGAATTCTGCAGCAAGACACGAATAGGTATGATACTTACCAGGTAGAGTTTAACATTATTTGTTTTGGTAATTGGACTGGTTTTTTCGGGATGAAAGTACAGGAGCAAGACAGCTACCCCGTGACTTCAAAAGTCCTTCCTGGAGTTTTGCATCTGAACACAGAGGAGTGATGCTTATCCACTTCCCTGCCACCAGTTCTGGGTGCTTGGGAAATCTGTAGAGAACTGAGCTGAAATCATCTTGTTGGATCTCTTTTTTACTTTTTTTTAAGACCAGCTTTTCTCTAATACATACAATCCCTGGAAATACTGCATTCCCATTTAATCAAGCTTCGTGAAAAAAAAAATACCTTCCTTCCATTAGACAAACTACTTTATCCAGGTTTTTTCGTTACTCCTTGCGTCCCCTGTGGCAATGGTAACCCTGAGCACCACTGAGGCACTGGTTTCACACTTCATTAACTCTTTAGAATGTATCTCTACACTATTGTTCTTGTGTTTGGCAGCAGATGTAGCGACAAACACTTATCTCACCAGTTTCCATACCAGACCAGTTTAAGGCAAAAGGTGAAGTTGGTGAGGTAATTACCACTTAGCAGCTGGAAATGTCTTGCCAGGTAACCAGTGATTATTACAATAACAAGGACAGGTCAGGATGGATTACATTGTTTACCGTATTAATGTAAATATATCTCAACCATGTATCTGAAAATCTCTTCTATGATGCCTTATATAACAAAAAGTTGATGATTATTTATTGGCAAGACAAAAAAATTTCAGCACATAATTGTGAAGTTTTGGGGAAACACAAAACTGAACTGAAGAGGCTGTCCTGAAATATGCTTCAGCAAGAATTTCCAGTAAATGCCGATACGTATGCAGATAAAGTGTTTTTTATTGTATGTTCTGGTAAAAAATTCCCAACCCTGGTTTCCATTCCTCTAACCCTCCTGCAAGGAAAATATTTAAAGTGCTCTATGAGCCCTCTGCCACAAGAAGATGAATACCAGGTGATCCATGTGACACCTGGGTTTGGGACAAGAGTTTTCATAAAGTAACCACGGCTACAATTTTAACTATGCTCAGTTCTGATTTTTATGCATATTCTTGAGGGTAAGTAAAACAGATTCTTGGTGTTTAGATTTACAGCCAAGTAGCGAAGTCACAGCTGCAAATGACATTTCAGGTTTGTTCCTAAATATTGTTAGCAGGCAAACTGAAGCTATAATTGCTCAGGAAACACATTCAGATTGTATCAGTCCGATTTATTTTTTTTTTAATAATAATCATCCCAGTGTTAATGATTCCTTTTTCTTGATTTCAGTAAGTGACTGCAACACAACCTTTGGTGGGGAAATCATTCATGCAAACCTCTCAGTCATCACCAGCCACAATCTCACGTGTCTAAATGGCACCATAAACTACAAACCAGTGCAATTTCCCAGTGAGCAATACTGGAAGTAAGTAAATACTTAAAAGAAATTACTAAAACTACCTTTTTATTCATTGTGGTTTTGGATGTATCTTTCATTTTTGTCTTATCTTGCAGTCCAGAAAAAAACTAGTGAAGGGATACGGGCATGCAAATCACTAGAGAGGGGACTTAAAATTTAATTGATAAGTTTAGCCTTTAGAAGAGAAATTATGCATAGAAAGAGAAGAAAGTAAATCAACCTTTAACCACCTGAAAAATACTCCAATTTAAAGAAGTCCTCTTATCTGGAGTCCTGGTAGGCATTACTTGGCATCTTTACATGTAGCATATACTTTTATTTTTCTCAGGAGTTACTGTGTAAAATATATTTGCCTTATTCTGAATCTGGGCCTGTTGTGAAATTACCATTTATTTATAGCCCCATGGTCTCAATGTGCCTCATGTTCCCTGGGTTCATGGAAACTGATTCTTATGGGCTCTTCTCTTCCTGTCAGAATTTCATGATTAACACAGAATATCTTAGGTGGGCCTTACAGGAGATACATGGAAAGATGAGAGCTTGTAGGCTTCAAAAAGAGGGGAAAAACATACAGTTTCTCAATGCCCATCGTGCAATTCTAACTCTACACTCTTGGAAGAGGCTGCAGTCTCGTCATGGCTGCACACACCAGCTCACTTTTTCTTGAGAAGTAGCTGAAGAGGAGTGGGGTGTGTGTGTTTGTGTGTGTTTGTGAGGTGTGTGCTGCAGCCCCTCACCAGAGCATCCTGTGCTTTCAGCAAAGTGGCTCTGCAGCGCTCGAGTGGGCTGGAGGAGACCGGCAGCATCGTGTGGTACCTGGCTCTCTGCCTCCTCCTCTCCTGGATAATTGTTGCAGCTGCCCTGTTTAAAGGAATAAAATCTTCTGGAAAGGTATGTTAGGAAGAGCAAGGAGATGATGTTTGGCCTGATTCTGCCCTTCCAATGTCAGCTGGACCCAGGGAGGTTTAGCACAAGGCAGGAGGCAGTCCTAACACCCCCTCTCTGCTGGGCTCAGCATTTGGCTTCCCTCCTGCTCCAGGGCTTCATAACTGTTACATAAAATATGAGTAAGGTGCTGATTTCACAGCCACTACTTAACACCTGGGCCTCAACTCCACCAGGCTGCCCTGTATTTTGGGATCTTACTGTCATGCCAGTGGTTCCAGCTGAGTTTTAGCAGTTGCCTGGGCTGCGTGATGGAAGCGTGCGTGTGATGGCACACGCCCTGGGAACACCCGGTGATTATTTTGCACTTCCAGTCTGGTTGAGATGTTTGGACAATACAGGTCAGGTCCTGTGAACAGATGTGTATGCGCAGGTTCCTGTCACATTGTGAAATGTTGTTTGTTCCCCAGAGCTGAAATGATTTTTAGGGACGAGGTACTTAGATGCTTGTTTTCAGAAACTGCCTCTGCTGAGCTTCCATGTCCACAAGCTGCAGCATGGCTGTCAGGAGTTTTCTTGGGCTAGGCTGACTTCAGGCGGCTGAATTTCATCCTTCCTCACATCAGACCCTTTTCTTGGTTTTGTTCCTGCCTTCTCATACTCTTTTCTCACCTTCATGTTGCATCTCCATCATTTCCTTCTTCAGCCTCAGTTGCCTTTGTTCTTTTATTAACCTTTTCTGCACAGCTTTTTTCCCCCTTTTCCTTCTGTCATTGTGCCTTTCTTTGGTTCCTTGCTGCCTGCTTTCTTCTGCTCAGTGTGATGTCTCCTGTTTTGCTTTCTATCTGGAGATTTCTGCCCTTGTTTCAGTGCTTTGGGGTGGAGTATCTGTGCTTTCCCAGCCTCAGTTATTTGGCTGCATGGTTCCTCTTAGTCTCATGTTCTTTAGGTTCCAGGCAGTTGCCTCTTCCTGTTGTCTCTTCTCTTCCGGCACAAAGGCAATCCTCTTTGGAGAGTAAGTTGAGACTTGGAAGAATCTAGCTGAGCAGGAACAAGACAGAGAGAATTGTCCATTCTAGGCAAGTGTAAAGGAGGTCTTCAGAAATATCAGACTCACCACATGATGGTGCAATGCTCTGGCTTGGTGGAACCAGCAGTACTGGGTAAATTACCTGTCTGCATAACACTGAAACTAAGACTCATGAAACCAGAGTATTGTTGAACGTAGCCTGTGTGACAATAACTCTACTGCTGGCCTTGGTCCCGTTGCATTCAATGATCAAACAACAACACAATAGATCTGTGTCTGAGAGAGCCTAAAAGTTCTTGTTCCTGTAAGGAAAGGTTCCAGAACACTGACCTTTTTTTTTGGTGGTGGGGAGTAGCAGGGAGCTCATCAGGAGATCATTCCACCCTGGTCACCTAGTTTTTCCTGGCTTTCAGTTTGCACTTGCTAGAAGCACTACTTAGCAAGAGATGTCTGGGGTACTTGTCCAGACCTTGCTACAGCAGTAAATCACGTCAGAAAAATGCATTTCTGAAACTGGTCAAGTGCAATCTGAGATGTGGATGTGTGGCTTGGCCTTCTGTTTCTGCTGGAATGCAGCTCCAGAACTGGCTAAGCCAGATGCTTTGGTGGTTGGCATGTGTTCACTTCCCTGGTTGCCTGTTTTTCTTTTGTACCAGCAGACCTTAGCATAAAGTCTGTCCAGTCTTCCTACATGGAGGTCTGTGGATCCCATCACACCTATCTTTCTGCAGGTTGTCTACTTCACTGCACTCTTCCCATACGTCATCCTGCTCATCCTGTTGGTGCGAGGTGCCACCCTGGAAGGTGCTTTGGATGGCATTGAATACTACATTGGGAGTCAGTCCAACATCACCAAGCTGATGGAGGCAGAGGTGAGAGGTAGTATCAGCCCCAGAAGTGCGACACACTTGCCTTGTTATGTGGGCTTGCTTCTTTTTTTTTTTTCCCCAGTCAGGTAATTCAGGTCCTGCCCTATGTTTTGTATCAGCAGCTGGTTGTGTAAAAAGTCTAAGCTCCTATTCCAGCTGCTGTCAAACTGAAAGACAGTCACCCTCTTCCCTCTCCCTGCCACACCCATGATGACAACTGTGCTGTTGCCTCTAAACAGTTCTTGGGAATCATGCTGGAGTTTCATTTTAGCAAGACCTGCTGAGAAAGTTCTTGCTGATAATTTTAAGGGAAAGCATCTTTGAGTTTGAAATTCAGGCTGTGCCATGCCTGGGAAATTATCTTGGGTAATTAGATTGACAGGCAGGGCACCTCATGCAAAGAAAGCCAGGACTTCTTTTGTTCTAGTTTATGCCAATATTATTGCAGTTTTATCAAAAGCAAGGGTGAAGTGTGATATTTATTTCTTGTACTTCCATCAGTGCTTGGTGCTAGCTGAGGGGCACCATCAGAGGCAGTCGTGGCTTATCTGGGCAATGAGGTGTCTGGCTCACACAAGTGGTGGGGGGTACATGGAAATTCTCACTCCTGCAGCCACTCCTGATTGTCCTTATTTGTTGGCTCTGTGCCAAGATGCATATCTCAACAACCCACCTATGTGAACAAATTGAATCTCTTCTTCAGGGTTAGCCCAATAAGATTTAAGTACAGTAATTTCGCAATTATAAGCCGCACCTGATTATAAGCCACACATCCCGGTAGCCGGGTAGACCACAGGATTTGTCCATATATAAGCCGCACCTGAATATAAGCTGCATTTTTTTTAAAAAAAAAAAAGCGAGGATCCATATGTAACAAAGTAACAAATTAGTAACAGAATCGCTCCAGTGCAGGGGTTTGGTGTCAGGTGCTCAAGTTGCAACAGTTTTCATAGACCAGCGAAGCCTTTAAAGGCAGCCCCAGACGCCCTCCCTGGCTGGCTCTCACTTCCGGGTTCGCATTTCACTGGGATTTGTCCATAAAAAGCCGCACCTGAATATAAGCCACACTACTGGGGTAGGCTGGATTCTTCAATGAAAAGGGTGCGGCTTATAATCGTGAAATTACTGTATTCAGCAATATGACCTTTGGGAGCTCTTAAAGATTTAAGTATTCTCTAAGACCTTTGGAGATCATAGAGATATTGTTTGTGATTGAGACTGCAAGGTCACCAGTGTGCTATATCCTATCCTCCCTAAAATTCATGTGAAATAGAATTAGATATACAGTCTGAATGAAAAAAAATACCCTTGAGCTTCAAGAGACTTAAATTTTTATGATAAGTACTATAAGTAATACAATAATTCTCATGTTGTTTTTTTTGGTAGGTTTGGAAAGATGCTGCCACCCAGATATTTTACTCCCTGTCTGTGGCATGGGGTGGGCTTGTTGCTTTGTCTTCATACAACAAGTTCCACAACAACTGCTACTCAGATGCCATTCTAGTTTGTGTGACCAACTGTGCCACCAGTGTATTTGCTGGATTTGCAATATTCTCCATCCTGGGACATATGGCATTTGTGTCCCAGAGACCTGTCTCAGAGGTTGTGGACTCAGGTAGGCTGATGGTCACAATGTTGGTATTAGGACTTGCTTTGGCCCAGGCATGACAATAACATCCTTCTTTCCACTACTTTCCAGGGTTTGACTTGGCCTTTGTAGCCTACCCAGAGGCTCTCTCCAAGTTACCAGTTTCTCCTCTGTGGTCCTTCTTGTTTTTCTTCATGCTTCTGCTTTTGGGTCTTGATTCCCAGTTTGCCAGCATAGGTGAGTGGATTTGAAGTGGCTCATGGCTTTTCAAATGACCATTACCTTTCTTAATTGTGCTGCTCAGACTCCCTACTTCTTCCTTTGCAGAAACACTTACAACCACCATTCAGGATATAAGACCCGCAGTGATGAAAAAATTAAGAGTGCCTGTAACTATGGGTCTGTGTGCGTTGCTCTTTTTTCTTGGGCTTATCTGTGTTACTCAGGTAAGAAATTAAGTTTTCTTGGTAGTGAATTTAGTTATGCTGCAAGTGATGAACTCAAATAAAAGTACAGTTATTTCGCGCTTATAAGCCACACCTTTTTGACTGAAGCTTTGTGCCGACCCCGGAAGTGCGTCTTATCACCCAGTGCGGCTTATATATGGACAAATTCCGTGGACTTTTCAACAACCCGGAAATGCAGCTTATAACCAGGTGCGGCTTATAAGTGTGAAATTACTGTACCCTTTCCAACAGTTCCTGTCTTTGTGGATCAATCTTAAAGACCCTTGAATTCTGATAGTGTGCCTGGACATGCAAGTAAGCAATTCCCAGGGAAAGCTTGAAGAACCTAAGGTTTTCTGTGATTATTGAACTGAGACATGCTTTTAAATAGAAGGCTTTTACAGAGCCTGTGTATTATCAGCCTGATTTATCGTTCCTCAGTTCAGGGATTTATTTGTGTAATCACAAGTACATGCATGCTACATGTCCACGGCACAGTGAGTACTCCTAATAAATACTGATGTGATCTCTTTGTTCAGAACTCACAACCAAACAGGACAGGAATTGATGAATGGCTTATTCATGTAATAAAAGACCATTAGCTCATGAGCATCTGTAGATTGCATGGTTACTTCTCCTGCGTGTATGTATATATATAAATAGACATACAGAAAAGGAATTTTAAGTATACTGTGTACAATTTCTTGAGGCAACTGCTTTTAAGGATATAAAGGTTCACTGCAATTACTCCATCTAGAAATGCAGATTTATGGGACTGTGGTGAGTAGACAGTTGTATGGTCAAGCAAAGCACTTAAGTCATGAAACAGGGTGGTGGGAAAGTTTGCAAGGGATTTAGGACACAAGTGTGAAATGGCTCAGAGACTGTTTCCTGCTCTGTGATCCTCTGTTGCATGCTGGTGTTTAAAGCTGTGGTTAGCCCCATGGAGAAGTCATGCATGCAGGAGGATAGAAGCCTCCCAGAAGTATAGTTATTGGTGTAGCTCAGTATAAAAACTTCAGCACCAACTTTATTCCTGTAAGCTCCAAATTTAAATCTTATTTAAATTTAAAGCTCTCATCCGTTTATATATGCTCTGCATATACATAGATCTTGATCTTAGTATCTATAGTATTTTGTTAGATGTGCTTTTCAACTTTACATAGAGAGATTTAAAGAAAATAATATCCACAAATCTGTACTTGACCTGAAGACCTGTGAACTTAAAAACTCAGAGTCGTGATTAGTCAAATTGTCTTGAACAAATGCATCTTATTTTGTGTAAGTATGTTGCTACTGTGTAAGTATGTTGCTATTTTAACCTCTAATGTTTGTTCTGCAGGCAGGAATTTACTGGGTGAACCTAATAGATCATTTTTGTGCTGGATGGGGAATCCTGATTTCAGCTGTCCTGGAGATAATAGGCATCATCTACATTTACGGTAAATTATTTACATTGGAAATATATAAGTAAACTAAGCAATTCCAGGAACAGTGTATATCATAGGGTGGTTTTGGGGTGGAAGGGACTTGAAAGATCACAGTGTTCCAACCCCCTGCCATGAAGAGAGGCACCTTCCACTAGACCAGATTTCTCAAAGCCCCATCCAGCCTGGCCTTGAGCAGAGTCAGGGTTATGAAATACTGATTACTGCAATAAAAATTGGTAAGTTTACAGTCTGAACAATATAAGAATAAAACTTCAATAAATAACTTAGAACTGGAGAAACTGTCCTTGATCATTGCCTTTCTTTGATCACTTTTGAGTAACCTCACCTGCAAGGGAGATACCTGCTTTACGTGAGCCCCATGATTATCTTCCAACAGGAGGAAACAGGTTCATTGAAGACATTGAAATGATGATTGGGAAGAAGAGCTGTATGTTCTGGATGTGGTGGAGACTCTGCTGGTTTTTCATCACCCCTGTGCTGCTAATGGTGCGTGCACATGACTGGATTGTGTTATTGAGACAGAACTCATTGATTTAATATTGAAGAGGTTTCTGTGTGAAGATTCAGGGCTGACTGCCCAGGCTCTGTATAAAGACGGGCATAGCTGTGCCAGTGAAGTGAGCTATGGCCTGACTGCTTTCTGATACATTCCCTCCTCCTTTGATCCTCTCCAGCAGAGCCTGGAGCTTGAGATTGGTTGCTAGTGAGCTTGGTCTATACTCACAAGGTCTAACATAGAGCAACTAGATCCTCTGCCTTGGCAGCTGGATTATCTTAATTTCAGATTGAGATTGGTTTAAAAACCTTTTGAGGGAAATCCCATTTTTGGGTCAGATGTTCTGCTGTTCCCCTGTCTGAGACTTTTAATGTCCTATTGCATGTCTGGTTTTTGTTACACTGTAGTTATAATTGTGAGTGTAGATAGTTGGATTATATTACTGTGACAGAATTTATTAACATCCCCAGTCCAGGAGCAGTGGCAAATCACTGGGGCCAGCACATAACCTGTGATCTGTCTAGACTATAGTTTAGAAAATGCTGCTTAAAACTATGCAATTTCTGAAGCAATATTTGCCAGTTTCTAATCTTAGAGTCTTTCCTATATTCCTGTAAATAATGGAACACAGGAATGCATAAAACATATAGAGAAAGATACTGGGTTCAGACAGCAACATGTGTATTATTCAACATAAGATTTCAAGAGAACCCAGAGATCAAATTATGTTTAAACACAGATATACTTAGTGCATCTCGCTGTCATTTTTCAGCCCTGCCCTTCAGTCTTGCTGTTTGGTGATGACTGAACATCAAATCCTGCACAACTGTTCTCACACTCAAAGCAAGATGGAACAGTGCAGAACTTGGAGACAGCCCTTCTTTTTATTAAGCCAACTTGGAAGCAGTGTAAATTCAATTGCTGGAAACCTGCTTTTCTCTCTTATTGTTTTTGCCATTTTTTCTAGGCTATTTTGGTCTGGTCTTTGATCACATTTTCAAGTCCCACTTATGGCTCAGTGACATACCCAACCTGGGGAACCGCTGTTGGCTGGTGCATGATCATCTTCTGCGTCATCTGGATTCCCATTGTTGCTATTGTAAAAATAGTTAAAGCTGAAGGAAGCCTTGTTGAGGTAAGGGCAAAAACACCCACTGTCATTGCCTCAAATCTTAATTTCTTTGCTGTTATCAGGACTGTCTGTGCTTTCTTCTCCAACACATCTACTACTTTGACATGTTTTTCAACTGGATTTTTAGACCAAAACATTACTTCTGGTAGTTTTATCAAAGTCACATCTACCCTACCATGTTTTGATGAGAAGATAAAGTCTTAATTTTCTGGGAGTGTGCACACACAGCATTCAAGAGAGTTCTGTTACTATTCCAGCTCCTTTAAATTCTCTGAAGAATTTCTATTGCTTTCTTTCCCCATATAATTTTCTGGAGTTTTGCCTCCCACTCCTCACAGAAGCAAGTGACATATCTGAGATACCCTTCTCTTGGTGAGCTTTCCCAAACAGTTGTGTTGGTCACAGCTTTCCCTGTTCTTTGACTTCAATGCCCAGAACCCAAGCAACCCCAAAGATATTTGGAACGATTTTAAACAACTTTGGTGATTTGCCATTTGTTGAGTTGCGGTGCATATCTAGAGCTATAATTTTACTGAATTTTAAAAGGCTGCAGTAAGACATGAAATCTCTTGGTTTTGTTTTGCAGCGCATTGTCAGCTGCTGCCAGCCTGCAGCAAACTGGGGCCCCTACCTGGAACGTCACCGAGGAGAACGATACAGCCACGTTGTGGATTCCAGGAAGAGAACGGAGCACGGGATTCCCACTGTGTCTGCTGCTGTATACAAGGAACAATGTATATGATGTATATAATGCCTGTTTGGATGACTGTTTTTTAGCACATATGTGGGTTTTGTTTTTTATATTGGAAAGGGACTAGGCAAAAAAAAAAAAAAAAAAAAGGCAAATCAACACCCCTGCCCTTAAAATCCAGCACCTAAATGAGAGTCATATTATTTATTTTAAGTGCTTTAGTCTTTGGGGAGGAACACATCAATTAGGCACTGAGATCTCACCAGATATGTAGCTTGAGAGGGCAGGATAATGCATTGCAGGCTCCCAGGCTGCTGGACTGGGCATGCTTAACCCCAACTGGTATCCAGCTGGACTGCAGATACAGGTGTGGAGGAGAGTAAAAAACATTCTGGTGCTCCCCAGCTGGAGCCCAAAGGTGCTCTGTGTGTGTGTGTGTGTGTGAGGTGCAGGTGCTGCCTTCTGTGCTCTGCCACCCCAGGGGTGTGCAGCCCGCAGAGGGGAATGGGTGTGGAGCTCAGGGAACAGGAGGAATTCTGTCTAAGCCTTGCTCAGTGTGCTGGGAGGCTGCTCAGAACCTGATGTTGAGTATGCTCTCTGTGTGTGTGTGTGTGTGTGTGTTGTCTAAACAAATACAAATATTGAGTGGCAAAACATTGCCATCATAGGAAATAAGGCTTAAACATGGTGAAAAGCAGGCTGCTTTCTATTTCTCATTATGCCCCTTGGGATCCCTAAAGAGCTATCTTTGTCATGCCCCACGCTCAGTGCTCAACTGTCATCAATTCAGAAACCTCATGTTTCCATGTTCTGGCATTAGGCTCTGCAGAATGAAAGAGTAACCACTGAATTCTGGTTTGTCTGCTCTCCTGTTTTCATCAATGCTTACCTGTCAGGTTGTTTTCTGCTTCTTTCACTGAGATTTGGGTTTTCCCTTCCAACAGAGACCCAAAGTGCTTTTTTCAAAGATTCAAACAGTGTTATGGTAGGGCCAAAAGAAGCAGAACTTTAAAGTGAAGGTTACAACTACCTTGTAGTGCTGTTATTCCAAAAATTGCTGAAATCATGAGATTAATGAGAAGTTATGAGGTTTGTAATGCAGTTGGGAACACAGACTTGAGCATCTACATAGGCAGGAGGGGGTTAGGTGAAGAGAAACTGACTTCACTTATAATACAAGTGAATCCTGATAAAGGGGGGGAAAAAAGACTGTGCAGAGAATGAACGTATTTGGTGTACATTTGGTGTGCTGAGGAACATCTCTCTCACTGTGATACTGGTTCCTTGGGAACAAAGCAGCAGAACAAGCTGTCACTTCCTCTCAGGGCTTTGTCACTTTTTCTGGACATGAAGGAGTGTGGATAGTGGCTTTCTTGCCCAAACTGCATGCCTTGGTGTATGTTTTAGACTGTTTTTTGTTGTTGTTGTTTTTGTTTTGTTTGTTTGTGTTTTTTTGTTTGTTTTGTTTTTGTTTTTTGGTTCTATTTTTTGTGGGGGGGATTGTGACAAATCAACACTTTATGGCAAACAAATGTGATTTTTTTCCCCTCTTTTTAATGATTTTGGAGCTGGCAAATAAAATGTGATTTTCTGTTTTTAATGGCTTTGGACCTGGAAACTTTTAATTTTATGTGTGGAGCTGGTGACCACAAATGCTTCTATGATCCTAGGCCTTTGAGAGCTTGAACTGGAAAGATTCAACCTCCAGAAAGTCTTGTCTTAGAAAGTGCAATGATCTGGGTTTGGAGTGGGCTCAGAAAGTACAGAGAGTAATTAAATGGGAATTTATAAAAGGGCTGTGGGACTAGAAGCTGGTGAAGGTGACCCTTTTCCTGTCCTCCAGCTGCTCTAGGATCATGGTTTAGCCTCAAGAGCCATCAGTAGCCTGGAGAGGCTGGGAGCAGGAGGGTGCTCCATCCACTGGAGCTGACAGCAGTTCTCCCCTGGGGAAGCAGAGAGCAGTTAGTGACGTGATGAGTGAGAGCACTGAAATGCTGGGGAAGGAGATTGGACAAATGAGCTTTGGAAGGATTCAGGAAGCTTTCTGCAAAGGAGATGCTGAAGGCTATACCAGCCATCTACTGCCCTGCAAGGAGCCCCTGCTGCTGCACACAGGGCTGCTCCTGCTCTGGACTTGTCTTACAGGCTTCTTGGAGTTGTTCTCATCATGCTGCCCTACCAAAGCCTCCCAGAATGACAAGTGGAGTGGGAAATGGGAGATAACCTGGACTGACTCTGCTTGCTCAAGGTCAGGCTGACTAATAGCTGCCACAGCTACTATCAAAGGGGTTTTCCTCAGTGAAACAATCTCAAGAAGGCTTGAGATAAACTTCTTTCATCTTTAACGAATTTATCAGTCGGTGACAACTCAGCCTATTATGAAAGAGTAAAACTGCATCTCAGTGAAGCATGGAGTCAGCATGGAGGAGAAGTGTACATGTGCATCTGAATGTGATGTGCAGCAGAGAAAGGACAAAAGACGACCTGAGGGTTGGAATAGGCTCTGCTCAATGAGCAAATAAAAGAAACTTTTCTTGGCAAAAATCAAAGCTGGAGAGCAGAGACAATCCTTGGAAGTAACGAGTCATGATGAAAGGGACTAAGGGGTGGTGTCTCAGTTTTGGGGTGGTTTTATGTTGGTACTTTATTCCCTAATCATCTGCTTTATGCCCAGAAATGTCTGTGAAATTTTAAAGATGACCCAGGGATTGGGAGCCCCAGGCACAGGCTCTGTTCAGTCTCTCTCCAGCTCACAGATTGTTATTTGTTGCCTTCTGTTGGATTAATTTGTGCCAGTTTAGGTGAGAAATTTCTGAGGGGAATTTTTGTTTTGTTTTGTTTTTTTTTTTTCCTTCCCCTAGTCTGGAGACTTTTCCCTGGCAAATCCTTTGGGCAGTTTTTTGTTTATTTTTTTTCTCCTCTCCAGTCTGGGGAACCTGCAGGGTAGCCCCAGTCTGTCAAACCCTGGGAAAGACCAAGCCAGTGAAAGAAGAATTCACCAAAATCCACCAGTTCTGCTTGTGAGAAGGAAAACCAATGCCAGAGGATCAACAGGGCTCCCATATCTCTGGTCCAGGCTGTTGTGTGAACTCCTCTTCTGCATCCCTGAGACAAAGGGCCAAGTCACCATTCAGTTTTCCAGGCCCCACAGCCTGCTTGTGTATTTTTCTTCTCCAGTCATTTTTGAGGATATTTGGGGTTTTTTTTGCTGTGTTTTGTTTTTTCTTTTGTTCTGCTGGGGGTGTATGTGGGTGGAGGGTAAGTTTCTGGGACTTCACCCTAGCATTTACTCAATCCTTTTCTGTGCTTTGCACCCCCCTCCCTTATATTTTATTAATAAACAGTTCATTTTTTTTTGTTTTCACCTACTGCTATCAATTTCTCTCATTGGCAGGAGAAAAGGGAGTTATTGAAGCCTTTTCCCTTTTAGAGAAAAAGCTCATTTCAGGGCATTTTCTCCTAAAATTTGTCTCCAAAACCAAGACAGATGGCTATTCACTATTCTTAGCAATTTTAGAACCAGATAATTGATGAGAACTTAACTAGGTATTAGCTTTGAAGTCATAGGAAGAATGTTTTGCTCAATGCTCAGTCCAGCTTTGGAGCTCCTTCCCAAAATGTGTTGGTACTAAATGATTGCATGGCTTCAAAAACATTTAGGAAAACTAATGAAAAGAGCAGCTCTCAACAAGCTACTACTCCTGGTTCAGGAGACTTCAAGAATGTTCTGCAAAGGGTTCTGTAATGTAAAGGCTTTTGTGGGTCTTATGCTCTTCCCTAGTGTCTAATCCAGGTTTGTGTCAGGGACAGGATGCTGGCCTGCTCTGGACCTGTGGTTTAATCTCCTACAACTGTCCTGGAGAGTAAACTTCAAGCTATAAGATTAATATTTGCAAACTTTAACTCATTTACAAGAAAATGAAGAATGTTGTCAAGAGAAATGCATTGGATTTTCTCTCTGTATCTGGTGCCAGACACAAACAATTCACATTCAACAGAGTCTGGATACAGTTTCATCTCCCTGTACTCTATCTCCTGAGTTCCAGACTTTTATTATTTTCCTTCAAGCAACCAGGGAAGCAGAACTTCTTGGCATAGTTTCTTAGCTGTAATTTTAAGAAGCATGGAAACCATGACTGGCTTTGCTATGGGCAGCCTGAGTTCCACAGTGAAATCAGCATCAAGCACCAATGATGGCAGATCCGCTCCACAGGAGGGAAAATTGTTTTCCACCAGTGTTAATAGAAGTAAGGTAAAGAAAGTTAATTCCCTTTAAAAGATTAATTGTGGTGTTTTCAAGAAAGCAGAGAGCTCATTTTCACCACTACCACCTGAAGTGGATGCCTGCAAAGCAGCTTGTAGCCATACAAATATGTTAGTAAAATACTAGCAGCATCAAGACAGATAAAATGTCCCCAAGGTGTTGTGTGGCCAGAATGATTAAACTCAAGCAAATGACCACCAGGAATTCTGGTCCTTGCTAAGTATTGTTGAAGTACTTCAAAAGCAGGAGAGGAAACTCCAGGTAGGACCCCAAAGAAGCAAGCACACTCATGTGTCCAGGACCGACTAGGAAGGCAGACAGCAATGTGGCAAGGAATAACAGAGTGATGTGAAATGCAGCTGTTGGTCAGAGAAAGGAGAATGCTTATGGGAAAATCTAGAAATATCTAGATTACTCTGAATTAATAACAGTTGTTTGACAAAGACTAAAATAATGAGAGGAATCTGCTATATTCCACCTGTTCAGATAGAGCTACGTGGCTGTGAAATGACATATCAAATTAAGGTGTCAGGCAAAAAGGCTGTGGTGAGAGACTGATTGCTGAGACATTAACCAGACTGGAGATGGTGACCTGGGAATGGTGAGTCACTGGAGGGATCCTTGGTTCAGCTGGAGGGTCTGAGGCTGGGCAGCCCTGATCATTTGGGATTGATGTTTCTGTGAAAACCAGTTTGGAAAGACTCTTTTGAAAATTTTCATCCAAGAAACTAGGTAGCAATTAGAAACAAAATTAATTTCAGCGTTGATTTTTCAAAAAAACCCTTAAAATGTTCCCATGATCAAAAGATTCTAACAAATTTTAGCCAGCCTGTCTCCCTTAGGTGGGGACACAAGAGCCTGGATGTTGGTGGGGAGTTATGGGGCAGGAAACATCCAGCCTTGTTTCCATCACCTACCTTCCAGACTGGACAAAGCTCGTGGCTGTGCTGTGCCTGTGACCAGCTCCAGGATTTGTCTGGGTGAGAGCTGACCACACTGCTGAGGGAAATCCAGGCTCTGTGGTTGATAGCAGACCCCTGTCCTGAGCTGTCAGTCAGTTTGTCATCGAATGTGACCTGTCTGCTTGTGCTGGGATGATGTGGGATGATGTGGGATGATGCTCCAGACAGTAAGATGTTGTGAAACTGTACACTCAGCTTTGGGATGGATACTGATTAAATCTGGGATTTTCAAAATAAAAGGAATGGGATTTAACTGGGATAAGGTATAAACTAGGAGAAATGTCAGTAAGCTGAGAACTAGCAGAGTTTGACTTTCCAGCTCTTATCTTGGAGTTTCAGCAGGCCTAACTTCAATAAAAGAACTAAAAGGCACAGGCATTGGTGAAGCATCTCCATCTGCTTTAAAAGCCACGCTCCTCTGGAGCTCTGAAACGCTACCAGATATGTGCTGGGATCTGCACTTTCAACAGCCACAGCACTTTCTGAGGATGTGAGCTGGCCAGTGGCATTGTCCCACTGAGGGATGTTTAACAGGGGTTCCTTCTGCACCCCAAACCCTTACACAACTGGCTAGTGCTATACTTTGTCTACTAGACATATTTTTCCAACTTCAAAGCTTATACTTTTATGAAATATGAAAGAATGTATGTTCATTTGCTCCTTCATTTCACCTTCCCAAAGGCCACGGATGGTGCTTAAAACGTGCCTCCTCTGTGTGTGTGTATGATGTATTTTTGCCAGTGCAGATGAAAGAGGCAAAATCCCACCCTCATTCCCTGTGCTCTCTATAACTGTCTGGACTGCAGACGTCCAGAGCCCAAATCCCTGCCTGGTGCATGAGTGTGCAAATTGCTGCAGGAGCAAGGGTTGCTCTGCTCCTGCTGAATCCCAGCGCTGCCTTACAGCATTCCTGTTCTCCTGGCATTAAGATTACTTTTTTTTTCTTTGTTTGGTTTTAGTTTTATTAAAAAATCTAACAAACTATTTTCTTCTTTTGGGCCACTGTTTGCAGTGTGGAGAATTGAGAAATTTATACATTTAAACTCTGTTGCAGCAACACAGTCATATTGATTCCAGTTACCAGCAGAAGCATTGCTTAATAGCTTGAGTTTGGGCATGGACTGGTTGCAACAACAGCCACCTTTTCATCCTGGAAGTGAGGAATGGCTTAGGCATACTAGGCAGGAAAATAAAACCTGTCACTGCAAGACAGATGAGGGCAGTATTTCCCTGTAATGTCAGGATATGTGTGTTCCTCTCTGAACAGGTTTTCATCTTATGTGGGCTGTTAGTGTCTAAGCTCCTTTCAGAGGAGCCTTGCCAAATGTTCTCCTTCTTCATATGAAATTTAGGATCCACATTGCTGGTGAGACATTCAGGAAGTATAGGAAAGCAGAGATTGTCTTCACAACTCTGAGAACTCGTTTATGTTAAGGAGGTTTGCTCCTCTTATCTGGTATTTTCTTTAGGCTTATTTTCTGTTTGTTTGTGTTTAGAAATCTTTTTTTCGGGGGTAGGGTGGTTTTTAAAAATAAGTATCTACAGTGAATGGTGTATTTTCTGTTTTTCTCCTTTTTAGAAGGAGGAATATCTACATAAGGCAAGAGGGAACTGTGTTAAAGAAATGACAGCACCACAGAAGTGGACAAAGGTCCTGCTTTTTGTGTGTTGATGCTGTTACCTCTGTCTCTGTATCTTGTGCCATGACCAGGCTGAGGATGATGTTTACTAGCTCGGAGGGGGAAGGAACTGTCAGGACTGATACTATTGGTCCTGAAAGGCTTTTTTCCCAGAGATCTGGCTCTGTTTTTTGCACATATCACCAGTGTACACAGCATCCTCTATTGCTCTTGGGATGTTTAGAGTTTGCTCCTCCAAGCCAGATCGTAGCCACAACATTCCCATAGCCAAGGTGACTCTGTAAGACCAAGCCAGGCATAGTTAAAACCTCTCCCTCCTCTCACTGCAGCTCTTGAGCTTTCAGCTGACAGTTGGACCCCTGGTCCTGTTGTGTATGTGGCAGCACCGAGCCAGCAGCTCCGACTGCTCGTCCGATGCGAAGATTCATTGCCTGCATTTATCAGCTCTTGCCAGGGAAATGGTGAATAATGAAGCCTGGTTCAGGTAATGAAATGATCTCCTTCTCACATCTGATTACATTGCTGCTTATTATTTCCTCAGTGTGTAATTTTGCTTCTTGTTTTGTAAACACTAATGACTGTGCAGTTGTGGCCCGAAGTTAAACCAGCGCTGCAGGAGCTAGGAGAGCTTTGTGGCCTGGCTGTTGGCTTCACTGCCTGTGCTTCATCAGCTGATGGGAGGGTGGGACAGCTCTTGCCCCAATGCTGGAAGGTACAAGAGCCCTATCAGAAAAGGTGCAGCCCTTGGCATCCACAAGGAGCAGCTTACTCCCTTTGTTCAGGTATCGGTGTTGTAATTCAGCCTGACTGCCCTTCCTCTCTGGCACTGAGTTTCTCAGAGACACATCTGCCCTGACGCCTCTCCATTTATAATCTGAAAGCCAAGAAAAAGACGTGTTCCTCTCATTTCCTCCTTTATTTCTTTTCTTCTCAAGTAACTCTCTTAAACAAGCAGAGTACACTGCAGGCTATTCCAGATGTTTTATAAGAGAATGCTAAAACTGTTTTCTCTCTACTGGAATAACTTTTCTTGTATATCTTAAAATTGCATCTGCTTTTTCCATGGCAGCATCCATTTGGCAGTTTGGTGTCATCCCAAGTTCCCCAAATGCAGTCAGAAATCTGCAGGCCTTAAGACTTTGTGCTTTTTGTCCCATTTACACAACATAAGGGGGTCTTCCAGGTTTCCTAGGCAGTCTTCTCTCTGACCTCTGTGTGAGCTTGGTGACACCACCCCCACTTTAGTTACTTCCTTCTCCAAATTGTCTTTGTTTGTGGAACCCCCAGCTCTCCAAGGATGGCATTTGTACCTGTGAGAGACTGTTTTTGAAGGTTAAGCAAATGAGAGGTGCCCATCTAATGTGGTTAGCGCACTGAAAAACTCTATTCTTAAGTAAATACCCCCTTTAGTAACACAGCTCTTTGCCATGGCTTGTGTATGTGTTTCTATGATGTGCATAGTCCAAGAAATGCAGGACAGTTTTGAGTTACTGTTGAGGAAGTGAAGTCCTGCTTACCTAGGATGTAATTCATTTTTAAGCAGCCTGATCCCCCTGCAGCCATCATCAATCTCCTCAAGATGAGTGTCTCATTTCCCTCCTCATTATTGCTCTGCCAGTCTACATGGGAGCATCAGGAGCTGCCTGGGACTCCCTCATGCCAGGCACTGCTCAAGCAAGGAGCAGAGGAGACACCAGCATGAGTGCAGTCACCCCTGAGCATGCAGGCAGACACAGGCACTGGTTTAACAAGGCAACAACACCCCTTCACCAAAGCCCCCAGGCTGCTATGCAGAGCCTTATGTGACAGATTTTCACTCTCCTGCCCTCTCCATGCTCACTTGGGTGGCCATGCATCTCTAAGGAGATGTGTTTCTCTGTGGTCCCTTTGGACACCTAAAAGTTGCTGGAAGCAAATCTCATCAATGTGTAGATTCTGTTTCACCCAGGAGCGTTTTATGGTCTCTTTAGGAGGATTGTCAAGAAACAATTCATATATTTGAGGAGGCACTTGGCTCTCTTATGGTTGCTGTGTTGTTTATTACTGGTGCAAATTATGCCCAGGGCTGTGCCTCCCACTGTGTTACCTAAGATACATGTGCTCCTGTATTGATTATATGCCTTTCAGCCAGTCACTGAAAGGGAAATTCAACCCCACAATGGAGGGGGTCCTAGTGATACCAGCCAGTTTATTGGCCTGACTGATGGTATATGACTTCTTTGCAGGACCTGAAAAAAATTTAAGTCATTCTTGTAATAAAACAAGTGCAGGGGAAAGAAATTTCCACACAAAATGGTTCAGTCCTTTTAAATTATAGGGTTTTTTTACCCCTAAACTATTGACTAACGGACTGAAATTTTTGTAAATGCATCTGTTTTTGAAGACAATGCCATTTTTCTTAGGAAAGAAAATCATTAAGTGACAAGGGAACAGCAAGTCTGTCCTTGTCACTGTGTTTCTCTGGCTCAGCTGGGGAAAACAGGTGTGGAAAACATTCAAATTAAATGGCTCTCCAAACTCTGACTCAAAATATAAACTGTTAAGATTCTGATGGTTTTGTTTTCATTGGGGTTTCACACATTTTGGCTCTACAGTCCAATTGTGCACCATTCCAGAAATCAGTGACCTGATACAAAGCTCATTAGTGCATTATTTTCCCTAGTAATAAAAGCTGTGATTGCATCACAACACCCCAAATATTTTGGATGGTTTTTCCATGGGTCCTGTGATCTTTGCTGCTCACATTTGACTGCTCCCCCATGGTGAAGCCACACTTGGGGCTACCCCACCTTTCAGGCCATGCACTGCACATGCCAAGTTGCCCTGTGCTGGACCAGCACCTTTATATAATCATCCCAGAGCCTGGGAAAAGTCAAACTTGGGCTTTGCCAGACCAATGACTAACTTATTTTGACGCCATGAGCTTTGTCCTTCTGACATGAGCTGTTATAAACCCTGCACTTGGTACCCAAGACACTTCAGAGCTATTCCAGGTTCCTTTACAGTATTTGCTTGCAGAGATTAGTGACTCCAGCTGCAGCTCACAAGCTCCACTGAATTTGGCTCCTGTTGAGACAATTCTTAACTGCATTCCTGTGTTCAACAAATATTCCATTGCATCTTCTCTAAAGACACAGGACTGATGGAAGAAAATACAGCAAGTGTGGCTTATGATGGTCTTGTCTTATCTTTCCCTCTTAAGAGACTGATGTCATAAGGCTTAAATGGTGTGAATTAGGCAAGATTTACCAGAAATAGTGGAGTTTGGACTTGGTTTTCTTTGTTTGTTTATTTAAATACTATGATTTAGTATCTTATTTATGGTTTCTTGGCAAGATTTTTCAAACAGTAGTGGTACTATAAACTTTGAGGGGAAATAGGGACAATATTGGCAGAAAATGCAGAATCTCTCAGTAACTGGATAGAGGATTTTTTTTAAGCAAAGCTGAGGTTTGACACAAAAAGGACAAAGACTCCTTAATTGCTTTGTTTCATTGACAACAGTCAAGATTATAAAAAATATGAATCCAAGTGTCTGAGTTGACTGAAGCCTGATTCTGGTGCTTGCATAAAGAACTCTTTACAAATTCTCAAATTTTGGTTTTGATTCGAACTGGCCATGGTGAGGAACAGTTACAGAGCTTTTAGTTCTTGGGATTTGCATTTGAGTTTCCTTAGGGTAGACTAATCCCTGATATGGGGAGGAGGTGACTCATCTGGAGAGAACTGAAGTCCTTAGAGTGCTGCTCCCTGGGGACCCTGAGGAGGAGGGATAGTTCTTGGGCTGGTAGTCTGCAGGTGAAGGAGGCATTTCAAAGCAATTCCCTGCTCTTGCTGTGTTAAATTGTGCTGCTGGAGAACATCCAGTTGCGTGGAAAAATATTTCCTGACTCACTTAGAATTTCATAAGCCACAAGCCTATCCAGGACTGCTTTTTATCTTGTCTAGGAACCAAGACAGAGCTCTGCTGCATATTTAATTAGGTGGGGGAAGGCAAAGAATTTTGAGATAAGATTATCTTCTGTTCCCCATCACAGCTGTCATGCAAGAAGTTTTCATGGCATGCACTGATGGTAAGCCACTTGTTTTTGAGGACACTGAAAAGAGCTTTGCAGAGTAATACTGTTTTTTTTGTTGTTTTGGTTTTTTTTAATACTCATTTGAATTCTTTTCTATGTATGAGTAAAAAGATTAGTTAGGTGCTATTATGAAAATTACCAAGGAGGTGTAAAGAGATGTGTGGGAACCTGGTGCCCTTGGAGGAATAAACACTTTTATTCCTATGGCTGTTGAAAGCAGCAGAAGGACAAGTGAAGACAACCTGAGTCAAAGTTTCTTATTGCTGTAGTAATTCTAACAATAAACAGAATTAAGGCATTGGGAATACCAGTATGAAGTTAGCCAGAAGCCAGAGGAATGGAGTTTTACAAACACCAGCTGAGTTTATATTGTGATCTCTCAGTTGCAGTTCTGCAAAGGTGTTTGAGTATGTTTAGGGACTGGCTGCTAGTCCTTGCTGAAGTGGCAGAGTTTGAGGGGGCAGAAGGGGTGTGAAAAGGATGCAGAACCAGGATGCAGTCCCATTAGGTTTTCTGTTTAGTTTAAATCTTCAGTGTTGGAACTTGTGTGCAATCCGTGTTGCAGCTACACATCACTCTCACACAGAAACCAGGAATGTCAGGAGTCTGCACCACCAGAGCTGCAGACCATTCTCTGCTCTGAGCTAGTCTGTGACTCAAACCCCTTCAGATCTGTGTCCTCCCCTTTCAGTGAGGCCAGAGGAAGCCTGGGCAAGGTCTGTAGAGCTAGCCAGTGTTTTCTGTATTGTCCAGGGCTTGCTCAGGAGTTGGTGTCCTGCTCCCCTCCTGGCAGAAGGATGCAGAAGGCAGAGGAGATGGCGCTTTAGAAACAGTTTTGCTTATTCTGTATCTTTGAACAAATTGTTACTCCTACTCAACAAACTCCCTATCCCTAATATTAATGGTCACTAAATACTGGCTGCACTTTGGTAGTGAGTCACTGATGGGTTCCCAGTGGTGTGGGGAGTGAGTGGATGAGCGTCCTGCGGATGTGCTGTAACCTGGGCAGAGGGGATGTGCGTGCACTGAGTTAGGCACAAAACATCTCTAAGGAGACCAAAGTTCATCAGGCTGCCCACAAGTCTACCTTGGTCCAAGAGCATTCTGTATCTCTCTGCTGTTCAGAAAAGAACCCAAGTTGCTCTTGGCCAGAGGGAAATCCACAGAGCTGAAGGGAAAGGGGGAATTCCTAACAGAAGTGTCCATAGTTATGCACTGCAGTAAAACTCAGCCTGTCATTAAGCATTCATGGTGCCAGACAAACAAGTAAAATTCAGGAACAAGTAAATGCCTTTGTGGTTTTGTGAGGATCTCTGTGTCTTAGCACTTCCAAATGCTGGCATAATAAATCCTGAAGTGCCTTTTTGCTCACAGCAGACATGATTAATACAGCTGTTAGCTGGTGTGTCTGCTAGAGAAAACAATTGGCAACCCCTAGGTGGATAAGCACCATAGGACTGCAACCCCCACTATTTTCTCCCCTTTTGAAACTTTAAGACATAATAGCATAATGTTCTTTTTTTCCTCTTCAAATCCCTAATCAGACATGACATAAAGAACAGTCACTTCTGCAAGGAGTATCTTGAAGAGTGCCTGTTAAAGTGAAAATGCTCTAATGTTCTGCACAGCTGGAGCCCTGTGGGGTCAGGCAGGTCCAAGTGTGACAACAAGCACCAAGGGAGCACATCCCATCCACTGCCCACAGCCCCTCCTGCCCTCCTGGCTTGGGGACTGAGGGATGTCCAGATGTACAGTGCCTTTTTTCCACTGAGCACCTCTTCCACAAGGTGAGAAGAGAGCTTGTGGGAGTGCTCAGGCACGCTGGCCATAAAATTCAGGCTATAAATGCATCTTTCCTCATACCCATTTTCTCCCAGGGAAATCCTGAGCAGGACACAGATACCCTCTCTGACTTTACCAGCTTTCCCTTCTGCTTTTTTCAACATAATCACATCTACTGATTTCTGCTTGTTTGCAGGTCTTGTTTGCAGCTGGAAGCTCAAAACACTATTTATTTTCTGTATGGGTTCCTAATCTGGAAATGGATCTAATTTGCTTTACCAAATGACAAGTGAATTAAGATGAACACATTGTGCTATGTCCGGATACTTCGTGGTGCTTTCATGAGAGAGGAAAAACCATGTTTGTCACTGCTGTGATTTTCTTCTTTCCTCAGTATCATTAACTCCATGTTCCCAAAAAATAGAAAATGTCTCTTTAAATGACAGTGTTTTTTCTTGGGGTAGAAATTGAGGAGCCAGAGCTGCATCTGTTTCAGATTTTTCATCCTTTCATCCCCTTAAGAACATCCCTGCCAACACCTGCAGTACTCTTCCCTTGCAGTTCCTCCTGTTGCTCCTAGACACAATTTGATTATCTGCAGTATTGCATTTGATAGTATTACTAAATAGTTCTGAAAATTTTCCTTTCAGCAACTGCTGCTTCCCTTTTGAATGGATTTTTTTCCTTACCTGTAGATCAGCTTTAGGGCCTTGCTTGTCTAAGGAGAGTAAATACCCCACAGCTCCAAATGAGACAGGTATTTTGCAATTCCAATTCCTGACCCATCAGGAAGAATTTTATGCAGAATGCAGGAGAAATGTCTAGGTGATAAAATAGCATTGGTTGAGATTCTTTCTCTGGTTAGAACAGTTGGTGTTATGGAAAACATTCAGCACTACCCAGACTTTGTGGAGAGCAAATACTTATGGGTACCACTACATTTCAATGACAATTTTACTGACTGACAAATACTACATCAGCTGAGGTTTTTGTTATAATTTATTAGTTTACTATTTTAAACCTGAAGCATATCTGAAGTATATTTTTTGCTATGAAAGTTTGCAGTCTGGATGTGAGATGGACTCCCCATACTGCATTTATAGGTACAGACGTCAACTATATTTTCCTGCCACCAAACCACATTTATTCTGAGATTTGGTAAACACTGCTTCTTTTCAGAAAATCTTTTTAAAGCAACTGATTTGCAAGATTATTTTGTAGCTGAGAACAATTAAGAACTCTAACAGCTTAACCAGCTGTGATAATTAGCACTCACTAAGCCTGTCTTTGGGGAAATACAGCACACTGTCTTATTTTAGTTCTTCCATAGTAAGGACTGAGAAAATAATGTAAATAACCACTGTTCTCCTGAGCAGCTCCTTGGGATGGGGAGCCTGGGGCAGAGTCTGGGCTGGGTGTGAGCTGCCACAGCAGTGATTTCTGCCCGCCCAGCTCCCAGGGTGTGTCATTTTGGTAAACACAGGTGATAAATTTAACTCCTCATCAGGATGCAAGCAAAACTTGTCAGTGAGGGTAGAAGTGCATGCTACTGCCTTCTTACTGGAAGGGCTATTTTTACTTTAGTCGGTCCTGGAAGCAGCCTCCTGGGCTCCTGCTGGCTGGTGGAGCAGTGGTGGTCCAGGGCAGGATGCTGGGGAGGCTGCTGGGGCACAGCCCTGGGCTGTGGCAGCGGGTGGCTCAGCTGGTCCTGTGCCCCGCCAGAGCTGCTGGCAGCAAAGCAAAGAACGCCCAGGACATGGCTTTGCAGACGGCTGATCCAGGTGGGTGGAAAGCCTTTGGTCACTGTTTCATGCTGCAGCAC
>VRYO01002184.1:15633619-15649350 GCA_009812075.1 Sialia sialis | reverse complement strand
TTATAATTGTGAAATTACTGTACATGGCAGGGAGCAGGCATGGGCTGCTTCCTGGTATGGACACAGTTTCTCTTTTTAACCTGCACCACCGCTTTCTGTGTCTTTGCAGACCCCTCACCCTAGGTAAGTTGGGCTGCATGTGCTTCTGTGGGATGGCTGGGAGTTTCCAGCATGGGGCTTTGCCCTTGCCTTCCTTGGGCATCTGCTTACTGCAGATTTGATTCTGGTACTTGCTAATGTAGCTCTCCTGGTCTCACTGCACTTTGTGAGAGAAATAGGAGAAGCAGGAGACTAAATTTACTTGGGCCAAGATTTACATCTGGGACTTTTCAGCCACTTACACCTCCTGGTATACAGAGCAGGTCTGGGGCCAAGGAACCTACTATAATTTCACCATCTCAACACAGGCAGGAGGAGATGTTCCCCATGCCCTGTTCTGTTGCAGCAAAGATTTCCTTTTAGATGAGTACCAGCAATCCAGCAACAGGCAGTGAGCGCAGGGTGCTCAGACTGGAGACATCTTCATGTCCATCTCTTCCTGCCCATCCTGGTCACAATTGGACGTTTCCCAACCCAAGTCCCACATTTGCAAGCACAGGGCACTGTAGTGTGGCTTCTTGGGTGCATCTACCCGGATGTAAGTACTGGGTGAGCAGTCTTAGCTACCTTGCAAAGACCACTTTTTATTTGTACAGGGTGCAAAAATCCCGAGTTTGAGCTAGCCATTGCTTACCATGTTTTTCAGCGTCTCCCTGCCACTCTCCTTGTTGTTGCCTGTTATTTGGCTTGTTTCCATCAAGAGGAGCCAGAGTCCTTTTCTCATCGTGCTGTGGGTGACAGCATGCAAATGGCATCACCGTGGTAGCCTGATGGGGTGTAATGTATCATCATTAGAGAGCAGTAATGTGGTACCCAGCTTGCATGAAAATGACTGCCAGTCTCCCACCAGGCTGCATTTCAGCAGACATCATCTCTCCATCAGTGATTTCAGGAGAAGCTGTTGAAGAAGTTAGCTGCTTGTGCTGCTGGCAGTTTGCTTAACTCACTAGTTGGGCCATTTAAAAGCAAGATGCTCACGGGGTAAGATGTTGCTGTGGGCTTGGGGACTTCAGCCCCACATCATTTGCACCCTTAATCAGGAAGTTTAGAAGAGATTTTTAGTTTAAAACCTACCAAAATTAAATAAGCTGTAAATGTAACAAAGCACCTCACACCAGCTGCTGAGTCTTTTTGACATTAAAATCACATTTAGATTCCACAGAATAGAAAAGTATAATTTTAAATTTTCAATCCTTTTCCTTTGATACCAACAGCTCTTTTCCCTTCTTGAAGCTTAGCTCATTGCTTTTTACAAAATCTCTTACAGGTAAAGAAGCTTTCAGGAGTGATAGAAGGCCTACAAATTTTGATAAAAAGGTGCTAGTATGGTCAGGACGCTTTAAAAAGAAGGAGGACATTCCCAGGCACATATCGTAAGTGGACCTGTCAGAATGATTCTTTTGGCTGTGAACACACAGATTGAGACCCCAGTCTGCACCACCCAGGTGCATGTGGTGGAGGTTAGTGCCTCCCCCATGCTGGTGTCCACAAAGAACTGTAAATAATTGTAACTCTTGTAACTTTTTGTCATTCCCTGTTAAGTAAACTGGATTCGCTTATTTTAGTGATCATAAATTTCAGATTAAGTTGAAGTGTCTTCTGCAGGACAAGTGGATTTGAAACTTATAAGCCACCATGGTAAGATATCATTCACTCAGGGTTTTTACATGTTTTTCTACGTTTTATTGATTAGTGATTAATAATGCTGCATAAATTTTAATAAGAAGTTGAGGCTACATACAGCTTTGCTGACAGACATGTGCAATGAATTCCTCCTGTATGGGCTGTGGTTTCACATTTTGTTAAAGGAATGTCACTCAGTTTTGGAGTCCTAATGCTTCTGACTTGCTGCTTCTTGACATCCTGGGCTCTCCTCCAGCTGTCCTTTCCCTTGCAGGTGTGAGTAAATCCATGGCTGGATATAATTTCATGGATGGCTCATTGCCATGCTGCAGTTCCTTGTGAACATGAATTGCTGGTTATATGCCAGGAGTTACTCATGGAAGGTGGTGGAGGTTTTCCAGTGATGGATGGGGCTGTTCAGCTGCTTGGGAAGAGAACTCCTGGATGGTGCCAGCTGTATGCTCTGACCCAGTCAGGCTCCCACCACAGGCAGATGCTCATGGGGCTGGTGCTGACTGCCAGGCAGAGGCTGTGCTGTGGTGAGCTTTTAATCCCTGAGGGTGGCATTGCCTGGCTCTGGTGACATGGCTCCAGTGCCTCCTGGTGCTGCACAGCACCCCATGGCCTGCCCTGCAGCACCCAAAGGTCAGCCCTTCATTATTACAATGGAAAGACTTTCCTGTCCCTGTAATTTTACAGGCATTCACTCACACACAATAAAAGAATACAGGAGAGCAGGAGTTTTTAATCCTGTTATTACTTATGACTTTTGGGAGTAGCAATACCCCACCTAAATCTTTTCCCCACAGGCTAATGTTTTCAGTCCTCCTTTAAGCAGCTGCAGAAAGAGAAGGCTGAACCCCATTGTACATTGACAGGAAGTTGCTGCAAGGCTTGAGTATTCGTTACCCATCTCCCCATGATCCCATTTCACACATGCTGCTGCAGAATGGAAACTCTGCCCTGTCTTCCACAGATCTGAGGTCCTCAACACTGCAAGGAACATTGTCAGGATAAAGATTTGCTACATCATGATTGCACTGTCTGTGCTGGGCTGTGTGACCATGATCATCACAGGCAAAGAAGTGAGTATTGTTTCTAGGGGAACTGGTTCACCTAATGTATGCTCTATGTATGTTCTTTTGAAATAAGCACCTGGGTGTTAGATAGGTTTGGGAATACATACACATGGGCAATGTATGCACAGGATCTTTATCACCCCTTCTCCAGAGGAGACGCTGGCTTTGGAAAGCACAAATTGCTGATTAATGTGTTGCTTCTGACCTATGCTGCCACAAACCTGTGCAGTGCAATGCTCTATATGATGATGTCTCAACAAGAGGCTGGGCCAAACCTAATGGAATAGCTCTGACAGTGTCAATGGAACCTGGTTCTACCTGGCATCTGTCAGCCATGAGGCTCCTGTGGTGCTGCCTGGCTGGATGCCACCATGGTCACCAAGAGCTGTGACTCTTCTCCCTGTCCCCCGCCACTGCTGGGTCTGCAGTTTGACTTGCAAGTCCCAGTTCACCTGTAAACAATTTACAATGTCATTCTCCTGCTAATCAGAACTGCAAATGCTGAATATATGGTATAACAAGGAAAGAGATTAATTTCCATCACTGCAAAGTATCAAAGAGCAGCACAGTGAGGTGTCAAAGGAAGTGGTGCAAATGTGGGGAAATTCAGTGGTGGCAACTGTGCATATGCAATGATTTCCACCAAATTGTTTCCAGGCTGCGAAGAAGGATCAGACACTGCTGAGGTTGAATGCAGAAAAGAAGGCTAAATGGATGGCTGAAATGAAGAAGGGTCAGGAGGCAGCTGTCGGGAAGTCACAATGATTTGGAACAGATTTATTTTAACAGAAGGAGATAAGTGATTTGCACATGTGGCATATGGACCTGTCTTTGTATAACTCTTAAGAGCTTTTTCACTGGAACTCACAGAGCAAAGATTCCACTGCTTAAAAACTGCTCCATGCAAACTGGGAATTCCCTATGGAAACTCCAACTGCTTTCTGTGGCTTCTGGTCTTTGGCACCAGGCCCAGCAGACAAACAAATTCTCTTTTAAATTGGAAAGTGTGAAAAGGACAAATGCAGGACTCTCAGTTCAGGATCAGCTTTTCATGGTGCTGCTGGTGCTCGGGTCCCCTCACAGTCAGAAGGGACATGGCCCTACATCAGGGAGCATCACATTCTGTGCCAGGCCTCCAGGGCAAACAGCCTTGGCCAAAGTAACCCAGAGCAGGGGGAAAGCAGTCTGAAATATGTTTTGCAACTACAAAGACATCAGTTATCTCTGTCTGAGCCTGCTGCCGTCACTAACCCCTCTCCCTTCCACCAGCACCTCATGGGATGCTGTGACCAGGGGAGAAGGGGGGCATGAGCATGAGGAGGATCTGGGAAGATAGAAGAGTATGAGCAGACCCTGACAACTGATTTGGGCTAAAAAGGGCTTTGGGCAAGAGCAGATGGTGGTGATATGCTTCCTGTGGGGCAGCCCAGCAAATCCATGCAGGGAGCCTGGCCTGGAGACATCTCTTGTACTGTACTTCACTGGTTTTTCTCTTTCATCTTCTGCTTCCAGTTATGAAAGTTGTCTAGCACTTGCTTAGCTGTGATTTTAGTCCAGAATAATTGTTACACGGTTTAATACATGGTTTGCTAAAACGGAATTCTTTTTAATCATCACAGTTCATTAACTCATAATAAAACAGCTGTCCAATTACATCTAAAACAAACGCATCTCTTCATTGCTTCATTTAGAGTGTCACCAAACTCTCTGGGATGATGCTTAACAGATGGGAGAAATCCTAATGAAATAATGAAAACTACATTTTCACAAGGTGATTTCACTTCAAGACAGGCCACAGTTCATGCCTGTGGGTGCTGATGCTCTGATCCCCCAGGTGTCACCTGCAACACCTCGAGACCTGTAATGCTGGCTGACCTGGAGCTGGATGTGCTGCATGGAATCCCAAGGGACACAGTGTGGCAAAACCCAGCTGGTGTTACCCCAGCTGCTATGGGAGATGCTGTAGCCATGCTCAGCCTTGGTGCAATGTCCTGAGCATCACACTGGCACCTGGTCTTTCTAAGCTTCACTGCTTGCAGCAATCAGACTTGTGCTCAAGAAGAGTTTGGAAGCTCCTGTTCAGGTCTCTGGGGTTGATTGTGTCGAAAACCATGTCCATTTATTGCTGACGTGTCACTGCACAAATAAGCTGCTGGTAAAGTTGGGCTGGGGCACTGGCAGGTGGTCAGCAGTTGGGCTCTGGGACTCCAAACTGCCTGTGGTCTTGGGCAGTTTGTTCCCCTCTGGTGCTTCTTAGGAGCTCTTCTGTCCATGCTGCACCCATGCTTAGGGTGAGCGGGATGTTACCTCTGTCACACCTCCAGACTTGCAGTCCTTATTTCCAACTCACAGCCCCACACAGTACAGTTCACCAAAAGTGATCTCTGGTCCCTGTAGTATTCCTCGTGAAGCACATCTAGGAAGTGAAATAATGGTCTAGGACAAGGAGAGAATGAGCAAGTCTCTGCTTAGGAGGCGCTTTTGCTTCACAGGTAATATGGACTCTTTCATTTTACATGACCTGGTTTTCTTGGTTAGTGCAATAAACTGTAAGAATTGCCTTAAAGTTAGTGCTCATTTGGGAATAAACTAAAAGAGCTTCCTCAGTCTCTTAGATGTTATTTATTTTTTTTTTAATTTTTAAATTACTTTCATGTGCCCTTTTTCAGAAGGTGCTTGTAACAATTAAAAGAACCATTTTTATGCTTGTAAACAAATACACATTAATGTTCTGAGCTTCCCTGACTTAAGCAGGAAAGGAGATGACCATAGCAATACCTAGAGAACAAGAAAATTAATTGTGACTTGTTCCAGTCTCTGCTCTGCATGCCCCTCTGCCCAGAAAAAAATCCTGCTTCAGTTGTGAGCTATTATCAGATCCTCTTAAACAGCTGTGTCTCTGCCTACAGTGCATAAAGCTGCCACATGACACATAGTCATTGAGAGAAAAATCAATTCTTCCTCCCTGAGCCTCTGAGAGACCGGATGACCCAGGTGCTTTTGGGCTTTTATAAAGAGCTATGACTATTATATAGGGAAAGATCCTTTATCAGCACCTACATGATTATTCATTTTAATATCATAATACTCTCCCAAAAAATCAATTGGAGTGATCTCTGGCTTGCACTTGGTCGGTGGTTGGTGGCTGCTGGTGTAGCACAGCCTCAGCTGGAGTCTCCCCTGTATGAACTGGACATGCCTCTCCAACACTGGGACTTATCACTGCTTGTTAAAATCTGTTTCCATCTGTGTCTGCAAAGTCCTTTGACTCTCCTCCTGAAAAGCCTCTAATTAACACAGACTACTGAATGTATAATTGGCTGATCTTCAGCACCTTACAGTCGTGGGTTTATTTATTTCCCCTCCCATCTGAATTGCTTCACTGTCACACTTGATCCTCCAGGCATTTAAAAAGGGGATTGGAGGTGTTTTTGGCTAGGAGCTATTCTTCCCTTTTTAGTAAGGTGCCTTGTGTTTTGCCAGCCTGGCCCTGAGGAGGGGGACAGAGCTGAGAATGTGCTGGTTTGCTGTGGTGCTCAGAGAGACCAAAGGTGTGTCCTTTCAACTCTCACCTCCTCCTTTATGGCTCTGTACTGGGGGGACAGGATTCTTCTTCCCTTGCAGGAATTTTTCTGTTTTAATGAACTCTTCTATGGCAATGGTTAACAATGTGTTGGTGGTTGGCGCCACAGAGATTTGCATTACGGTAACAATTATTGGGGAAGTTTTCTGTAGTATCTGGAGTTGATCTAATTCTGCTCCCATTAAAACCAGCGCTGCAGTTCCTCCTGGCTGTGGATTAAGGTTATCATCCATGACTTTTTGAAGTTTCAGTGATTTCCAGAGACTTTCCCTGTGGAGTCCCCAGGCTGCTGCAGGGCAGAGCTGGATGCACTGAGCTTCCTTCCTCCAATGTGGTGAGATCAAACTTTTATGGGAGAGTCTGCATCATGAGCATCCCAGTGAACCAGAGGAAAAATATCTGAGCTCAGGAGATCTCAGTTTACTGATTTTACCTTGGTTTGACCTTCTCAGGGTCAAAAATAAATCAAGTGTCTAGTGACACTTGATTTATTTCCATCTGCTGTGTGCAGGTCTTCTCCAGACTGGTATGTTCCTACATTTGAGAAGGATTATTCTCATTTTTTCTTGCAATTCAGGAAGACCTAATTTTAAAGACTGCCCTGTTTTTCCAGTATTTAGTCTCCCTCCAAGCTGAGAAACTGCTGCTTGTTTTAAGTCTAAATGCACCCAGGCATTGAACATTATCTTCAACATGGAAACTTTCAACCCAGTTCTTCCCTGTGTATTACCAGTCACTCCTCAGCTGTTGTTTGCAGTTGTATGACTGCTATGTTTAAAACACCTGGAGTTTCTAACCATTGCCTGGTGGGTATCACTGTCTTACTGGCCAGTTAAGTGATTTACATTCTAGTGAATTTATTCCTGAATCAAGTGATTTACTTCATTAGTAGCCCCTTCATAAACAATCCAAATGAATTGATTTTGCTGGTTTTAGCATAGAATCAATAATCTAATACTCTTTGCAGAAAGAAAGGATGTAAAAACTTCCCAGACTTGCCCTGGAAAATTAAAAAGCACAATGGCTATGCATCAGAAACTGGTTCTTCTCTGTCTGATGCCCAAGGCATCAGGACCTGCATGAGCAGCATGGCCAGATATGCCTGCAAATCTGCTTTTATTTCTGGTACTGCCAAGGATCAGTTCAAAACAGCTTCAAGGCTAAAGGGCTCCTCTGGGTGAGATGCAGTGATGGTTTGGATCTGTAAAGGGACCTGCTCTCTCTTACCACAAAGATATTTTCCAGCTTGGAGCAGCCTCCTGATTTCTCCCTTGCTCAGCATCATTGCAGCAAGTTAAGTGGCAGCTGCTGCCACCACTGGCATTGGGATCCTCATGACCACCATGATTTCAGAGCTGGCTTAAACACTACTATCCTGCTTGGATTTGGCATGAAGTCATTCTAGCCTAGCAGGAAAGCAAGGCTGGTGTTCAATAATTTGAATTAATTAATGAATCATTCATTAATGCGTTGAGATAACATTAAAGCAATTTTCCATGGTTAAGTAGCTTGATGATCGTTAGTGCTGTGTGATGTATTGCTAAACCTCTGTGACAGTCATATAATAAGTAGCTCCTGAAGGGCTCTGAAAGGACCTGAGCATTTAATTTCTCTGCTCTGTAAGGGATCCAGACACTGCATTAGTCAAGCTGGCTCCGCACCTTCTCTGTGCATGCAAGAGCTCCCGACATGGAAACCTAAACCTCACACCTGACTCTTTCTCTGCAGCAGTGTTCCTCAGTGAAGCACCCAAATCTTGAGCTACTTGGGCAGGGACTGCTGTTTGCTGGGTTTGGGGGTGCTCACCAATGGGAGGAGGTGAGTCTGGAACAGGGTTCCATAGAGAAGAGCTGGGCTCGTTCATGGCTTACGTGTGTTCTGCAGCATGAGCAGAGTTATCAGAAACTTCTGGTGAACCAGAACACAGAGGGATTTTCATGCTGCTCTATAATACACATCTCACAGATGACGTATGGTCCTGTGACTTTTCCTAAATAAAATGGAAACCAAAATAGCCCAGTGAATTACAATTATTCCTAATGGTTCATTTTTCTCTGTATGCAGAATGTGTGAATGCAAACCCAGCTCACATGGAGCTCTATGAATTGCACCCCTTTGCACTGAACTCCTCGTCCCCCACAAGCAATTTTATCAGTCTAAACATTGTTCTGTAACAAATTTCTGCCAGCAGGGTTATAATCTGTACCAAGGACATCCACTAGGGCTGTAAAGACATCATTAAAGCAATGGTGCTGCTGGGGGAACGGAACAATCTCCAGAATGGCCTCAAGTTGTGTTAAGAAGCAGAAGAAAACCGTGAAAGGCAGTTAAATATCCCAATATTTCAGGACTCTAAGCCCCAGGAGAGGGCAATTTTACTTGACAAACAAGCATTAATGCAAAGCAAAAATACAGCTATTGTATGTTTCCCACTCATTTCTTTTTTTCTTCTCCTCGGAGCCCTTGTGCAGGTGGCACAGGGGATGCTGTGAGCTAGGGACTGCTGGGCACCCACTGCTGTGGTGTGAGCGCATGCAGATCCAGTGGGATGCTGTGGGGCTGCTGAGGACTGCACAGTGAAACCCTGCAAAAATGGGCAAAGAGCTGCAGTATCCCACGTGTCAGCTCCCACAGTGTTGGGGGTTAGGAATTTTCCTTTTGTTTCTTTCTCTCAGGGAATTTTCTCCCCTTTGCTGCTGAGACAATAATGACCAGTAGTTAAGAGAGACAAATGATACAGCCAAGGAGAAGGGGGACAAGTACAACTGGCTTTACTATCACAGCTGAGGGGAATTCTCCTGGAAAGGGCAGAGATACCGAGATTTGGGCTGGGGGGAAGGGGCAGCTCCTCACTCTTTCTTGCTCTCAATATTTGGAAGGGAGATAGGCTGCGGTCACTGTGGGGAGAATTCACCACCACTACGGGGTTCTGTCTCCTGCTGTCTTCTTCTATCATGAGTGGAGCTCTGCTCGTGGGAGCGGCCATTGCACTGGGACCTTATTAACACCTGATCTCCTTGAAAGGGATCTTCACCATCTATTTAGGTGCCTCAGGGAAAACCGGAACTCCAAGCCCCTTCTCTCTCCAAGGGAGCCTCTCCTGGCCATGTTCAGGAGCCGGGCTACCACTGCTCCGGGATTTTCACTGCACTGTAACCCCACACCCCTCCCTGCAGGGACACCCTGCGGCCCCTGCTACAGCTGTGGAGGTTCTGATACATTTCCTCTGCTGCTCTGGGGTGTTCCTGTCCCTGCCGCCCCAGCTCCGCTCCGAGGTTCCCGCTGCAGCCCATTCCAGGCCCCGGCCCGCCCGCCAGGCCCGCCCGCCATTACCGTGAGGGAGCCGCGGCCGAGCTGGCGCCACAGCGCCCCCTGCAGGCCCAGGGGAATCATCGGCCCTGCCCGGCCGGGAGCCACCAGCGCCCCTGCTGGCTGTGCCCGGAACTGCAGCCGAGAGAGGCTGTCCCTGGGCTTGTGTTCTGTTCCTCGGGGCTGCTGCTGCTGCTGCTGCTTGCCTTGTTCTACACACACATACCAGCAAAGAACTGTGCTTCCTTTCCTTATCTTTGCCTGAAAGCCCTGTTATTTCAAAGTTATAATAATTTGGAGGGTTGGGAGTCATATTTTTTTGCATTCCAATGGAGGTTCCTGTCTTCCTTGGCAGACACCTATCTGTTATGAGACACATGGCCCCTCTGCTATCTCATGGTTAGGGTCTGAGGATTTTTTAATCAACTTGCCTCTCATTGCCTTTGCTGAATGCTCCTAGAAGAAATATTGAGCTTATTTCAGGTGAAGTCCAGGTGTCCATGGGCTTTTATGGGTGACAGCTGGATATCTGTTGCTGCTGGGAGGGCACAGGTGTCCTGTCAACATACATGTCCCCAAAGGCAGCTGATTCCCTTTCAGTGCCCTTTGCTGTGGGCCAGACTCTCACCCGGCACCTGGGTGTTCTGCAGCAGATGGTGCCGTGCTCTCAGCAGCCAGGCTGGGAGAGCCCAGCTGCTCTGGGGCTCCCAGGGCAGCATCAGCACAGCCACCACGGGTGAGTTACAGCCCCATGACCCTGCCCATGGGGTGACAGGGCTGCCAGCAGAGCTGGCTGTGGGGGCGGTGGAATGTTGCATCCTTCCTCTACCCAACCTCCAGCACAGGCAGTCACTGTGGTTCATCACCCTCTGGACTTCCCACAACACATGGACTCTGCAGTGTTCATGAGGTGGGACACTGGCTTTCTTTTTGAGAAGTTCTTAATGTACAGTGACTACCCTAGGGATGCTACTCCTTTGGAAGAACTAGGACAGAGTGTTCAGCAGAGCAGCTTGAGCCTAAATATTTTGTTTTGCTTTAATTAGCCAGAGGGAAAAAATAATAACAATGCCTTCCTCAGCATCTCCCGAAGCGCATCACAAAGGCAACCAGTGCCATGCCATGCCTTTTCAAGGTGGGGAAATTGCACTCCTGGGAGCAGTGCTGCTCTGAGAGGGCACAAGGGCAAATGTGGACTGACATAGGCATCACTCCTCTATGTGCTCTAAAAAGAGCTGGGGGTTTAGGATGAATGAGATTTAAGGCCTGAGGACTGGGATGCTGGGAAGGGGTCCCCTGTCAGCCAGACACCTGGGAATGCTGCTAATGCTGCCTGAGACCCTGCTGCAGTGGCCAGCTCCTGTAGGGCTCCCCTGGGAGTGTACCAGAAAGGGTATCACTAATGAGTGGTGATATTTACTATAGAAAGTGACTGTGCGCACCAATATTTACAAATCTGGAGATAGAGGAAACATCCCAAATGTGGCCTAGAGAAGGGATGGCTTTTCCCCCTCTTCATCTGACTCCCTCTTCCCTGTTAAGAATGTTTACATCAAGAAGGAAATGTGTTTTGAGTTGCTTTTACACATCAGCTAGGGATCTGAGATTTGAGGCAGCTTCCCTTATACACTCACCAGCCTTCTCACTGAGGCTGGATTGGGGTCTGGATGCTCTCCCACAGCAGCTGGTGCAAGTTCAGTGCTTCCCTGCTAATGTGCTCCCTTGCTGCTCAGAATGCAGGCATACTTCTATAAACAGCAATAAAGCCATGTACTTAACCAATAAAATAGGCATAGGAGCTCTGACACCCAGACATCAGAGCTGAGATAATGGCTCTCCTGGAATCTAACCTCTGCATAGGCTGAGCTATTATGATTTCTCACTCCACAGCTATTATCCTCCATTATCCTGCCCGCCATCCCACTGCTCTCTCTAGTGTGTGCTGTGCCATACAGCAACTTCCAGGCTGTGATCAGTGTCCCTGAGGCCCCAGCACTGATCCCCTGCACATTACGGGGCTGGGACAATGCTGGTGCTTGTCAGATTGTGGTGTTTTCTGAGTGTTGCTGTTCTTCATTCAGGTTTCAGTGAGCACAGGATGGCTGTGTTTGCAGCCAGGCAAACCCAGTTCCCTCAGAGAAGGGCTCAGCACTGTGTCCTGACTAACATCATCCTTACACATTTTACCTACTCACTTGCATACTGGCTGGGAAAGTGTGTTGCTGACAGGGAAATCTGTCTGTCTGATGTAAATTGTGTGTTTAGATCAGCTGTATGCTGGTCATCTGGTTCCATAAACCTAGGAGCAATTTTACTGTGCTGGTCTTATAGAAACATTGGCTTTGTTCTGGAGAGGTGAAGGAGCAGGTAATGGTCACAAGCTCATTTGCTAAGCAGTGCAAACCTCTGCAGTTTTGAGCCATAAAATGTTTGATGTTTCATTTTAGACCAAGAGCCATAACGATGTGGAAGATTGTATGGTGTATGGGGCATGGACTTTTTGCCTCATGAGCTAGTGCTCCAGCCACACTTCCCAGGCCACAGAAGTTAAAGGCAGGGACTGGGAGAAGGAAGAAGTACCCACTGTAGGAGAAGATCAGGATCAAGAACCTCTGAGGAAAACTAAAGGTAGACAAGCCCATAGGACATGATGAGTTTTACAACATCCTGAAAGGAGGGGGTTGATCTCTTTCACCAGGCAGCAACTAACAGAATGAGAGGACACAGTCCCAAGCTGCATCAAGGGAAAATTAGGTTGGATATTAGGAACAAGTTTTTCACAGAAAGAATAATAAAGTATTGGAATGCTTTGCCTGGGGAGGTGGTGGAGTCACCATCCCTGGATATGTTAAAAAAAAACACTGGATAGGCCACTCAGTGCCATGGTCTAGTTGAGGTGTTAGGACATGGGTTGGACTCGATGATCTTGAAGGTCTCTTCCAACCTTGTTATACTGTGATTCTGTGGTTCTGGGAATTCTGTGAGATGCATGCATCCTGAGGGAACTGGCAGGTGAAGTGGCTAAGTAGCTACCATCAACTTTGGGAAGTCATGGCACTCTCCTTCACCATAGCAGCCTGCTGTTCTTGGCCTCTAGTTTGGGGTACTGCTCTGAGCTACTGCCTTACCACAAAACCAGGAATCACATCCCAGGGTTGTGTCTGATCCATTGCTCTGACACATCTCAGTCCACCCATGTCAACTTGCTGAAAGCTTTGCCCTCAGGGGAGTGGCATCCCTGAAGAACATCCTTATTCCAGGAGGGATTTTCTGGTGGACCTGGCTGGGGTGGCAGCTCAAGGTAAGCTCAGTTCTCTGGTGCACTTGAATTATGTATTTGTCCCCCAGATGTCCTGTGAAAGGGGAATGGGGCTTTTAGCTACATTTAAAAATGCAAAACCAAATCTTGACAACTATGGAAAATTAAGTCTCCTGCAATAACCACTTTAGAGACTGATTTTAAGTGGCTGGAGAATAGTTTTTAACCTAGGTGGAATCTAGAGGTAGATTTACATAACAATTGATCTAAAAGCTCCCTACCGCCCACAAAGGGAGCAAGGAAACCTGTTTCTGCTCCCTTTTGTGTTTTAAGTGCTTCTAACAATGCAGCAATTCAGTGTTTCAGTACAGTTTGCTCGTTCCAATATAGTGTGCTCCAGAGAAAACTCCTTCCTAGCTTTTCTGCACGTCTGAAGTTCTGCTCAGAGGCCTGAGTGCATTTTAGTTAAAACTTTCTCTTACAGTTGTTTGTTTAAAACTTGAATAGTTTCAGAATGTATTGTTTATTTTTTTTCCTTCTTGTGGCAGGAAAAAAAAAAGCCATTAAGCCAAGATTCAACTTCATGCACATGGGCAAAACAGTTTTTATTAATCCCTTTAGTTGTGATGAGTGAGAACTCCAATCTGTCAGCTCTAAGTCTGGGGAGAGTCCCAATGATGTGCTCAGACTTGATATTAAAGGATGAGAAACTGCACATCAGCATATCAGTGAAAAGCCCACGAAAGTACGAACACACATTGCATTGTTTATTAATATTATGGTTCAGTAAAAAGGTGAAAGCTGTCAAATAGGGAGGAGAAAATGGGGCCCGAATTCCTATGCAGTCAGGCTTTACAGTCCCTGTTTGACCATATTTTTTTCCATCTTTCACCTTCCTAAGTAGGAAGTTCAGGATCCAGCCAAATGGATGTTTATTTACCTTTGAACACCAGCAGATGTTGCTTCTTCCTGCAGCCTTGTCAACACTGAGTTTTTACTCTGCAGCAGGGCAGAGGCTGAATCTGGCCCAGGTTTGATCAGGGACTCAGGAAGACAGCTCACTCACACCTCGCAGAAGCTGCTGTATCCTCTGCCAGAAACCCAGTACTTCTTTATTTTTAAAGTAAGTCTCTGGTTGCCATGGTTTCCAGGAAGCGCAGGTCTCACATTGCTGTGAGGCTCCAGCAGCAGCACAAGAGGTGAGGCTCCCCATGTCATGGGGCTGGTTTGTTTTCCAGGCCAGCATTGCCACCTGGGCCACCTCCAGCTGCAGGGGTGCAGGGAGCTGGGTCCTCTGGCTCAGTCATCACAGGACCTCCTTGGCTATAGAGATTTTTCCAAGATCACACCCACCCCGCGTGGTTGCAACATACGGGGACATATCAGGTCATTTACGCCTTCAGAGAAATACGATAACTTGATTTAAGGAAGCCTTCCTGTGCCAAGATTCTGCCCCCAAGTTTCAGCAGGATGTGTATAACCTACCTTCAGAGCTCAACGATTTTCCCATTGCTGTAGGTTTAGTGTTATAATCTTTTCTTCAGCCTGTTTAGCAACTCAGCTGTCAATCAATACCGCTTGTCTCAAATAGAGGAGTTTGACATGGGTTTATTTTACACCTGCAGGTGAAATTTTGTAGCTGTTAGAGACAGATCATCTGTTCCATACCCAAGGAACAGACAGGTATTATTAGAAATACTCTCGCCTATTCATGAGGACTGTGAGGAGCAGCAGTGCACCTGGGTGGGTTTCAGGGGAGGCTGTCAGTCAGGAAACGCCCCAGAACCACTCCTGCCTTTGCTGATGGCCAGCACTATGCTGATTAATCACTTCTAAAGTTCAGTGAATCCATAATCTTGTCAGGAAATGTTGAGAAAGCAAATTTGTTCTGAACAGAAGGCAGGGTCTGAGGGTAGGACTTGTTCCCATTCTAAACAGGTGTTTGCTGGTGCAAAACTAAGTTTGTGTAGCATCCACTGAAGCACCTCTGTTTTCCCTTCCCTTGGTCTTTTCCCTTTTGACAGTTTCAGTTTCTTACTGCTTTTCCCTTTCATTGAGAGGTTTGGAAATGAGGGATGTTTTTTCCCTCCTCTTTCCAGTAGGAATATGCATGAGATGAAGACAGAAGAAGCCCTTGGGAGGACAGGAGGGTTCTGTGCCTTCTTACTGCCTGCCCTGCCTAACCCACACTGGCCACAGGCATCTGTTTCACAAGGGATCACCTGGCCTTCAACTGGAGCAATGTTTTGAGTGCAGGAGTGACACAGACCAGAGCTGTAGTTGTGATGAAGAACAGATAAAACATAAACAAAAAAAAAAACAACCAGATAAAAGGCAAGAATTTGCCACTTCCTTCAATGAGTAAATGGCAACACTCTAGACCCAGTATCATTAAATGGTTCAGAAAAAAACAGGAGCTAGCAGAGAAAAAGGTAATTTCCTCTTTCTTTGAGGACTGGAGTAACCACAACTACTCTATAGCATCAGCAACTTCATCCCCACCAGAGTGAGTCTACAAGGGAAAAGTAGTCAGGGAGGAAAAAAATAATCCACCTCTATTTTTCTTTTCTTACCAAATTAAATGACCTACACCAGGGAGTTTCTAACACTTCTAAATGGTTGACTGAAGCTCCAATTTATTTTCTGTCAGATTCTCACATGCTCAAGTGTGATGAGGACTGCCCTGCAAGTGCTGAGCCGCCCCTCCTTGCTCAGAGCCTGTCCCTGGTACACCACACATGCAGCTCCCAACTGCTAAGGCAGAGGGTGCAGTCTGTTT
>VRYO01002184.1:15567884-15632780 GCA_009812075.1 Sialia sialis | reverse complement strand
TAAGCCGCACCTCCCGGTAGCTGGGCAGACCATGGGATTTGTCCATATATAAGCTGCACCTGAATATAAGCCACACTTTTTTTTAAAAAAAACCCCAAGGATCCATGTATAACAAAGTAACAAATTAGTAACAGAATCGCTACCAGCGGGGTTTTGTGTCAGGTGCTCAAGTTGCAACAGTTTTCATAGACCAGTGAAGCCTTTAAAGGCAGCCCCAGGAGCCCTCCCTGGCCGGCTCTCACTTCTGGGTTGGCATCTCACTGGGATTTGTCCACAGATAAGCCGCACCTGAATATAAGCCGCACCACTGGGGTAGGCTGGATTCTTCAATGAAAAAGGTGCAGCTTATAACCGTGAAATTACTATACCCTCCCATGCTCCACCTGGTTTGTGGGTGTTTGAAATGCTCCACAGTGTAACTGAATTATCCCAGCTGGCCTGGACCTCCCATCCCAAAGCTGGATAAAGCTTGCAGAAAGGATAGATCTGGGTAGACCCTGCTCCTGCAGCTCCCAGCCTCCATACAAGATTTCTGTACCTCATGGCAGGAGCAAAAGAATGAGCCTGAAAATCTACATTTCAATTTTCAAGTGTGTCTGGGCCCTATATTGTGAAATTTGGCCTCTATAGGACGGTCCAAAGGGCTGTGTAGAAGCTGAAGAGTATGCATTGGTAAAAACAGCAACTCTCTCCTGCACTGCACTGCTCAGAGTGGAACAGCACTCTATGGCATGCATAAAATTAGTGGCACTGTGTTTTTGTTTCCTCCTTTGATTAGCAAAGCTTGTTGCAAGTGGTGTGTTTAAACAGATATTATGCAGGATGGCGATAACCAGTTTTTAGTCATTATCCAAGCAGTTTAATTTGATGTTGCTCTATAAATAATCTAAGTCTATTTGCATGCATATTTTGTTGACAGGAAGATAAAAACCATAATTCCTACAAACAACATAATAATGTTTTATCAGTGGCAAAAACAGAGGAAAAATCTGCCTTTCAAAATGCAGTGGTTCAATCACTAAAGTAGAACTTCATCACATCCAGTTATATTAAGAAAAAAAAAGAAAAAGGTACAGCCCCATCCACACCATAACCTTCATTGAAATAGAGAAAGGATTAAACCATGTAACTGGGAACAGGATCTTTTGTTTCCTGGCTGAGAATATTGGCTGATGTCTGTGTTCTCTGGATGTGATCACTGCGTTGAGGGTGCTATGTCCCTGTGCATCACTTAGATACACAAAGTAAATTTTATGGGGTTTTCTGTTGTTTGTAACCCTATCACATACTTGCAAAAGAAGAAAAGAAAGTTTCATAGTTCAGTCAAGCAACTTTTCAAAATAATTTCTCTGTGTTGTGAGTCCAGATGCAAATCTCCCAACCTGCTGCTATGGCTCTCAAAGCTCAGGGGTCATGTTCTCCCAGCACAGCTCCTAGCACTGGCAAGGATCTACTTACAGAGAGTGCCCTGCTAACACAGAAGGTGAGCAAGGCTCACAGGGAGTGGAAATAAGAGCCTAACTTTTATAGATGACAAATAACATATTTTTTGGGGGGAGTTTTTCATTTCTTGGTTTGAAACATCCAGCCTCTAAAAAATTCATACCTGTTTCTGTTCTGCAAGCAAAATTTGGCAGATGTAAACTTGTGCCAAATAGGGTGAAATTAGGCTCTACAGGGAGTTCTATAAGTGTTTTGAGGTGACAAATGTGCAGATCTTTGATATTGCTTCCTGGTGCAAGTTGCACTCAGAGTCAACCTTCCTGGACAGCAGAGTGCAGACAAGTGCATCCATTTCATTCCAAGTCAAACAAGGAAAAAAGTTACTTTTCCTGAATTTTTTTCACATTTCACACAACTGTCTGCTCCAGATATTCATTCCCCTAGCAACTGCAGGGGCACCTGGGCATCTCCTCAAATCTCTCCCCATGCATAAAATATGAGTTTTTTGAGCTCATGCAGTGTTAACTACCTTGCAGTGAAGTTTTCTCATCAAATTCTCCCACCAAAATCTCTCAGTTGGTGCCAGGTGCAGAATCCCCAGTACAGGATATCCTGGCCTGGAGGGGTGGCTGGAAGCACTCATTATCCATGTTTTGTGTGGAGGTTTTTCCAAACCTGGCAGGAAACCTGGGGTGAGGTTTAGCTGTGCCCAGCTGTGCTCACCTCAGGGCCACCTAACCTGGCCAGCACTACAGTGATGAATTCTGTAGAAAAGAGCAAATTCATCCTGCAGATCTGTCTGCTAGAATTCAAAAGCTCCATAAAGAAATGACAGCACACCAGATTATTTTTTCTCATCAATGGTGAGGAAGAGATGCTGTCAGTAATCTGGTAACTGCTTCTGCTTTTACTTACTAACTGTTAACTGTTGTTTGAAAAGGGGGAACAGTGTAGCCTTTTTTGTATATTTTCTAACTCAGTTTCTTCTGAATGAAAGGAAGTTTGCAGCTGGTGCTGATAGTTTGGAAGGAGGACTCAGCTTTTAGTGATGGTCCATTTGGTCTGCTTGTTCACTATTTAATACTCCCTAAAACTTTGCTTTAATTTTACAAACAATTTCATCTGCCTGCAATAAATAAATAAAATATAATATTTATTTTCCAGAGCCATATTTGCCAAGTCAGGGTTGTATTACCATTTTGCTGAGGCATAGCACTGGTAGAGAAAGTTATTGTGTCTTTGGAGAACTCACTTCATTCATTTTGCAGTGGGTGGTTCTTGATTATCCAAGTTGAGTTCCTTAATAAAAGATGCCTGTTGTTGGAAATAAACTGTAGTTTAGCAAGTAGTCCTAGTGTAGAAGTCAATAATGTGACCGTTTTAGAGGCAGCACTTTCCAGATGTTAAATCTCAGTTTTGAGATGATGAGAAAGCGTGGGGTCTTTCACCAGCTCCTAGAAGACAAACCTAAGAGTTATTGTTTTGACTTGGACAGAGATTTCATTTTGTGCTATCTTGAACAGATGAAAGTTTTCCCAGCCTTACACAACTTCAGCTTTTTGTTGTTTTTAAAATAAGAAATTTCAAAGAAAAATAGGTTTCTAATGAAGAACAAAAGGATCCAAGAATGAACAGCACAGAAGTTCAACCTGTCTCCAGAGAGTTGCCTAAAGCAAGGAAGTCAGCAGGGACACAGGGAGGTGAATTTTTGCAAGGAAAGGAATGATCTTAGAAACATGAAATTGCTGAGAGTTAATCCAGCTGAAAGTTCATGTCCCAGTCAATTTATTTCCAGTCTTCCCTAAGAAAAAGAGCAGGTGCCCATCTTGCTGGTACCTGGTGCCTCTGTGTGGGTAATGCTCAGAGTGAGGTGGCAGGTGGGACTGGCTGGTGGCACTATGGCTCATGTGGGAGACTGTCTTACATTCATTAAATCAGATTTTTCCAAAGAGCAGCACGTGCAGCTGACAGCAGACCTGGATCAAGGGCATTCTCCCAGACTGACAAACAATGACACGGTGTCTGTGCTTTGCTGGACACATTTGGGTGTACAACTATCAAGAAAATGCTCTTGGATTCAGGATGGGAAACAGCAAGTAGCTTTCTCTGTGTTTACCAGACAGCACGGGATGAAAGACAACTAATAATATATCAGCAGAAAAAAATGCATTTATTGCACAACACGATTTAGGCTAAATTTGTCCTGAATCTGAAATTAACCATGAAAAGCAAACATAAGAGAATAAAACCAGTTCTAGTATGAGGGCCCTTCTCCCACAGGCACAAAGATGGAAAATGTGAAGAACTATCCATTGCTGCACCCATCCACTCGGAAATGTTTCACTGACCCAGACAGCCCAGGAGGTGTTTAACTGACTCTGCTCTTTCAGCAAATGGATAATTGATGGGTTATTTATAAATGACATTCTCATGGTTGGTTGGAGTGCCAAGGAAGTGTGTCTGAAGTGATGGCTGGAGGCACTAGAGGGCTCTGGTCCCTTTGCAGATCTGCTCTGGTAGATGGAGCAGAAGTGCATGTGGCCTCCTGGAGGTGCTGGGCAGACACATCATCAGGGGTGTCTTCTTGGCCAGTTTTACTGTCCTGGCAAGAACAGATTTTTTCACAGCCAGGACAGAAACCTGCTGAGCACAGACTAGCCAGCTCCTGTGTGCTGACCTCCCTGCTCTGTGGCATCCCCCAGCTGGCAAGTGTTTGCTCTGCTGAATTCTCTCACTTCCATCACCAGCATTTTTCACTTCTTTTCTTGCTTATAATTTAGCCTCTATTCAGAGCATTGCTTTGTTACTGCTGTTTCTTTTCTCTGGTGCACAAAATTCCCTCTTATTGTTTGTGCTTGCCTTTCTATCTGGAGCATTATTGTGCTTGCAAGGACTGTTGTGAAATCCTGCAGTTTTCATGAATTAAATGAAGCAGTGGGAAAACAAACAGATCCAGGAGTCTCCCAGCATTTGCCTGGCTTACAGCATTGCTTGGGCTTTTCACTTCACTGTGGACATGGAGAGACTCAAGCTCCCTAGGAGAGCAAAGACCACCCCCACCTTTCTTTTTGGGGAACTCACATGGGGTAAAGCGTGGAAGGCTGCAGGGTACGGATATCAAGGACTTGAGAAGCCTCCAAGACATACAAAGGCAGAAATAAAGAGAATGGAGGTGAGGTATGTGGAGTGACACAAGCACAGTGTGGGAAGGATCTATCTGCATTTGAAAATGGCAAAGAATGAAATGCAGGGACATTGTACAGCACTCTTCACCTGAAACCCCAGTTCTGAAAGGCTTTTATGGGCTTTACCCCATCCCAGGATTTTCTGATGATTCTAATAGATGGTCCACATGGCAACTTCCTGAAAACCACAGATTACCAGTGATAATCAAGTTGGCTCAAATTCTTCATGTCAGATGTAGATTTTTTAAAATCAGAAAGTAGAATTTCACATCAGAGAACTGTGGTTTGAAATTTGGCATGCAGACAAGCAAATAACTGCTTTGCTGAAGGACTAGATCCTGTGAAATAATATTCATCTGCTTTAATTTTCATGCAGCTGGGTTAAGCCTTGCCTCATTATGTTGCCATTAGGTGCATTAATATTTTTTGACAAAAATACATTAAAATTGTAGATTGATCTTGGTGTGCTGCAGAGACCATGCTGGCTTTCTAAAGTGCCTGGAAATACTTACTGTTTTGATGTGAAAGAAGATGAAAGGAGTGCAAGTCTATTAGACAGATGTCCTGTGTGGTACTATGGCATTTGGTGTATCATGTTTTCAGAGCAGGATTTGGCAGGGGCCATGGTGTGGTGGAAAGAATCCCTATTCAGAAAACTCAGGGTATAGTAACAATAAAAAAACCCACATAAAATGAAAATATGCAAGTTCAAGTGACTAAAAATTTTTACTGGAAGATCTTTTATTTGTGGAAAGCCCTAAACCTGGAAGCAGAGTGTGGACATCATTAATTTCAGCAGCTGTTTGTTCTCCTGTAACCATACAGCCAACATTGAGACTGAAAAACAGCTATTGCTGTTTCACTGTAATAACTGAATTCCAGAAATGTTCTGTTGTAATGTTTTCTGTTGGGGTGCCCTTACTGCCTGGATCTTAGCAAACAGAACAGTAAGCTTTTCCCAGGACAGAGCAGCCTGGGTGCAGAGCAGGCCTGGAAATCAGGGGAAGTTGAGCCTTGCAGAAAGCTCAGCTCTGCATTGTAGTTATGGAGATAAAAAAGCTGAAGTCACGGAAAAGAATTATTATTTCAAAATGTGTTGTTTTGAAGAGAGAGGGCAGATTAGTAATAAACTTTTAAAATTCAACTTTCAGTTAGAAAAAGATGAGCTTGAGCTCAGCCTGATTGCCACCATGGGGGATTTGAGACAGGCTCCTTGAATTCTTGACTCTGAGACCTTTTATTCCTGGCTCTGCTGTACAAACAGCAGTGACTGAGCTTTAAGAGTACTTGTGAGTGGGTTTTAGCTCTCTTGACTTAGCCAAGGGAAGCCAACAAGGACTCAGGCTGCATTTGACTTGCCATTTGAATTACAATTTAGTGAAAGTGTAAGCAGTGCTGGGGTGGTTTCAGACATGAGGCTGATATTCCATGTGGGTCCATGGCTGCTTCCTCACTGTCCTGTGCAGAGCAGCTCTCCCCTCTCATGCTGAGGACATGATTGCACCCTCACTTCATCTCTGGTTTCATTAATCATCTGGAAGCACTTTGTTAGCTGTTTTTCAGGGATGTGACTAAATATGGATCCAGCCTCTCATCTTCATGTAGTGACTATAATGATGTCCTTTAAAGTGCAATTTCTCATTGCAAAAACTCTTTGTCTGGTGGAGTCCTTGTCCTCTGTAATAGCTCAGAGCATCATTTAGGTTTTCTCCTGTTATGATTGTGAACTCCAGCTCAGATGCCTTCAGCATATTATTTACAATATCACTGAGCACTCTGTTCAGTCTGGGGGAAAAACCACAAAAGCCTATTTCTATGACAATCATTGCTCTATTTAATATTTTAAAAATTTACCTGACCAGCTGGGATCAAGGCTAGAATATTTCTAACCTCTCTTTCTCCTGTCAAGTGAAATCAAAGCTGCTGATCTTCACAGGGCTGGCTGCTGATTGAAGTGCAATCACTCCTCATCACAGCAATTTTCAATTCTGGGCTTCTGCAAGCCAAGACCCAAAGCTGACCACAGGGCAGGGTAGAACATCCTCATGGAGATGAGCACCAAGTGGCTTTGTCCCTCTGCATCCAGCAGATTACAGGGACAATGCAAGAGGAGCTGATGGACTGAGGGAAGAGCTGTGAGGAATTAATACAAGCCTCAGGTGTGGAGAGGAATTATGGCTTTGTTATTGCTTTGGACTGGGGGTAAAAATATAATTGGGAAACAGGGGTGAAAAGAGAGGGATGCAACATACTTTTACTTGCGGGGTGAAGCATCCTTGCTTTAGATAGGAGGACCCTTTCTGGAGGCAGTAGCTGAACTCCCCAGTCCCAAAAGCTGGTTTTTGCTACCTCCTGGCATCCACTTGGGTGATGGGGACCAGTCTCTGCTGCTGGAGCCCCTTCTCCCCCACTCTGTGCCTGACCTGAACTCCAGAGCCCCCACATTCCAGAGGTGGGCAGGGGGCTGAGGCTTGGAAAGGCAGTGGCAATGCAGAGGGTGTGGTGAGATGGGTGGATTTGTGCAGGGTCAAAGGGGACACTGCCCAGCTGGCACTGAGAGCAGCCTCCCCTGGAGGAGAATTAGCTCCTATCAGAGCTAAGCTTCAACTTAATTATTTTAGCTACACTGGGATAATTCCAATTAGCTCGTCACATCTGATGCTATCTCTCCTGTTCCGCTTAGGCAGCATTTGTCCTGATTTTTTTTTTGCTCTTGTGCTGGAGTTTGCCATGACTGCAAGATTCATCCTTTCTCCAGGTTCTTTGTATTTATACTCTGAATCTCATTGTTTATCAGATTGTTCAGGATATTGAAACAATTTATGGGAAGCAGTTTCCTTTTGATGAAATTGCATCTGTGGTGCAGAAGCTGGATGCAATTCTTTGCCTGTCTTTTCTCACCAACTCTCAGCTGGCTACATCCTCTCAGATGATTCCAAACTTTCTCAGAGTCCTGTTGCTCCCTTTCCCCTTGGTGCTCCCTTTTCAGCTGCATATCTGCAGTGCCACATGTGAGATGGAGCTAATGTACAGGCAGTATCTCTTCATTTGGGGGAGTGCTTTGAAAATGAGGGTGATCAAAAAAAGACAATTTCTGTGAGCTTTGGTGAAAGCGACCTGTTCTTCTGGAATAAGACATATTTAAAAACTTTACCCAAAAATATTAACTTGTGCTCAGGGTTTACTCACAGTGCAAGTGATGGGAGAAGTAGCCTTCCCTTGAGAAGCTGATAGTGGCAGAAGGGCCTAGTGGATGCATTCTGTGCTCAGGAATGGTGCTGCTGACTGCCCAAACTCTGGTTTGTACAAAAGTTAAAAGAAAAAACAAAATCCCACTTTACTTTTTTCCCTTCTCCATACCATTTAAGAATCTAGGATAACTGTCTATCTCCCCTTTGTCTTCTTTATTTTTTTTTTTAATTGAGTTGAAATTCTAGGGTGATGCTTGAAGATGTCATTTTTAAAAAATATTTTTAATATGTGTTAGATATATAATTACAGGAATTAAACCATTCTGCCATTCCTGTCTTGCTCCAAGGGGCCAGTTTTCACACAGATGGCTATGACTTATTTACCCCACAAAAGGGTGCTCTGCAGAAGCATCTGAATTTCATCAAGAACAGGAACTCTGCCCACATCAGACTGGAGACCTCTGCTCACTGGCAGTTGTTTTTTGTTGGTTTTAGCCTAAGCAATCTCCCAAGTGATTGGAAATGTCAGAGAGGTGTGATAGTGTGATCTGAAGGATTGTCTCTGTTCAATATCAAAGCAAACTTGTGGTTGTCTTGTAATAATTAAAACTGTTAGCTCAGCTAATCGATATGTCTCAGTTTAGCTAAGTCTTGCTCAACTTCAGACTTTCTCTTTAATTAAACTTGCTTCAGTGACCTTTTATCCCCTTGCTTGCATCAATAATGCCATCCTTTGCATATATTAATGTCATAGGAAGGATGCACTCAAGCCAGCTGTATGGAAATCTTGATTGAACAATTTTATGAGGAAATGACAGGAAGGTTCACGATGTACTTGCAAGAGAACAGCAGATGCAGCTAGGAGAAACTATTTCTACTTCAAGTCCTTCACAGGAACTAGGTTGTTGGTCATGAGTGACCTCATTCCCAATCTTGTCATTCCTTACACCCTGATTCCATGGGGTTTGCTCCTCTGTTATGGGTCAGCTGGGATTCCACCCCTATAAGCCATGTTCTGGATGTGCAGGATCCAAGACCATGCATGATTACAGTGAACCAGGTCTGTATCCAGAACCCCATGGAAGGTGATCTACCAGATCACCAGCCTTCTCTGACACGTCCCTTCTCTTCTGCTGCCTCTGGGAATTGCCCAGATTTACAGACTGGGAATTTACCTGTTTAATTCTTTGCCCTGCTTGAAATTGGATCAATCAGGAAAACCTGTGCTCTGACTGTAGCAAATTTACATGCTAAAGGCTCCCATAGTCAGAGGCTGAGTAATACAGATGACATTTTGTCTGGTTGTGGATTTGCAGCCTCTGTTGGTACAGGCCACCTGAGATCTCTTGGCATCCATTTGCCTGTCTCATTTCCTCTACCTAGTAAACACAGGTTAATCTTTCTTGAATGCACAGCTGGAGAATTTCAAAAGGAAATAAGTCTGCTTTGTGGGAGCCAGCACAAAAATCCCAGCCCTGCATGCTGACTCAGTTCAGAGGGTCTTAATAAAACTGGTGGGGCTTTGGGGCAGAGCTAGGAGCCAGCCAGCCCAGTGCTGGATTGGGCCCTTGGCTAGTAGGCAAACTCATCACCCTGTGATTCATCCTGAAATGGGGAAAACAGCTGAACTTTCATATGACAGGAGAGTGGGCAGCTTTGAATTGTTAAAAATCACTGCACGTGAAGCCAAGTGAATGTGCTCACTTCATACACCCCCTGCCAGTCTGTTCCCCAGCCTTGTGCTGCTAAAGGTCACTGGGTATTTTGTAAAACTTACAAAAATCTTGCTCTGTTGTGTTTTTCTTCCAAGCTCCTCTACTGTCATTGCAAAGCCCAGCTGGGGGAGCCTGCCCAGGAGCTGGTTATAATTCCTCTGTGCCATCTCTCTCCTCGTGGTGCAGGGAAGCATGAGTGGAGCTGTGCATGGATCTGTCTGGCTCTGCTTTATGGCCACAGCTGGGGCTTAGATCCACTTCTGTCCTATGCTGGAACAAAATGAGAAATACACAGATATTTCTGAGAGCCAGGGAGAGGGGATGGCCAACTCCAGAATGGCTAAAGAGGCTGGTGAGCGGGATGTGAACCCAAAATGAGCAACATCTTACTGACTTCTCTAAAGCAGGATGTTTCTGCTTGGAGTAAAGTGGTGCTTCTCTCTTCCTTTCTTTCTTCTGCTGCTGCTCATGCTGCCTGACAGCAACCACCAATGTCAGGGAGAAGACCCTGTTCTGGAGGCTTTATTGCAAAGATGATTTTGCAAAATGGCACAGGGCACATTGTCTGCAAAAGGTTGTCTTGTTTTGTCTACCTGACTTGCTATCCAGGGTGTCCTAGTCCCTCTATTTTAAGATACACCTGAATGCCCTGTTATGTGTTTTTTGGCTGTTTAGAATTCACCTCCTCCATTGAAAGGTGCATACAATCACCCATGGGCTGTGTTCCTCTTTCTAGAGGCTCTTGCTATGAGCTGTGCTAAAGATTTAAGAATGTTTAAAGCTAAGGGTAAAACTCAGACATCCAAAAAAAAATTCTTAAGACATGATTATTACTTATTTCTTATTAGAAGTCCATAAGGTATGTAAGTAAGCAATTATTTAGCATGCACTTAGTAAGTATTATTACTTACTAATACTAATTACTATTACCAATTAGTTAGGAAGCAATTAGTTAATTGCCCCTTATAAGCAGCAGGGTGTTTGACATTGAGCAGTGACCCACTAGCATTCCTGCCTTTCCCACAGCATCCTCAGCTCTCAAAAAGCAAAAGTATTTTCCTTTTTGTAGAGTTTGGCAAAATGCTCATCTCTAAGAATTTACCAATGTTGCTGATATTTTTGACAGAATAGGAAACCTTGATGTTCCCACCTATGGAAAATAATTCCCAGCTAATGGTCACAGGTGTAAATAGGATGCAGAGTTTCTCCCAGGGTATTTCATGCCACAATTAAATGTTTTTGAGCCATGAAGAATCTGCATTCAGCTAGAAAGAGCACTGCATGCTCCCCTGGGACAGCACAGGCTGTGACCATCCCAATTCATTCTTGGAACAAGCCTTCTTCACCCCACTGAGCCAAGGGCTCACCTCCCAGCCAGGCTCTGTGCCAGCAGAGAAACTCAGGGGTCCAGGGCTGCTCCCTCCCTGCCAGGCTGAGCAGGCACAGGGGTGTGAGCACAGCTTGGATCAGCCGTGGTTGTGCCCCTCTGGGGCTGAGGTTTCACAGCAGCAAGGTCACTCTCTGTTTGCAGCAGTCTCCTGTGCTATTGAGGTGAGATGAAATTCAGGGCAGCTCTGTTCTGCCTTCAGCTTGTTGAAATAAGCCTGAAGGGTGAAAGCCAAATGAAGCAAAGGCAAACAAAATATTTTGCATGAATATTTTTGTGAACTCTTAGGGGGCTGAGGGCAGCATGTCCCACATCCCTAGATAATGGGGCCCTAGGCAATTACAGTGTGAGCACAATCTAAAACCGTGCTGGGTTAGCTCAGCTGAAATATAAAACAAAGAGAGATGAGTAGGGCTACTCTGAAAGCAGAAGGCAGGCTCATTTTTGCATTGGTTTGGGCTGAGCTGTGGTCACTGCTGCTATCTTGCCCTCCTAAATATCTGCATACAAAGGCAGTGTTTAGGGGAAATGCTGTAAGGCTTTTCCTGAGACTCCTCTGTGATGATGATGGGGTGGGCAAAACTGAAATCTGCTGGAGTGATTCTGCTTGATCTCCCACATCTCCTGAACTTGGGCTCAGGTAGGTGTGTAACTGCAGAGTGCACACAGGAGCAGGCACAGCTCAGAGCAAAAGCCCTTTTGACACCAGAGGGAGCAGCCTGGGCGCTGTAGCTCTTGTGTGGGAGAGATGAAATGCTGGCATGTGGAAAAGCAGGTAATGGCCCTGCTGAACAAGCTGGGCATCAATTGCTGGAAGGAAATGGGCTTTCCATTTGCATAAAATATCTTCTTTTCTATGTGTGCCAGTTGGGGGCTGGTAAATCCATGTATTATATTTAGCAAAATTGTATGCTCCTTACCTGGGTCTCTTTTCATTGTCTACCTCCCCTTTTTGACATTAAAATTAAAGCAGAGTAGGATCTTTTATATTACTGAATAGGAAAGCTGTAATTAACTAGTCCATCATGATTACTTTTATACCTGAGATCATTAAAGGTAAGGCAGAGTCGCAGCTGCTCCTGTGATATGCTGCCACGCTATTGAGAGCACAGATACATTTCGAACATTTTCCTAAGAGAGTGCCAGTTTCACTGAAAGTTCCTGCAGCCACAGGCTGCCTTCTAAGCCAGGAGCTTCTATGCTTTCTCTCTATCCCTAATTATTCAACTCTACATCAGTAATTTGGTATTTGATTATAGGGGCTTTTTTGTTTTGCTTTGGATCACGACGTTTTTGCTCTGGATCACCACAAAAATGTATTTGTTGCAATATCACTTCTGCTAATTACAGACTTTAAAAAAAACCCTTTGTTTGTGTCACTACTGAATTAAATGCCCTCTGGTTAGAAGACAGTCTTGACATTTCTGTTCAGTGGAGGCTGTTTGGATTTATTAAGTCATGCAAAACTAATAAAATTAAATAGAAGAAATGAAAAAAATTCACTCCGAAAAGCCCCGCTACTCCTACAACAAGTGGGAGGACTCATAGGATGTGTGGTTAATTTTAGAAGACAGCAGTTTTGTGATCTTTATTATGATCCTTGGAGCTCTTCTGTCTGTGTCTTTCAGTTGCTCTCTTAATATTAAAAAAAGCCCACCTCTGAAGAGCACCAGAGTTTCTTTTTGGCTCAGGGCTGTTTTTAGGGCAGCATGGACAGGATCAGCAAGGGCTCAGCAGTGCACAAAGATGGGCAGCACTGAGGTTCTCTGACACAGGCGGCTGCATTTGCTAATATTGGCCATCAAATGTTAACTAGGTCATAAAAATGTCTGTGAGTTGGCCATAATTAGTCTCCTAATGATCTGCTGTTTCAGTCCCTTCTCCAGTGGCTTCGCAAAGGTTGTGTTTATGAGCACGTGTCAGGGTTAGCAATCATTTTGTTCTGAGTGATGGTAATCGCTGTGGGTATGAAACTGTTCTTCAGTTTTTTAGGGGCTGTTTTGGTCAAACATGTCCTTGTCATTTGGCATGAAATGATGGTGTGCAGAATAGCTTAGGCTATACACAGACAACTACACTGCTCCTCTTGGAGCTAAAGAGCAGTAGGATAGTAGTCAGAGATATTTTTACAGCTCTTTCTTACCGCTGTTCCCCCGGATTTATAAATCATAGCATTTGCTCTTGAACACTTGCAGCTAAATAAAACCCAACACAACAGCTTTCCTGTGCTCTGGAAAGCTGTTCTGAGATTTTTGCAACCTGGCTTAAAAATCTTAGCAGCCAAAAAACCAGAGTGAATGTGGTAGAGACAGCATTTCCTAGGCATAAGGCGGCGTGGGAACGTCTGCAGAGCGAAAGGCAAGGAGCTTTTTATTTCGAGAGGCATTGCACATAAATAAATGTTTGCTAAACAAGCCTTTCCCTGGGCATTACCCCTCCTGCCTCGCACAGGGAGTGGTGTGTGCCTGTTTGCACTGTTCCCTGGTCCCTGGAGCTCTCCCATCCTCCCTCTGAAGGCCTGGCCCTGAAGCTGATTTGCCATGTGGGATTTGCTGTAGCAATGCAGAACAGCTGCCTGCAGCTCTGCCCCTGCTCCCACCTGAGCAAACAGATTTTGTGTGGCCAGAAGGGAAGGGGAGGTCATATGGTGACGCCTCTCGTGAGGTTTGCTGTGGAGCTCATTGTCCCTGGACAGAATGGCTCAACCCCACTGAGGGGTAGCCTGAATTTGAGCACCTGGGCTCAGCTCTGCAATTTGGGCACGAGCCCAAGAGGTGGAATTGGAGCTCACTAACTACTGTTATGAGGAGATCTGTGCAATTTCACAAAGGGCAACTGAGGACAAAGATATTTCCTGTTGTAGATCACTGCTGTGTGCAACATTTTGTTGGTTTTTTTCAAAGTTTTCATATCTACTGAGTGCTTTTCCAGACATAAGGCAGATGTGACAACTCATCCCTCCCCTGCTGCTCCTGCTCCTTGGCTTGGGGCAGCATTGCTCTTGAGCAATTTGAGCCACTCTAGAGGCTGCCCCAAAATCCAGCCTTCTGCACACAGCCTGAGACCAGGCTCTCCTCCTTCCCTCCCTCTCTCTCTCCCTCCCACCTTGCCTCACAGAGGGAGACTTCTGCAAATTGAAATAGCTGGAGATCAAATTGAAGTCCAGTGAAAGTACTGGGGATCTTTCTGCATCCTGCCTGACTCCTGCCTGCTTTGGGCTGTTCCAGGGAACTCATGGTTTCCACTCTCATTGAACCTTTCTTGGCTTGGCCCGTGCAGGGCTGCTGTAACCAGATTTTAATGAAGCATGAGCTTGATTTAGGCAGGGACCATGTCCCTCTGCTCTGGAGCAAGGAGAGGAAACCTTTCTGTGACTGCCTATGCAGCTGAAATGAGCTCCATGTGGAGGAAAAATTAGCACCTGTCCTGCAGAGGAGGGAGAATGGAAAAAAAAAGTTAACTCATTGGCTCATTGAATTCAGTAGATTTTGTTCTTGTGACTGTCTAGATTTGGAGCATGTGTAGATTCCTGAGGGAAAGTAAATTAAACTCTGGAAAAAAAAAATCCATTCTTTAGAATGGCTCATAAAAGTATCTGCTAACAGGAGTGCAATTTCTGCCTTTGTGTCCTCTGGAGCTAAATGATCAGCCATATTATGTGCTGTGCTTCGTTACCCAAGAACATTGCAGCAACGAGCTGGAATAATGAGTGAAAAGCTTCATTCAGAGGGTAGCTGAGCTCCTCAGAGCTTCAAAAGACCAGATTTATTAACGAGAAATACTGAAACATCCTTATTTAAGAAACTTATATCTTTTAGGATGGTTCTGAAAATTACAGTTAAATCAGCTGAGATGTCAGACATAAAAAGAGACTGTATGATTCCCACTAATACCCTCTGAACTGTGTCTGTCTTGGCTGCCCTTCCTGGCAATCAGCATTTCACAGTTCTCATTTCCAAACAGCCAGCTTTGACTTTATGTGGGAGATGTCTTCACTAGCAGTGGGAGCAGAAAAGACTTGTCATTCTAGCAGCAAAATGTAAAGAATGTAATCAACTTTGCAAGCTTTAAAATCCTCTCTGGATGGGTGAGATGGTAGTACCCATTAAACTGTTCTCATCTCTCTTAGCCTCTCAACATTGGTTTTTGAGCACCATGTAATACACAAGAACAAGAACAACATCCATTTCCACGAGGCTGCCAGGCTGCTTTTCTCATGTGAGCTATTGTGTACAGAAAGATTCAGTTTGCCCTTATCCCCTGTGTCGTCTCTGAGCCAAAATATTGGCATCAGTTTTCAAAAAATACTTTTTATCTTTGCAGAAATTAATTTATATGTATCTTTAAATGAATTCTTGTAAATCATCTTTCATGCAAGACTTTGAAGCATATCATGAGCTAACTGGCTTTGTTCCCCTTCTTCAGACAAAATGACATTAAGAAACTTCAGGCTTCACACTGACAGATCTTGTGACATTTGTGCTCTCTCACAGAGCATTGTGGACATAATTTTGTCCCTTCTGGGATTAGTTCTACTGTACCAAATCACTCAAAGATTATCACTTGTACCTTGTGTCCAGTATGACTTCTAATTCCCTGGTCTATAATTCCCACAAAGTACCTGACTAACTTCTGAGGTATTCTGTATAACATTGTTCTAACTCCTCAAAGCGATTCAGCAAGCCTTGCTGCCTTCACAGTATTAATGTTCCCTCAATGTTGCATTCTGATGATAAACCCTACTTTAAATAAATAAGCTCACAACACTGAGTATTCATTTTGATCATTCTAATACTGATGTCCCCCGCATTAATATGAATGAGCAGGATTAGCATGGCAAAATTTGCAATTTCTTTAAGTGCTGGAAATCTGAGTCAGATTAAAGTGTTAAAATTTTGCCTTGGCTTGTTCATCCTTAAAGGGTTTTTATTCTAAGTTATAGCCAAGCATATAAATGCAGTAAAAAGCCAAGAGTGTGAAATATATAATGAAAATTTAAACTTCTAAATTAAGTCAGAGATGTGATAATTTGCTGGCATTTTTTATTCTTATTTTCCCAAAAGTTTGAATTCGGGGTTGTTGGTGGGGAAAGTTGTTTAGATTTTGTAAATTTTGTTAATGATTTTGCACTTTTTTTTGTTTTAATTGAAACAAGTGTCAGGAACTGGCAGGATTCAGAGTGTGAGATGCATGAGGGTGGTTCAGCCTGGAGATAAGGAGATGGAGCAGAAACTCATTTCCACTTTTACCTACCTGAAGTGTGGCATAAGGAAAGAGGAGCAAGATTCATCTGGAAATACAAACTGAAGGGCCATGAAGCATCTTCTCACCTCATTCATTTCGTGTTTCTATGAATTAAACAGGTATTTGTGGCTCTAGATGTCCTTCTACAAAGCGTCAGGAATGACAAATTGTCTGTGTCCCAAAGGCAGTGGGAAGGAGGAGGTACTGGATGTGCTGCTCACAGCCAGACAGTGGGAAGGAGGATGTGCTGGGTGTGCTGTTCACAGCCAGACTGTGCTGGGGACAGGGCATTTGTGGTCTGTGAGTTTCTCCATTTCAGCCTGCAGAACAACTCCTGCAAGAACTTGGACTTCCATGAGTGTCTTGCTTTCGTGGCTTGTGCATCCATTCAGATTATAAACCCCTTCTCAAAAGGAAACATCAGTCAAACTGCTGGAGACTGAAGTGACAAATGGTATTTCTTGCTTTTTCTCTTTAAAACATCCTTCTTTAAAACTCCAAGCAGCTGCAGTCTCCTTGCCCAAGCAACTTAATTGTCAATTCTCTGGTGAGCCAAGCTGTCCTCTTTAGGTCATTGCAATGAGGAAACAGCTTTGTCAGAGCATCATCCCTCCCAGGTGAGTGCCATGGCATTGACAGCTGTGTGCATCACTGCTCTTCCCACTGCCCTGACTGATTTACCAGGGGTTTCTCTGGCACTCGGGAGTTAATGCATATGGAGCTGGAAATTAGAAGATATCACAAACTGTATTTGCTCCCAGAACTCTCCTTTGGTTGATTTGCTCTCTTCTACCTTTGAGTATACATTAACTTTTGTTATCAAATATACATCAAAGCATTGTGTGTTGTTACCACCCACAGATATTCCCTATCATTATTAAACAAATGAGATGCAATTGCTGATTGAAGTTAGTGAGAGTTTCCTAGCTGGAGAGAAAGCAGGGGGGAAAGACTCGAAGTCTCTCCTCTTTTTGGGTCTTGGTTACTGTGCTAGGGACAGTGGATAATTAGGATATGGATTTCCTTGACATCCCATCTCAGACTGTGCTGTCAGAGCACACATCTCCCTTGGGGTCTGCAGTAGAAGCAGAAGCACAGAGGCAGATGCTGGCTCTGCCAGAAGAGCTGGCTCTGCAGCAGGCTGGCTCTCTGCTCCCTGCCCAGGTGACTTTGACCTTTCACTTGATGTTTTCAAGTTGTGATACTGATTGTCTGCAGTGCTGGGGCTGATCCTGGAGCTGAGGATATGCTGGGGAGCCAGAGCTGTGCCATTTTTCCATGAGGGAGCAGAGTGCAGGGCATTTAAAATGACTTTCAGGGACACTGACTGTGTATCTTGTGTGGATGCTAGTGCCTGCTGCCTCAGCAAGGGGCTGCAGATGCCTTAAATCAATATATTATGATTTCACCCAAACTGTGTCATTTTGACTTTCCACGTGTTTTTGCAGAACCAATTATATGCATATATATATATGAATAAATTCAAGTCCCTAGACTGTTGCTGGGAGCTTAAGCTACTTGGAAATCCTATTTTCAGAAAGAAACAACACAGGAACAAGAAAATTCAGATGCTCAGATCTGTTCTGGCACTTCCAAGGACCAGGACTGTTGGTTCCCACAGGAACAGTTTTGGGAGGCTCTAGGGTGGCACTGCTAACGCAAACCTACTAAACAAGTTTCTCCCTTGCTGATTTTCTCCAGTGCAGGAAGTGCTGCAAGCCTCTTGCCTGCTCCTGGAAGAATCAGCTGCTGAGAATGGCTGCAGTCTTGTAACTCTCCATAGAGAAGTGAAATACTTACAGGTGCCATTAAAATGCTGAAGGCATCAACTATTTGTGATGTTGACCTCCCATGATGTTGTGGTTTGACACTGGCCAAATGCCAGGCACCCATGAAAGCCTTTAGCTCACTCTCTCCTGCTGCAGCTGGGCAGAGAGAGGGAAAACAAAATTAACAAAGGGTTCATGAGTTGAGGTAAGGACTGGGAGAAAACACACTAATTACAAAACAAGGACAGATTTAAAGGTATAGGGTAAATTTATTATTAACAGAGGAGGCTAATGAGAAGCAAAATAAGCCTTTAAAACACCTTCCCCCCACCTTCAGCCCCTCCCTCACCACCCCTGGAAAAACCTGCCGTGTGTGTTTTGATTTCCTTGTGAAATATGTCATCCCAGAGGCATTACCAACCTAATTGGGCCAGCAGCACGTTCATCTTCAGAGCCATCAGACATTGGCTCTGTCAGACATGATGGAAGCTTCTAGAAAATCTCACACAAGTCACTTCTGTGCCCCTCCACTACCAAAATCCAGGCCATGCCAAATCAACACACGTGATTTTGTAAAAAATACTTTATGCTATTCCAACGTGCAGAGAAATACCAGGCTCCCCATGACAGAGCAGCCCTGCTGCATCCTGGCTGCTGCCTGCTGACAGGAACCTCTGTGTTTGAAGGTTCCCTGGCAACCAAGGTGGCATATCTGGTCCCCTTCCCTTTTTAATATCAAGTTAGCTTTGTGGTTGGGAATGCTGGGCAATGCACAACGTGAGGCATCAATGGGTGAGTCAGTGGGATTTATTTGCTTGCTGTAGTGGCAGGGGGCTCAGTCTGCAGGCACTGGGAGGTTTCTCCAGTTTCTTTCATGATGGGTCAGAGTTAAGCCCTGGCTTTCTCTGGCATTTGGGGGCTGGGGGTCTCCAGTGATGGTCCAGCTAGGAGGTGGTTTTGTGCTTACAGCCCATGCAGTGAGCAGCCAGGCATCTGTAAAGATTTCGGAGGGATGGGGATACAGCAAAGATCCTGCATTGCCTCTGGGCTGATGTTTGCAATCTGTGACTGGCAGAAATCCCATGGGACAAAATCCTCCCTTTTTCAGGGGAGAATAACCCCACTGCAGAGGAGGTAATGTTGACCCTGTGCCTCCATCCCTCCTTCCCTCTCTGCTGACTCAGCCATGCCAGACTGTCCCCACATTTCCAGGCAAAAGGCACGAAAAGCAAATTTGCAGTTACTGTGGGGACAAGCCAAGCCTGCAGCAATGCAGATTTACCAGTCAGGTTGGCAGGGAAGCCCCCAAACCCTTGAGTCTGTTAGAAAAGTCTCTCCATGTCCTCAGGAGGATCCATAATCATGAGGAAGGCTTTGCTGGTGGAAGCCCAGCTTCCCAGAGACTGATGTCTCTGAGTTTGGCAGGTTGTTCCCCCTCTCCCCTTGTCAGGACAGCCATAACCTCGACTGCTTGTTATGAGGAGTGTGTGCGTGACCACACAACCAGAAAAAGGCAATTTGGGATGCTGTTATTCAGGCAGCACTGTGTGAACTCAGGAAATTGGACCATGGGGTGAGAAAGCAAAGCTCTCGCTCAGTGGGAAGCAATGGGGAATACAGCTTAAGGAAAGAGGAAAAAACAGGTAAAGAGTCTGTTATTTCCTGGCACTGAATTCCTGCTGAAGAAGCACAGCTGAGAGCATGCAAAATGGTCACAACCAGGTGCAAAAACTTGCCACTTTGCTTTTCTGGACACTGCCTAATTCACTAATGACATGAGGGTGAGGAAAGCACTCTGCTGTTCCCAAAGCTGAGATGGGTTTTGTGATGCTTGATTGTAATTTTCAACTGCTCTAAATATTAGTGATATTTGGAGGTAAGATTGTAACATTTTTCAGTAGAGGGTTTTTAGACAGCAAGCTGTGAAAAATAGCATATTATTAACTTGGAACTAATATGAATTGACAATCAGATAAAATTTGCCAAACCCTGGAATTTATGAGCATTGCTAAAACAAATGCAAGCTGGAAGCACCCTTGAGAATTGCAGTTATGCTGCCACCCTCCCCTTCTTGGAAGAGCTGTGTGTGCCTGGCTATTGCAGCAGTTCAGTAGAGGAATAAATTGCCATTTTGATGCTGCACTGACATCTGAGGAAGAAGTGAAACAGGGTGCTGAAGGTGCCCAAGGGCAGGGAAAGCAGGAGAAATGCGAAGTGGAATGCAAAATGCTGGGTAACATGTTCTGGTGTCTGTAGGTGCTTTGCTGTACTTTTTCCTCCTAATCAAGGCTGTTGTTAGTTTGCTTCAGGCTGGGATTGAGAGTTTGTGTTATATGAAGGGGAGACTGAATTTCTCTGGATTATAGCATATAATGTGAGTGGAGAATATGCAAGGTCACACAGGGGCACTGCAGCAGAAACCAGGATAAAACTGTGGTCTCCTCAATCCCAGCACTACTCCCAGCAGCAAGGGCACAGAGATTTTCAAGTCAATTGAAATTTTCCAGATGCTTAGGCACTGGGCTTCATAGCATGAAGAGTTTCTACACCCCCAGTATAAGCAGTGTGAAGCTCAAAGGAACAGCAGCCTGAGCCATCTCCCTTTCTTACTGTGCTTAACAGCAGTAAAAACCTCACAGCAAGAAAAGGGATTTGCATGATGAAACATTAAACAGCTCCAGTCCTTCACCTGGAGGGGTACTCTGGATTGTAATGAGATCTAAATTTTAAAAATCTGGTTTATACTTAAGTTTAATTTTAATTAAAATACACTTTTCAGATTTCTACTGATAACTCTCAGGTGGATCATGAAACCCTGGAAAGGGCACTCATTTTGAGCACTTTTATATTTGTTAATCATACTGGCAGTTTCTCCCAGGTTGTTATTGAATGAGTTCATAAAAGTAACCACCTACATGAATGTGGGATCTAAATCTCATCTGCTGGAGAGACTGGAAAAAATATTCCTGATCAGAATGGGAACAGCACTGGGCAGGTAGAGGGACTGCTGCTCTGGGAAGCACATTGCTCAATGCCTGCTCACAGGTAATGATTTTGCTGCCAGGGCTTTTTGGATTAGATGTATGAAATCAATCAATGTATGTGATGCTGGCAAGAATTTTAGTCTGAGTATGATCACCCAGAAGTGATTTTGCTATGTGTCATTCTGTGGGTTTTCAGAGGTGCTTTTTAGAGGTAGGAATTTATTGGTCGCTGTCTGTACAAACTGCATCATCTCTGGTGGGAAGGTTTGCTGGCAAAGCAATCCCAGCAAACTGCCTCTGATGGTGGCTGGTAGAGGTAATAAGCAGATGAGGTAAAGCAGTTAAGGATGGATTCATTTTCCTCCACTACTTATAAATTCATGCCAGCATCCTATAAGGATCTCACACAATTTCAGTTCATGAGCTCACATGACACTTATCACAGAGCCTTTCAGTGTGTCACCAATACATAACACAGGAAGAATAACAGCCCTCTTAATCAGCCATCATTCCACAGGAGCCCAGAGCCTGTCTATTCAACACAGTGCATATATTTTTTTTTTCTGTCTTCAAAACTGCAGAGAATATTGGAAGACCTGTAGGAGACAGACTCCTGTGGAGGAGCAGATTTTTATTCTCAGAGAAGCTGCCCCCAAATTGTCTGAAGTAACTGGCAAAAATAACCTACCCAGTTACACTCTCATCATTGCATTTCAGGAGGATTTCATTAATCTGTGATGTCAGGCTCTAAACATAACACGATTATCAAGACAGAAATTATACCCTATTTCAGATAGTGTCCATTACACTTCTGAATGTAAAATCTAAAGCTGCTGAGAGGTAAGGAACATGTGGCAATTATGTAGTGAATCTCTTTGCTACTGGAAAGATTTTCTTGTTGGGTTTGAGAGGAGATGTTTGTGTAGCTCCTTTGATCTGCAGCTGCTGAGTTGTCTTCAAGTGGGAATAGCCATGGCTAGTTGCTTTAGAATTTCAAGAAGCATTTGATCCAGAAAGGTACCAGAGATAAATTCTCTGCTTCAAAGTGTAGATAATGCATCACATGCATTAGGAGACACCAGTGCTGTTCCCTGAAGGATTAGGCAAGGCTATCAGAACATCATCCGGGAATTTGAAAACAGGCATTGAAACGTATTTGTTCTGTCACTTTTGAGGAATATTTGATGAAGCTTGTTTGATTTGATTGTTTCATTATTGTGTGAGCTCGTTTATCTGATTATGGTATTGGCCACTTTCTTATTGTATTGAATTTTAATAGTCCCAAGATTAATTAGATGTGCATAAAGAGCAGCTGCAAGAGATGTGAACCTTTTGTTATGGATTTTTTTTCCCCTACTGTTTTGAGAAGAAAGAGATGAGAGATAACTGAGTGCAATCAAAGTGCAGTCATGCTCTTGATTAACAACATAATTAGTTAAAAATCTGAAAGTTTTGCAGGGAATATCTGCACTTGATATTTGGGTTCTGAACTGAGGAGAGAAAAAGACCATGTTTGAATTTTTTATTATGCTTTACTATTTATAAATATGATTGAATGCTTTAATAACAAAACTTGTGTGGTTTTTTTTGTTGTTGTTTTTTTTTTTTTTTCAACAGGAAAATCAGTTAATAATCAATAAACAGACAAATGAGGAAGGTATGTTGGTTTTGTTACATTAACCCCAGAAGGGAAAGTTTGGTCCCCACACACAACTATTTTGCAGCTACGTTTGCTCTGCTTCTCTTAATGTACACCCACTTCAATGTATGTGCATCAGTTTAATGTTTCATGGAGATGCAGACAGAAAATGGTTTTTTCGTTTTTGGTTTTTTTTTTTTTTTTTGTTTTTGTTTTTGTTTTTGTTTTAATCTGGGGGTCAGTACATTCTCTTTGAAAAATTCAGCTTAGGTGAGTGCTTTCAATAGGAGCAGATAGAGCAGGGATGCTGCACGCAGGAGAGTATGGACCTGGGGTGGAAGTGGCTGGGGATGTAAGGGAGACTGGCGTCTTTTTAGCTAAGGGTTAAAATGTGTACCTTTTCTTTTTTCACAAAAAGCCTATTGTTTTTCTTATTTAGCTGTTAAAATAATGAAGTCTCCCAGGCTAAAACTGGTAGGAAAATAATGAGGTTTTAATGAAGATTTTTCTGATAAATCCTCCTGCTTTAATGAAAACTTTATTACCAATTAACATTTGAAAAGACCTGTTTTCACATTTTATACATTATGTATAAAAAATGAGACAACAAAAGATAAAGAGCATTTTGATGGCTATTATTTGTGAATACTCTGTTTACTTTCCAAAGATAGAGATAGAGAACTGCAAGTGATCTCTTATTCACATTTTATGTAATTATATGCTTTTACTTTCAACTTCTAACAGAATAACCTTTAAAAAGTCCTTTAAGCCTGTGGGATGGCACAAACATGACAGCAACAAACCTTTATGAGCTCACAAAATGTGTATTTGCTATTCTAGAAGTTTATGCTTCCAGATGTAATAATCTCCACTCCGAAATACATCCTGTATAAAACTCTGAATTCCGTTGGTGCATCTGCAAGTTTGCCGTGCTTTCCTTACAACCACCTGCCAGTTTTAACTTACCAAATTCCACTTAGCAGAACAGCTGAGAATTATAAAAAATAGTAGACTAGAAAGCTAGCAAGCTTATTTTGTCATGCAAGGGAAACTATTATTTTCAACATCTGGAGAAAATCCCTCTCGGCTATAATTACTTCCTCAAAAATTTTGATAGTTTTTTTTTTTTAAATGAAAAGTAGTTTGATTTGTTGTTATTGTCGTTGTTGCTGTTCCATACATTTTCAGTGCCCATAAATCCCAAGAGGTTTCTTGGGGGACAGATCCATCCTTTTCCAGCAGAGGCTTGGGGAGGACAGGAGCAAGGATTTGGGCTCAGGAAAAGCCACACCAGTTTGATTCTGCTCTGGTTGTTGTTGATGATTTGTTTTGAAGCCTTTTCTCTACCCCAGTGCACTGAAGCACAACACAGAGGGCTTGTCCTATTCATGCTGAATATCTGATAATTAGAAATTAGCTCTGCTTGCATCTCCTTCTTGGTGGGCTCATAAAAATTCCTTTTAGCTCTGAACAGCCCCTCAGTATGCAGAAATTCTTCAGTGCACCATCTGCTCAGGGCTTGTGGACATCTGCAAGTTACCTTTCTGTGGCAGGGATATCTGTGAGCTGAGTGTCTGCAGCATCCTAACTAGCTGAAACATTTCAAAGCTGACTTCTGGTGGGAATGCAAAGGGGATTCTTGCACAGAATGAATGTGTGCAATGAAATAAATTACTGGGACAGACTTGCAACTGTTTACCTTCTGTTAAGCTTGTTGCTACTGAATTAATTTTGGAAACATGGTAATTTCATTCTGCTAAAACTAATGTATGCATGGGATGTGTTTTTAGAGCTTTAAATCATCTGAGAACGCTTACTTTTCTTAATTTATCACCTGCTTTCTAAAAATTTTAATTTGTAGTTTTTCTACTGTGCAATGAAAAACTTACTATTGTAGAGGCTGTCACTCAAAACTTCCTCCATCCCTCTTGTGATGTGCAAAATGAGTTTTCTGTCAATTGTGCTGGTGTAATTCACTGAGACCAATCCTGTCCCAAATCTGATCCTGCAGCTGTAAAGCCTGAGATCCTCCTCTGAATATTCACTACAAATTATCTGATCAGCTGCTAGGCAGCCTCCTGTTAGCAAAACCAGAATGCAGCAACTGTTGGGTGGATTTACAGTTGGCTGCTAAATAGCCTCCTTTTAAAATTGTTGTCCTTAAAAAGTGTAGTCATGTAATGCAGGGGCAGAGCTGAGCTGAGGATGCCCTGACTGTAATGCTCTGAAAGGCCCCTCTTATACTTGCCTTTCGTCAGGCAGAGGGAGCAGATCATTTGAGCTCTCTAATCTGTTGCAGTTGATAGCTGACCTAATTTCTGAGTGCAGAAATGGCTTAGCAGCAATCCCATCTCTTTGATAAAGGAGGTGAATAGAAGTGGTGTGTTGTTGAATGGCCTCTGCCAAGAAGGTCAGCAAGTTCTTAAGGGAAAATGTTTGATGGATGCTACTAAATATATAAGGCTTCTGCCTATTGTTTATTGACAGATTCTAAACTGAAATTATTTTCTCTTAAGCTTGAAGGTCATTTCCAATACGTGTCTTGGCACTAAACTCAAATTGAACGCTAAAAGTGGAATCAAAAATGTTGAAAATCTTCATATGCTGCAATTACAAAAAAAACCCCAAACCAATAAAGGGAGCACATTTAACGAGGTTCACAAATGTCAGCATACAACTTCAGGACATATCCACATCCATGACTAAGACTTTGTGCATGCTCATATTGCACAGCTGATAGACAGAGAGGCAAATTGAGCCTCACTGACATCCTTTATCTATTTAAAGTAATTGCTTCCAATACATTGCAGAGGAAAGCAAAGTGGATGTATAATTAGACATATCCCTTGGTGGAAAGTCAGTCTATAGGCTTGGATGTCTCTTTATTTTTAATGTCCCCAATGCCATCTGGAGGTTATTCTAACCCCCAAAGTAAGACAATTCTAAAAGAGCTTCAATGGGGCTGGGCCCTGAGGTTCAATTATCATGCCTGGTGTCATGTCATAACTCATTAATTTTCAGAAATATAAATTTTAATGTAATACAGCAGGCATAAATATTTTCGCCATTTGATGGGGAGGGATTAGAACACAATGGGAACAAATCTGTACTTGGAGTGGCCTTTTTGGACACATGGGTAAGATGTCTGCTCATTAAGGGAGCAGCCAACTGCTGGCCATGGCTGATTGCACTGCCTTGTGTCTCTGGGAGGTATTTTTCTCTAATTCTACAAGCTGTAAAAATAGTCCCTGTGAGTATGGGTTCAGACTTCCTGCCGCATTTGCACATTCCATTAGTGAAGTAAGAAATTTGCTATTACAGCACAGAAAGTAAAATAGGGTAATGCATTTTGCTTTGATGTATGTGTATACACTTCTAGAGCATGTCCTGCAAAGTTTTCAGTGGCTTTCTCTCTGTGTCTATTCTACTGCCCCTAAATATCCTCTTGTCCTGCTGCCCATTCCAACGATGCTAAATTTAGTCTTACTGTGTTGGATTTGGGAAGTCCCAAAAGACATTTGGAGATTCCCTGCTTCTTGACTCTGTTCCTGATACCTCTAAAAATATGCAGTCTCCTTTCCTCCTGCTTCTGCATCTCCCTGTAGATGCTCAACGCACTCAGCAGTAATGGACATGGGAGAGATGGCCCGAGGGACAGTCCAGGGCGTGTCACTCAGGGGTCTGTACTCAGCCTTCCTGCCCCTTGTGCCTCATGGATGGTGTTTCTAGCAAAGAGCCTGTAGAGCGGCAGCATTCATGGGTCAGCTCACCTTCCCTTCCAATGAGACTGGTGACTTGGAAAGCCCTTATTGAGAGTGATCATGCGTTCGGCAAGATGGATGGAGAAATTCTTGCTATGCATAATACATGTTCCCTCCCAAGGACAAAGCCTAAAGTAATTCTAGTAGGATGCCAGTGATGAAGATGTGATGGAAATTCCTACCTTGAATTCAGACCCACAGTGCTATTTAGCAGCTGGAAGAGGGAAGGCTGGAATTTCCTGGTGGATGTTATGCTGAGTGCTGCCAGGATGGGGTTTGGGGGGCGAGATAACTATAGTGCCTCAGCTGGCTGTGTGACTGGATTCATCCCTCTTGGGACCTGCATCAACCTTCTGTGGTGTTGTTCAGTGGCTGTACCCAAGTTTACCAAAACCTATTTCCTCTTATAGGCAGACTTTGAAAAAGTGAAGGGACAATCATAACCAGACATCTGTAAAAACTTTCTCATGAGCAATGTAATACTTGAGTAGTCTGAGGAGGTGGTTAAGGACAGATGAGATGTCATAGGCATGGTTCAGCTCTTCCTGCCCTAGGCAAGAAAATGTATGAGCTGGACCTGTGAGGTGCCTCCCAGCCCTGTTTCCTGGCATTCTGCAGGTCTGTCCTTTAGGCTCACATGGCGCTGCTGGTGTTCCCTGGTGATCTCTCAGCCTCAGGGCCCCTCACTCTGCTCAGCACAAGAGCACTTGAGAGCTGCATGGCACGCTCAGCCCGAGGGGTCTGCCTGGGTCAGAGATGCCTTTCAAGAGTAAACCAGGAGGAATTTTCCACACAAATAACATGCCCAGGACTGAGCAGCTGGTAGCCCTGTGTCCCTCAGCACAGGATTAAAAGCTGCCTTTGCAGTGCTCATGCAGCAGGGCAGGCTGGGGGGCTATAAGAGCAATAGGGTCTCACAGTTCCCAACCCACTGAAAGGCAGCGTTTGAGGATGGCAGGCAGGATGGCATTTGTCTCATCCCACGCCCAAAGAGCACTCTGTGGGACAAGAAGAGCACAGTGAGATGCATCACCTTTTTTCAGAAAAACTGCAGGAGCCACAAACTGGCTGCTTTTCTTTGTGTTCAGTCACCAGGATGAACAACTCACTCAGATGTCAGCTTTTATCCCCAGAGTGGCTTGCCAGCCTGTGAATGGAATTGCTGATTTACTCCCACACAAGAGTATGAGTTCCTGTGCCACAGAGTGTCAATGAGCACTAATTAGCCCAGTTTATGTGCAGTGACTTTGATGCCAAAGCCCATTTCCTTTGTCCTTTATAAATCCTCTTCACGTTGCCAGGACTCCTAGTCAGGGCTCTGGTCATCCTGCCACAGCCCCACCAAAAGGGAGAGTCCCTCCAAGCTCTGCCATTGTTGCCTGCCACATGGAGTTAGTAACTGCCCTTCTATCACCCCAGCTTAGAAAGCCTTTTTGCTTGTCTTCATAACCTCTATTGCAATAGAAATACACATTCACTGTCCCCACCACCGTGGAAAGAGTTATAACTGGGTTGTTGAGAAATGCTGCACACATGGTTGGGTTGTAATGCAAGAAAACTGCTCTTTCCAGGCTGTTTGAATTTCATACTTTGTGAATTGCTGTGCTGGAGACAAGGCTTGTGTGCAATCTGACATCTGGCTACAGGTAGTTTCCAAAGAGATTTCTGACTTGGGTCAGGAAAGCTCTTCGGTTCTCTGCTCTTTTTCTGGTGTCTGTTTTAGTGGACTTCAGGGTGCAGATGTAATTTCTTTTTTCTATTCTATTCTATTCTATTCTATTCTATTCTATTCTATTCTATTCTATTCTATTCTATTCTATTCTATTCTTCTCCCTTGGCCATCAGTATTGCCAGAAGTAAAATAGTTTTTTGATGAAAACACTGATCTGAGGCAGACATGCTAAGACCAATGTCAGGCTGCTGCTGGCACCTAGATTCAATTTTACCTTCTATGAAATACAGTTTTCATAAAATGCTCCATGACTTCTCTGAGCTGTTTCAATTATCTTAAATCAGTTTTGAAAAAAATATTTCATAATCTTCAGTCAGTCAATTTTCTTGACTTTTTGACCCTTAAATGCAATCTGTTGTATCCAAATTAGTTGGCACAGAACAAAAATACAATACTGGCAAATTAGCTGCCTTATAGAAGCAGTGGGCAAAATTCCTGCTCGCAGTACAAATCTGGAGCAAATTTAGTGGCTTTATGCCAGATCTGAACTGAAAGCAAAAGGGGGCTGTTTATTTTGATGCCAAATTATATATAAATGTTGTACAAATTGTGTCCTTACAAGAACATCACTCTTTCTAACGACACAAATATTTACATGATGACTGTATAGCAGAGAAACTGTGGCACTAAACTTTCAGGCATTTGTACTGGAACAGCCACTTAACCTGCTTTGATTCTAAGTGATGCTGCCCTTGTAAGTCTTTGCACTTCACTGTTTTTATGGCCAACTTGTCATTTTTGTAGATAGCTATAAATATGACCATAATGTATCTACAAGGACACAGTAATTAAATATATAATTAATTTTAAGACTGTGCAGCTTAAAGTTCTGTTCAGATTGTAGGTGATGTGATATTACATTTCAATGCTGCTTTCACTAAAGATATTACAAGGGAAAAAATCACTGAAAAGCCTCTAGCTACCTATTGGGAGAGGAGGTGTGAATTTTATTGTCCATCTAATTACTTGGCTGAAGACTCTGAGATTTAAAATCCCATTTCCCACCCCAGCAGGGATGTTAGATATTGTTTTCTGGCCCAAATCCAAGCCAAAGAGTGAGTTTCTGCATACCAACATGCCCCTGCTGCTACAGCTGAATGTGCTTCTTGCTGGTTTCTCCTGAAAATGTGGTGTAGTGTTGCTTTTGCTGTCTGCTCCAAAGGCAGGTGATGTGACAGAGTGCCTGAGCAATATAATGAGTGATGTTTTGCCAGTCCTCAGAGTCTCTGCCAGGGAGCCCTGGTAGGTGCAGATTGGTAGCCTGAGGGTCTGTAACTCCACCAAGCCATTACTGAACTGTTGTGGTCACTGGGAGCCAAAGTGAACCCAATGTGCAAGGGTGGGATGCAGCTCAGAGCGGGCTGTGAGATTCTGTATTGTCCAACAAACTCCAAAATCCTCTGGAAAAGCTCTGTATGAAGGAAAATTGCACATTTTAGGGAAAGCCCCTCAAGAATTACTGAGTGAAAAAAAAGCCATCTTTTAAACCAAATTTATTAATTGTCTCGAAGACAAAATGTGGGGAATGGCAGTGTCAGCTGTGTGAGTGCTATTTGGGCAGCTCTTCTCCAGTTTCATCCATGGACCAGGTGGTGTACACAAGGGGAGAAACCTGTGAGGAACAATGGTGCAGTTACCTTGGAGATCCTTCATCTCAGGGCAAGGCTTACATCTCATCCCTCGTTGTCCACACAAATCTGTGGGATTTGCTGTATAGAGCAGCACAAAATTCCCAGAGATACAAATCTTATTTTGCCTTTTTGCCTGTGTGTGATGCAGGCTTGTCAGGTTAACTGCTGGGACCTGGAAGTCCCATCATGAGGGCTGCATCCACCCTGATGATTCATAAAGAAGCAAATAAAAGATGAAAAATAGTGAACTAGACAACAAGGAATGAGACAATAAGTGTTTCACATTTTCTCTCCAAAGAATTGTAATTTATTGAATATTCAAAGCTCTTAATTAACTATATGAAACAAGCACTCCTTCTCCCCCCTCACCCCCCCTTTTCAATATGGTTTCTGGAGCAAAGCAAAGGTGTGAAGTTGGTCTGGTTCTCCTCAAAGGACCAAGGCAAATTGTGTAAGATACATTTAAATCAATTAATCTTTTCAGATGGGTCGTAGATCATATCATCAATCTATTTGATTCTACAGGCATAATCCTTAACATGCAGCTGTCTTGTGCAATAAGCCAGGGAGATGCTTGGTTGCATTCAAGGGAAATAAATTTAATTACAGACACATCATAGAGTCAAACATTTCCTGACTGTGGAATTCAATGTCTTGTCAGCCTTCCAGCAGAGAACACCATCATCAAACTTTTATATGGAAGTAGACTCTGTCCTGAATTAATATGTACTGGCAAGCACCTTAACTAGAAAACCATTTCCTCTTTTTTTTAATGTTTTTTAATTTAAGGGGTTTTTTTGTCTTCAGTAGAATTGCCCACAGTGTTAAATAAAACCAAGAGTGCAGTTATTATAATGTGTCAGAAAAGAAAGAAATACAAAAACCTACCTGATTCACATGGCCACAGCACCACACTCAAAACACTGAAGGGAGCAGAGGGACTGGAGGTGTGCAGAGGTGCAGCAAAGCCTTCACAACCCATGTGTGTGGCCAGAAATTCAATATCTCGCTGTATTTAAAACCTGGTGGCTCCTTTTGGTGCTGATTGTTACTCAGTAGTTCCACCAAGGACCTCAAATGTGTGCCACTGGGATTTCTGGGACTGGGGCAGAGGGACCAGAATCACCCAGAACATCTGGAGTGCAAAGAGGGGCGAGCACCGTGCTGAGAGGACACCAGGGGCTCCCAGGTGCAGGGACAGCAGCCCTGGTGTCCACTGGGGGCTTGGAGCTCCCTGTGTCCAGTTCAGCCCCTGGTAATGCTGGCTGAGTACATCCAGAGCATCTGGAGTTACTGCAACATGAACAATTCTGTGTTTCTCTTTTATTTACTTGTTCTGGTAACTCAGTGCTGTCCCATCAGCCTCCAGTTCTTTCTGGATTCCTTTAAGAGGAATGAGTGACAGGATTTTTTTACTCTATGGTTTGTTTTTTTTTTATTTTTCACTACTCCAGGTTATACTAAATATTCCATAATTTATAAGGAATATTCTATAGCAGATGCTTTAAAGGAATTTTATGCTTGGAAAATTCAGTGAAAAAGGACAGAAAGAAAATACCTTGAAACCAGTGACGATCCCTTTCAACACTTTCTTACAATATTTCAGTTAGGGATATGTGAGCTTTTATTCTTTAAAGAATTTTAAAAAGTAAGTGTTTTCATTGTTCCTGCAGTGTAAGAATCCATCAGTGAGCAGCAATGGTGAGATGCAGCAGAACTCCAAGGTGCTCACAGAGGCTGGCCAGTGTGGTTTAGTGTTCTCAAAAGAAGGCAGCTGTCCTAGTGTATTATGTATCATAAATTTATAATTGCAGAAAAGTGTTCTCTTAATAGCTTCATTTAGTTCAGAATAAATTTTTAATCTTCACTTTTTACAGGCTTATTGTTATTAAATCAGTTTCACACTAGTTGAGGAGTTTCAGGGCAGCTTTGGCCCCACTTGAGGAAATAACATGCATTTATTCACATAGCAGTTTTACAGTGATTTACCAGATCCCACCAAATATTTAATTTTTCCCATCTTTCATGGTTTGCTTTTAGTTTATTATGTAGAATGTCCCTGGAACTCTAGGCCCCGGGGCTTTTTGAACCCTAACCCTAACCTGAACAGTAAAAACAGTTTTCTGCTGAGGGAGCAGCATTGGGGCTGTGCTCCCCTTGGCATGCCTTTTGTAGTTGCAATGCCGAATCAGTTGCATTTATAATCAAACAAAAATTTTGCTGTTGTCAAGGGCTTTTAGTTGCTTCTACATTGCCCCTTTCTTGTTGCCTGTGTGGATTATATCTGTGTGGGTTTAGTATTTGTTTTTCCTAAGCTGTTCTGCAGCTCTGTCTTGTGGTATATCATTAATCCACAGAGACAGAGAAATTCTGAGCTGAGGAAGAAGAGATCTGACATTTTCCTCCTGCCAGGGAGATGCTCTGAAGTGGAGGCTGGGCGTCTTGAGCTGCAATGCAGGATGTAACCAAAAGTATCTATTCTATGATGACCATCTGTTAAAACCAGGTGGGGCAGTGTTCTTTAATTTTTCCACTACCCACCCATCCTCCAGGGAGATATCTTCTGTTAATTGGCCATGGAGTACCACTGCATGGCTGATAAAATTTCAACATCCCATTGTGAGATGCCCCACACAGGGGGAGGGGCCAAGTATTTCCTACCTAGATAAAAACTGAGATTTGGAACACCAAAGCAGCCTTTTTCCATGGATTCCAGAGGAAAACCAGACTCTTTTACATCATCGCTGGACCTTCAGAGAAAACTGCACTTTCTACAGGAGCACTGCTTCAACTGAACCACATCTGTCACTGCAGGAGGATGCAGCCACCATTTAATCAGACTGCTGCCAACACCCTGACTACTGATGGGGTGTCACGTTGTATTCTGACTCTGTCAGTGTTTTGGGTTTGTTCTTTGTAATACTGTATTTCTATTTTAATTTTTCCTAGTAAAGAACTGTTATTCCTATTGCCATATCTTTGCCTGAGAGCCCCTTAATTTCAAAACTACAATCATTTGGAGAGAGAGGTTTAAATTTTCCATTTCAAGAGAGGCTCCTGCCTTTCTTAGCAGACACCTGTCTTTTAAACCAAAACACTGGGGACAGGCAAATTTGGTTGGGGAGCTCAGTCCAAATCCCAGAGCAGGGCAGGGTGGGGTCACTGCTGCTGAGCTGCCTTGTCCTGCACAGGGGTGAGAGGGTGGCACCTCTTCTGCCACAGCAGCTGAGAAAATCTCATAAAAACACAAGCCCAGAAAGCCAGGGGCAAAGCTCAGGGGAAGAAAAGGATGCATTTTGTCCAGGGTGTAATAAAAAAATTTAAAAAGCTGCATTGCTTTCCCAGCCAGCCTACCAACATTATCTTTTTATATTACATTTTAATTTAAATTGTGGCTGCTTTTTCTAAGCGCCCTTTAAATATGCTTATAATGCAGAGGAAGGGTAGGAAGTAGAGAGAGGTAATTACCTGTTCAACCCTCCACTGGAGTCCCATGCATCATCTGGAAAAATCCGAGCTGAAGTCGGAGGAAAGGACAGCCAGAGCACTGCTTACTGGCTTTCCTGAATATGTAATATATCTGTCAGGTATAATTATTTCAGCTGATATCTTGTTGATTGTATCCCCATGTGTCCTGAGGTGCTGGCAGAGCTGGTGAAGGAGACCAGAATCCCACCTGTGTGTGCTGCCCATGCCGTGCAAGAGAGACAGCCCTGGTTCCTGAGCAGCATCAGGAACCACTGTTTTTAGGTGGCATCTTTATCTGTGTGGGATTTGCCTCTGTCTCTGATAACCTGGGACACCTTGCCAGCAAATTCAACTACTTCCAATTTCTACCATTTATTTTTTTTTTTTACACATTTGGTAGCTTCCCAAGAAGACTTAAGCTTTCATTGATTAAGCCCTCAGCAATATTCATGATACTTTCTGCTATGGAAAAAAATTTTTTACTCAAATTATAGTTTTTAATTTATAAGAAACTAGGTATTATTAATAAAAATAGGTGCTAAACTAGATACTATTTCTGAAAAATAGTTGCTAAGTGTTTCAGTGATGGTTTAAAAGGGTTTTCAAGAGCATCTCAATACAATAATCATTAAATCCATAGAAATATTGTCTGCAGATAGTTTTTGAATTTGCAGTTAATACAGAATTATTGTTCCGAGTTCTAGGTGATGCCTCCATTGTTCTAAGTGCATGAAACTAAAGAGAGCACACATCAAGGTAAGATGTCAGTGTTGCTTTGACTATAATCTGTTTATCTTGAAAACAGCAAGGGTGAGCAGGTCCTGCCATAGCAAGATACTGTCTGACACTGTAGAAGGAAATGACCCTGACTGCTTGGGGACACAAATGCTGGAAGATGGCCCAGAAAATGGACACTGCCCACTGCTGCAGGTCACTCTGTCCCACAGAAATCTGGGTGATGGTACCCTCATGCACCATCTGTAATCTCTGGGGAGGAAAGCTGAGTTATCACAGGTGATTTCAGCCTGACTGACACACAGAGGTCTCAGCTGTCAGTGCTAAAATGTCTTCAAAATATTTGATAATTATAGATGACAATCTCCTAACTGAAAAAGCATTGCATTTGGCACAGGAGAAATCTGGATTTGACCTTCTCCTGATAGGGACAGATATGTTTCTAGGAACTGAAAATGAGTTAGTTTCCTGGGTATAATTAATTCTGGCTGGACTACAAGACCGTCTACACTTGTCTTTGTAATGGAGGGCAGCATGGTAACAGAAGGTGCTGCAGGGTAGGAGATGAAATACAATAAAATTTGGTGGAAACTAAAGCTACTTCACACTGAAAAAGTAGTGCTTTTTTCTGGGGAAAGGGAAATTAACTCTGGGACCAATTTGCAGAGGAGTTGTGGTCAAGTCATTGAAACTGGAAATTTTCCCAAACACAGCCAGATTTATCTCACTGAAATCTGTGCTCTGGGTCCCACAGCTACAGGACTTGTGGCAGAACCTTCTTTAGACAAAACTTATGTTAAAGCAGAAGCAAGAGCTGTGACAAAGGTGGGGGATGGTCTGATGCTGTTTTGCACTGGTGCAGTCCTTGAGAGGAGATCCTTTCTTAGTCCTGGGCTTATTTGGAGTCAGAGGTTTTCATTACAGCTTTGTCTTTATGGATGTTGGGTGCCTCAGAGCCCTGTCTTGTGATGGTGAAATGTAAGCTGGCAGTGCCCAGAGGCCAAACTGACATCTGTCCCCTTTTTTTTTGGCTCCCCAAGAGCCAAGGGAAATCCCTTTATGGCCCAAGTTTGGCAGCTGGGGTTGCAGGGTGTGCCTGGAGCAGGTACAGCACCTGGGACAGACAAGTCTGGCTTCAGGGCTTCATTTTAAAGTAACTTCTCAGAGGTACTTTACAGAGCTCAGGAGGAAAGTGCACCTTTCCAGAACCCAGTACTTTGCTTAGGAACAAACTTTGGAGTGAGATTTCAACTTTGTGTTTGAGGACACTGTGGGTCAGAGCAGATAATCAATGTTTAATTAGATCCAAGTGACAAATGTTCCAGTTATAGTGGCATTGCATTTAGTTGCAGCAGCAGAATTTTGACCCCTAATTTGGAGGAAAATGGGAGAGGTTTGCCTTCAAGATTACTTGGCTAATACACCAGAGTCTGACTGTGAGGCATACTGTTACGTATTTGCTTGTGCTTTAATTATTGCTAATTAGTACCCTGCTCCCCATGTAACAGCACCACTCTCCAGTTTATCCCTGCTGTGTTGGAGAAGCAGCACCAGTTAGTGGCTTTACTGGTAACTGTGCCTCAAAAAGGAAATCTTTGGGGTACACAGACTTGATCTTTTCAGTGTGTTTAACAGGAAACTGTGCCATAGAGAAAATGCAAGGAGAGAAAGCCATGAAACCAGAGATTTGGCTCTAGTGGAGTGGAAATGGAAAAATGTATTTTCAAATGCTGATGAGGCTGCTCCATGACCTTGGAGGAGTTGCAGAGGGTGATGGCAGACACACTGTGCTCCCTCTGGTAGGGAGGAATGAAGAGAACAGTATTTTGCTCTGCAAACCCATTGTTAGGTTGGTCAGTGTGGTGGTGCTCCCAGTACAGCAGGATGGAGAGAGAGCTCCTCTGCCAAGGAGGAACAGCAGGACCCTGACTTGCTCCAGTTGAGTTAGATAGGTCACCCTGTTAAAGGTGTCAGGCTGTGCTTTACACAGGCCCCAAAAAAGCACCAATGCCACTCCTGAAGCCAGAGGCAGCAAAACCCATGGAATCATCACATATTTGGTGACAGCCACACTGCTGGACAGATATCCAGTCACACTCCTGGCTGCACACTGAGCCATCTGCAAGAAAACTGCCTGGCCAGTCTGGGTGGGGACAAGGAGGGATAAAAATGTACCTAAAAGATTTCCCCCCACGCAAAGAGTCACCAGCAAACCCTTGATTATTTGCAAGAATGAATTGCAATCTATTCACATTCTGCTGCATTAAATTAATATGACAGATTAGCTCACAGCAGTGGCCCATTGTGGGGGAAGATGTCTGGAACAGCTTGCTGGGAGCAAAGTTCTCTGAAAGTCCTGCAAAAGGTCGTCCTTTGATTAGCAAAAGGCCATCTTTTGTCTGGTTTTTAGTGGGGTCCTCTTTGTCCATGACATTTTAGCCTAAAGACATGCATTGTGAAATCCTCCTCCTCCATGCTCCATCCTGGAAGTCTCATGGCAACAGAAGAGATGTAAATCAACTCCTATCTTCCCTGCAATGCATCATATGCTTATCCCTCTTCTTGCTAAGCCCTGAGTAGTCTGGAAATTGCTGTGTGTGAAGGAAATGAGGCCTCTGAGATGTAACCAAGCTGTGCTGGTTTCAGGGCAGGGCTTTGCACAGAGATGATTTCCAGTGGTGCAGCAGCAATGGAGAATTATCTGCAAGGCAGTGGATTTGCCAGCTGATGGAGGCTGTAATTAAGCACAGCACCTGCATGTAGAGGCTGCTGAGAGAAACTTCTGAAAATACATTCCAGCAAAGGTTTTTTACACCCATGAGGCAGGAACGCTCTCCTTGCTTCCCTTTAGATTGAGCCTGGCTCTAAGCTGACTGGTGAGCACAGAGGGACTGAGCGAGCAGAGGCCCCATCACTGGTGACTCCACATCTTCCTTGCATGGGGCAGTGGTGGGATTCATCCTCCTGGTCTCTTTTTCTGCTCTGTCTTAGCAGTTGCAGCAATGAGGGGCTCTGCTTTCATCACAGTGGACAAGAGGAGGGCGGAGAGCACTGCTGCAGTTACAGCCCCTTCCACTCCTCCACACCTCTGGAAATGGATCTTTATTAATGCTGTGGTCAGTTATAATGGATTCCTTTTCACTCCCATCACTAAAACAATTCTGGTGACTGATCAGTCACATTATTGCCTCTTAAATTTAGAGCTAATGGATTCCCTATGTTTATATTCTCAGGCTTAGAAAAAGCATCACTCACTGCTGAGCAGAAGCTGCCTCCACCCTCAGCCCTGCTTTTTCTCCACCAGGATGTGGCCTCTCCTCTCTTTTCCTGATCACTTAGGGGCAGATGAAGACATCCATCTCAAGAGTAATGAAACACCGTCCTCTGCTCGCCCCGAGGTGCTGGTAAGAAGAGACACGGGGAGGTGACATTTTTTCTGTTCTGACACCCATGTCCTCCAAGGGCTGTCAGTACCAGCTCAAAGATACACAGGAGGAGCAGAAATCCACCCTGGTTTATGGGCAATCATTAATTAGCCCATAGCAGATGCACTGACACTTTCTATTCTTTGCTTCAAAAGTCATCATTTCCAAATGCAGTAAGAAATTGAAGACAGGTCAGAGAGGTTGCCCCCAGGCAGCCAACCTTGCAAATAGTGATTTATTTTGGCAGGGAAAAGGAGGAGGAATGGAATTTACTCTTGGATGTCTGTGTTTAAGAAGAGGATTTGATTTCCCTATAGCTCCTCCTTATGTTTCTTGGGTTTTAAAACACTTATAAAAGAATAGATAACTAGAACAACAACAAAGAAGGTGCCTTTTAACTTGTTTTCTACAGAAACAGGATTACGATTCAGTGTCCTCTTTCAGCTGAAAGAGTAAAAAAGCCAGTGCCATGCTGCAGCCTCAGAGGGAATAAGGCTAGAATCATATCCAAGTGTTTAATATTTATCAGATGATGGTTTCTTTTCTCATTTGTTTCAAAGAATAGGGCATAAATAAAGGGAAGGGCACATTTATTTTAAAATTTAAGGGACAAGATGTTGAATTTTACATTTCTATAGTAACATATGCATTGGTAATGTGCACATAAGGAGCTTCAAAACAATTATAGCAATCCAATATTAGAGATCAAAAATAAAACAAAGGAGGGGATTCAAGCATGTAATTTGTTCATTGTTCATTTATCAGCTTCAACATGAATATTTTTGTATCTGAGACCTAGACTTGAGGCTGAGTTACACCATGCAGTCATGGAGTCTTCCTTTGAAAGGGGCTGTTTACATTTAAAAACAAACAATAACAACAGTAGCATTCATCTAACTGATCACAGCTGAAGCAAAGCAGTTTTATTTCCAGCAAAAGAAATTTGTTAAGAGAATTAGTGTCTGTCTGAGGCATCAAGCTGTGTGCGATAATGAGATGGGTTATAAATAGTGTCATTAATTCACATGTCCTTCTAACACATGCCACTCCAGTTAATGTACAAATCCCAAATCCCTCAATGCAAAATGCACTGACCTCTTCATTAAAGCATCTGATGGAGGAGCCTGGTTTGCATGTAGCTGCTGCCTGGTGCTCTGGATCAGGAATAATTACAGGGCAGTGTTTTGCTTCTCAGCTAAGAAGCAGAAATATTTCTGTCACCAGAAAATAAGTCTTTCCTCACATCTCATGCTGCCTTTTCCAAGTATTGGGATGTTTTATGGGGCAGCACATCTGCCTGGGCCCTGCAAGAAGAGGCTGCTTTTACAGCAGTGCTGGGATGCTCCTGCTTCCTCTGAAACCTCTGCTTGTCTTGCAGCATCCCTTGAAATCTTGCTGTCAGGGCCCTAAAGTAGAATACACCTTCTTCAACCCTCTGCTTACCCCACTAGCAGAACTTTTTTGGCCAGGAAAGAGTCTCTGCTGATGGCAGCTGGCATTTCTCTCTGAGATCCTGCTGAACGGGGGCACTGCCGACAGCTCCTGCAGACTGGCCCCTTCCCTTGCAGGCAGCCTCTGAGGTTTCTCTCCTGTTGGAAAAGAAACATTTTTAAGGGGAGCAGATGGGTTGCTTGTTGCTCCTGAGGCTCTGCAGAAAGAGCCCAACATTATAAATGTTGCTCAGTGTGCACTGTTACCAGTGAACAGCCTTATACCAGCAGGAAAGGCCAAACAGACCAAATTGTTTTTCATTTTTTCACCATTTTTCTGATAGGCCTCTGAAGAATGGGACAGTGCCTGGGGAGAGCAGTTTTCTTCAACACGTGTGGAGCTTCCAGTGAATCCATTCTGCTTCACCTCTGGGACACTCTGGGGTGTCAATGCCACAGCCATGCACAGCTGGGGCAGCAGCCAAAGGAAAATGCTGTGGCAACCCACAAACTGCACTTTTGTTCTCTGTCAGCATCACATGCAGCCTGAGTAATATTTGTCCTGTTTCCATTTTAAGAGATTGAATGCATTGGGTGTTTTCAGCAGGCAGACAAAACACATCTCTGCAGAATCGTGGCTTTTGTTGGTGACAGTTTCCATGGTGTTGGTGTTCCCTCAGTCTCAGAGTTAGAACAATTTCATTATCTCCAAAGATGGTGTTTAAATTGCCCATCTCATTAATAAATGAGACCCTGGTAATTATGGGCTTTTCTTAATAATCTAATAAGGACACTTCTGTTTTGATGAGGGGAGTTTAATGGTAAAAGCAAGATTTATAATGTGCTTACAGGAACTGGGATCGACAGGAATGCCTTGCCTGGAGATGAATCCCAATTTCTAGGGCAAAGGAGCTACTGTTTTAAATGCATTAAAGTCACCATGTCTCTGAAACACATCAGCATTTGCTTGTGCAGAGACAAAAGGATCAAGCCTGTGTTGGAAGAGCTCCCTGCCCAGGGTTTGTGGGGGATCATTCTGCTCTGAGTCTGCTAGCCAAGCCAAAATGCAATGATGGTATCATGGTATTGACTTACAAATCATGAGATATGTAGAAAATAATATAACTAGTGGTTTGTTTGTTTTTGGTTTGTTTTTTGTTTTTTTTTTTTCTTTCAGGTTTTAAGTCTTCAAAATGCACATACTTAGGCTTTATTCTGAGCCTTTTGGAGAAGCAGAGGAGCTGCTGAGATTCTCCCTGTAATCACCTGCCCCTGTATCTGCAGCTCCATAAATGGTACCAGGTATCAGCAGAGCTTTTGAAATCACAGGGGTTCAGAGCTGGCTTATCCATCTGCAGCAGGGAATGTGTTCCCTGTGTGACAGGGAAATGCTGCTGGTGGTGTGCAAGAATATTCTGTGTAATTTCCAGTGCACATATTCAAAAAAAAATAAGGCATAAATCCATGACAGAAATACGGAGAACAGGGATCCAAGTGACTTCCAGGACTAGGAAGGACTAAGGGCAAATAGAGTCAAGAAGAAACTGGGCTGTGATATTTTGGGTAGAGGAGCCAAAAATCAACCCAAGGCTCCAAAATCAGTTTTAAATTGCAAATAACCCATGTGTGAAACATCTACAGATGCCTCATCATGTGAAATTATGCTCTTCCTAATCTGTGCAAAAGTAGCCTGATTCTGCAATAAGATTCTGCTGGCTGGCCAGGGCTGGGTGCAATATCTGTGATGTGGTTCTTGCTGGGTTTCTGCAGTGCTGGCACGAAGATGAGTCTGTGTGTTGGCTGATTTTATTCCTGGTCTGACCTCAGCAGTTCCTCCATAGATTAGGTTAAACATTTATCTTTTCAGTATTTATACCCTGGTCCTTTGCCTTGATGAGAGCCCCAGGCCCACCTTCAGCCTTCGCAGTGTTGTGAGAGCTGCCAAGCCTGGAAGTGACATAAAACATATGCAGCTTCTTCTGGAAGAAGTTTGAAGTGGCTGCTTTATATTGGTAGATGTCACACACCAACTGGCTTACAAATGTAACATTAATGCCTGAAAAGGGTGATTATCACCTTTATACTTTCTTAATAGCATCATTTTAAAGGGAATTACTGACATCATATATTACATTCTTCCCCTACAGTAAATGGTCTCTCCCTGCTATATTTTACCACTTACTGTAAATTCATTCAAGCAGTATATTTTGTTTTCAGTAAGGTACCCTCAGTTACTTTTTCTGTCCAGGATAAATTGAGATAAATTTTGCCCGAGCCTGGATTTTGCTCATGGCATCCATCTTTTGCCCATGAAAGTTACAGTTGGAGTTGAACAGGAGTTGAGAAATGATAATATTGTACTGCAGAAAGTCACAGCTCACCAGTCCGCAGCCAAGCTGCGCACAGAGGCCGCAGTGAAGCAGCCAGGAGTTTAATAGGAATTGAGGAACACAAAGGAATGTGATGTATTCTCTAATGTTTATTCTGATAAAGCAATAAGAACATTACAAGAAAATGACACTAGTTATTTACAATGGCATTGTGAGATTACACAGCAGCGTATCCTCACCCCAGGCGCCACGGCTTGTCACTAGTTTCCATTTTTGCCCTTGGAGGGTTAAGAATTTATTGCTAGAGTTATAAAAATGTTGCAAGAGTTATAGAATATTTTTGGAGGGGGTGGAAGAGAAGGCTTAAAATAAAAGATATCTCCATCCCTTTGTTGATAATTCCGTGTTCCCAAGGCTTATCGAATCTCATAGCTATGACCACTGTGTTGTCAAATTAGATAAAAGCCTTCAGGCTGCCACCAACTGCCTTCCTGCAGAAGTTGTGGAAACTGCTTGATGGAAAGCTCTGGTTTCACAGCTCTTACAGGGGGAATAAGATGTGACCTTGAGGTCGGCTGAGCTTTGCAGTGACTCTGGGGAGCCTGCCTGTTGTGATGAACTCTCCATATTTCCATGCCTTTTAAGAAGTCCTACTAGCTGTCCCCAGATACATTTTTTTTGGTACATCTGGATTCTAGTTTGCACTTCCAGCTCTGGAAACCCCAGGACGTGTTGGTGGCACAGTCCAGTATCTGTGTTGGGATGATTGTTGGCAGATACCCCATCGTGCAATGTCTTTTGTGGCAAATGAGAGACATAGCTCAAACACAGAATACGTACAGATGGAAAAATAATAATTTTTTGGGTCCTCCAGGTTATGGGGCTGCCTGAGGCCCTGGAATGAGTCACCAGGACTCAACATCCCAAACACTTTTCCTGCAGCAGTGGAAGTGCAAACAGCAGAACTGTTCTTTTCTGCTCCCCTCTAAATCATCATTTGCTTCTCACTAACATCAAGTGTTTTATTTAAAAGTGTTTAAATATGCAAAACTCATTTTGGATTTGTATTATTAGAATTTTTAAGTGGACAAGGGTGCAATTTTCTCATTACAAGGGAGAAATGTTACATTTTGAAGAGTGTTGTTAGTGCCAGGTTACAAAACATAGGTAATGAAATATGCAGACTTGAAAATGGCAGTGAAAGAAAGCATGGCAGTGCTGCAAGTTCTCAGAGAAGCAAACCTCTCTTGTCAGCTCAAATGCACATGGCAAGGGAAGGGAAGTCTCCCGGGGAGCCTTGGCTTGTCCTGTGGCAGAGAGGTTCAAAACATATCTTTGGGGATACCTCTGGGCATTGCTCGAAATCCCATTCAAACCTGACTCTTTGAAGCCAAGCAATGTGTTAAAACGTACTGAGTTTTCAATTCTCTTTGTGAAGGCTCACAATATATTTGGCTCTGCAAATTTCCCTGATTTTCTTATGATACTGATGAAAGGGCAGGTGTGTATGCCAGAGGGGACTGAAGCACTTGTGGAAGATGCCTGGGCTCTGCTGAGCAGTCTCTGTTGACTCACCCTTGTAAAACCTCTGAAGTTTATTCTGCCTGCATATGTTGCTGAGAAGAGAGGAGCAATTCCTCAGGAGATTTTAGCATTCTGTAAGTAAAATAGAATGATTTTTACATCATGGGCCTGAGACTTGAAAGCCAGTTGGGATGGATTTTGTTTAACTTCCCTATTCAAATAGCTCATGCTGTTTGAATACTTATAACTGTGTTTTTATTATCCCACCCATGTCAGTGTTAAGTATGTCTACATTTTGTACCTTTGACAAAAAATGAGAAGGGGACATGTAGGGATGGAAATGGATATTAGTCCGTGTCTGATATGGAGAGAGTTGATGTTACAGCCTTCTAGCACAAGCAGGGCATGAAAATCTCAGGTGCCACTGGGGCATTTTTCAATTCTTCCCACCCTTCCCACTGCTGATTTTTCCTGGGCTTGATGTCTTTTGGGCTGTCAAGAGCACTGAGATCACCACTGCACTGCTGCTACCTTGCAATAACCCTGCACACATTTTAAGAGCTGTGAAGGACAAGGTCACCTCTGATACACACAAAGCCAATTAGGACTTACAGAGCACTAAACTCAAATTTCTTCAAGCCATTTCATTTTATTGATCAGACACATTTTTATTTCCAGATTGCTTGCTCTTGGGAACCATCCAGGTTTCCTAGTGTGAAGGACTGTGTAAAATGTAACGATTCAGCACTCCCAGTGTGGCTGTCTGTGGATTTTGTTAACCTTTAAGCTACATTTAGGATGCAAGACAGGACTTGAAGAGCACCATCATATATCTGATGCTCTTCTGAAAGAGTTCTGCAATTTGCATTTCCCTCGTGTCCGCCTTAAAATCAAAAGAGATCTGTCACCCCTCTTGGTTAAATCCTAGGATTTTCTGGAAGGGAGATTCCCAGCATATAAGAGAGTCCAGAAATTCAGCCTGTGTATGGAATGATGCTTAACTAGCTCTTCTGCCAAAATTTTTTGTACAGAATGGTGAGTTTGTCCCTGTAAATAACGAGTTTCAGAACTGATAGGTGGCCCTTCAGGTGACAAGCTGGAGTTCACCCTCACTTCAGAAAATGCTTCACAGCTAAATAATGTCACTGGTTCTTTGCCAGGCTTGTGACTGCTGGCTCCAGGCATATACAGACAATTCTTAGAGTCTCTAGCATCAGCAACACAAATTTACTGCCCATTTAATGCCTTTTTGAACAGAAAAAATGTTTTACTTTTGCCTCAACTGAATGAGAGACTTAAAGTCCCAAGAAAGGAAATACAGTCATTCTAGATCAATAGAGAGACATACACAGGAAATATTTTAGTATGTTGTGCAATAAAAAGAGCCCTATATCTTATAAATACAGATACTTATCATGTGCTTGAATTATAAGTACACGCACACAGTTCTTCAGTATCCACAAACGGCTTGAAGGGCACAGGGTTGAGCAGATCTGCAGCCACTGAAACTGTCTTTTTATGTGATTCTCCTTTTTGATGATATAAATTGGACTGAGAGTGACTCTGGGAAGAGCCATTGTCATTGTCCTGGACCAGGGCATCTGGGGGATGCAGGGCAGAGAAACTTGTGCTGGTTCTATGCAGGTCTGGCTTCTGTTTAAAACCAGTAGCAGCCATTCTCAGTACCCATAGCAACTCAGAAATCTCTCTTACTCTGCTGATGACACACAGGTTGCCAGGATATAGGGAATAGCAACAATGATCCATGGCTGTAGAGTGGCAGTTGGAGCATCTTCACGTGGGGGATGTCCAGAAATACCTGCAGAGCTGAGGCAGCTGAGCTCTCTGCAGTTATTATCCTACCAAGCCAGCTGTGCCTTCAGGGCCAGGTAGTCCCAGAGTTCCACGAAATTCAGCTGATGGAGATCCCTGCAGTCACACTTCATTTGAGGATGGCCATGCACAGGCATAGGGAGAAGTTAGGCTGGTAGCAAATGCCTCATTTCCTTGAGAAATCAGACAAAAAATCTCCCCAGCAAACACAGACTGGGTGTGAGCAGCTCTGAGTGTGTGGAGAGAGAACAACAGCCTGCTGAGCTGAGAGCTGCTGCAATTCAGACTCCTTTCCTTTCCTTTCCTTTCCTTTCCTTTCCTTTCCTTTCCTTTCCTTTCCTTTCCTTTCCTTTCCTTTCCTTTCCTTTCCTTTCCTTTCCTTTCCTTTCCTTTCCTTTCCTTTCCTTACCTTTCCTTTCCTTTCCTTTCCTTTCCTTTCCTTTCCTTTCCTTTCCCCTGAATCTTGTGGATTTTCCCCTGGGCTGCCAGAGGCCATCTGCAGGGCCACCACTCCTCTGGAAAGTGTTCCACCAGTGCCTTGAATCTCATGTGGGGTGTTGTGTCTCTGTTTATCACAGGAACTGGCTATTTAATTGTGTGGCAACATTCAAGTGGTCTGCAAGCCAAGGAGAAACTCACCTGAGGCTCTCATTCTTCTTTCAAAACACCTTTTCAAATTTCTTTCAAGAGACAATACCTCTAAATAAGGAAGTAGAGAATACATAATGACGTATGAGAATATTTTTGTGGAATCCACCATAATCTCATGTTCCCAATTCACCTCTTTGCCTCAGATTCCCTTTGTTCCTCCTCCATCCTCCCACCAGCCTCCCTGTTTGTTCTTTTCCCTTTTGACTGCCCACTTTCACATTAATTTTGGCTTTCCTTCAGTCCTTTAATGCAGTATCTATGCCATGAGTTTACTATAGTTTGACATGCTGTTTCATGAGTCACTGCTGCAGATAGAGTTTGAAGCAGATTAAATCACACTAACTAGTTCTAAAAGCTCCCTAAATCTAATTTGATTTTATGCTCTTTTTCCCTTTGATAAACATTTGTGGATTCCTCCATCCACACCCCCCCCCTAACAATGATGAAGTAAATACATGTGTTTTTTGCACATGGTGATGACTGTGTGCTGGGGATGGAGGGGACCCACAACTTCCTCCCTTTACTTTGTGAACAGGTGCTGAGATAACCCACCACAGAAAATCTGAATCATATCTTCTTCCTCAGAACTCTTTCCTAACCCTTTTTCTCCTCCAACTAATTTAACTTTGTGACCCAAGGTAAGGGAATTCAGAGGTAGCAAAGTGAGCATGCATCCCCATTTGCATCTTTTTGCTAGAGAGATGCAGCTTGGCAGTAACACTGATTCCCCAGCATTTTTGTGGCTAAAGATTACTTTTCCCCAGCTTCTTCTCCATCATGCTTTATTGAACTTGTTTGCTCTGATCCAGTGCGAATCATGCTGGTGCTTAGAGGAATCCATTCTCTCCAAGCAAGAGCTAAATTTTCCATACAGCTCCACTTTGCTTCAGTGTTTAATCATCTTCAGAAATTGTTCTTAAACTTGTATGTGCTACTAAGAACATTAGTCTTTAAATAACGTTGTGCTGTGATGGTGTGAGATGATTAGATTGGCAAGGATTTCTGTTGTGGTGTCATCATAATTTTCATTAGTACAGTGAATTATAACAGCTTGTTCTCCGTTCAAATTGATGTGATTACTAGTCTGAAACCTTGGCACATTTCACTAACACCTGACATCTGGAAGAGAAAGGTGGGAGGCACAGCAAGCTCTCAAAGTTGCTGTGTGATGCACACTGATGGTCTCTCCATTTGTTCCAGCAGCTGCTGCAGCCAAGGGTAATGGCCTTTGTTGGTCAGCAGAGTTAATGCAATTCTTGTGATGATAAACCAAATAGCTCTTGTGATTAGTGGTGGAAAATAGATCCAGCAATGTATCATGCTGAATAGGCAGCACATCCTTATTTAAACTAAGGTAACGTGTCTGAAGCAGGTGGATGAGTTGGAGAATTATTTTAAAAAGAAGAGAAAGCATGCATGGAGTGTACAAGCCAATATCAAATTGAAGGCCCATATCAGAACATAAATTGTTATAGCTTGTTAAATAGAAGATTGTTCTACCAGCAGAACTGTAAAAGAAAGCATTTCTAGCTCACCTAACAAGGGATGTCCTTGCACAATGGTGATCCCTGGCAGTCTGGTGCTGCACAGGAGACTTTGCTTCTGCAGGAGCTGCACAGGTCACACATCTGCCACGTGCCCAGCTGAAAAGGGAGCACAGCTGTACCTGCTCTTCTCTGGTGAGCACAGGTAGGTGTGATCTGAATGGGAACAGCCACCACTTCACACTCCTGTTCTCCCTTCAGTGGAGGCCAGTGACATTGTCAGATCAGTTTTTGCACCACCAGAGAAATTTATTTCCTGCAGCATTAGGCCTCTCACCAGCAGCTCAAAGTGCAGACCATTGGCAATGAGTTTTGGTGCAGACATATACATTCCAGCACTCAGGACTGGTGATGATTCTTTGCACAGTGATCTTGTGAAGTCAGCAAGTCCCACGCACTGCCAGTTCTATGAGGGTCCAACAGGAAAATTTGATTTGCACTTCCACCATTAAGATTCTATTTCCAGCCCTGAAAATTATGCTGGGTGACAACAGGCAGCCCAGCTCTGTAAAACAGTGTAGACAAGACTGTCACATTGCTGCCTTGGCAGAATAATCTGCTCTGACACTGAGGAAACCACTGCACGGGTACAGCTGAGTCCTGAGCCAGCCAGGGCGTGCACGAGTGTGAAACACCAGCACTGCCACCACGGCAGCCCTGGGTGTGCCACAGGTGACACCACCACAGCTGGGGATTTGCACAGCACCAGGCAAAGCCAAAGTACCTTCACTGACATTTGTGTGTGAGCCATAGCTCTGCAGCAGAGCCCCAAGACACCAGAGGTGGGGTGGGGGGTGTGGGCAGTACCTGAGGCTGTCAGGACAGCTGTGTCTATGTCAGGCTCTGGTACAGACACAGCAGGGCTGCAAAGGGCCCTGGCACAGCAAAAACCACAGGAGCAGCAGCAGCTTGTTGCAGTTATTATGTTGAGATGGACTGGCATCACCACCAGTCCTTTATTAGAAACTTTTCATGCCTTCTTACATTGTATTTCTCTCTGACAACTCTAACTCTTTTTACAGGCAGCTCAACACAGCTCTGACTCCTTCTCTCCTCTCTGTAGAGCTGCCTAAACCCCAACCTGTCCCTTACCCAGCCACCAAACCCTGTCTGTCCCTCACATAGCATCTTCTTGCCTTTTCTGTCCCTTGCACGACCACCTATCCCTTCCTCTTCACAGGAGACTCTCAAGCTATCTCACTCTTGTATAACACCCCAACTCATTGGGCAGGCACAGATGATCCCACTCCTCAGTAATTAGTACAGCTGTAATTCATAGGGCGACATTGCCTTCTGTACTATCCTATCCACCTATCTTCCCATTCTCTACATTCAACTTTTCCTGCAACAGAGTGAGGACTTGTGGCTGCCATTATCACAGATATTTTCTGTACAGCTGCATATTAAACTTGAAGAAAGTAACCAAAGCCCATTAATCACTAGCATATTTCTCACTACTGTGCTGGCCAAGGATTACTTCAATACTTACTTTAATGGATTGCTCGGCTATGAATGATTTTAAGGTTAAAGGTCTTGCAAGACTCTTTTTATAAGCTTTCTTAAATCTAATCCATCACTAATTTCCATATGTCTTGCACAGCACTAGGATAATGTAATGCATCACCACTTAAATCCCTCTCTGATAAAATTATCCCAGGTATTACAAAAATTCAAAGCATTGTTCTTAGCTATGTGAGCCTTTTTCAGATGTCTCACTAGTTAAGACATGAGCCTAATGTGTTCAAATTTTTTTTTCCTTTGGGACAGCTGGAATAGGAGGTTTAAGATGATGCCTTGGCAGCTTAGATTTTCCACATCCGGAGGCACAACTTGCTTTTTAAATGACAGGTCTTAATAGAGAGCAGCTAACTTCCTACTCTTGTGTCCCCAGACTTGATTTTTGGCCCCAGTTCCAGTGTTTTTAATCCCACAAACCAACACTTTCCCTCTAATGTCATGCAAAACACTGATGTGACTCTTTTGCTCTTTCACCATTGATTTCCTCAAATAATTTTGGTATTCACTGCTATACAAGATGAACAACCACTAGCCTAAGCATCAGCAGTGCTCTGCTTCTGGCAGTTGCCTTGCCGGTTATCCAGCCATGATTTTCACAGGGGACATGGAGACGTCGTCATCCAACTAATCAACTGCATACTCAGCTAAGACCAGACACCTTTTGCCTTCTCTACCCTATTAAGAAATTTCCAATAAATGGTGGGAGAAGGTTAACACAAGAAGCCAAGCCAGGCCTGCCATAGTATATGTTACAAGGAAAGTTTATGCCCAGGGTCTAGGAGAAGTGGGCAAAAACCTGACCTTTCCAAGAAGTCTAAGAAAAACTTGAAAATAGCCTGTGAGCACACCACAAAGCCAGTATAACATCTGAGAAAGCACAGAACAGGAGAGAAACTGTAAAGGAAGCATTGCTAGTGCATTGGAAAAACATGGCAGTGGAAGTCCTGTACATGAAGTCAAATGTAATGGTTGTGGCAAGGAAAACCATTCTATCATAGCCTACAGACAAGAAAGAACAGGAAAAAATAGTACAGGAAGTGAGCAGTGATTCAGACAAGGTGACTGTGCAGGTTCTTAACAATATCTCAGCAGCAGCAGCAATAAATTGTGTACGTTCAGCTGTCCTCTGATGCAGCCCCTGGGGAGCAGCCCCTGAGGAGGAGCTGCAGGAGGTCACCTGCAGGGAGGTGAGTGCCTGTGGGCAGGTTTATTGGATGCTCTGTAATGCAGCTGTATCACATCTGGGCTGTGCCAAAGCCGATTGTCAAGCCAAGCTGAGCCAGCAGCTCGGAATTAGCGGCGGCTGCTGAAAGCAAAGGCAGACATGAAATTACAGAGAAACCAAAGGGCTCTGAAACTGTCTCCAAGGAGATTTGTTGTCTTAACCTAATATACCTGACACCTTAAAGACCTTGAATACCATCACAGCTGCACGGTACATGAAAGGAATGAAAATTTCACCCTTGGCTGGGTACATATCACCTATCCAAGGCTGCTCAGTGCTCCTGATGCTAAGGAATTTCAGGTATTTCTGGTACCAAGAGATGTACGGGTGTTTCAGCAGCAGAAGAGCTGGTTACTTTCTGAAAACAAGCTTTGTTGGGGCTTGCAGTAGGGAGGATTCACTCCACCAGGTTATTCAGTGCAAGTCCCACGACAGCCTTAAAATTGCAAGCTTCCAGCCAGGTATCTCAAACCAATATGTTTCCAATAAGTGGGTTTTTTTTATTTTTTATTTTCAGGTTGCCATTAAAGTGAAGATTTGCATCATGATATTAAAATAATGTTGTTGAGAATGATGTGACCTCTATTCACGCCTCATGGTCATAAATGATTTATTCTGAGCCCACCTCCATCCTTCCCCCTGTACTGCCTCATCTGTGCTGACATTTCCTTGTGAATATTTAAGGTGATGTCTGCTCTCATCTCGTGTTCAAAATCAAACACAAGCACACTGCAGCTTACGAGGGGAAGTGGATAGCACACAGGTAGTGAAAGGACACAGAACTGGGTGGTCTGTAAAAAGGTAAAACTGAAAATACTGCTTTGAGGCATGGGTTGTATTACTCTCATCAATAAGCCTCTGAAACTTACCTAAAATGTGATGCAAATATTGTAGTCTTATTACAGCCTCTCCTTATCTCAGTGCAGGAATGTTAGGTGGGGCAGGAGTTAAGTGTGGGTGATGGCACCAAATATGAAGGGCACGGGGTTGGCTCAGCTGCTGGTGGGAGATTCACCACCCCAGAGCAACAGCTGGACCTTGCAGAGACCTTCCCTCAGTCCCAGGGGCTGCTAGGGAGTTTGCTGCTCTGGGGAGGGCAGCTCTGCAGCTGGTGCAATGCCCAGCTGTGTCTGTCTGCACGTTAGCCAAGTCAGAGCTCATTCCTCCCCCAATGCACCCACCCTGCGCGACAGCACTGGTAGCAAAAAACATCTCAACACACTTCTGAATGGGGATACCAGGTCATTTGTTTGTTTGTTGAAATGACACCACACTGCCTGCAGGACCATGTGTTAAACTTTCTCAAGCAGTATGTATATATATAAAAAGAGAGAGAGACATATATATATATATATATATATATATATATATATGTGCATAAAGCAAATTTGATGCTTCATTTATGTATTTTTCTCATTATAACCTCTTGAACATACTTCTGGCCTATGATCCCAGTGTCAAAGAAACAAAGCCCAGTAATCCCTGTGGGGTTAGTGCTGCAGAGCTACTGGAATATGCACATGATGTAGGAAGGACGGGGACATTCAGGTTATTGACAGCACCTGCCTTTGCCATGTGGCTTTGCAGCTGAGCACTGCCCGTGCAAAAGCAATCCCTGTCTAATTCTGCACACCCTGGGTGAGGTACCGAAAATAATTCAGTCTGCAAAGTAAGGACAGGCTGCAGGGGATGGGGCTGTCACTCTTACAGGGCACTGTGTCCTGCCACATCCTCACTCCCTCTGCTGTGGGACAGCCCTGTTCCCTGGGCTGAGCCATGGCTCTGCTCCCTCCTTGGCCATGGGGACTCTGCCACGAAAATGTCATTGCCCCAGGCTGCTGCTAAGAGCAGCAAGAAGGATGCTGAACACCCTCTAGCTCCCCTCTGCAGGTCCCATCTGCTTTGTCCCCATTCTCTACCTTCCAGAATCATCCTGGCCTGGGCTGAGTTTACACCTCACCTTCCCTACAATGCATGTGAAAGCAAAAGGCTCCTGCCAGCTTTCTAAGGCTTTCAGTTACTGCAGGGAAATACCAAGACTTAGGCAAAACACTAGCATAGGTATTTTCCCATCTACACTTTCTTACAGTGCTCTCAGGTGTCAGGTGGGAGTTCCTCTCCTTTCCCCTGGCTTGCTTCCCTGTGAGTGGAAACTGGGGTGTCACAGTGCCATTTGTGACGGAGGGAACTGGTCCTCTCCATCTCCCTGTGCTTCCTTGGTTCTTTTGTTGCAGTGGCTCTTGCTTGGAGAGTGTTCTCTGTGTTCGAAAACTCTCCAAGCTTACAACCCTTGGAAAGTGCACTGTGAGTAGCTCTGCCTGTTACACAAATTTCACCAGTACATTGCAATATTTGGAGATTTTTGTCACCTCTGGAAACATCATGAAATGTCATGAAACAGCAGCTTCATGTGTGGGAAAAATAACCCCAGTGCCACCTTTGGCCATGTTGGGATGGATTTGTGTCATGCAGATGACAGCCATGCAGAGACTGGGGACATCTTTTTGTTCACTGTTACCACAGGCTTCACTTACAACATTACTGTCTGTTCAAAATATCCTCTAAACAGAAGACTGTGGATATTTCATTTTTATTTCATTTAATTTTTACATCTGGATGCTTTTCTGGAAAACCTCACACTATGCTTTTGGAATTAAAGTATTACTGTAAGTGCTTTTAAGATTATTCGTAATATAAACATTTCAGTTGTGCAAACACATGAATATTCATGCACATGAAGTTGAGCTTTTGTTAGATTCAGCTCCTGATTAAGGTATTGGACAAAAGATATTCTTTAGGATACTCTGTATGTGTACTCATGGGCTAAATAATTACTTGCATTGTTGCTGTAGTTGCAAATATTAATTTCAATGCATATGGGAAATTATGTTCTTCAAAACAAAACCAGAAGTGATTAGGATTTTGTGGGTATACGTTTGTAATATGCTGGTAGAAAGAACTGGAAAATGTTTTGGTGCTTGGTCACAGCCTCTCTCCCTTTAAGGGGAAATACTGAAGGGCACGTAGCCCAGTCTGAACCTGCAGAGCATCTAATGAGATTATGGTTCTGTATAGCAGAGTGTGTTCTGTTTAACTTAATAAAAATGCCCATTGCAAGCAGTGATATTGTGAACCTACCGAACAAGAAGGCTCCTTTAGCCAAGTGATGATCAGGCATTAGAACAGGCAACATCTTCGGCTTCAGCGTGATTTACTCACAGCACAGTCTGAAATCCTCTGTGCTGGGGTGAAGAGCCAGCAATGAGGAGCTCTGGTAGAGACTGAGGAAGGTGAGAGCTTTTTGGGGCCTCTCCCCCCTGCTCCCCAGTGCCTGGGCACTGCAGCCTGGGCTCTGCTCCAGCTCTGTCCTTGCTGGCACCCTGTGCCACACGGGAGGGAGGGCTGGCTCCAAAGCAAACACACTCAGTGCAATTTACTGGCAGCTATCACAACTGGGGTGTTGGAAAAATACCCCTCTCCTTGTGCACCAGGGTGTTGACAACAAAGTAGGGAATTTAGGAGAGCATCCCAGGGGAAATAAGGGCAAGCTAAATATTATTTATATTACAGACACATTAGTGTCATTAGAGAAGGTGGTCACAACTCAGGAGGCATTTTCTGTCTTCTATCAGTTCTCTATTACTGAGGACATGAATCCAAAACCAAACCAGCCCCTCCTTACCAAAGTCTTACTTACATTGTTCATTCTCCTTCCCTGCTGCAGTCTGTGAGCCTTCAGCTTGCTGGCATGCTTCAGATGATTTTTAAAACATCATCAGATGGTAGCTGCGGATAGTTAACACCCAGAGATGTATTTTTAAAACATCATCATCAGATGATATTCACAGAGAGTTAACACCCATTGATATATTTTCTATGCATAGGTTTCCCAGCACGGGGAGTGCCATCCTTATTACACAGCACCTAAATACAGAAATCATCTGTAAGAGGATCCCATGGTATTGTGAAGTCAGAGCTTTTGAGCACTCTCCTGTGCAGTCATGCACCATGTTTAACGTCCCTAAAATTTCTGGGAAATAAGCAGAGGGTCCCCCCCATTCAGAAAAGGGAGAAAAATCCTTTAACCCTGAATAACAAAAAGACAACCAGTGGGCAAGGGCAAATGGTGTCCAGGGAAATAATCACCCAAACTCAGGAAGCAAGAACCTTGAAGGAAACAGAAAATTGAGCTTGGATAATTTTCCAACTCATTAACTGCTGAAATGGAGCAAATTCTACATCTGGACCTGCCTTCATTAAATTGCAGGATTGAGTCACATTGACATCTTACTGCCTAAGCCCATGCCTCTCTAACCAGACTAGAAAGACAATCCCTCAGACAGGCAGGGTTCAGCAGTGCTGTCCCATTCCAGACATACCCCTCAAGCAGCTCCAGGTTTCCCATCCAAGATTTATCACCATCTCTGCTGCTCAAAGGCACAGCAGCCCACGTTACCTCATTCCCTGAAATCCTGGAGGCAAAACAAGCCTGCACAGACCTTATACACCTTGGAATTGCTGCTGCTCCTGCTCTTTGATCCCACCAAGATGCTCTGGAAATGCTGCACTGTGACAGTGCTGGGGGATGAGGGACAGCCCCAGAGCACTGGGCTTCAACAGGACAGCTGGCTGCTCATTGTGCAACACATCTCCATGACTCTGACAGCTCAAAAAGTTTGTGGCCCGGAGAGCCTGACAAAAAATAATGAAAAATAGATACACAATTTTAGTCCCCCTCAGTACATTTTTAGGCACCTACTTTCCAGCTGGGACAGGCAGGATTTGAGTTGCAAGGAGCTGAGATCAAGCTTAGCAGGATGCCCACACATTTCAGCATCCCACACACTTAATACCCATGATTGTTACAACAGAGCAACTAGTCTGTAATTAGAACAGACATTGCCAGAGCTGCCTTTGTATTACTTATGAGTCATGCTGCTAAAATATTCTTTATTCATTATCCAAGACCTTTTCATTTCAGAGCCAGCCATTACCATGTTGCAGGCTACACAAGACTCTGCCAGACTTGTCAAAGCCAAGTGCATTCTGATAGGGATCTTCATATTTAATCTGATGAAGAGGTACTTTACAAAAGAGAGAGATCAAAAAGGTTCATGTCTGCCAAAAAAAAAAACAACAAACAAACAAAAACTCCCAAAACAAACAAACAAATAAACAAACAAAACCAACAAAAAACATATTTCAAAGCAAGGGAGTTTCTCCTTATTGCTTCTCCAGGCACACATCATAGCTAGAAGAACCACTTTAAAACTTGTCTTAAATTGTTCTGTCAGTTGATTAAATATTTGTATTTTAATGTCTTTCTGGTCAACCAGAGAGGAAGAAGGCTCATGAAGAACTCATCGGAATAGAAAACTTTTTTTTCTTCTTTAATATAGTGTATGGAACAGAAAGGGGGAAATGCAGCTGCAATGTATTTTGACAAGCAAATAAAAGTAATATCAGAAAATTCCTTTGGGCAGATTCTGTTCTAGGCCACTAGTACTTACCAAGATTCATTTTTTTTATTCACTGTGTTATTAAATCACTGGGTTGGAAAGTCCTTAGGTCATTTCAAACCACTGTCTCATTGATTTCTTACTCCTGGAGCATCCTTAATACAGGAGCATCATTAGAACTGAGACAACAATTCCTCCATTTCCCTCAGCAGTGGGCTAATTGTCTAAATGTTCTTTCTGCTGAAGAAGAACAGTGACAGATTAATTCAGGCCCCAAGATCAGGTTTGTAAATAAATAAATGGTTAGGTTAAAAAAATTATTAGTTTGACAACTGAAAAGTTCCTATAAAAAACCACAGCAGGGAATGAGTGCCTCAGCTTGCTGCTTCCCAGCTTTCATGCAGCTGCAGGTAGCAAGCAGGGATGCAGCATGGCAGGAGGACATCCTGCTGCATAGCTGGGGCCTTGGGTGCTCAACTCCTACTGCTTTAAATACTCTGTTTTTGGTCCTGTAGATTGCACCAGTTGCTCTCATTGCTGGAACACAAGCTGCAGACAGAGGTGCCTCCCCTATGTCTAATATCTTAAGGGAATGGTGTTTCTCTATTCAGCTATTTTCACAATGTCATGTTCTGCATTTCTAAAACCTTTTAAAGTTTTCTTGAATTCTTTTCAGATTAAAGACTTAGTATTACCAAGAAGTGGAATTCATTGCTTTATATTTTGGAAAGCACGCTCTCAAATGTTCCTCCTTCTTAAGTTGAAAGACTGCCTTCAATTTATTCCTGAAGTTCCTTGAATCGTGTTTCAATGAGCATTCAACCTTTGCCCTGCACATAGAAATCTCTGCACTTCCCTGCTTGGTCCTGGTCAATGCATTTTAACTTTTTTCTTCTGCCTCTGTTTTCTACTCCTAATTTACTTAGAAGCATTTCACCTGAGCCATGCAAGCATAAGGGAAAGGGAAAGGGAAAGGGAAAGGGAAAGGGAAAGGGAAAGGGAAAGGGAAAGGGAAAGGGAAAGGGAAAGGGAAAGGGAAAGTCATCCCTGGTGTCTGGTGGTGCAATGCTGAACTGGTGTAAGAGATGACTGATGCTCATGGTGTCAGAGACAGACCTGACTCAAGTGTTTTGTGTCAGACTCAAGTGTTTTGTGTCAGAGGAAATGAAACTGGAGTCAAGCATTATTATGGAATTATTCAGTTTAGCCATCTACAGTAATTTCACACTCATAAGCCGCACTTGGTTATAAGCTGCACTTCCAGGTTGCAGGGAAGACCACGGGATTTGTCCATAAATAAGCCGCACCGGGTGATGAGCCACACTTTTTTTTTTAAAAAGCAAGGATCCATGTGCAACAAAGCAACGATTTAGTAACAGAATCACGCGATAGAGGGGTTTGCTGTCAGGTGCTCAATTTGCAAACAGTTTTCACAGACCAGAGAAGCCTTTAAACGCAGTCCCAGGTGCCCTTCCTGTGCTGTGGGCCCCAGCACACCTGTCCCGCCGCCCGCCCACAGCCCCGCTGCCCCGCTTGGCCACCCCGCTCACCTGCAGCCCTGCCACCCGCTCAACCCATGAATCCCACTCCCCATCTGCCCCCCACCCACCCAGCTGCGGCTCTGTGGCAGCTCCCTCCCCGGCCGGCTCACACTTCTGGGTTGGCATTTTGCTGGAATTTGTCCATAAATAAGCCGCACCTCATAATTAGCCGCACTTCTGGGATCAGCTCGATTCTTCAGTGAAATAGGTGCAGCTTATCAGTATGAAATTACTGTAATTATTTCCCAATTAGGAAGGGCATGACAGAAGTACATTATGTTATCAAGAAAGAAAATTTCAAAAACTTTAAACTAGAAATAAAATGAAATTTGTACTTTTAGGCTTAAACAATTTTTTTCCCCCTGATGTTCATTTTCTTCCTATCAATAAAATTCTTGGGTGCATCCATTTCTGAATGTATTTACTGTATTTACTGCACAAAGAATGTATTTCTGCCTTTCAGGAGAAACCATGCTCTGTGCAAGAATTACAGACCTGCAAAAACACATCCACATCTGTGGGGGGAATGGCACCAGCTCCTTCTCCCAGACAAAACCCAGCAGCATTTCTCACCTTGTGCCATGCTGGGAGCAGCCTGCACACAGAGGATTCTTCACCTCTGGAATGTTCTGCATTGGCACAACAGGGAGGGACAGGACCAAAACATCTGGGATGAAGCACCAGAGAGGCAAACAGGGAAGTGCTGGCTTTACTCAGCTTGTTTTCCTCTCCCTTTTCCTAGTACTTTTGACTAGCACTAAAAGTACATGGCTAAAGACCCAGTGGTCAGTTTAGGGCTTGAGCAAATAAAGATAGGTAACTAAACGGTAAATCTATAGGAATGACCACAGCTGCTTCCAAATTGTGGCTGAAGGAGTTTAAAATAATGGAAACTAACACAAAACTGCTTCTGAGAGCCAGAATAAGTGCTAACAAGCACTAAATTGCAAATTTCTTCATTAACTCATCTTTCTACAGAAGAAAGGGGGTTTCAGAGGGAATTTGGAAGGGAATTTCTGAGGGAATTCAGAAATAATTTCTTCCACATGAAAAATTTGTGCACTTAATTTGTTGCAGTAAGCTGCTGCTCTGAATGCTGAGGAGGTCTGTGTTAGGCAGATGATGAAGCAGCATCTGCCTTAACTGCTTTTTCCCCCATTTAGCTAGTAAAATATTTCCATTTCAGTGATGAGATGAAAAGCACAGTGGACAAAAATCACAGGAGAAAAGAAATTCCCAGTTTTCTAAACAGGGCTTTAGAGGGAAATAGCTGATATCACCAGAATCAGCACAGAAGAAAATAATGGAGAATTCTTTTACAAAAGGTTTACAATGAACAAAGAGAGAAAAAGCATTTTGGAAGAGCATGCAACACACAAGTGGTATTTCAAAACAACACAAGGGACTTGTAGATAGAGAGATACATCTCTTTCATTATTAAAACTCTTAAACTTGTCTTTGATCTAAAAGCAAACAATGACAATGGAAGGATTTACAGACACAGGAGTCTGAAATCTGAGTCTGGTTTCCATAGATTTCCAGTTATTCAGAAGAAGATGATTGGAATCTACAGCCTCATAGCTGTGCCTAACATTGGCTCTGTGTCATCTGTAGATGATCTGTGTATCTGCATCACCTGTAGATGACAACATCTACCCCACTGAATCTCCAGGGACACGCATGCAAGAAGCAGCACAGATGTGGCAGTGTCACTGCAGGACAGTGGGTGCTCACTCATTTCACTCTGGTTCAGCACTGGAAGTATTAAAGACCCTGACCTTTTCTTCTTCAAACAGTGTCCTGGATACTGGGTTTTAACACAGCTTACTTCATGTAATATATGCCTTTTCTTTTTTAACAAATTCTGACTAAAATATTACTGAACACTTTTTCCAAATGCTTGTTCTTTTTAACTCTCTTCAAGTATTCAGTTCTCATATATTACAACCAACACCTTACTGCATAGAAAAATCCATCATTGAATTTGAAGTGAAATCAGAAGAGCTTAAATTGCTCAGAGTCTTGAGAGGCCCCAGCCCTATCTACAGCAGGAATGCATTCAAGGATTCAGCCTCTGGATTAATCCCATGGCTCAGCAGATGGATCCAAGCTTCAAATTGAAGAGGCTTGGAATACCCAGGAATCCTCATGGTCAGCAGCCGGATTTCCTCACAGAATTTTTTTTGTTGGCTGCAGAGTTTTAGCTGCAGTCCCCTTCCCTGTGGTAGGTGCAGTGTCCTGTGTGTAATTGCCCCACTGCAGACCAAAATTACAGGAATAAGTGAATTACCATGCCAGCGCTTCTAGAGCTGAGAAAACGGGTGACTGCAAACCATATTTATTTTTCTTGCAATATTTTGGCAGAGTTCTTAGCATAGAAAAGGAATCACTCCCAAAAGTGATCAGAAGGGCCACTGCTATTCATCATTTATCCTTCATGGTTAACACAATATTTTGGGCTTTGTCACAAGAGAGGCATCCTCTCTTGGCACTGCAGATGTGTCTAGATCTTCTCCCTACTGCAAGTAAAACATGGAACTGGAGAACCAGCACTTCCAAATGTTTACATATTAGAGGTGTAATATGGAGGAACAGCAAATATTAGTGCAGTGAGGGAGTTCTGGCTGGATCCTGTTTCTTTGGGGAGTTTCCAAAGCCTTTCTCTACCCTTCAGTGTTTTATCCTGCTGGGTGATGGTGCCTCAGTGAGGTGCTTTGCTCTCTAGAGGAAGGAGTTTGTCTCCATAAGGAAGCAGCCATGGACATCAGAAATATTAGGGGACAGGTTTGTAGCTTCATCTGCTTTAGCAGCTACAAATGTCACAAGGAGAAAACATGAAGGGAGATACATGTATTCCTATAAATGGTCAAACAAAGCAGGAAGCAGCATTTGTAAGAATTTTTTTGCTGTAAGTAGAAAAATGTTGGTGATAACTGAACATACCCATCTGGTCACTATTTATAATTTCAAAACACCATCCTGGTTACACTCTGCACAATCTGCTCAGCAGCCATCTCAAAGCAGCCAGGATTTTCTGTCAGGAGAAACTGGAACATTCCAATTCATTTACCAGTGCTTTGCTGTACCCAAATTGCATCTACCCATCAGAGCTGCTGGAGTTACAGGATGCACAAGATAGTGTCAGGGAAGAAATTATGTCCCCAGGAAAAAGTTTCAGAAGAGATCTTGCTGAAAACAGCTGAGCAGCATGGAAAATAAGAGTTCTAGCCCCTGAAATGTCAGCAGGTTGAGCAGGGACTCCTGGACCAATGCTGGGACAGTTCAGCCCGCTCTTGCCATTTAAATGTTATCACAACAATTCCTGTAAGTTTCTAAATTGAAAAAAGTAATTAGCAGTGCATGGAAATTAATCATAGTCTTGTACTGGGAAAGCAGCTAGCCAAAATAAAAAGGACCTTTAAGGTGTCACATTTTTGAGATAGCACTGACCAGTAGGAAGTATTTGTGTTTGTCTGCTCTGCCTCCAGCCTAATCAGACTAGCACCACTTATAAAGCATATCTGCCCTAGCTGGCTTCAAGCTGGCAAATGTGTGTGCAGCTCAAGTCAGAGCAAAAAGAAGAAAACAATTGCCCTCACTGATCTTCACAGCTTTCAGGAGAGGGATGGTACCAAGTTTTAGGAGATCTCATTTCCAATCCTGACCAAGACCCACAGAGAGTGGGATGGGTGGAGTGAGTCCATGTTGAGCCCTTTTCCCCTGCCTTTGCTGAGCTGTGCCTATGCAGAGAGCAGCTGCTGGGCCCAGCCCAGCTTGTGCAGAGCAGCTCTAACCTTGGCATGGGCTTGGAGGAGTGGGGTGTCTGTGTAAGCTACCTCACCTTCCTTACCTGTGCATGAAATTCCCAGCAGAGCTGATGCTTTTAATTTTTTATTTATTTTTATTTTATTTCCCATAACCACTGCTAAGGCTGGTTTTATCAAGCACCTTCTAGGCTAATAAAATGCTGTTGTCACTCACAAAGGGAAAGCAGATGTGCAGCAGATGAAGCCGTCCAGGAGAGCTCTGGTGACAGCACTGCAGATGCACTTAGATGCCATCAATTCATGATAACAGTGCTGAGCAAGGCAGCAGATGTGCAATGCCCTAGCTGAGGTTTGGATACTGCATCTCCTGAAACCTTCAATCCTCATTTCCTCTGCAACTATTAGCTGTGGGTTTAGCCTGTCAGCAGGCTGAGGGGTATCCAGAACAGACAGCAGCCTCAGCTTCCCCACCAAGGACTGAGGGTGAAGAGCAGACAGGCTCCTGCCATCCTCTGACAGGGAAAGAATTCCAGATTCCCTGCTGGCGATCCTGAGACAGTTTACTTTTGCCTCTGTGTTGGGCTGGAAGTCAGTTTGTGCAACTACAAGAACCAGCTTACTGCAGAAAAGCAGGTATTGTGATGATTTTATTTAAGTGTTCCTAAGTGGCATTTCATACAAAGTATAAATAGCCTTGCCCACTGCTTCCCTGAGAAATACCTTTTCTAGCTCTTTTATTGAACAGAATAAACACATCACTTGGTATTGCATGTGTTAAGTGCCCAGAGATTTTTCTTCCAGCAGTATTTCATCTTGCAAAAAGTAAAATATTGACAAAACATGTAGTCTTTGAGGTAAAATGTGATGGCCAGCTGGGTTGAACCCATCACTTACATGAGCAGCAGTCCCATAGAAATGTAAGTGTTTTCAGAATGACCATCCCTTGGCTCAGATTTCAAAAACCTCTGACTGCCCATGATTTTTATTGTGCCTGAAGTTTGTGGTGTGATGGACACCAAGGTTATTTGATAGATTGTTTTATGGCAGTGTGTCATGGTGCAACCCCACCTGGCCTCTTGTTCACTCCCTCTGCTGGAATGGGGGAGAGAATGGGAAGGGTGAAACTCTGAAAGCTTGTGGGTTGAGACAAAGACAATTTAATAGGTAAAGCAAGAGTTGCACATGCAGCAAAAACAAACCAAGAGTATCAACTTTCCCCAGGGCAGGTAGGTGTTCAGCCATCCCCCGGACAGCAGGGCTTCATCACATGTAAGAGTGACTTGGGCAGACCAACACCATCACTCTGAACATCCCCACTTCCTTCTCTTTATGCCAGGAGCATGAGGCCATATAGCCTGGGAATCCCTCGGGTCACTTGAGGTCAGATGTCCTGGCTGTGTCCCCTCCCAGCTCCCTGTGCACCCCCAGCCTCTCCCTGCTGGGCTGGGATGAGGAGCAGAGAACACCTTGGCTCTGCCCAGCAATAACAAAAACATCCCTGAATTATAAACACTGCTTCTAGCACAAATCCAAACCATGGCCCCATACCAGCTACTGTGGAGAAAATTACAGTAATTTCACAATTATAAGCCACACCTGATTATAAGCCACACCTCCCGGTAGCTGGGTAGACCACAGGATTTGTCCATATATAAGCCACACCTGAATATAAGCAGCACTTTTTTTTTTTTTTTTTTAAAGCGAGGATCCATGTGTAACAAAGTAGCAAATTAGTAACAGAATTGCTGCCAGCTGGGTTTGGTGTCAGGTGCTCAAGTTGCAACAGTTTTCATAGACCAGCAAAGCCTTTAAAGGCAGCCCCAGGCACCCTCCCTGGCCGGCTCTCACTTGCGGGTTGGCATTTCACTGGGATTTGTCCATAGATAAGCTGCACCTGAATATAAGCCGCACTACTGGGGTAGGCTGGATTCTTCAATGAAAAAGCTGTGGCTTATAATCGTGAAATTACTGTAACTACACCAGCCAAAACCAGCACACAGTGGGAAAATTTAGAGATAATAAATACTGTGCTGGTGAGTTAGGGCATGTAGATTCATTTAAGTAAATTTGAAAAAGAATCTCAGCAGGTCACATCATGCCCCTGGAGTTTAGCCTAGTGAGGATTTCTGGCCCCAGGAGCTGCCCCTTGCACCCTCCCTGACAGGGCCACATTCACTCACCTCTCAGCACTCAGATAGATGAGTGTGCTGTGCATTTCCTTCCCCTAAACACCTGGAGAAGGATTTTCTCACGGAGAAACTGAAACACACAGCCTCCAATTTAAGTTGGAGTCCCAGGATGCAGGACACTTGCTGGGAGCAGAGCACCAGCAGGATACAGACTCCATCTCCCTGCAGATTTGGCTACTGCTCTGTCACTTGGGATTTCCCAAACACAGCACTGTGATGTGGTTCCTTTGCATGCTCCACCTCCTTGTGCACTTGCTGGCCTGGAAAAGCCCTTTAATACAGATTAATTGAACTGAACCACCAGACAGCAACTTCAGCAGACTCCTGAATGCAGGGAGTCACAAATGCCATGATGGGATTTCAAGTTCTTCATCATTGCTTCTGAAGATGAAGGTGAGTTGCTTGTTTGGATGTATAACATTATGGGGTGGCACAGTGTATAACCCCATGGCAGCCACACCCTGACAACGTCACATTCATGAAGTCAAAGACTATTTTGTATTTTGTGTTAGCTTACACTAGTCCTAAGCATAGGAAGAGGAAGAATGCCTGTTTTGCACATCACTGGCTATTAGCCTATGTCTGGTTACATAACATCAGCTGACATAATGCTAACCAATGCAGGCAGATAAAATGTGACACAAATGTCACATTGAATCAGGTTTTAATGGAATTGGAAGCTTTTACACCACAGATGAAAAATACCAAATTCAACCATCATACCTGTAGGTACGCAGGATAAAGCAAAGTTGGTCACTAACTGCAAACCACATTTTCATATTCTAACATAAAAATGTCCATTTTTTCTCCCTGTTATGCTCCTATTCCTTCCCAAAAGTCATAAAAAACCACTACAAGGACTAACCAGGACAAAGCATGCATCAGCAAGGAATTCACATTTTGAAAAATGGATAAAACTTATGAGCCTGTCTCAAGAAACCCCCCAAAATCAATAACAACCTTTCTATTGATTCAAACAGGAAATGGCTCAAGGTGTCCATACCTCAATAAATATTTTTACTATACAACTAATTTTCCATTAGGAAACCCCCATTAGGGGCTTTTTGTAGGCCAGGGGGTGGAAAGAAGAGCAAATTTTATATAACAGAGCAGAAGGATTACAAAGGGGAGGCAGCACTTTGGTGATGTATCAAGTGATAATACCATGTTGGATTTTTCAATGTTTTCTTCATTTTCCACTCGGAAAATTTCACACAAAAATTTTACTCTGAGGAAAGAGCAAGGCTGATGTTAATGCCATGACCCATGTCCATGCCCCTCCAAGCTACAGCTGGCAGAGAAAACCTGAGATTGGGGCATTAGGGAGCCCACTGGGCCCTTCCCTCCTCCTTACCCAGCTTCTGGAGCAGAAAAACAACCCCAGCACCTCTGGAGCTCCTGTAGCTGTGGCTTCTAAACTAGTCTTTCCAGGGCCACTTTGTGTAGGAGATACAGAGAATCCTGACAGTCCTCTGCAGGGATCCTCCTTAGCCACAGCTGCAGCTCATATCAATTACCTTCAGCATCCTGAGGGTGTTTATCATGCAGTGCCTCGGTGGGATTCTGCCTTTACAGCAGATTATTGTCAGGAGACTGGAAACTCTTGTGCCACACTAATAAGGTAATGCTCTGATAACACAGTTGGTTAATAATTTCTATTGCAAACGGAAGACAAGTCAAAACTACTGAATTGCAGCCTGCAGGAAAGAGAAGAGAAAATGGCCAGCACTGTGACAGCCTGCAGTCCTCACACATCACCTGCCCACCAGCACACCCCTGCACACTGCAGCAATGATCTGCAGCAGCGTGGGGAGGGCATGAGCTGGCAGAGGGATTCTGCTCCCCAAAATACATCACCTAGATAGTTCTCTCACATGCTGATTTTCCTTCTCTTACTATATCATTTATAGATCAGAAAAATTTCCCTTCCCCAGCCTGCATGTCTTACAGTGAAAGGAAAAGGACAGATATCCCTGCAGGGACTGGGATGCTGAGCAGTGAGCTGAAAGTATCTGTCAGGGGTAGCAGGAATTAAAAGGACACTGTCCAGATCTTGTGCAATAAACTTTCATAACCTCCTCCTTGGTTTTGTACCCATCACATAACTGTGCATCAGAAGTTGTGTTTAGCACCCTTTGCATACCAGATCTTGCTGTGCTCTGCTGCTTCTTTTGCTATGAACCTTCCTTTTCTACTTGATAAGAGCAGAGGCTCATCTCTTGCTTCTTTTTTTTCTAAAAGCTCTAATAGCTTCACTCCTCAGCCCAGTTCTAGGGGAAGAGAGCACTAGCAGGGAGATGCTGGGGGCAGATGTGCCAGTTGATAATTGTTGAAGTAATGCTCCACTAAGGTTTCCAGTATATTAGCCAAGGTACCTGTGCTCTTCTCCAGGCTCCCCACAGTAGCACTGAATAGAGAGCCCATTGTGTAGGCCAGAACTGCCCACTGAGGGTTTGCCTTTCTTATGAAAACTCTGATAAAGAAAAAAGTCAGATATTTTCTCTGAAGTGAAAACATTTACAGCTTTACCCTCTTGATCCTTCGGATTGTTATTCATCGTGAGCACTAGAGGAGTA
>VRYO01002184.1:15551419-15566884 GCA_009812075.1 Sialia sialis | reverse complement strand
CGGGAGGTGCGGCTTATAATCAGGTGCGGCTTATAATCATGAAATTACTGTAATTCAATAATGAATCCTGCGGTTTACCAGTAGACTTAGACTCAAATTGCCAAATAATTCATCTTCAACCCTGTTCATAAGTGAGAAACAGGTATCTTGAGGCTGGTAACCTTTTAGCAACACCACGGTGACAGATTCTGCCTGACAGGTTTGACATGAATTTTGCCTGGTGCATAAATATTGATGGGCTTAATGCTCAGCATTGCAGACTTAATCTTCTTAGCAGGTACATTTTCAAATTTGGAGCTGTGCTGACTGCAGGGTCCCCCCTCCTTCCCCAGCATCCAGCGATGAGCTCAAGGTGCAATTTAGAGTCATTAGCCTTTGAATGGAAAAAGCTAATTGACAAGTGTTCAGGGGGGAATGTTGTGTACTTGACCGTCTCAGAGGAATGGCTCTGAGCCAGGTGGATCCAAGATCTTTCAGAGCCTCTGACATGTTGAAGAAGGGATGGGGAAGGCACTCAAGGGAGCAAGGACCCTGTGATAGAAGTGCCCTTGTTGTGATGGGGCAAACGAGTCTGGCACTGCCCCTGCACTTCCACATTTCCTGCAGGAAAATTTCCCACAGGAAATCTCTGTGATCGAGATGAGAAGGAAGCAAAGATAAACAGGATTTCAATGTGAGTGTTTGTTTTCAGACCTTGATCTTCCAACCAGCTCTCTGAGAAGGTCTGTGTCCATGGGGGCTCAGAACCCATCTCCAGCAGCCAGATATGTAATTTATAACTCCCTTTCTTCAATGTCAAAGCCAACACCATAAAGGACATACAATATTGAGAAAGATCTAACTTTACTGTCACTATGAAATATTAAGGAAGCAAGATAGGAAAAGAATATTAAAAAAAAAAATAGTGCATCAGTTTGCTGGTTTTTGTCTTCTGCACATCTCTCATTGGTTTATTCCACCTGTACATCTCAGTTCAACTTTAGGTAACTTGGCTGCTGAAAGTTTATTCTCAGTTTTAAAATAAAGGAAGTTTTAACTTAATTGCTTAAATTAATGAGCTGCTCTGCAAATTTTCTGTTTTGAACTGGAGCCACTCTCAGTCGACCCTGCCAAAGCAAATTCTTTGACCCAATTTCTAAGAATAAATTTCCTCCTGAAAGCTGAAAACAGCCACACCAATCTGTATTGTCCAGCCTGCTGAAACTGGGACTTATTAATGGAAATGTGCAGAGCCCTCAGCAACAGTGATGCAAATCTCTGTATTTTTTTTTTTTGCCAAGGCTATTCTGAGATTCTGAGGTCAGTACTTACATGGCTTGATGACAAGGGAATTAACTGCACAAAGATCAGGTGATATTAGAATTTTAAAAAGCCTCACTGGGAAAAAATAGAAACATTCAATATTGTATGAAGCACAGATGTGCCATTGGTTAAAGAGCTGGAATGATTTTTTTTTTTTACTTTTACACTGACAAATGGATACAAGGGGAAGGAAAGGATTTTGTGCTGTCTATTAACTAATATTCTTTTTAAAAATTGTAATGAAATCTTTCTGATCAGACCTTTATATATGTATTCTATACAATGAAATATCTGGATGTCATAAATTACTGCCAATTACCTGCAACCATGCAGATCATTTCCTCTTGCCTCTCCTTTCTCTTTAGGCTGCACACCCACATCAGGGTGTCACTGTCACCTCTTGCCTGCACCATAAATCAGAGGCAGTTTTGCTGCTGAGCTGCTGTGCTTAAATCAAGCCCTGTGTGTATTAATAAATATAAACTGCATAGCAGCTGAGTGCTGTAATCCTGATAAGGGCTCTGAGGAGGCTGCCATCAGTAACCTGGCAGCAATTGCACCCTGGCACTCAGGAGCTGTATTTCTGCTCTTGCACTGGATAGAGCAAGACTTGTTTGCTTCAGCTAATGTAGATTATGCCCCTTTGACCTCTCCTGGTGATATTATCACACACTGGTTTCCGGGGGGGTCATGATTAAGGGAGAATGCATGTCAGGAGTTCTACAAGGGCTTAATCCTGCAAACTCCTCACTCAGTGAGATCCTGAGGCACCAGTGCATTGCCAGCCCTGGCTGCACTAAGCCAGCAATAACAGGAGCATCTCTGGGAAGAGCTGTTTGGTGCCACGTCCCCAAATCTCTCTGAGCAGAGTGGCAGGCAGCAGCAGCACCAGCACAGGCTGTCAAAGAGCAACAACTTCTTCTCTCCCAGTACAGCACTTGCTTTAGACACAGCAATAAATACAGTCCCCAAGTCTGGAAGGATGCTGGAGTAATGAGGAATTTGATCCACTGAGAGAAGAATGGCAGCAGCACCTGAGATACTTGTTGCAGACCCCAGGTTTTCCTGAGAGCCATTTGTCTCTTTCTGAAGCTGTAAACACACAAAGCAAATTCTGTTAATGTGAACATCTCATGAACACAGACAAAGCACTCTCTGCAGCACATCTTCCCACCCACACATGCTGGAATGTGGCAGGATGAGGTGCAGGCAGTGCTCCAGCTCCCCTGAGAACTGCCAAGGAGCCCAGCAGTCACCCAAAAATACCACCCAGAATAATTGATGATATACTTGTGCTCTGCCTTGTTTCTTAGAGGTATTTTTTCTGCTGGAAGCATACCAATATATTTCATAAAACTGATGTATCTTGAGACTAGAAATTTTGCTGCTCCATCATTTCTGTTTGTTTCAAAGAGAAGATCTATCTCTGAATCATTCAAGGGATTTATTCCCTTTGAGTCAGAAACCAAAATCTGTACATTTCAAAGAGAAATATTTAACCATAGTCAGATGGGCTAAAATGGTGCTAGAAGGTCTTTTCTAGATTTAGCATTACTAACAAACATAATTAAAAGCTCTTCCTTAAAAAAGCCAACAAAGTAAGACAAATTTGAAGGAAAAATAGAACTATGATTCTATACAGACAGCAGCAAGGATATGCTCATAATTAGAAAGAAATAAAACCCTCAATTTATTTGTCTATCTTTTAAGGCAGAAAAACGATTTTGCCTCCAGCTGTAGAGAGCAGAACTATTTCCAGTCCATCAAAGAGAGAAGCACAGTATAGACCTCATCAACCATGGCATCAACAGCAGCATCAGTGCTTGATGGAAGACCCCAGCAGCAGTCCTGAGGACTCACATTTCCTTCAACCACCACTTCCCACCCAGAAGCTCTTCTGGGGCATGTGGGACTGGCATGATGCCACAGCTGAAGTGCTGCAGGTGCAGCAGAAGGTCCTGTCAAATCAAAATTTTGCTTTCATACAAAGTCTGAGGACATAGTCTGACCACTGCCATCTCCATGTCTTCTCCTTACTCTTTTGGAAAGAGCAGCACTGGTTTACAGCCCTGTGCCATCTCAGCCTTGGGAAATATAAACATATTTGTGCAGATCCGGCCTATTAGCTAAACCTCTGCTGCAGAGCAAAGATCAGGTGATCCATTGAATTTTATCTGCATCCCCTCAAAAGCCTCTGGGAAGCCTCAGGAAACTTAAATAATGTAAGGGCACCAAGCACTGAACCCAGTCCCCTGATGTTTTGAGTTCAACCACTTTGCTTTCAGCCTCATCACCCAGTGGAGAGGAGGGAAGTGGTGGTGGCAAAGTTTGCCTTGCAGTGGGGGGAGAGCACAGAGAGGCAAGGGAGGGGTGCAGGTGAACACTCCAATGCCTGAACACTCCTCAACAACACCCCTGCTGTTCTTCTGGCTCCTCAGGAGCCTGGAGCCTTCCCAGGTCTGGGAGTGAAGCAAGACTTGTACAGAACCCTGCAGAGAGCAAGGGCACTGTCAGGGCAAACCACATGGGAGCCAGGAGAGGAGAGGATTTGGGGCATCCAGGTGATCTGGGGTGAGGCTTTCCTTCTCTACCCTTGCTGGAGTAAAGATGCAATAAAAACAGAGTAACTGCAAGTGTCAGTGCAGAAGAAAACCATGGCAACAGAAACTTCATTCCTACATTAATTTATTGCCATCGAGATATTTGCCAAGTGCCAACTCCCTGGGAAAAATGTATTTTTCATCAGTACAGCACAGAAATTAGCATCAGAAGAATTAATGCACTTAATAACTGTCAAAGAGCGCTGAGAAATGTGCATGAGACATGAAGACAGCTGTATTTATGTGTCCCTTCAACCTATAGCAAACACCAGCTAACTGGATAAATGTCACTGCAAGTTTGAATCATGACTTGGTGTCATTTTGAATTCAATTGAAGCAAGGATTTTCTTTATTTGGCTAACACTAGAAGTGACATAATGAATAAAGGGCACAAGCTCCTTGTTTGTGTTGCAAATCTTTCAGCCTTTAACCTAGAAAAAGGTGATGGCACTTCCAAAACAGGTCAGGTCATCTGGCTGGTTTGTACCCAGAGGATGAGAGCTGTGTAGAAGACATGGGACCTGTCAGATTCTTTAGGCCTTTGGGACTTGGCCGTCTCCTTCTCCTCACTTTTCCTCCCCTCTCTAAGCCAGGAGACCCTGCAGGTCCTGGTCTTGCTCTGCAAGTGCCTCCCAGACAGGAGAGCTCTCATGGAGCACCTTGAGCCAGACCTCTGCTGCTCCACACAGCAGCAACGCAGAAAATCTGTGAGTGGCTATAGGAGATCCAGGGGTTTATGTGCTGGGCTGAGCCCCTCCAAACCCACTCTAACATTCTGTTCCTTGGCTTATCTCCAGGGTTATCTACTGCTACTCCACACTCCCAACAGCGCAATTGTCCTAGGTTACAATGTAAAGATGTGCCTAAAAGTATTTATTCTATCACCAACTGCTGAGACCAGGTGGGGCAGTGATCCTTATCTCCATGAGAGATATCCTCTGCTAATGGGCCACCCTTTAAAACCAGGTGGGGCTGTATTCTTTATCTTTCCCAAGACTCATCCCTTCTCCAGGAAGATATCTCCTGTTAATGGGCCATTGAGTCCCACTGCATGACTGATAAAATTACATCATCCCATTGGGAGATGCTCCACCCAGGGGGAGGAGCCAAACATTTCCTTCCTAGATAAAAACAGAGATTTGGAACACCAAGGCAGCCCTTACCCACTGGTTTACAGAGGATGAGAGCTACCACACCTTTCTACAAGATCATTACTTCAACAAAACCACTTCATCTGGACTGCTACCAGCACCCTAACTAGCAGAGTGTCAGGTTATATTCTGACTCTGTCAGTGGTTTTCTTTAGTGCTATTGCATGTATTTAATTTTTTTCCCAATTCAATTGTATTTCTGCCTTGGAGTCTCTTACTTCTCTACATGGCTTTGGTATTTCCCTTCCTTCCATATCACACCCTGCTAATTTGAAGTGCTAGAGAACAACCAACCAGCCTGCCAGAGTATCTCTGGGCTTTTCACCCTTGTCTCAAGAGTTCAGTTCTTGCTTTTGGTCACAGAAAAATAAGAGAACCATTTTTCCCCAGCTCTCATTCATTAAATAAACAACACACAGGTTACAATTAGGTTGACTACAAGTAGTATTGTTACATTTCAATGACTATTTCTGAAGGAATATCAATCTCAGCTTTTTTTTTTTTTTCTTTTTTTAAACATACAACTTTACCAACAGACAGGATTGTCTACTGTCAGATATAACACTGCAGAGCTAAATCCTGGATTTACTTTCAGGTCCTACAGAGACTTTAAAACACTTGGGATGTGATGGGCTTGTTTTTCTGTGTGAAGCAACTGCTCATTTATATGTTTCTAGAAGATGGTTTTTCCAGACCTGACCCCAGACGTCCCCCTCCAAATGATGAAACACTTTGTTTACACCGAAGGCAGTATAGCTGACATGCATTCTGTCTCTTAGCCTATAAGCTTGTAACAAACTGACCACTTTATTCAGCTTCTTGATTTTAACAGGGAACATTATTTAGTACCAAATGCAAATTGGCATCTTAACTGTGAGAAAAATAGCGACTGATTCATTGTTCAGCTGATGGGAGGAATTACCTTCATCGCTGTGTGATTCATCTTGATTCATCCTACACCAGGAATCACGAAGGCATAATTTAAAGCCAACTCAATATATTGTAAGCTCTAAGTGGGAAAGCCTGTGCTTAGTGCACATTGCTGATGGACAAAGCAAAGTGTGGGGCTATCCCGTTGCTGAGGACAATACTGCAAAGATGGAAGCATAGCTACAGAAACAGATGATTTTCCCCACCCATGGTTCACTCTGGAATGCTGACTCTCAGAGGACAAGGTAGAATAAGAAACAAGGTTGAGAAAAGGCATAAAAATTTATTGTAGGCAAAGCAAGATCTGTGCAAGGAAAGAGTGACAAAAATTGAACTTCTACATATACTGGTGAGACAATTAAGACAGGACATGGTTGACATCCTAAAACAGTGCAAAGCCTGGTGTTTGCCTGCTTGCACATGAGACAAACAGAGGGCAAGTAACAAAATGAAAGCACACAAGCTGGAATAAAATATAGGGGGAAAGGGGTTAGGAGAGCAGCAACACAAAGCAGATATTCCAGGACTCAATAAAGCAAGATAGGGATAATGACAAACACGGCCAGGAAAATAACTCAAGGACCAGAAGGATTCAGGTTCCCTGCTGTAGTGGGATAGGAGGGGTGACCTTGTAGACCAATTGCAGAGTGTTTATCTGCCACAAAGCACTGTTTCTTTCAGGATCCTGCTACGGCCTAGACAAACGGCTGCATGAGACAAAAAGACAGTGGATATTGTTCCCATGGCACAGCTTTAGCATGTCCAGAAACAAGGGGGTTTCTAAGCCTGACCTAGCACAGACTGGAAAGCCCTGCTGTGGTGTCAGGGGAGCACAGGCAAGACAGCCCTGCACACCAGGACCAGGTTGTGGATTCACTAAGTGAACACTCTGAAACACTGTAATTGCCATCTGGGCTGCATTATTTCAATATGGGGGTTTTAATGGAGAGTTAAGAGCAGTGCTGACCTTTAAATACCCTAAGTATTTTAAAGCTGTACTAGAAGATTTTACACCAATCATTTATTAGCATTATAAGTAAATGAGTTATTATCATTCATGAATTCTGTAACAGTCAATTTGTTTCTCTGCCCAGAGCCTTGAAGTGCCTATTTCACAATTTCTTAGAGATGTAACCATAGGAACTAAGTGGTTGCCAACATAAACCCTCACAATTAATGACGATAAGCTTTCACCCTATTGAGTGATAGTGAAATGTATATAGAGCTGGTGAAATGCACCTCGAGGGCCAATGGGACCCTGAAGGCAGAGGCACATCGAGTGGCTGTGCAACACCCACATGCTGCCTCAGTGAGTGCATTGGCTCAGCTGTGCATTTTTGAAACTCTCACACACAGAAGCATGCTGTGAAATGGAAGACCAAGAAGGCAGATTTTCTGCCCTGGAAAGCAGAGATCCCTCTGAGCTGTAATACAGAGAAAAGACAGTGTCCTTGACCCACTCCCTGAGCATCACAGAGGAAAGGGAAATGGTGATGGAGGGGAGCCACAATTCCCCAGGGACAGCAGGAAAGCTGCAGCACTGGAGTGCTGTGCTCATGCAACTTGGAGCAGCCCCCACAGGTCCCTCCCTGCTGGGGAGCACCCACTTCAAATGAGAGGTTCAGCTCTAGATTCCTCCTGCATTTAAATATCTCCTGTGGAGATCCTTCCTGTCCCTTTCACACTGGGATGAATATTTTGCCTCTGTTCCCCTCTGAAGAGGTGGGCTTGTTTTTTTCCCTAAGCATCTATTGCTGGAGGATAGACAGCTCCACTGCAGATGATCATCCTTGCGTGGGTGTGTGATTTCCAAGCAATAACATGGTTTTCCCAAGAAAGCTTCACAAATACTCCATCTCTGGAGGTGGTAATTTATATGCTTAAATACCAGGCCAAGGACAAATGCTTTTGCTCCTGCTTGCCTGTGACCAGGAAGACACAAGACAGGGGAAAATATTCAGTAACACCTGAAAGCAAACTATTTTCTTGTCAGGGAGGGCAGATTCATCAGGAGCTTTTGACATTTACGATAACTCAGAGGACATCTTGAAAGACATCTTCATTTACTGCTTCAAGAGAAATATCCAGATGACTTTTCCCACAGCATGTTATTGTAGAAATTAGAGAATGGAAATTAGGGGCATCCTTGCAAGTGGCTTGAGGCTTCATGAGGTGGCTCTATCAGAAAGAGATACAAGACTTTCCTCTTTCCGAGATTCTTCCTGGAGTGATGCTGTGGAAGAAGATCATGAGTGAGAAGGAAACAGTTATTTGCTCACAAAGTGGTGGAGAACACAAGAACAGTCACTTGGGACCTGACCAAAAGGGAACAGAGCCCTTGTGCTGCCAGGAACATGTTTAAGGGGAGGGAAATGTAAGCAGGTGCATCTCCAATCTGACAGCACAGAGGGAGTGAGGGGCTGCCAGAGCCAGTGGGATCAACCCTGCAAAGGATCAGAACTGAGAGTTTGTCATTTAAATCTTTGGGAATGAAAACATCTGAAAAGGGGCACAGCAATAGCTTCCTTTTTTCCTTGGGGAGACTGCTACAGGAAAGTGAAGAGCTTCAAGAGGGGTAGTATAGGCAGGGTACAGTTCTGCACACACACATCCATTTCTATCTGAGCTCTCTGTGTGCAAATCCTTGTGATGCCATACTGATTTTTGCCTTTTTTTCTTTTATATATTCTCTGTATTCTTTACATGTAGCTCTATTGCATACTATTGCATTCATAGCTGGTTTTCCCAGTACTTTTCCCTGCCCTAATAGGCAGAATATATTCCAAAATACACTCCAAAGCTCCTATCCTATCTTGGTTCTGCATGGGAACCAAGGCCAAAAACCAGCTCTTCAAGACACATTTTCCTCAATAGGTTCAGTTTCCTCTGAGGGGGGCGGATTTAGAAGAGACTTGAACTGGGGAGAAATTGCGTCACCATCTGTGCTCCTAATTGATGATTTTTGTCAATTATTCTAATTTAATAAACTTATAAAACTGTGTGCACCCCCATGGAGGGTGGGCTTTTGTGGACATTTTCTGTATTTGCCCCTGGAGACCTTCAATAAAGACCAGGCTTTATATTAGCACCTACACTAATATTATCCTCAAACTGTGTGTTGCTGAATTTCTAGTTTTTTTAAGGCATCATAAGAAGCCCCATTTTTCTTCTCCAGTGCACGTTTGAAGCACGTTTGAATATTTGATGTCATTAAGTAAACTGCACTGAACCCTTAAACAGGTTTTTGGTTATCTCAGCCATCAGAAACACTCAGAATTCTCTGTGTTTAAATGTATCTGTCTTCAGCCTGGTGCAGATACGCAGTTCCTGGCAGATAACAGTGTCACACCAGATAATAAGCTCCTGCTGCTAGATAAACCACTTGGAGGAAGATGCACATTTGAATTTCTATTCCCTTAGCTTTAATGAGATGCCATCAGCTCAAGTTTGGCCCCGTATTTAAATGTCATTAAGAGAAGTTCTATGCAATCACAACAACAACAACAACAATAAAAATAAATTTTAAGCATGATTTTTGCTGAAATGAGTTTTTCTCGCAAACCCACATTTCTGTGCAGTCTCTTGCATCACTGTGTTGGCAGATAGGAAATCACACTCAGTGTGGATGGGACTGAGAGATCTCGCCGGGTTTTGGGTCACCCCGAAGGGCCAGGTGTCCCCCCAGGCAGGAATGCAGCCTGTGACATGTGGGACACAGCTGTGTCCCCACCCAAAGCCCTGCTGCCAGAGCATGGTACAATGCTCTGCAGTTTATTTGACATTGACACGCCGATGCAGCCACCGAGCCGCACAGGCAGAGGAGGTTTGGAGACTGGGATGTTCCATTTACAGAAATTTGGGCTCCTTCATGCCCCAGCACACAGGTCACCACCCGCTGCTCCCCAACATCAGCTTCTCCCCACAGAGGCAAAAGGCTCACACCACTCAGATTTGGTGGTTTTTCCTCTCTTTCTCTGCTTCATATGGTGCTGAATTCCAGTGTGTCCAGTGCCACAACCCAATCTTGATTAAAATCTTGGTGGCCTCTGAGGGTTTTAAGATCTCAAAAACTCATTTTATCCTTCATATTCCAGTAGGAATAACTTGGAAAATAATAATTTGGCCATATATATATGTGTATATATAAATATATATATATATACTTATATCCCACGATGTTATATTCTAAACAACTGCCTTGGGGTGCAAGAAACCACATTAAAATGCATGCAAACTGAGTTAACAAATGTCAGCTAGAGGTTCAAAATACAAACTGTGCTTCTCAGACCCCAGGCTAGAAGACTGAATAAACAGATGTTCTTTGCACTGTGCCCTGAAGATTAAACTTAACCTTCGTTAGACAAACAAGGGACACTGATATTCTTTTCTAAATAAGAAAGGGTGATGGCATATATAAACACGGCTTGGAACATTTGACATATTTTAGGTTAGGGGTTTTAGCAGAGGGAGAGAAGTTATAATATTTCTAGGAGAGGAGAAGCAGACAGACTGTGCACAGTAAATCACAAGATTGAGAGTTCAGAGGCATCCACTGAGAGGCAGCAGCTCCCTGTTCCCATTATTTGCAGCTCCACCCCAGCTGGAGGGATGTTCTCCAAGCCACCTCCAAAGAATGGCTCCTCTCTGACACCCTGTTCCTGGCAGGTTTTCAGGTCCACTCACAAGTCCCAGGTTTTATTCTTTCTTACCAGTGAGTTAGGACTTGAGATCTGGATGTGAGTAATTCCACCAGATAAATTTTGTCAGAAGCACTCTTATCCATAACAAGGGAAGCCTTAGAGTCTGATACTTAAAAGAGACTTAAACAAAAAAATCCTGAAAGACCTATAAGAAAAACCATGAAACAATTCCCCATGATCATAAAAAGGGAAGACAATGTTAGAGAATGCTAGAGAATGTGTTGCTTTTTCCCTGGAAAGAGGAAAACTAAATATACTGAAGGACTATTTGTTTCCTCATGGATTGGTCAGCAGGATTTTTACTTTTTCCTGAGGTGTTTTTGGGCTTTGCAACATGAAATCAAAGCACGTGTTCCTCTTCACTTTTTTTGCAATCTCCATTGATTCATATTCCTCTAGGCTGTGCTGCTTTTTCCTGCCTGCGCTTCCATTCTGCTCTGACCTACCCTGCATGCCTTAATCTGTGGAAATTTTTATTATCTTCCAACTCATGTAGATACTCATCTTTCTAGCTCAGCAAAAACTGATGTGAATATGAATGGTCTGTGTTCCAGCCATACAGTGTTGTGTGTGGCAGGAGCTGCCTCCCACATCTGATTGATTTAATTTACCCATTTGACTTCTCTTCACGTAACTAAGTGAATCCTTTACCCAGGCCAGGCTTGCTGACCATGGAGATTATTTTTCATGTGATTCCCATCCCACAGGAACAAGGATTGCCAGAGTTATGCTCCTTCCTGCTTTGCTGAGTTACACATCACCAGCTAATCTAGAATGACTCTCAAGGACCCCTGTTACTCAACACAGCACAGCCAACAGAATTGCTCCATGGTTTGCCATGTTATTTCAGGAATAATGGGTTCAGCTGAGGTGACAATGCCTTGTAAACTGTCTGCAATGAGATGCATTTTATTAGGAAAGTGCAGAACTACAATTGTTGATCATCTAATTAAATTTCAAGCTAAGTTTGCTGCAGCTTGATTTACTGATGTGTTCTGAGTGAATCACAAACGTTTTGAAATAAAGGGTGGTGTGACAACTGTGCACAATGATACAGAAAATAAAGGTCTTTTCCATGCCAATTGGAAATAAACTCAAATTTATTTAAATAAAGACATGAATTATTTATGGCAGTTCTGTAACACAAAGATGCTGATGCAGACACTATCATAACAGAGAATATAAAGGCAGAAACTAAACATGTGTCTTACCTGCCAATAATCCTGCAAGATATCTAAAGAAATAGCACCTTGTTTACTAGAGTAGGCTGTTCCTCCCAATACTCAGTGGACCTGAGTTTTCTATATCTCATCCCAAAGTCAACTAGAATACCTTATATACTCATACTAAATATTCTCACTCTAAAGCTGAATCTTTATTATTGTTATTATACAGAGAAAATATCTGTTGTCTACACCCAGACAGATATGCCCATTTCCATCACAGGCTTTACAACAGTTTTATTACCTCTTACTGAAAAGTCAGCATTTTGCAAGATCTAAAGAAAAAAAAGCGGAAAAAGAAGAAGTTGAAAACAATTAAACAACACACATTTCATAGCCATTTTCCATGGGAACAAAGTCTTCTATAGTCAGGGCAATTATTCCTTTTAAAGTATAGCTTCCAATGTTCTGTTGTGAGCTGCATTTAAATAGGGGATGAACTCATCATGTCACCATTTAACCATCTGTAAATAGTCTAAATACAGGACATTAGATCTGGATAAGAAATCTCTGCAAAAATGTTCATTGGTACTTAGTGCAAATTAGAGCAAACTCCATTTTGTAGACAACATCAGAACTCTTTGTTCCTCACAAATTATCTGGAACAGTAGATATTTCTGCCAAATGGTGGCATTTTGGCTGCCTTGAGTGAAAGCTGAGGGAGCATGGCTGAGGTAAAATGTTCTTAAATACTGGTTAAAGTCAGTGGCTGTGTCTTGGAAGATTGAAACCAGAATCCATGGGAAAGGGTGTGAACCTCAAGCCCTTCTTCAGACCCACTGCTGCGGTTGTATCATCTCAATTAGAAGCTGCCCTGCAGCCATGAATAAAAGAAATAAGATTATATCCTAGAGATGTAGCACTTGCTGCATCTGTAGCAATAATGATGATTTCATCCTGTCTTATCCCATCTGTAGTAGGGCATAATTTCACTAATATCTTTTAAAACACTACCGGACTCTACTTTCAAAGGAGAGAATCAGTCCACTGGTGCACACACGAAGACAGAGCTGGTTCAGGAGCACAGAAGCCAAACATCATTTCCAAAGGAGCTCTTAATTGATTGCACTTGTGAAAGATGCATCAAAATGAGCCCGCTGTCACTTCTTAAATTTGTGACAGTTTGCCCCCAGGTAAACCTCCAGCACACTCATAGTTTTTCTTGGCCAGCACAACCAATATAGAATTCGTATCTTTCTTTGCTAAATAAGAGGAACATTTACAATAGCTGCTGGGTAGAAAATTAACCAACTGAACTCTCCAATTTGTCTGTCCCTGTCTGTCTCTCTCATTAATTTTTTATGGAAATCAAAGACTAATTCTGTCTCTCTGCTTGTAATCACATTCAAAACATGCTCATGACTCAGTAATCTGCTTATGAACATTGCTGTTCTCTGCAGTAACTCTGCAGACACCCACATTTGGGGCGGTCTGAATGTTCACACAGCTTGCAGTTGCCAACACAATTTTTATTCCTTGCTGTTTTTGTCATTTTAGACTCTCCCTTCCATTTTGAAAGCTATCAGGGTGAACAGGAAACTCATCAAGCCAAAGTCAGAAGTCATAAGAAAATATTCACCCTGCTGCAAAATCCTGGTAAGCAATTTCTGATGGCTTTAGTAAGAAAAAAAAATAAATTTACTGATGATGCCTTTTTTAAAACAAGCCCAGCTTGAAAGGCCAGATGTGAAATCCCACACTTATTATCCCAAGGCAAGGGAAGTCAGATCCAAATTCATTATTTTGGCTTGAGCAAACACTATTTGCTCAGTTCCCCTACATACAGAACATAATGGGGTGAGGTTTTATTTTAAATTTCAACTAGTTGCCAAGATGTTAACTTTCCTAGCTGTGTTCAGCATCATAATTACCTGCTTCAACCAGTAATTGGTTGCCTTCATACAGCAGCAATAATCTAGTTATTATTCCTCATTCTGCCCCTGTCAAAAAGGCTCTGGGGAGGAACTGTGAGCAGGTATCCATGTCACCTTCCCAGCAGCTACTGGAAGAAAAAGTGGCTAAGGAGAATTTATATTTAATGGCAATGCCATAACTGGTGTAATCCTCCATGAGCAGAGACAAAAAGCAGTGATGAAGCAAGGAGAGCTCTGTGGGAGCACGAGGGGCACAGCTGGGCTCATCATTGTTATCTTCTCAGCTGCATGTGGATGGCTTAGCAACACAGCTAATTTTACCTAAGAGGGAAATGGTGAAGCAAAGTGATAACACTTCTTTATTAAGCAAATGCACTCTTATTTATAGCCAGATTTTGGATCACAGAAATAAAAGAGATGAACACAGAACTTCCTTACTGTTTTTTGTTGTTGTTGTTGTGTGTATAATTAGTACAAATGTTTTTTCCACATTCAAATCATGTACAAAATCAACTATTTTCCAGCATGTAAATGTTTTTTCTGACTGTATGGACAGCACAAATGCACTGTCAGGAGAATTTGCAGCAAAATGGTTTGAACACTTCTACTTACAATGCTGTTCTGTACACAGAAAACACACACATGTACTGCAGAGATCTGGTAATGTATTCAAATGTTCTCTCATGCTTCCTCCGATCACAGTTCCCACAGCACCATATTTTGGAAGAAGCTAACTTGTTACATCCTCTAAAGAAACCATGCACAGGCTTCCCAGCTCTGCTCACACAACAACACAAAAAAAAACCCAAAAAGAATTCCCTTATTCTTAAAGAATGAACTATGAGTTGCCTAAAAATAAGCTTTGATAAGCATATAAAAATAAACAATACAAATATGAATGAGAGAGAATTCGAAATGAGACATTTATTAGACCTGGGATGGCAAAGGAATAATGAAGTAACATGTGAAAACTAATTCTATTTGATTTGACATGTTGATTTTTGTGTGTTTAGAGCTAGGCAGGGATTTGCTGAAGCGAGGTTTCCATGGGGACATGCAAGTGGGTCACAATGACAAGTTTCTTCAAGCTGAATTGCACCCTGTTTTAAAAATTAGTTTCTGGAGAAAGTCTAAGGACAAAAACACACCTCTGCCAGCTAAGCAAAACTCTCCTAAAAGTTCTTGTGCATAATGTACTTTACTTCTGATTATTTACAATTTCTTTGTTTTATTTTGCCAACTACAGTATTTCCATATCAATCTAGAGCATGCTCATTTTAGACTTTAAAACTGGGTCAACACACCCTGAAAATTCACACCAAACTGCAGTTCCTGAGCACAGATAGGCAGAGTTGTCAAAATATTCTCATCACTGAGTAAATTTGTGCTTACAGCAAAACCAACAGCCTGGAAAACACAAGTGCCCTGTGAGCTATCAATTAAGCCTTACATCAGGATAGACTTGTGTCAAGAGGAAATTATTTCCATTTTACCTGGAGAGATTCAGCTCTGCTCTGACATACAGAGAAGGACAGCTCAGGAAAGAGTCCACTTGCCTAAAGAAAGGTCACATTCTTGCTGTGATGTTTGATAAGGTGCTACAGGGAGCTCCTGTACCTTCAGCGGGGTATGATTTAACCTGGGCATTTTCTGAGATTCCAAAGCATCCCCATTCCTCATCCAAA
>VRYO01002184.1:15520447-15550419 GCA_009812075.1 Sialia sialis | reverse complement strand
GCTTATAATTGTGAAATTACTGTATTTATTTAAATTGTACCTGAACCACATTTTTTCATTCACTTTACCAAAATTGACTCCTGGTAGGTTTTTTTTCCTGATGTTTGAAAGAGATTTAAGTCAAAAAAACTTTTAGAGCTCTGTTATCCAAAGTTATGCTTACCAACCACTCTTCCTAGATGGGAAAATCAGGTGGGTTTTCTCTTCCTGTAGCTACACACACAGACCTAAATGGGTAGGAACTAAGTTCGCTTGGAGGACATGATTCTGAGAGTGGGTGGTTCAGAGGCCAAGATTAAACCTTTGAACTAAAGGAAAGGTACAAACATAATACTTTCATCACCTCTGCTTCTGGGAGGTGTGTTACTATCCACTGCAAGTTGTGTTCAGATGAAGTAAAACATCTTGCTCATGATTCCAAACATGGCACCACCAGCTAAAAGGTGGAAATGTTGGCTCTACAGAATCCAACCAAAAAATTCCCAGATCTTCCTCATGACACATTGGCCACATGTCTGCCTTTCTGCACTTGTATTTTCCTGCTCTAGCATCCCTCTTTCCTCTGCTTTTACATGCCATCCTCCTAACTTAATCCTTCCTTCATTTAAGATGTATTTTATGAAATTGATTTTCAAGGCACCACGTTGCCCCATCTGCTGTATATCTTTATCTGCTGCCCTTTCCTTTCACTTTTCCTTTTCCATCTTTTTCAAAGCAACTGAAGAAAATTTGACCTTTACTGTGCAGCATCTTCCCAGCCAAATGAGGGAGGAGAAATCAAGATCTGCCTCGTTTTTCCCATCCAAATACCTCATGATGTTTTGGTCCTAAGAGCAGTCTGAACTAACAGATTTGAAATTTGCTCAAATTTATTTTTTCTAGACTGGTCCTAATTCATTGTTATTGTACATAGCTTCTACTCCCCAAAGAGCACTGCCACACATTTCTGGTTGAAAGTCACAGTGCTCTGTCTTAGATTCCAGTGGGATTTAAGGAACAGGAAAATATCGCTTTTGAAACAGCCCATGGCTTTCAGGTTCTTGAATGGCGTAAATGCAAACTGAATCCTGAAGATCATATGATTTTTTTAAAAAACACAATAGATGAACCTAATTGCCAACCAGATACCCTTTCTAATAAGACAAATATTTCCCTCCCAGTTGTGGTACTGCCAATATTATGCTGCATCTAATAGTATGGCACAGAGGATGGGTCAGACGAGTTCAGTCTTAAATTTGTAGGAAAAATTATGCTGTACATATTTTGCAGTTCTTGTTCATGCTGAACTCTCCATCTTGAGGTATGCAACACTTACCAGCTTACCTATTTGACATTTCCCACTTTGACTGAATGCCCATTCACCTTCTGCTTTGAACTGTTTTAGAGTCTCTTAACAGGGGAAGATAGAGCTGCTCAGAGAAATAAATTACTTTTTTGAAATATCACAGTAGTGCAGGCGTGTTTCTGAGTGACTGGGTTGAGAAAGGGGACAACAACTGCAAACTAGGAACTTAAAAGTACCTGGACAAAGTGACTTTCCATTACAAATTGGGGCTGTGCTATTCAAAGGCATAAATTTGTATTGTGTTAGTAGTCAATTCAAGTAGTAATTAATAATATTCCACTACAGTTACTAATTAACTCAATAACAAAATTAAATAAAAATTATATATTATAAATCAATATTACTTTAAATTATTATTAACACAAATATTAAATAATTAAATTCAGTAATAGTTAATGGTTAATTCAAACCACCAGTTTAATGTCTAAAGGACCTATGTAAAGAGAACTTACTTTCAAGACCACAATAACAATGAGCTGTTGTAGCATCATTTTTTAGCTGCCCAAAGGGTGATTCCAAAAGTTAAAACCAAATTTCTGACCTTACACTGTTACCCAGAGGTAACCCTCTGTTGCCCGCTGACTAACACAGCACTAACCTGATTTTCAGGAAATATTCAGCTTTAATTCCTCTTGTCATTAATAAAGGAAATGAGCTGGCCCATGGACAGCCTTTTCAGCTGTTAGTGATGAGGCTGGCAGGATAGCTCAGATTGAGCCAGACCCCAGAGCAGCCTGGTGTGTCTGTGCTCCAGGGATGTCTCAGGTGATGGGTTACCCTTCCCCACCTCCTCTACAAATTCCTGTTAGGTAAAACCCACCTCCACAGACTCTCTCCCTGCCTCAAGTGCTCATCAGGCTCCTGTGTCTTGTACGTGGCTCTGCAACAAACAGAGAGACACAAACTGCCTCCTGCCAAAGGGAAAAAATGCAAGAAGGAAGAGATTAATGTGGAACAGCTGTGATGTGGATATTTTGAATAATTTGCTGAAAATAAACTTTAATGGCAAATTAAGAACAGAGATTAGCTCTGCAGTTCTGTGCTCTCAGAGGGTAACTTGCTTGCACAAAGTAAAGCCAGAGCTTGGCACCAGGAGCAGCTGAGCTGGCAGCGCATCCCCGGGAGCCAGGCAGGGATGGGAGCAGGGCTGGCAGGGACAGCTCTGTCCCTGCTCTGCTCAATCTGCTCAGCTCTGGGCAGCCTCCTGCTTTTGGGAGTTCTACTCACTGTGAGCTCGCTCAGGACGAAAAAGGAGGGGGCAGCCAAGTGGGGCAGCTTGGCTGCTCCTGTCCCCTCTGCCTGGCTCCTGAGAGGTGGCACAAGAGGCTCTGGGCAGTGCCTGAGCACCATCACCCATGGCAGAGAAGTCACTGCCTCTGCCCAGTTCAGGCAGTTCTCTTGGATGTATCTGTTTTTCCTGTTTTCTCCAGTTCAGAGGCCCAGATGAACCAAAACCGGACCTTTCAGGTCTCTCCACAAGTGTTGGTTCCCACCACAGGAGCTGCCAACAAGCAGGCAGCCTGCACCCCATTGGCCTATCTGAATGCAATTTCTGAGCTCACCAGGAACTCAAGTCCTTCAGTTTGCATCTTCCAAACTCTCAGCCACTCTCCCCACTGCTTTCCACTCCTCCAGCAGGTGTTCCCCCCTCTCCCAGCAGTGGGGCACCAGGAAGGTGAGTTCAGAGGTGTGACAACCCCTTCCAATACGTGAAGGGATGCAAGGTAAAGCATGCTCTGCCTGGCTCATGGAATGTCTGTTCCCTCCAGCAATGTCTTTTTCTAGGACCATACCTGGTTCAGCTTGCCCCGAAAACACTTCCCTTATGGAGCCCCCAATTCTGAACGCAGATCTGCCAATGTGTCAGCTCCCCTCCCGCTACCCCCTGAGTGCTGGAGTGCTGCAGGGAGTGCTTGGGCTGCTGGCTGGGAGGCTCCTCCTGAGAGAGGGAGGGAGAGAGGGAGATTTCCCTGCTGCACTCCTGTCATCTGTGAATGGAACACCTTGGCTCCATCAACAGTTTCTCCTATAATGGCTGGGCACTGACAGAGAGAGATGAAAACACCAAGTCATTCCTCCTCCTCTGAAAAGATAAAGGCCAATAAAAGATGGATGTTGGCAGGCTGGCATGAATTACCACACAGGCTGATGTTCTGAAAAGTCCCAGCTTTGCCAGCATGCCTGACTGCTTCATGGAGATTGGATAACACGACCCCAAACATGACAGAAACTACTTGTGTCTGCAGAAATGGTGTCAATTCATTTCGAGGTTAATTCAGCCAGCTCTGATCACTGCTTTTGCTTCAGCTGAGAAAAGACATTAATCTGTTTAATTTCTCCCTCTGTGTTTCAGATCAGACTATCCATTTACTGAATGTGATTGATAAATGAATTAATTGCACAACATTCATTCCTTTCATTAGTTCAGAACATAAAAACTGAAAATAAGTCACTACAAACCTCTATGTATGAAAGATAAACTACAGATCTTTTAAGCTGTTTCAGAGTTCAATACCAGAGGAGGATTGAAAGATTGTTTAACCTTGTCCAGTCCAATCCTTCCTCATCTTGCACCCTCAGCAGCCGTAAGAGATCACCATCATTGCATGGTAAAACACAAAGGTCTGTTTGGATGGATATATTGCATCTGGCAAGAGAATTTTCCCTGTATTACTGCATGCTTTTCTGATTTGTTTTCTTACTCCAACAAACACAATTCCTCTTTTTTTTTTTGTCTTTTTGACATAACAATATCCTACCAGCATGTAGAATGAAAGCATTTTCAGCACTAAGCTTTTGCCAGGTTTTATATTTGCTTGCTTGCTGAAAGAGAAAATTTGAAGAATTGCATGATATATGAGAGAAGAGACCATGACTTGAAAGAGCACTGGTGGAAAATTCCCAGAATCAGTCCTAGGCTCACAAAAAGTGACACTTGCTCCTCCACCTACCCACACAGACACGGGGGGGCTGGTTGCAGCTGAAATACACCCTGATTAATGGAAAATTGTTTCTTAACATGGATGAACCACTCATTAGAAAACAAAAAGCACATAAAATTCCTTTCAAACATGAAGACATTTACTGTCTGCTCTATAAACTTTATTACAGTATTTCCTACAAGTTTTACGCATGCAATTGAAGTGCGTACATCAAGTTCTGCACATTTTAAACAGCTCCATAAAGCAGAGTAATGACATTCCCTCCCAAAAAAAGTTAATGAACCAATAATATTCAAGTTTTACATCAGTGAGGCACAAATATTAAGCATATGCAAATTGCACTGATAAATCTGGAACGAACATGTAGCATCCAGCACTTTGCATAGTCACTGGAGATACTGGAACAAAAGAGGGTCCTGCCAGACAAGATATAGGGTATAGAAACCTCTTGGGTGGGGAAACAATTGCAAACATGTTCACGGTCTTTGGAAATGAAAGGGGCAAAGCAGGAATTCAAATATCACCTGATCTTTACTAGTTTAACAGCAAAACAAGTGTCCTTTCCCAGGATTGGTTAAAACCCCTCTAATAGCACATAATTATGAAGGGCACTTAATCAGTGCCACCCCTGCCTGCCCTGGGCTGGCTGGCACTTCTGTGCAGGTCCCTGCAAGCTGAGAGCCATGAGGAGGATACAGAAAGATCTCTGTCATGGAGAGGAGAGCATGGCACACACAGCAGTGCTGCCTCTGGCTCACTGCACGTTCCCACTGCCAGCCCATCTGTCATGGGTGGGAAAGCACTAAAGTGCTCCTTTTTTAACCAAGTGATCATATGAAGATGTACAGGTATGCTGTACATGTACCTCTATGCTCTTCATGCACTTAATGCACTGTGCATCCAACAGCACTGCAAGCTCATCAACAGAGCATCAGGATTTACCTCTTTGTCAGTACAGAGAAAGCAAACAAAAAAAAAGTCATTATCAACACCTTGTTCATCCCTGCTCCTTCTCCCACACTCCAAGGACACAAAACCTTAGGGGTTACCCATGCTGCTGGTCTGGCTCAATACAGTAATTTCACAACTATAAGGTGCACCCTTTTGACTGAAATTTTGATAGAAACCTGGAAGTGCGCCTTTTAGTCCGATGTGCCTTATACATGGACAAAGTTTGGAAATTTGCCAACCCGGAAGTGCGAGCCGTGAGCCACGAGAGCTGTGAGACCACGTGCTGCGAGAGCCGCGCCAGCCGGTGCCAGGGGCGGGCAGGAGTGCTGGGGCCCGCAGCACAGGGAGGGCACCTGGGGCTGCGTTTAAAGGCTATGCCGATCCGTGAAAAATGTTTGCAAATTGAGCACCTGCCAGTAAAACCTACGATCCCAGGATTCTGTTACTAATTTGTTACTTTGTTGTGCGCGTATCCTCGCTGCAAAAACAAAGTGCGCCTTACAGTCCAGTACACCTTATATATGGACAACGTTCGGAAATTTGCCAACAGCCCGGAAGTGCGCCTTATAATCTGGTGAGCCTTATAGATGTGGAATTACTGCAATTACATTTCAAAACACACTTACTTGTCAAGATGAAATCTGCTTTCCTGATGGTGCTGATCTTCTCTTCTTTTTGTACTGCAAAATAATACAAACAGAATGAGAGCACCTTTTTTCCCCCCATTTTTTTTTCCTTTTAGGCCATATAATTTTAACCTCCAAACTAGGACAGCTCAGAGAAGGAGCATCTAATCTGTTACAGCAATTAACAAGGCTGTTATATTGTTGAAGATTACACGTGTTTACCAAAATGTAGGTTAATTTTTTGGTGCTTAGGGCACTATTCATTGGGTTGTGGTTGTTTTTTTTTAAGAGTTGTGGAGTTAATAGTTGTTATGAAGTTGTTAATTGTAAAGGCACATTAGTATTGAAAGGTAAAGAGTTACAAGCATAAAGGTTGTAAAAGTTTTGGCATAGCATTTTAAATAGAAGCAGAGGTTATTTTTGAAGGTTCCAGCAGGGCTCATGTTGTTGTGGCAGCTTTTAATTTTTTTGGGTGACGATAGTGAGGAGAGCAGGAACAAGGCAGAAGATAGAAGTAAAAAGGCAAAAAGTGAAAAACTTTTTCTAATGTATAGATTTTTATATACAAAGTTTTCAATAAGCTAAAGACATGAACTTCAACTACTACCCTTTAACTTATTAGAATTCTAGTTTTTTAGTACACTAGGTTATGTATAAATTACTCATATGCTCTATTTTGTTTTATCTTAAAAATGTTAGCAATATTTTTACTACAGTTTTATTATGTTTAAAACTTTGTTCTTGGAGCCTCCATGGAAGCACTAGTATTTAGGACTGTGTTTTTCAACTTTTACTAGAAGTTGCATTTCTACCTTGGTATCTGAGACCTTTACCCACGAAAAGCACTTGAAACTTATTCTTACTTACTTCCTTGCTCTAAAACTTAAACTTACACCTCTAATTTATGTGTGAGTGGCTTAACATACTTCAATCTATCCAAAGGTTTTAATTCAATCCCTGCATTCTGATTTCTCTCTGAAGAATTCAGAGAGACTCTTGGCTTAGAGACTCCAACACCAAAATACCATCTACTTTGTGCAGATGGTTCCTAGATGGTGCTAAGGGAAAGCATTCAGAATGCAGAGGAAGACTAAAGAGAAGAGCCTGAGTGAAGTTCTGACATTTTGGACAGCTTATCACTTCTTGGGATATGATGTTACCCATCCATTAGGAAAATCAGCACATTCCTCAGCACACATAAATCAGTGATGGGTCAGGGGTGAGGGAAGCCTTGTAGAGTGCAAGATTAAACACAGCATGTCTCATATTTTGTGTTGCTAACTAATATCTATCCAAAATTATTCAGGAAATGTGGCATACAGTCCTTTAACATACATAAAATGGGGAGCAAACCTCTCTTCTCCCTTCATCTCTTCCTGCCATTTGGGCTGCCTGAAGATACAAGCCTCATGGTGAGTTTTGGGAGTGTTTATGAATAAGTCCTGACATCTTTATTTTGCCTGTAGCCTCAAACCTCCTCCACTGGTTAGCGGCATTTAAGCAGGCTTGGAGTCCTGGCCAGGGCAAGAGGTTTCCCACCAGTAGAGCCCACCTTCCACTGTGATTTTACTTTGTTATCCCTTCATTTTGGCTTGATAGCCCTTGATCTGTGGGCTTTCATACCATTTTAAAAAAAATTTTAGGACATTTCCTATCCCACCTGTGGTCGTGAAGGGCCAGGCACAGACACAGATATTGGATGTCACCCCTTCCTGCAGCCCTGCTCCCCACCCAGACCCTGCAGCCCCAGGAGCTGCCCTGGACCAGAGCACACACCTGTCTGCATCCTTGATTGAGCTGTGGTGATGGAGAAGCATTTAACTGCTGTTTTATTACCTTAGTTAGGAGTTTCAGCAAGGGAAGGGGACGTTCCTATGAAAACCTCTGCTATTGTCAGGTAAGCACTTGTTTCAGTAGAAACCCACCTGCCCATGCTGCAGTATTTGCTGCCATGTCTCATTTGCTCTTCTAGCTCTCCACTTCAGCATGGCTGATATGCTGGAATTTCAAAAAAACACCCAAAAACATTCTGGGAAGAGCCTAGAGCCCCGCCTGGCTTCCAGTGAAACACACACCTCCATGGACTGCCATGGGAAAAGGAGCTGACCTTTAAATCTTGTGTTGCATTGGGCTTGGAATAACTCAGAGCTCTTTCTGCATGAAGATTTTTAAGAGTATTGGTAATACACAACAATTCATGGAGGGCCTGTGTGAGTTCACTGCTTTCTAAGTTCCCCAGCTCCCCTGCAAATGACCTCTCCACATCTGGTGCTGTCTGGAGTACAGATCCTCTTCAGGTGCTGTGCTCAATTCTTGCTAGGGAGTGGGGGATGTTTTACACCTTGCAGTGAGGGATTTTGTTACCTTTGTAGAGATGTTCTGCAAAGGCTTCAGCTCCTTTTAGGACTAAAATTAAGCCTCTCTCAGTGTGTGTTTAATTAACTTTTATTTGCTTGACATTTCATTTTTATTATTTTTAAGCGTCGGAGGTTCTTGGCATTAAAAGCACATGTAAACTAATTCAACTGAGAGATTATCTTCACAAAAGACTTTTTTTTCTATCATCATACCACAAGGGATATTTTTTCTGAGGAAAGAAAGTGGCTGCAAAAATTCCCCTTGATTACTTCAATACAATGGACACTTTGCAAGGCAATAACAAGAGAGGAGAAAGTACCTGCTGAGAACATGTGGACACTAAATCAGATACTTTATGCTTCTGGTTGAGCTGTTCCAAGTACCAGTAAGGGAGAGGAGGGTCTGCAGAATATTTATTTTATTAGGGAAAAAAAAGCATTCATTTCCTCAGTGGTTTAAAGCCTGAATTTAAGGTAGTTCCCTAAGGAGAAAAGTAGAAAATAATCTCTGCACCACTTCACCTGGTTACTGCCAGGCTTCTCCTTCCTTCCCTTCTATTTTGGGCATATTTTGGAAAGGCCCTGGTGTCTCTGAGATGTGAAGCCTCTTCTGCCACAAGGAGCAGGACCAGGAGCCTGTTATCACCCTGGAAAGGGAGCAGGGAGCAGCTGGGCATCCACCCACCCCACCCAGGCCTCCTACAACAGGAAACCTCTCACTGCCCCAACACCTCATGCACTGGTCCCATCAGCTTCTAGCCCAAGCATGGAAGAACCAAAAAAAAAAAAAAAAAATCAAAACAAAAAAATGCAATGAACATGAAGGGTAAACGCAAGGGGAGCACAAAATACAGAATCCTCTGCTTTGGATAATAATTGTATCTATATACAGATACACACACACAAACAAACATACCTAAGAGGCAGATGAAGATTTTAGGAGAAATGTTGCCTATCAAAAATATATATACTGAGCATCACCAAGACACCAGCTTGCTGAAGTGCCCTCATGAGAGTTGAGAAAAAATACTATTTTTGCATTTACAGATCATCTCAACCCACAACGTTCCATCTATCCTTTTCAAAGCACTCACAATTCAGCAAAGAAAGAAAGAAAACCTGGCACTTGCTGCATATGAGATATGTTTACAGTGGCACAGTTGGTATATTGATTACATTACTTCCTTTTAAATATTTTAACACAATCTGTGGCTAATGGAGTATTTAATTAAGGAGAAATAAACATTAGTGTTCAATGTATGGGTATGGAATGCTCTGACAGTATGGGCTGCAGGATATGATCCTCACTGTCTTTGCAGATTTATCACTTGTACCAGACATGGAGGATATAAATAACATCAGCCTTAGTCTGGTGGCTCTCAGTAACTCTTCAACACTTCATAATATTCTGCTGAAAAATCAGTGTTCTCTGAAATCCTAGTCCTGAATTGCCAGCAATGTCTTCTCAGCAGCAATCAAAAATTGTTGGGTGATATGCAGTGAGGGTACAGCAGCCATTATTAGGCTTACAGACAGCATAATCTGTTTGGCTGATAATAAAGTCAACATGCTGGTTTTGAGAATGGAAAATAATATTAAATCAGCATCATGTTTGCAAACACCCATTCTATTCCTTTTTTATAAATTAATTTTCTGCTTCCATTTCCTACAATCTGATGGGTTCAAAGTCAGAAATTTAATTTTGCTAATTCTACTCCCTGACTGGAAAAATGATATTTCAATCTGCATGGATGTGGAAAAGAACTGCAAAAAAAAAAATGGACTCTCTGGAGATTTTTTTGCCAGCATCTCCCTATTTTCTTTCTGATATCTGATCTAAACGTGCCGCCCTTCAGCTTGAAGCCATTCCCCTTGTCCTGTCACTGCATGCCTGTGTGACAGCCCCTGTGGCTGTTCACCAAATGCCAGGAGCAGGCACCTCTCCAAGGCACCCTTAAACTTTGGGCTCCTATTTAGCAGCGTCACGGTAACATTTGGAGGGCTGTCACCTGTCCCATGAATCACACCATGACATTTCCACTTCTGCATTCTGAGATGTGGCTTTTCACCCAGGAACCAGGTGTCTGCAGGTAACCTGGAGCTCTGCACTTCAAGCTGCTCTCCTCCTCCTGCAGCACCTTGTGATTGTCACCATTGGCTTTCAAAGTTTGCAGTGCAGCATTAACCAGGAGTTGCTCTTTCTAAGGGTTTTCTGTTGGCTGTTTTTCTTCTCTTTCCCTTTACTTTTCTCCCCTCAGACAAATCTTTGGGAGAGAGCGCCTCAGCACAGGATTACTTTGTTTGGGTGCCAAATCCTCCTCGCAGTGGGGTGTAGTCAGGAGGCTTGCATACCTCTGCCAGAAAAACTCTGTTTTTCAGTAGATCTCAACCCCCAGCATCCCTCTGGCAGCCAAGGCAGAAAAGAACAACCTTATTCCCAACCCAAAGCTTTCATTTTTTTTTCTCCTTCTCCTGCAGGCATCATCTCCACCAGTCACATCCCAGCTCACAGCCACTGCTCTGCTCCAGGTCTCTCCCCACACTGTCTTCACACAACTGGCCTCCAGTTTGCTGCTTTGGCTCCAAAGGGAGCTTTTAAAAGCAAAAGGAAAGCCAAGCATGGAGGGAGAAGGAGCAAGCCAATTCTCAATATGAGCTAGCCCAGCCAGCCTGCCCAGTCCTTGGCTCTGTATCTGCAGCCAGGGCTCCCCCACCCTGCTGGCTCACAGCCCTGCTTCAGAGCAGAACAGGAATCCAGAAACAGAAGAGACTTTTTATTTGCTGCTTCTCTGGAGACCTCTTGAGCTGCTCTCTGAGCAGCTCTCATTTAAGAGCTAGTGTGGCAGCAATTCTATTTAAGCAATCAGTGGTGGAAGCAATTTTAGAGAAGGAATGTAATTCTTGTAAGAGCAACTTCTGCCTGGCAAATGCTTGCTGTCAGCAGAGGCACCAATTAAAATGGGAAAAGAAAATTCTGCCTCTTGAGTGGGATGGGAACAGCAAAGGCTGCACAAGTGTCCCATGGCTTTGATCTTCCAGGGACCACAGCTCTGCTCAAGGGGAAGTGAGCTGGCCTGAGCCATGGAGGTGGCATCTCATCCAAAAAACGTGTATGAAGGTCCCACAAGTCTTTCCAGTCTCATAAAGCAAGCAAATTAATTGCCCTTCTTTTCAGCCTTCCTTTCTTGCCATTTCTTTCCTGATTTTCCTTGCCCACCAATGAAGCAAAACTTTCAGTTTTCTCATCAGTGCATCAGGTCAGAGGGTTTTACCCCTTGCACCATGGACCATTTTAAATCATGTTGATAATCCAGATACCCTGGAGAGTACCTGGGTGGAAGAGCCACTCTGAAGCACTTCCCTTGGGAATGAGAATGGCCCAGGACAAACCAACACTCTTTCTGCTCTAGGGGAACTTTCTTTTGTGCTTTTAGACAATGTTCTGTGGGTTTTCTTTCACATCCCTTTTATTCACTGCTGGGTGCTGCTGGCAGAGAGTCCAGCAGAACAGCTCGTTGGTGGATAAGGTCTGGATGTGGCAAATAAAGAGCACTTTGGATTATTAAATTGTTAGGGGAGTATGGGGGGATATATATATATATATATATAAAGTTATCCATTGTAGTAATTCTTTCTTTTTATTTTTAAGGAATAACAGTAAAGATGTTAAAAGACAAGGAAAAGTAGAGAAAAAAAATTGAAAACGGCAGGAAGAGCTGGGTGTGGTATCCACAGCAGAAGAAGAGCTCATGCCATGTGTCACCAGGCACAGAAGCCACACCAACAGCAGCACAAAGCCCAGCAAGATCCTCCACTGGGATCCCACAATCCATAACCCCAAACAGCCCCAACAGGGCTGGGGTGGCACTGCAGCTTTCTGAGAGGTTTGAATCAAGCTGCTGCAGCTATTCTGTTCTAGAAACAACACAGAGAGAGTTTTAACCTACACATTCACCTGGGAAGGAACAGAGTAGAAAAGAAAAACTGCCCTGAAATATAAACATGAATGTCTCAAGGACTGCTCCAACCTCCTGCACTTGCCACAGACTCACTAATTAAGTAGCCTAGAGCCATTTTTATTTGCTTTCATTGTTTTCTACTTTAATAACAGAAATCCCTGAAGAGCAGAAGGTGAAGGGAGTTTGTCTCTGGCAGCACACTGCTGTGGAGTAGCCCTATTCTATTCCTTCCTCAGATTCACCCCTATCCCATTACCACTTGACAGCCACTAGTTAGCACTAATTTCAGCAGGTAAAAGAGGGCAGACCTCTCCCTCCCCAGTCCAAGAGCCTGACTTTTAAAATTGTGTGCAATGAGATGAGAAAATAAACCTCAACACATCACAAACCTGATCTGGGCTGTGGTGGAAGAGAGCTCTGCCAATGGCAGTTTCTCCTAATAAACTTTTGTAATGATACATTTTCAGGAAATATTTATCAAGCCCCAGGAAAGAACTAAAGCTGCTTAAGTGGTTGAGTCTCATACATTCACATTTACAAGGTTAATAGCTGTGAGAAACAGAGCATGCTGCACTGCAGGGCAGAAAAAAATGCCCCACTCATGAAGCCCAACAATGAAAGCCAGTATGCAGTATCCTTTTCCAAAGGATTTGGAGATCACACTCCACAGAAAGCTAGGGGGAAAAATAATTTAAGATCCTTTCTTTCCTCTTGAAATTCATGGCTCTGGGGAATCTGATGGCCCCTAGACCCATCCAGCAAGAGAACCCAACAGAGACATAAGCATGCAGAGGCTCTGGATGCTCTTTTGACATGTTTTGCTTGTGGAGATCTTCCTCCCATCCCCAGGCCCCCAAATTTAGCAGATATACTCCTAAAACCACATTGGAGAATTGGAGTTTGTCTAATATTTCCTCTCTCAGATGCCTCTGGGAATGAGGAGTTCTTTGGCAGGGAGTTTGAGAGAGGTTTTGCCTCTGCTTAGTGCCCATATAGAAATTACCAGCGAGTCCAGGAAAGATCTGAGTTTGCTTCAATCCTTCCCACAGCATTCCTGGAGCCATGGGTTCAGCACTCACACCAGGTTTGCACCAGGCTCTGCCAAACTCTACTAGTAGTGGAATTTTAAAAAAAATAGTCTTGCTTCTATCTGCCACATTTCTCTGCTGGGAAAATACAACAGCAGAGATGTGTAAGGCCAGCATGATTTCCATTTGCAAACTGATCCTATTCTGCTCACTAAGACAGATTTTGAACTGTGTTTGTGTTTTACTACGGTGGCCAAATTTCTCAGCACAGACAAATCTGGATTCCCAGGTCCCAGGGGATGGGCTCTGCCTCTGCAGACCCTGGAACAGCCTGGGAGCCTCTCCCTCTCCAGCCTCTTGCATGATTCCTCTGTTCCCTGGCTTCCCTATGCATTCCAGAGTGGAGAACTGATCTCAGATGGCTCAATTCAAGAAAGGACTTTTCACACCAAAGACTTTATCTCATAGTTTTTATCAGCTGAATGTTGCCCTTCTTGCAATTTTGCAAATTAAAATATTACCCAGCAAATCCCAAACGTGAATGTCTGTTTAATACCACCTGGATGCATTATCTTTTTAAGGAAAGCTCCAAATTGAAGATGCATTTTAGTTGGAGCAGTAAGGACAGGTTTAATCAGTGTTGAACAATTGAGTTTCTCCTCTAGCCCTTGATTAATGAGCATGAAATACCATCTACTTTATAACTACTCCCAAACACTCAAGTATGTTAAACAGACTTTCGATTCTCTCCAGCTTCTTGAGCATGTGTAAAGCTGCAGCCAAATCCAATTTGTACCATCAGCAGCTGGAATTATTCTGCATTTGTCACTGGCACTACAATTGTCATTACACTTCTTTTAGCTGCAATGAGGTGACAATGAATGATAGAACTCTTTATACTGTGCTAATACTGTGATCATTCAGGTGTTTTGAATTATGCTCTATGTCTTAAGCTATATTTGCCAGGACTAAAAGGTAGGAGTGTTTCCAAGGAATTTTGACTGGGCAAATTGAATCACAATTGCAGCCAGAAATGGCTCTCCTGCACCTCCCCTGCAGGCAGTCAGGAGTGTGTCCTTTGAGGGACTTCTAAAACTTCTCAAATAAATCTCATCTATCAGTGGGAGCAGACAGGCCTATGGAAAACAGCTTTTGTCCAGAGGCACTCAGGTCTGAGGGTGGCTGGAGACACCTTCCCATCAAACTGAGGGTCCAGTGGATCCTGAAGGGGTGGGGTGAAGCCTGGCTGAACCCCACAGATGGATGCCCTGCAGGATAGAGACAGAATGAAATGGTGGACAGGCGTGAACATCTGCATGAACCTCTGGCCACAAGCACAGCACAGGCTGCCCATCAAATGTGGGGGCAGGTGAGGGAGGCTGTTTTTAAAAATTCTGCCAAAAAGGGAATCTGAGCTGCCTTCCTGCTGAGAGGAGAATGTGAATATTCATGATAAAGCCTGAACAGAAACAACTACTAAATATTTTAACCAATTCAGTCCTCCTATGAAAAAGAAGTAATTTTCGCCTCTCAGGGCCGCATGGATGGGTGCACACTCACTGCCTGATGCTGCAGTGATCATTTATTTAGGCTGCTTTAGCTTAACAGCTGAAATTCAGCTCTTTGATTTCCTGTGCTTAGGAAAGAAATTGATATACATATTTTAAGCCTTGAAATAGATAGCAGCTAGTAAAAGCCACAAAGAGAGGGGGGAAAAAAGGAGTATTCAGTACAAACCAGCCTAGGGTAATCCAGAATAGGTTTAAGCATGTTTCCCCTCATATTACCTATTTCCTTATGGACAGTTTTCACTGTCTTGTTGTGCACCTCTCACCTGGTAGGCTTTTTGTATCTCCAGCACTCCTGTGCCTACAGCACTAAATACCAACCTTTTCCACAGTCCTTAACTCACAGCAGCTCAGGGAATGCTGTTCATTGCCACCAGGTATTTTCCTCTATAAATAAAAACACTGGAGCTGCCTCCTTAGCTTTTTTCAACTCTTATCCAGATTTCTTTATTCTGTGCATGTATTTTCTAATAGTTATCATGTGCACACATTATCAGTTCTTCTTTAAAAGCTTTAATCTTTCTGTTAATCTAACTTGAGGTTTTTGGTTCTCATTTGCCTTCCTATTCCCATCCATTGCCAAGTAAAGGAAAAATTCAAGCAGGAACCTGCCACTCATTAATTAATCTTGACAAGAGGATCACCTGTAAACAGTCAGTCCAAATGCAAACTACAGGATACATAATTTTCCTCATCTTTCAGGAAAGCCACATTTGATTCTTAATGGTAAATCTTTGATATTAAATCCATAAAACTAGTTAAGCAATAAATGAATGAGGGAAAGCAGAGTTTATAGGAGAAAAATATTTTTTAGATGAGATACAGAAAAAGGCATAAAATATTCCAAATTTTGGGCTGCTTTCAGATGTTCTGTGTATGGTGAAGCCATTTCAGCCCAGCTTCTGCCCTGCTGCCCCCACAAACTCCAGTGACACCCCATAACATTGCAGAAATGATTGGCATCACTTTTCCCCAGTGCAAGGCACTGACTTGCATGATTAACTGGCTGTTCAACACTGGAAACACCAACATGGAAAATTAGCTGCTTATCTAAGGAGAGGGTTTCCCTTTCATCTTAGAGACCTACATCAGAATTCACATTTTACTTGGATGATAAAAAGTTTCACAGCAGAATCACAGCTGCAGACAGCTTGAAATAAGCTTAGAGAGCCATGGGCAATGAGCAATCATTCATTGAAACTTTCATTACCAGATTTGCGATTTGTCATATGACATGGTTTTTTTTAAAAAAGTCTCTTTATTAGTGAATTCAAGTACAAATGAAAAATTGCAATTATTAAAAACTCCAAAACACCACAAAAATCCTACAATCAGCTGAACAAAAAACTCAAACACTGCAGGCTTCATTTAGAATAACCAGAAACTGGATTTTGAGCCTTCAGTTCAGGCAGGTGCTCTGCACAAATATTTGTCTATAAAAAGTGCCCACAACCTTTAATCATCTCACTTTTGCTGAGGGGAGGAAAAATGAGGATGCTACAGAATATATTCCAATTACATTCACCCAGAGCTCATATATGTCATACCATTATTACTAATTCAAATTCATAGTATCATAATACAGATTGCAATAATAACTTAGACTGGAAGGTATTTCTGGAATTCTCTAGTCCATCCCCTGCTAAAAGGAGGGCCAAAGTCAGAGATGGACAAAGTTCCTGGCCTTGCATGCTCAGAGAGAACATTTCCATTTGAAACCCTGGTGAGAGCTGCATTCAGACAACCCTTCACAAGTTTCATGTCTGGCAGATGCATTACCTGTCCAAGTGGATTTTCCACCTCACTGCCATGTTCTAAGCACATTTCCATACAGGTTGAATAATAAAGCAGGGAAAACAACCGGACTGTCACCAACCAAGGCTCTTTCTGCAGAGGCAAGACAAAAATGCACCTGAAATGGGTCTTGCCACAGAGACCATGGAAACCAGTCCAAAGGGGACTGAGACACCAGCAGGGGTCAGATTTAATGCCCATCTCCATAAAGACAAGTGAACCTGAAGATGCAGATAATTAACTTCCATGCAAATGAGACACAGCAGCAGCCAATTTTGGCTCGGCCTGCCTGCTCCTGAAAACAACCAGAGCTTTGCTATTGGCTTCATTGGCAGCAAGACCCAGCTGTCAGCTCAGCGTGAAGCTCGTTCTAATTCCCAAAGCTCGCTGTGTGCCCCGTGGCAGCCCCACACATCTGGACTCTGGCCCCTGTCCTGGTGCTTACCTGCACCAGTTCTGCTTGCTCTCATGAGGTCTGTCTGGGGAATTACTGAGCCTTGGATGGAGCCCACCAAATCCCTGCAACCCACTGCCCAGGATCATGCTATTTTTGGCACCTGCATGGCAAATCCAAAAATGCACAAATACCCAAACTAAAACAAAGCCCTCCATTCTTATGGGGGAAAAGAACTTAAAAAACAGCAATAAATGCATCAATTTTTGCTTATTTGTTTCCCTTTTCCTTTGTACGAGTCTTCTTTGCCAAGGTCTCCAAAGTCAGTTTTCCCCCTCAGATTTTCCAGCATTCCCAGTCTACACCAACAGCAGCCAGACTGGTAGTCCATGAGAGTAAGCAAACTGAGCAAAAAGCTTCAGGGCTGTGTCTATAACTGGATGCTTCCCTGGCAGCACAGAGAATTTGGTACATCTCATGATTTGCAGTGTGCACTGTAGCTTCAGCCCAGGGAGCTGCAGGGAACCAGCTGGAAGCAGGAAAGCCTCCAGCCCAGCACAGGCTCATTGCTATGCACTGAGCAGCTTTTGGGGGGACACAACTTCCTGTGATGGCTTGTGTCCTACAGAGAGACCACACAAAAGCTGTTAGACTTGTAATGTTCTTTGTCCCAGTGCACAGCAATGCCATAAAATGAAGAAAGTATAGCTTGAAGCACAGCTAAAATTAATTTCTTCTTAAAAAACAAATGTATGCAGCTTTACTTCAAGGACTTTGAAACCACCAAGCAACTTGGCTTTTAGTCGAGCAAAGCCTGTGAGAAACACAGATCCCAAATCCTAAAATTATATAAATGAAAAACTTGGGCATATCATCAATAGGAAATTAGTCCCAATTCCCACAGCACAGCTGGAAATGTAACAACAGCTCCTGATCCAAGGCAAATTACACAGGGGCCTTGACCTTTGATAATGAGTCCTGGCTTCCCAAGTTATTGTGTCAGGCAGTGGTGGTAAATGTGCATTTGGAGCCGGTGTTTGTAGAGGAAAATGCATGCCACACAAGCCAAGTAATCAGAAAACACAGGAACTGACACAATGATATGCAAGAAATAACGAGGAATCCAAACTCATCTCCTCTGCTGCTTCCCACTGAAGATGTTTTAGCATATTGTTCTTCAATACAATTCAAACTATCAGCTGATAGAACAATTATCTAACTAAAAGATTTAACCGTGATTAAAGTCTAAACAAGCTGCTGAACAAACACCTACTCAGCCTCACTTGAACTTCATTTCAATTCCCTGCACGTTGAGTGCTTCAGCTACAGATTTTTCTGATGATCAGGCTGGCAGGATTCCAGGCAGCATCTCTTACCTGCTCACCATTTATATCTAACTCCCTACCAAGGCAGGGTCACCTGGAGCAGGTGACACAGAAACTCTTCCAGGTGGGATTGGAAGGTCTCCATGGTGGGAGACTGCATGACCTTCCTGTTCCAGGGCTCTGCCACCTTCAACCTAAAGAAGTTCTTCCTTGAGTTGAGGTAAAATGTCTTATGTTTTAGTTTATGGATCCTTGTCCAGTAACTGGACATCAGAGAAAAGAGTCTGTCACCATCCTCTGGTACCTGCCTTTGAGATATTTGTACGCATAAATGAGATCCCAAATCAGTCTTCTCCCGATTAAATCCTGTGCCAAGGGGCTGTCAGAATGGTACGCTCCAGCAGTCCAAGGGGAATCTGGAAAACTTTTTGAAGCTCCCATTATAAACCACACCACTGAGGTAGATCCAGGTAATCACAGGGACCTGAAGCAGGTCCCACAAAACCCAAGCGCAGGTGTCCGCATGTGCCATTTTTAGTGCAGTATCTGACCTAAAGAAATTATATATTCCTATTTTCAATTTAAAATCTCTGAAATTATAAAGCTGAACAGGACACCAGCACAAGTTCATTTACTTGGGCCAGTTACAGCTGGGAAGAAACCTTGCATTCAGGTGAGTGCAGTACAGGAGGTTAAGGCAAGACTGGTCATGCAACAAGTCTTTCATCAAATGTCTTTCCGCAGCCATCAGAATGAATTTAAATGGAAACTTATTCAGACAGCAACAGAACTTGAACCTGACAGTGCCAGAACAGCTGCACTCCCAGCAAAGCCACGATGCCACACAGGGCCACACAGGGCACCCAGCTTGGTAATCACAGCTGAAATGATGCAGATGCCACCCACAGCCAAGGTGGCAATGTCCTTCCCATAGAGAGGCTGCAATGTCCTCTCTGTCCCAGTTAATGGCCCCTGTCTAGGGTTGTGATACAGGATGTGACCAAAAATATGTGTTCTATGACCATCTGTTAAAACCGGGTGGGGCAGTGTCCTTTATCTTTTCCACAACCCATCCTTCCTCTAGAGAGATATCTTCTGCTAATGGCCCATGGAGTCCCACTGCATGACTGATAAAATTACATCAACCCATTGGGAAATGCTCCACCCAGGGGGAGGAACCAAGCATTCCCTACCTAGATACAATCTGAGATTTGGAACACCAAAGTAGCCTTTTTCCACTGGACTCCAGAGGAAAGCTGGACCTTTTCACATCATCATTCAACCTTCAGAGAAAACTGCACTTTCTACAGGAGCACTGCTTCAACTGAACAACATCTGTCACTGCAGGAGGATGCAGCCACCATTTAATGGGATTGCTACCAACACCCTGACCGACTAATGGGGTGTCAGATTGTATTCTGACTCTGTCAGTGTTCCAGGTTTGTTCTTTCTAATATTGTATTTCTATTCTAATTTTCCTAGTAAAGAACTGTTATTCCTATTCCCTTATCTTTGCCTAAGAACCCCTTAATTTCAAAATCGTAATAATTTGGAGGGAGGGGGTTTCCATTTACCATTTCAAGAAAGGCTCCTGCCTTTCTTAGCAGACACCTGTCTTTCAAACCAAGACAACCCCCCATGACAGACCCTGTGTTCCAACAGCCTTTTCCAGGAGTGCTGCAGAGCTCTGAGGATCCCTTTGGAAAGGACAGATGCACTTAACAGATGATTTCTGCAGAAAGGGCCAGTCTGGCCAGGCCTGAAGCAGAAGATAATTTCATAAGCTTGTGTAATAAACAGCACCCTAATGAGTGCTGGCAGAGGGAGAGAGAGCCAGCACTGCCCTCACCACACCCTGGCCAGGCAGCCACATCTCCCTGACCTTCCCGTGGACAACGGGAGAACAGGCACAGAAATGTGTCTGTGACAAATGATAGAGTGCATTAAATGCATTATTGAAGAGTTTTACAGAAGTAGAACTGTTCATTTTCAGTGAAATGGCAATATGCCAACGGGCACTGGTGGGTTTCTGTATCACTGAACAACACGTCCACGTCCAGAAAATGTCACTGCCTTGTGGCAAGAGCCAGAGGTGTTTATTTAGGGAGCACAGCTACCACACACAGCTCAGCCTGGAAACACACCAGCAAGGAGCAGGGATCATCCACTCCTGAGGGCAATAAGAAATACAAACACAACCTGGGCTTAGCTCCTGGGCTAACTCTGCAGCATTCGAGAAAACGCTCAAGTGCTCATATCAACACAGTATTATGCCATAGATGCATCAGCCGAGAACAGAGGAGATTAAACTGACAGTCTGTACCCTGATTTATGGCATAAAAATGGCAGGATCTTTACTCATTGGGCTTGATAAATAGTTATGCTGCTTGACTTTTTAATTAAATTGTGCAGACTATTTATTATATGACCATAAACTGTTTGTATAAATACTTATGCTTTTGAGGGATCTCAGTGCAAAGGACGAATAAAATAAAAACTAATAAAAATTTATTTTATACCATTAAATCAATAGTAATTTAAGCATATCAAGGGTCACAATTCTATTTGAGAAAGATTGATCATCCCACAGGAAGAATTTTTTAACTATTTGGCTGGTTGCTTGCACTTTCCTTGAATCAGCTTCTCTTGGGAAACCAACAGCAAAATGTTAAAACCTGTTGATTTTAAATGGCTGAGCTTTTGAAAATCACCCACACTTGCATGTATCAGGTAAGTGATGAATAATAGATACCTAAACAAATCTGCCCAGCTTGCTAAGAAGAGTGGAACACACAAAGGCAATAAAAGTAATCTATAATACCTATTTCCCCATATATGAATTCCATAACAGGTATTAAAAATTAAAATCATAGAAGAGGACAGGCACAATTACAGATCTGAATTTGTACCACTGGTAAAAAAACTGTTAACCTATAATAATGTTAAGATACTTTCAATGCCATTTGGATGACAGAAAACTGTAAGGAAAAACTACAGCTGAAAGAAGCTAATTATGGAAAATCCTGTATAACATATTGCTGAACACAGAAGTGAGCATAGCTTCCACTCTTTTCTGCATTGCAGATGTAGAGATTTGTTTAGGTAAATATCCCTGAACATTAAGGAGAAATTTGAGCATAAAAATAATAAATTTTGATAGAGAAAATAAGAAGCAGCAAGCTAATACTGGTTGGGAATGCCTCCTTTTCCTTTAGTGCATCTTCACACACACACACAGGGGGATCTCCCCCACAAGGACCATGTCTTGACAGATGCAACAGGTTCAATATATCTCCTTATTTATGTGCACAAGTAAATAGAAAGGGCTGGAGAAGACTTCACATCTTGCAAAATATTAGATATGCAAGTCTAGGCAGTGAAGGTTGCAGGGTGTAAGCTCATTTAGTCCCTAACAGGAACACAGGAATCATTACCACACCTCATGGCTCGGAAGCTGTTATTTATGGGCACTGTGTTTGAAAGCAAACCAGCCCAGAGCACTCACCTTTCCCTGGAACCCATTTCTGGGGTTTGTCTAATACTCCCTATTAGAAATTATGCTTGTCACCTGTTTTTGAGAAGGTCTCACACCTTTGCCACTTGCTGACAGATAATGAAATTTAGTGGGGAGAGAAGCCCCCAGCTAAACAAGGTCTTTTTCTTCAGTTCATTCTGTTTGGAGCTGCTTGTGTTCCTTCTGCTCCTGGTGCCAGCAGCAATATTTTTTTGTAGCCTGTCAAAACTGTGATTAAATCCAAGACTGCAATCTGAAGCCAGTCCCAGCAGCCCTAGAGAGCTGCAGCAGAGGCAGACAGATCCTGACTGTGCCAAAGTTTCAGCAGGCACCTTGCACAGGGAGGGATGGAAAGGATGAGGGGATGCAGATGAGAAGCATATCCCACCCCTTGGGATTATCCTACAGCAGCAACAAATCCATCTGAGGGTCTCACTTCTCCGTGGACATTGAACCAGCAACAATTTGCACCTCAGCCTCACCTCTGTTGCACTCCTCTTTATGGATTCCTGCCTGATCCAGACTGCAGCAGAGAAGCCCCAGCCATGCACAAGCAGCTCTCCCAGCTCATCCTCTGCAGGAAGGTGTCTGAGATGTGAAGGGTGGCAGCAGAGGCAGCATCCCCAAGGGGATGGGGAGAGGAATACATCTGCCAAATAAACCTTTTTCAGAGAGAGAGAAGATGCTGCTGGTAGCTTGAGGGGGGCCTGCACAAGAAAGCAGTGCAGGGGGAGAAGTACTCAGAGAAATGTTGATTTACCAGGAGGCAGAGGCAATACCTGGTAGTACAGAGGTAGTGCTTATCTCTGGATGAACAGGAGGGTCTGGAGCTTGTAAATCCCAGAACACACCTCAGCAGCCTCTCAAGACATGCCATTCATGGCAAATTATTTGCCAAGATTCCCAGTGCAGGTTGCAGCCCATCCCTGGGTGCTGAGCAACCCCTGATCCCTTTGGGCTTGTGCATGAGCTCTTCATGCTGCTCTTGTGCCAAGATGCATTTGACAAAAATCAGCTGAAGCAGACCCCTTTCTCAGGCCACAACACTTAAAAACCCAGGTGTAGTCACTATCTCTCTGAGGTGCCATCACATTAGAAAAAATAAGCATTAATATAGAAAATATTAATATTAATATTAATATTAATATTAATATTAACATTAATATTAATATTAATATTAATATTAATATTAATATTAATATTAATATAGTTATATTAATACAAATAGATAATATGTAGTAAACTGTATTTCAACATTGGAAAAAGGGACTTCTGCAAAGTTGAAAAACAGAAAGCGATGCTGTGACTTCCTGAGCTTCTCTAATGTTTGTGATTCCTCTTGCAGTATCCGGTGAGAATGCAAAGATTTTGCATTATGCAGGCCCCATTCTTTCACTAATATTTCTATTCAGAGGCAAACTGATTCACTTCTAAACATCTTGAGGCTATCTCTATATTCACACTTGTCTTATGGTGTATCTTTGCCCTCCTTAAAAAAGTTAATAATGCAAATTAAATTTGAAAAGCTGTGCAAGCTGGGTTGGTGAGGCTTAAAAATATTTTGGCTGATCAAGTTTGGAAAGATGCCTTGCTTTGAAAATATTTTCTTTGTCCCTGTGCATAGAGCCAAAGGTGACTCCACTTCACAGCATATTCAGGCTGAGCTCCAGAGAAGTGGGCTGATAGCACAGCAGGTATTCCTGGAGAAGATAGACATCCCGCCGCCCTTTATCTTTCTTCCCTTCCCTCTTCACTTCACATTCCTTACACTTGGTAAGTCATATTTGTCTATGCACTAAGTCCCACAGGGGGAATTTTCAGCACCAGGTTTACAGAATTTGCCCTTTACCACCTCCTACAGATATCTGAAAGGATGCATGCAAGCCAGGGTTCCAAGGAAAGTGGGTGTAGAAACTCAGCACTCTCAGCATCATGACAACTGGAAGAGAATATGGAAGTCATATGTCTTGGCCAAAGTTCTGTGAAATCTTTAATTTTCAATGATTTGGAATTTTCAAAGGAGAAAATGTATCATCACAATATTTACCTTCAGATCTCGTACAAGGATACACCACAATAGTTTGATTTGCAACAAATCCCTCTATAAAAAGTGCTGAGCTTGCAGAGCTGTCTGCCTAAGAGGTTATATGGAAGATTTGTAGGAGCACAAAGATGAAATGACATGTTAACTTCTGGATTATAACTAATCCCTCTGGAAATAATAATTTATTCAATCAACAAAATAAGATCACTTACATTAACCTTGGAAGATCTACAAACAGCTACTCTCTAAACTTCACATACACAGATGATGATGTTTAGCACTGACAGTTCTCACTATCTGATTTTTCACTCTATTTTTGTTATAAAAGAATTGAAAACATCCTCAGGCTTTTACTGTTTTGCTTACAGGGAATGAATTTATCTGGAAGGTAATTTCTTCTCACATGCCCCTGTTTATCTCAGGCCTGGTGTCAGCAAAGTTGCTGTACTTAATTTAAACTCGACTGGGAAAGAACTCAGATGCAATTACTCCATGCAGCACCTGTGGACTGCTAAAAAAACTAAATTAGAGTTTATGCTGGACTTGGGTTCTTGTTTGAGATATGTGTACAATTTTTTTCAGTATTCAGGAGACCTTCCCAAACTTGGGCACCACCAGGAATTTCCAATCAGACAACTTGCAGATTTTAAACTCCTTATGCCCCAAAACCCACCATGGATAAAACACTCACAGTTTTTTCAGCCTGTGCTGCTGAGCTGGTAGGCTGAAACCTGAGAGGGACTTTAAAAATTGTCTTTTATTTTCATTTCTCCTGATGTTATGGTTTGACACTGTTCAACACATCACGTGCCCATGAAAATTGTGATAAAGGGCTCATGAGTTGAGATAAGGATTGGGAGAAAAAGGTTCTAAGGGTAAAATATGCTCAAACTTATAGGTATAAAGTAACTTCATCTTAACAGAGTCAGAAGAGGATAATGAGGAGTAAAAGAAGCCTTTCAAACACCTTTTCCCCCCCACCAGCCCCTCCCTCCTTTCCACAAACAGTGCAGGGAGACAGGGCATAGGGGTTCTGGTCAGTTCATCACTTGATATCTTTCTTCAATTCACTTAGAGAAGAGAGAAGGCTCTCTTCTGCTATGCTGTGGGGTCTCGTGGAAGACAGGTCTCCATGAAATTCTCCAGCATGGTTCCAATTTCACGAGTAGCAGTCCCACCTGACCTGCTGTAATGTGAATCCCTCCCACAGGCAAACAGTCCTCCCAAAACTGCATGGGGTGGGTCATTTTAGTTCATGGGGTGTAGTCTTTTAAGCATAAGCTGTTCTAGTTTGGAAGAAAGGGCTCTCTTTTCTCTGACTCTGGAAACAAGGGCCCTCTCTGTTCTGGTCTCCCCTAGGATTACAGATTTTCAGCATCCACCTGCTCCAGCATGAGCACCTTTTCTCATGGGCTGTGAGTGGATCTGTGCATCCCCCATGCACTTCATGGATTAAAGAAAGATTGTTTTATTACAGGCTTCACCATGGCTTGCAGAGAAATCTTGACTCCAACACTTGGACCACTTCTCCTTCTTTCTTTTTACTAATCTTGGTGCTACCATGTTGCCTTTTTCCACATGTCCTCACTTCTTCCTCTTTCTCCAATTACAAGGAAAAAAGCCCTGCTGCTAGTAAGAACCATTGCCAACAAATTCCACCAGTTCAAAGATTTCTGCAGGATCTTGCAGTACTGAGAAGTTGATTTGGTTTAGGTTCTGTGTCAGAGAATCGCTCGTCATATTTCTGCTGCTGGCCACTGGACCAGCCCCTCTGCAGCACCGGCACCACTCTTTGTGTGAGGTGCCCAAGAAGAGAAGCCACCACCCCTGCCCAGCTGGCTAGAGGCAGCCAGGCAGGCAAAGCTCACCGTGGGCTGTGTCAGAATGGAGCTACAATGCACATGGCACTGGAATGGTCACAGCAGCTGCACCTCACCACCCCTGAGAAAAAGAATTGTTCCTGCATAGTTTTGATTTTCTTCTTAGGAATGTCATCACAGAGGTATTACCAATTTCTCTAATTGGGCCAGCAGCACATCCATCTTCAGAGCCAACAGAGATTGGTGCTGTCAGACACCGTGGAAGCTTCCAGAAACTCATCATAGAAACCACCACTGTGACTTCCCCCCACATCTTAGGTTGCAACACAGGATGTGCCCAGAAGTATCTGTTCTATACCATTTGTTAAAACCAGGTGGGGTAGTGACCTTTATCTTTTCACATTCCCATCCTTCCTCCAGGGAGATATCTTCTGTTAATGGTCCATTGAGTCTCACTGCATGACTGATAAAATTACACCATCCCACTGGGAGATGCTCCAGCCAGGGGGAAGAGCCAAACATTTCCTATCTAGATAAAAACTGAGGTTTGGAATGCCAAGATAGCCCTTACCCACTGGATTCCAGAGGAAAACTGGACCTTTCCACATCATCATGGACCCTCAGAGAAAACTGCTGCCTTCTACAGAAGCACTGCTTCAACAGAACCACATCTGTCAGTGCAGGAGGATGCAGCCCCCATTTGATGGGACTGCTACCAACACCCTGACTGACTGATGGAGTGTCAGGTTCTACTCTGACTGTCGTGTTTCAGGTTTGTTCTTTGTAACATTGTATTTCTGTTTTAATTTTTCCTAGTAAAAAACTGTTATTTCTATTCCCTATTGCCTGAGAACCCCTTAATTTCAAAATTATAATAATTTGGAGGGAGGGGGTTTAGCAGACACCTGTCTTTCAAACCAAGACACCCCACTACCAAAAACCAGCTAAACCAGCACATAATTTAATTGCACCATCCAGCCTGGTGTATTTTTGTATCAAATTCTCTAGAGTTCTGGCAGGAGATAACTTCCTATGGCAAAAGTCACTCTGTGGTGTCCTTTGGTTCCTGGTGTGTTGCTGGTCCCGTGCAGGTGATGCTGTGTCTTCACACACTGCACCAAACACCTGCAAAATGAGAGGCTTTATAGCAATCCCAAACTCAGCATGGCCATTTCTGGAGTGCAGCCATTCCTGGCACTGGAGAACTCCATGAGGCCTAAAAGGATGAGCACTGAGGTCTTGGATACAGCCCATCTTCACGGGAGCAGCATACACAGCTCTGTGAGGCAGACAGAGGAAAAGGCATGAGTATTCACCCTAGCATCTCTTCTTTCTTGATTTTTCCTCAGAAGGGAAATTCAGAACAAATGAAATGGAAAAGGTGATTCAGATCCACTGGCAGGCGAACAAACTACAGGATCATTATAGCTTTTTGCAAAATCAGGTCTGTACGCTGCTAGAGCTTCACAAGTCCTCCAGACTGACAACAGAACTTGCCAAGAAAAGGATGGTTCTGGAAGAATCAACAACCAACTGGAAGGCAGCACAAAGTTGTGGTGTACTGCAGTCAACCTTGAGCCACGCTCACAGAACTGCAGCATTGCTCAGTATTGCTGTAAAGCAATGCCATTTAGCTACTGGCTGTGAAGAATCCCCAGGATGGCAATTTCCTGGAATTACCTGGGGAATGGTCACCAAAGTCCAGATCCACAGAAGGATTTGGGTACTGGCTGCAATATGAGCTGACATCTGGGGAGAGCAGGTGGCCACAGGATGGTTTCTGCAACAGCTGGGTGGTTTTACACAGGAGCTGCCTGCAAGAACCTGAAAGAAAAGCAGACATCTCCTGTTAGCCAAGACTTGGCCACAGCATTCACACGTCTAGGTGCAAGCTGTAAAAATTGAAAAATGTTGTATCTCCAGTCCCTGGAGACAGACAGCAGCCTGAGCAGAGGCTGGATGTGAGCACTGAAATCCAGGCCTGAAGGCTCAGCTCAATCCTGCACTGACTGAAGCCAAAAGGAAAGCTAGGAGTGCTCTCTGCAATGCACAAAAAAAGCCAAGTTTACTGGTGTTTATGTTTATAAATATATAATTAATGTTTCTGAAAAATTCATTCTGGGAGCCATGAAGAACACAACATCAGAAGAAAGCAGACTTGAAAAGAAAAGGGAGAGGTTGAGTCAACAACAGAACATCTTTATGATCCATATATTTAACAACCACACCTTTCTATGCTGTTTTTAAAAGTCACCCTCATTTGTTATCTGTCTGTGCATTTGTGCAACACCTTTATCCTGCAATCCTCCAGGAAAATTACTAAATTTAATAGAATCCACCCACATTTTAAAGCTGAGATGGAAAGTACTCATCTTTAATAAAAAATACAGTTTCTAAATGGTTATGGTATTTAATTTGCATTCTCTTCGCTATTTTAACTGCAGCTTTATTAGAACAGCACTCTTGGCTGCAGTGTTTATTTTTCACTGCCATTGTCATGATAAGAAAAACATGGAAAGCAGATGAAAAACAGGGAAAATATTAAAAAAACAGAGCAGAAGCAGAGTAGGCTGAAATGTGTGTTTTGGGGGAAAATATCTCAGACCTCTGTAAAGCTCAAATCCCCAATCACCCTCTTCCAGGAAGAGAAAAGAAGATGTAGGATGTTGCTGGCTTATTTCCACAGCAATTAAACATCTTTTTGCTTTGGCAGAGGCACAGACAGTCAGCAGGTGAAAACTCAGCCCTCCAGGGAGCTAAGCCCATTGGCACTGGTGGAGGAGGCCTCTCCCAGCCTGCCTGTTTCCTCCATCCTTAGATGGTGGGAGCAGAAATTCCCTTTTCTTCCTTGCTCTCTGCCTCTCAGGACCCACTAAGCTCTGTGGGTTGGATCTGGTGCCAGATGTTTGTGTTTGCACACTTCAAATCCCCAAGTAGAAGATTAGACACGTCTGCACCGAGAGGATCATCCCGAGTTTCTGTTAATGAAATCATAGCAAAGATCAAGAGGGGAGCTTGTAACGCTGGCCCAGAGCATCCACAGGACTTGGAAGAAGTAAAATGTGAATTGGCAGGAAGGGAGACAGGGAATGAAGGTGAGCCAGGTCTGGGTGGATGCCCAAAGCACTCCTGAATCCACAGTCCTGCACCAGCCCAACCAACCTCAGCCACAGGGATTACCAAGAGTCAGAGGATCAATTGTAGAGGGAGAAATGTGAATAGAAAGAGCAGCTTGATCACAGACCCCAGTAATCAATTTCTGAGCTGGAATCAAGAGGATATTCAGCACTGAGGAAGTAAATCATCATGCAGGTGAAAGCAATGCAATGCAAGGGCTCTGCAGGCTCAGCATCCACGTTCCCTGTTGTTACCAGTTCAGCACACTCCACAGACACGGCTCACAGCAGCCCTGCCAGCTCCCCAGCCTGTTTTCCTGCCCAAGTGCAGATGCACCTCAATGCCTGTGGAGCTGGCAGGGGAGGAACATGGATCAGTTCACCTTCCCAAAAACCAGCACAACTCAGTGCTGAGGAAAAGGCCATCACTGCTCAGAATGGTCCAAGTCTCAACCAGGCAGAGAGAAAGGATGGATTTAAGGAAAGAAGATGGAAAGACTCCAGTGAATGCCACAGCACAAGACACTGGGAAAACTTAGCCAGAGCACCCCAGCAGCATTTCCAGCTCAGTTATGCAGGACGACCCATGAGCATGCAGCCAAAAGAGAGTCCCTGTCCCAAACCCCAGTAAAAGAGTCCAGTTAAAAGAGGAGGAAGACAGGAGGAAGCATTCTGGAGTCACTCAATTCTTTGAATCTGAAGGAAATGTGACATTGCACAATGAAAAAACTCATATAGGAGCCTTATCTCTGAAAAATACTGAAAAATTAGTCATTAAAATATCCTTTGACTTTGTCCATTGATAGGGATCTGCTTGGATTCATTTAATCATTTTTGTTGCTTGCTGGATGGAACGAGGAGCACCAGCTCACCTTTCTATAGATGTCACAGAGTTTATGGCCCCATGTGCTAGGAAGGCAAAGCACAAAAAGAAAATATTATGCCTTCATTTGCTAAGAAATTATATTCACACTAAAATGTAATAAAAGTATTATTATTTGTTTACTGGTTCTCTTTTTAATAGAAAGGAAAAAAAATACAGTAATTTCACTAATATAAGCCGCACCTTTTTCATTGAAGAATCCAGCCTACCCCAGTAGTGCAGCTTATATTCAGGTGCGGCTTATCTATGGACAAATCCCAGTGAAATGTCAACCCGGAAGTGAGAGCCGGCCAGGGAGAGAGCTGC
>VRYO01002184.1:15331472-15508570 GCA_009812075.1 Sialia sialis | reverse complement strand
TAGAAGTGAGTGGTGACAAACTCGCCCCACAGAGACAGCAGCCTGTCTCCCCTCCCCTCAACAGTGAGAGAACGAGGAGCCAAACCCAGCCCCTTCCCCAACCCAAACCTCGTGGTACCTCTGTCCCTCCAAGGCAAACCTCTCAGAGAGTAGCCAGCCACACCCTTCCCCTGAACCTGGCAACTTCTTGGGTCTCTCTTAAGTACCGGTCATTATTGTCTCTTAGCAACAGGTGCAAGAAAATTCCCCGTGAGAAAGAAAAAGAAAGGAGCAATCCTAACCTCCAATACAACCACACATATGTCAATAATACTGCTTTCCTATAAAGTTTGTAGAAAGATGTTAAATAACACCTAATGCTGGTTTTAATTTAGCTAGATGCTGTAGAACAATGCCAAAATAGGAAAAAAACCACAAAATCCCAAACAATCCAAGATAATGATTTCCAGTGCCCAAGAGTCAGTAATCAAGGACATGAAACAGGTTAATAATAACATTTAGTGTAGATATGCATTATAGTGCTGGTTGTCCAGCCAGCAACACCTAATTGAACTAAAATTATTCACTCTGCATATCTAATTAGAAGGCACAGTCTCAGGGCTGCGATTCAATCAGTCACTCAGCATTAGGCTTTTATATGAGACGTAGCTGATAGCACTCACTTGTGCAGGGCATGGAGGAAATGCCAGTGCTGGGTCCACAGCTCTGGTTTGCAGCAGATATTACTGTTTATGACAGCCTTGATCTTTTTGTTGTGCATTTACAGACCCTACTGCTGTGCACAGACATCCCACACTAAATCTATCAGAAAACATTACCCACTGTAGCTCTTGGCAACACCAACTCCGCTGCGTCAACCAGCCAAAACAGGGCTCTAAATGAAGAGAACAACTCAGATCATATGTTTTGCTAATTATGCATAAGAAGAAGACGTAAACAAGCTCCATTAAGATTATTATGCATGAGTTCATGTTTTTGCACAATTCACAAATTACCTATAACTGCTTTTCTCAGATAAATAAGGTTGGAATGATACAGCTGACATTTTTTGCCAAAGACTATGACTTCATCGCAGCTTTCAGAGAAATTACCCTGAGATTTACAGTCTTATTAACCCATGACCCCGATATTGTCTGATGAGACTTGATTATCATCCTAGTCTGGTGGCTGAAAAGAGTCCTTTTCTTGATCCAGAAGACTCAGAGCAGAAGCAATATGTCTCTGAACTGAATCTGAGTCTGAAAGAAACTGTCTCAGCTGTGTATGAGCATGGATAGCCCTGTTCTGTCTAGGAGTAAAGCTGGATTAATAGGATGAACATATAGGGTATCTTTCTGTTCTGATTCAAGACAATCTTATACAAACTGGGAATGCTAAAATAGACAAAATTATCAGAAGGCATTGATACATAATTCCCTGATCACACCAAGTTCACGATGCTTCAGGACAAAAAAATAGGTTTGCTGCAAGTATCATTTCCTCATCCTGAACAAACACATCTCCATATGCATAAAGCCACGGCCTCTCTCAAGGTCTTAGATCACAACTAACATGTTGCTTGGCAATATCATTCTGTTTTAAAGGTCTCTGTTCCTCTGCACTTCTGGTTTCACTCCTAACTGCATACCCACTTGGGATTTCCCATAGATAAATGTTGGGAAGCAGCTGCACTTGATTTCTCAGTCCCTTTTTACTTTTTTAACAGTGCGTAATCAGGTCAGGACAGACTTGTGACTTTCTTCATTAATCATATTTTTATTTTGGTATTATTTTCTTCTGGATCATTAGATAACAGGAATGCCTTTCTAACCCCATGTTACTCTGCTAATTGCTTCAGTTGTACCTACTGAGCATTGGGCCACTGTCCAACACTGGAAAGAACAAATTTGACATGAAGAGATTGCAGGTTTTTCTATAATATCTCCTGGCAGAGATAGAATGAAAATACCTCTCTGAGATGAGAGTAATGTGGGCCAAGTCTGTCGTTCCAGCCAGAGCTGCAGACAGCTTTGCTAGAGGAGAGCAGTGATCAGCCTCTTCCCTTGACCAGGCTGTACATAAGCAGGAATTAGTCATATCTAACATTTCTTAGATTTATAAATCCCTGAATGACCTTCATGGATCTCTTTAAAATAGTTTTGAAGCACTGCCAGGTTCACCAACCTTGTATCATTTCCAAAATGATGCTGTGAGCCTTTGCTTTAATCAGCAGTGGGGTGAGAGCACCTCATCCCAGCAGCTCTCTTCACACCCGAAGGACTTAAAAAAAGATAATTTAAGGATTTCTTCAGAAGTCTCATTCATCTTCCAAAAGCGGCCATTATGAAGGACAACTCCTGTAACATTGAGGGCCTAGTGGATGGGGGGACAGAACAAAAGTCTAGAGGAACCCAAGAGGACCTGGGTTTTAACCCAAAATTAACCCACATGTCTATGAGCTGCTGCTACCATTGAGTTAGAATGTGTGCTTTCCTATGGATGTGTTCAGGCATTCTGTTTCCAAATCCAGCTTGCTCAGGGGCTCCTGCTTGTGCAAAACTGTGCCCAGATCACAAATTAAGGTTTGCCAGTAGCATCGTGTTCTCCTTGACTATGACATTCATAGCCTTTAACTATAGGTATTTAGAATTATATTAATGTCTCCTATATTATGTAAGGCAGATTAGAGTTCTGTTCCATTTAATCTTGCTCATCCATCATTTATTTAACTTTGTATATTGTCATTCAAGGCAAGTATTTTGAAATCAAAGCTCCATTAAACCTATTCAATTATCTGTTGTTCTGGGTAACTGTTATCACTGGGTGCAATAGCTTTTATTAACTGAAATAGAACATTATGAAAATGAAAAATATGTGATTGTTAACCTTGGAGCATCCCCAGGTCCTCATTTTAAAGCAGCTCAGGCATTAATCCCACAACTTATAAATAAATGATTACTAAAAAAAGACTAGGAAAAGTTGTAGAAACAGACAACTAAGCAATGTCTTCCATCATTGATTCTGCTTTTTTAAGCAGGTAGACCTTTTTTTTTCCATGCAGCACACAGAAAGGCTTTGATGTTTTATGTAATGCTGTCGCTCACTGAAAGGCAGCTTGAAGTTCAGTATAAAATTCAGACTGCACAGACAACCCAAGTTCACAGCTCCTGCTCTCCTATTTGTGAAATGCTTCATATTTAAGAGTATTTATACTGCTTGAAAACTATGTTCAGAGGAGACACATTGTGGTGACTCTGTCTTAATCACTTTGTAATTAGATGTACATTTAGTAACTTCAAAGTTAGGGGAAATATTGGTCTATTTCTGTACTATTCTTACTCTATGTCATGCTTGTAAAAACTTCAAAGTGTCTAAAAAAACAGTCTGATTTCATACATAATTAGGTATGGAACAGATACTTCCAAACAGCAGCCTAAGACAATAGGAACCCACTTTCCAGCCCTTGGCAAGAAACAAATTGAGACAGAGACAACAGCAAAAATAGCTGACACCTGAAATCACCTCCCTGCTTTCTGGAGTGAGAAAGCTTAGGATCAGACAATCCATGTGGTCTGTGTATTGTCAAATTTCTCATTTGTGCCAGGAAGTTATCTAGGAAATCTCATAGACTGAAATATATGAATTGGTCAGAGATAGGTGGCTAGATCCAGAGACACATTTAAAGCAGGGAGTTGCAGAAAAGTAACAGGCTCTAAGGGAAGATGCCCAACTCTTCAGAGACCAAGGATACCTGATACAGCACCACATAAAGCAGCCAGTAACAAGGCAAAATTGCACTGTGAAATTCCACTATGCTTAGATAGCTTTATCCAGGGAGAAGTTTAATCCAGGCTTCCTTGTAATCCTTTTCCTATTGCTGACCAACACCACCTCCCCCAAATAGCCCAAAGCACTCTGCATGGGCAGCAGTGCTGGCACAGCACAGCCTGCCATCCCCTCAGCAGTTCTCTGGTGCAGGAATCAATGCAAACTCTTATTAAGGCATATCTTTTTCTGTTGTTCCTCAGTGCAGAGAACCAAAAAATACCCTTGAAGAGATGCACATATGAGATTAGATGACTTACAGGCAGCACGAACAGCAGATGTACGTGGGTATTGACTACCTTTCTTGCTCCAAGTAATTGCTGCAGGCTACAGTGAAGAAGCTGCAGTCTCCCAAGCACCTTCAGTCATATCTCATTGGCCTCCAGCCAGATCAGCCCACAAGAATCTTTTCAATCACACAATCCTATAAAAACCAATTTGGTTTCATGATGGTGATGAATCTCTCCTCTGACCAACCTTATTATTTGCTTGCTTGCTTTGTGAAGAGCCAGATCAGACAGCTTCAGATTTATCCATACATTTTCAGTGTTTTGTTAATCACCCTATTGCTTTATTGATGTTCCTGTATTGGACAAACACCTTCATCAGAAGAACACTTGCTAATTGTCAATACTGGGGAGGCTGGACATTTGTGATAAGTCCAATTATCAGAACAGCATTTCTGTTGTTCTATCAGAATGTAATGATCAGCTATAAAACCAAATGATAAAAACAAGTGGGAAACAAACTAAAATGCTATGTGTTTTCAACCATGGGAAATCATGCCTGACCAATAGCACATGATTCCTTATAAGAAAGCTTCATTGTTGGACTGGGAAACACACTTGTCCTCACCTATCCAGAGTGTGGCAATCAGTGAAATCTCCTTAAGTGAGTTACTGCTTGAAGATGGATGGCTGGGAATTAAGAGCAGCAACCAGCTCCGTTGGGATTACCAACAGGCTGTGCTGAAATGAGACTTCTCAGAGCAAGGGCATTATCAGTGATGACAATCCAGTTCATGGATGTCATTAAGGATCCTGGTCCATGAAGCAGCTGTGGTTTTCAAGGAACATGCCAAGCTCATGTTCAAGGTGAGAGACATAACATCAAACCTGTGTAAAACTGCACTGTATTGCCAGGCTTTTCTTCTTCTAAAACCTTGAAACAGTCAAGCTGAGAGTCAGAGAAAAGGTGACATCAGAGGGACTGGTACAGATAAAACAGAAAATACCTTGCAAAGAGACACAACTTGGCTCAGCTCTGCTCTCCATTGAGCAGGTGATCACTGAAACAAGCCCATGTGAAGGAAGAATAAAAAACATACTTCAGCTCCTGAAGACTCAAGATCTGGGGAAAAAGAAAAGCAATCAACAGTGCAATTTGATTCTAATTCCAAAACTTTTGAAGTCTGCTGCAGTGAAATGGTTCATAATGAAGCAATTTCTACCACCGCTCTGAAGAGATGTATGGAACAAATCAAGAGCCACTCTACCAGAACCATTGCGCTTGAAGAGCCATCAGAATTGCTGCTGAAGTGTCTTCAGTGCACGTGACTTAGCATTCAATCACCGCCCAGGCTGATGCCAGGCTGACCAGCCCTGCACAGGTCAGTGTATTGCTGCTCTTGGGGCTGAGCCTGGGGCCCAGTTGACTTTTGGGCTTCTCTGTTTAGGACAAGGAGTACAAGATGCTCTCATTCGCCTCTCAGAAACACTTCACCTCTAAATGACTGAGCAGTGGAGGAAAAAGGGGTTTTATAATGCCAGATGCTGAATCCTGTGTCTTCAAGGCTGTCTCTCGCAGGGTACACCAAAAAGGCTCAGATGGTACAAAGCCAGGATGCCCTGCAGTGACCTTCCTGTGGTGACTAAACCCTTGGAAGTTTGCAGGATTTCCTCAGCTCAGCTGGGACAGGGGTGAGCAGGAGCAGCAGCACAGCCAGGACAGGCAGCTGGGGCTGAGGCAGGTCCTGCCCCAGTGCCAGGGACGCTCAGCCAGGACAGCTTCTGGAGCAGAGCACCAGTGAGACAAGCTTAGCACTCACGCTAATGAGCTACCTATTATAGGAACAAAGCCCATTAATTTTAATGTTCTCCCATTATGCTGGAATCATTGTGCTCCCACACTCCCTTCACCTGACAGTGAAGACAAACTCTGAGACAAACAGCAGCTCATTCCTAAAGCAGCAGCACCTCTGTCCCATGAGCCCCAGGCTGAGGAACCAAAGCTCAGACAGGAGCACCCTGACGCCCAGGAACAGCGTGGGGGACACAGACACCCTGCTCACTGCCACTGCAGGACTTCCCCAGAGCAGGATTATTGCCTGCCTCCAAAACCATCCCAATCCCTCTGCAACTTCAAGGCGAGCTGAGGGACCTGAGCAGGATCCCAAACTGCAGCAATCTAGGGTCACAGAGACTCCTGAGCTCTTTCAAGGGCAGGCAGAGCCACCCAGCCTCTGTCATCTGGTAGAGAACATCTGCTTGTCAGAAACTGTAGTTTTTACAGAGAAAAAGAAGAAAAACAAGTGGAATTTTTCACTCTTTCCCACTGAATTTTTAAACTGAAAATATCACAATTTTCAAAGAAGGCAAAAAAGAAAAAATATTACAAGACAGGACGTAAACAGAAATTAAAGAAGTATTTCCACAGGATTTTTTAAGCATGAAAACCTTTTTATAAATATCTATGGAAAGATTACTGCTATTTTAGATCAGCTGTGGAGTCAGCATCAAGCAACAGATTTTGCTGAGCATCCGCTCCTCTGGAAACATTTCCCAGGATAGAAAGCAAAACACCCAGAACTTCTCAGCACACTCATCTTGCTAATTTTGTCCAAGGAAATCTACCCTCCAAACTGATCCCTTCATGTCTTAGAGCAGTCTCAAGGAAGACCAGCAGCACTTTAGACATTTTAGTCATCCATCAGTCCTTTGTACAACACACTGCACATACAATCCAGAGCCTTTCCCTTGCCAGATACACACTTTAATCCATTTTAATGCTGATCCTCCCTGCAGCCCCTAAGCAATATTGAGTGGCTGAAACACAGGCAGGGAGGCAGCAACAAAGCCACTCTCGAGGTGCTGGGGAGCACTGAACCTCCCAAAGAGCACCAGAGGGACATGAACTCCTCCTTGGAACAAGAGTGGATACAAATTCAGGGAACTTCTTCCTGCTGCCCAGATGTGTTCAGCATAGCAGGCAGCTGTGTCGACCTGGGGCTATCCTGAAAGAAAATCCATCAGATAGCGTGGAGAACAAGACCCTGGAGAGAGCATGGAACAAACTGCATAGCCATGGATGCTGATTGATGAACACAGGTTCATTATCTAACTCATGTTCAGCAGTGTTAAAGCACAAGACCTGTCCCATTCCACAAGCCAGAGGCAGCATCTCCCTTCAGAGCCTGCAGCACTCAGGTGCACATGTAAAGGCTTTCTTCAAGGGAATTACTAGCAAAGCCAGCAACTTCTACCATGCAGATCAAATAATAATTTTAAATAATAACTTTAAATAGTGGAACTAATGCGATTTAACCACAGTTTGGGTTTTTCCCCTCCTCTAGATAAAGCCCTTGTACTATAATTTATTTATTAACATAAATCCTTATTGCAATTGAGATTAACCTCCTGTTTTGCACTGCTGGGAGGTGAACAGGCACAGGGGATATGGATCCAGCACAGGGGACCCATGCCCAAGGAATCCAGTGTTTTGTGTAAACTGTGGGGAATGGAAGTGTTACCAAAATGGCACTGCTGCTCACAAGGAGGAAAACAGCATCCGTGGTGTCCATGGATGGTGCTGGAGAGGTGCTGGAGCTGCAGTTTCACCCCAAGTAGGTTCTGCATCTTCTGGATGAAGACAAGATGCTCCCCTGAGCAGGGCATTTGTCCTGAGAAGCTCCCTAAGCTCATCTTTACTCACCCATTCACCCACTTTTTTTTGCCTATACCATGATTAAGAACAACTGCACTACAAAGACATGCAGATGTGAACATGGGAGAGAGCAACTTCCAAAACCTTTGCAGATTTTGGGCATAAAAATGCTTTTGGAGATAGAGAAAAACAGCATACAAAGACAAATCTACCCATCTAGTAAGTTTATTTCTTGACAATATGCACATAGCAGAGCAGCACTCGCTCCTAGTAATTCCAGTTAAATCAAGGAAAACACCCAGAAAATAATTTAGTTTCAGGAGTTAGTTCATATTCAGCCAGACAGCATGAGTGACAGTGTGGTTCCAGCCTTGGTTGGTTGGTTGGATTTTAACAAATATATTATCTGGAATTGAGCAATCATCCACCACCTGCACTCTCAGCAGAGTATAGATGGATTTGTGGTCCAAGCCTAAATTTGCTCAGGACAGAAGTACCATTTTTACTGATTTTGGATGGTGTTGGTCAAGGCTCCCAGAGGCTGTGCTGCCCCAGGATTTGGGGCTGGTGCATTCACCAGCCTGGGTGAAAGCCAGCACCCATCAGTCTCAGGTATCACTGCAGAACAGGAGCTCCACTTAAAAACCCAATTGATTAAGGCTTATACAAGCATACTTTTTTTTTTTTTTATTTTTGCCAAAATTAACTCTGTGAAGTGTCAATGCTACAGCAGAGCTCTACAAAGCAGGGTATTTGTAAGGCAGTTTTAAAGATTTTAAAAATTGCGTAAGTGAGTTTAAAAAAGGGAGATTCAGTTAAAAACTTTAAAGCCAGTTTGCCAGCTAAATAGTACAAGGAGAAAAAGCATAATTAAAAATGAAGTTATCAGGCTTTTAATACTACATTTACTGGACAAGCTAAATATAGCAGCATTAGACTAAAGCATTGTCTTTAGCAGGCTTAAGTTTCAACAATTCATTTTCTGATTAGCATCTACATGAAATCACTCAGCACCTTGATTTTTGAAAAAAAAGACATACAGTAAAGTTTTATCTGTTTAAAGAAACCCAAATCAGTGGGCCAAACATAGAAAAGGAGAGTGATAACAGAGAATGATGTAAAACCTAATTAAAGACCTCTGGCTGCCGCAGAATTGAAAACCAATTAAAAACCTCTTTTGCCTAGGAAGGTCCCAGAAGAAATTCCTAAATCTTAATTTGCTTCTGTCCTTATCTGTGCTGTGACAGGTCTCTGAAGCCTCCTCAGCCACGCCAGGAAGATAAGAGGGCAGTGAGCAGAGGCACTCGGGGTCTGCCTCCCTTCCACAGGCAGAGCCGCCGGGACCGCGATCTGTAATTACTGAGCACAAGCGGGTGCTCCATTAGAGAAAGGATTTTTAAAGCCCCATTTAAAACTTGACATGCCAGCCTCAATACCTCGCTGCCAATACAGCCCTGGTGGAGGATGAAGGATGATGCTCAGCCCAGGCCATACTCTGAACCCAGCTGCTGCTGCCAGCACCTCCAGATGCTCCCAGCTCAGGCTGTCTCTTGTCCTGCTGCACGGGGATAGTCCTTGGCACTTTGCCGGACACTTGATACCATTTTCTTTTATTCCTGGAGGGAATTATCAACAACACAAGCTGGGAACACTGAAAAAGACTTTTTACAGGCTTATGCTTAATTTAAAACTCTAATTTAAATCCTTAGTAGCCTTTCCTTTTTATAAAATTAACACTTAATTCCTTCCTTGCTACTTCAATGAATTCATGTCTGCAGTCAGCCGAGAAGATGAAATTGGAAATTACAATTCTAGGGTGTCATACCACATATAAGTAATTAGAATAATGGATTTTGACACTGATTTATTTTCTTTATTTCCACTTTTTGTTGTCTATGACAATATCACTGTGTTCCGAGCTTTGAGATTCACAACCACAGCAAGTGCAGAGACCAAAGGGAACCAGAGGGCCCAGCTCTGCTCCCAGTTCCAGCACTGGGAAGGTGCAGCCTGCCCACTGTGTGCCACTGTGGTTGTCCTCCCTAGTATCACCAACACACAGATCAGAAATCCCAGGCCACTGAGACTCTGCAAAGCAAGATTTGGGAGCTGGTGCCGTGCCAGACAGGGAGCATCCAAGGGCAGAGGGCATGCTGCCTGATGTGTCCATCACCTAGGGCATTCTTGGAAAGATATCAAAGAACCTTTTGTTGAATGCTCCCTTTCTGCTGTTACTGCTCTCTTTTTCCCTTCACGTTTTTTAGGTTTCTAGCATATTCTGCTTTTTCCTTCCCACCAAGGCAGGCTCAATCTTGCCTCCCACTGTGGAGCTGCTCAGCTAGGTCAGCTCTCCCTCTCTCCCTGCTGCAGGCAGCAGGTGACCCTGCTCACACCATCCCTCTCACGAGCTCTGGTCTTCTCACCTGAAGGAGGAGAATTAAAATTATCTTAGCAGAACCCTATGCAGTGATGGATGGCTGATCATGGCATTTTCTCCCCAGAGATCCCACAGGCATTGCTTGAGCTGGCAGCTTGCTGGGATTTCTGTGATTTAATGTGTACCCATGAGCTACCCGAAGAGCAGGTTAGGCAGTGCAGGTCCTTTCATCATTTTTCCTGCTGAAGTCCCAGGCTCCATCCAAGTCAGCAGCTGCAGAGGAGCAGCCTGTGCCTGTGCTGACACCAAAAAAAAAAAAAAGAAATCATAGTACTGGTATTTACCAATTGATTAGCAATTACAAGTGCATCCACCTTAAGCAAAAGGACCGCTGGAGCCCCAGAGCAATTACATAAAGCAATCTCTCATGCTGAGAATATATTGACATTATTTAAAACACATGCTCCTGGTGACTTTGCTCCCTTTGCCTGTGCCCCACACAATGGCAGCTGTAGTGGATTGCTGCCTTGATTCTGCCATGCCAGTGACCTTCACATTCCCCTCTGTCCCAGGGCTGGGACTCCTGCTCCCCATGGACAGGGATGGGTGCTTTAATTGCAGCCTCTTCCCCAGGACTGGGGCCTCAGAGGAGCAGAGCTGTTCCTCCCAGGGACAGCTGAGATCCTGGGGACTCACTCTCTGGAAAGCTGGGCCATGTGCTCGAGGACTCTGCTGGTCCTTCTGCTGTAGGTAGATGCACTCTTCACCGCTGAGCATTTGCAACCAGCCCCCAAGGATCATTTCCATGACCAAGAGCCCTTAGTCATCTGATCAACTTGCTCACCACGCCAGCAAGTTCTGCTGCTGTACTCCTTACATGAAAAAAGGCAGCTTTAATTTGGGGGAGGCAGCTGTAATCCTGCTGGAGGAGAAAAGTCATCAGGAGTTCATTTAGTGCAGTTCGATGGGAGCGCTGTGTGTCAGCTCTCACGCCATCAGATGCTTAGTGAGAAGCAACTCCAATTGGGAATTAACCCATTTTGCAGTTACTGTTAAACCTCTGGTTTAATGTTTTTTAAAGAAAGTATTTTAATCCCCATTCCTAGTTTGTCTTGTTGCTTTGCTTTTGTTCCCAGAGATCTCTTGGCCTTAAAACAGGTTCATTTCTACAATAGCACCTTCAGAACCTCTTCTGAGATAGGATCCTGAGCTCAGGGGGCTCCAGGCCATCAGACACAGACAGATATTCCAAAACCATCAGCCTCAAGGGCTCTTCTACACATAAAAATAGCCTTTGATTTTGCCCTTCCCTCCTCCACTGGTACAGCTAAATTTTATTTTCCTTTATGCCAAGCCTTTATTTCTGAACAACAGACTGCCCAGAGAGAAGGATAAAGAGGAACTGTCTAGAGGCTTGTGTATTGTAAGGTCACAGCAGGCCTTTCCTGACGTAAGTTACTAATAGCATGGCTAGACACACTAAATGACATAAAAGTCAAGAGTGGACAATTAAATATAATTTCAAAGTGATAGTTATCCTACCTGGGAAGGCCACTGGATTTACAATGCCCAATCCTTTGCAAAATGTCTGTATATTCAATAGCAATAGTTAATTCAACCATGTATCCTCTCAGTGACCTCATTAGTCTATCCCCTTGCTAAAAATACTCTTGGTTTGTCCCTGGGAATACAGTGATTCTCATTAGCAAATCATGGTTACTCCTATTTAATACAACAGCACAGACTAATATACATGAAAAATACATCAAAGAAACTAAACAATGGCTTTCTGCTTTCTGAGGGATAAAAACAGAGCAATCAGTTATTTTCTTGTGAGAATACAAAAGAACCACCAGACCACTACACGCAAAACCCAGCAATAATCTTGTGCAGATGTAAATTGGACCCTACCTCTCCCTGTGCTCAGACCACACATTGTACCCACAGCTACACTCTTTTGTTCCCTTTATGGCACATCCTGGAGGTTCTTGACAGGAGCTGCACTGACCTGGCAGGGTTGTGCCACTTGGAATCATCACCCTGCTGAAGAGCTCTACACCTGTGTCAGGTTCAGTTCTTGTTTAAGTCACAGCTTTCCAATGTCTCTTCATCACAAGATGCTGGCCCTGAATTACAGACAGTTTCTTGTTGAATATTTTTCCATGCTGTCACAGAATTTCTCCAGCCTGTGAGATGCAGCATGAGCCCTGTATCGCCCTTCCACATAAAGGCTCAATTTGCTAAAAAAATATGAAGTGTTGAAGCAAACAAGTGGAAATTCTCAAGATGATATAAAGCATTTCCTGTGAGCGTGCTGGTCAGGATCTCCCTTTCTCCCTCCATGTCCATCACCCAAACCAAAAGCACAGCTCAGTGAGGAGCAGCTGGTAACATCAGAGACAAGGCAAAATTGCTGAATCCAGCCCCTGTCACAGCTGGAAGCAGAGCCTGCAGGTGATGCTCCCCTGCCTGGAGGAGCAGTGCCTGAGAGCGGGATGAGGCTCGCAGGTACCAGCAGCTTTGCCCAAGGGTGTTTAAAGACCTGAGTGCTTCCCTGACCTTCACCACTATAAAGCAGCAAAACCCTAAGAATCTTCCAAGCAGGCTGAAAGATAAGCAGTATTTTTCCTAAAATTTCTTTTAAAATCACTGTAGCTTTCATGAAACTCATTTAACCTGTAATTTTATCAAATTGTTATGGTGAAAACTGTTCAGTCCCTACTTGGTGATGGCCACAACCAAAACTTGTTCATATGCCTATAGTAATGCTGGAAACATGCTCCAGATTTGTTTTCTAAGCCTAAAATTATTTGAAATAACGTTCCATTGAGACATATAAATCTGATCTGTGATCCACACACAAACATTTCACCTGTTCCACATCATTCACTGGAGCTGAAAGGAAAATTGACCCTAAATTAACATAAATCATAGCATCTGAGTATTTAACATTGCATCTTCTTCAGCTGAGGAAAAACAGTTCCTCCATTACAACCTTCCTGATTATCACTTTTTTCAGCTGAGAACACACAATTATTTGTGATAGAAATTCTAAGAAGTAAATAAAATTAGTTGTAGTTAATAACCAAAGTAACTTCTACTGTGCCTACAGGACATATTCTCTCTTATCCTGTCTGTGGTCATATTACCAGAGTCCTGCTGCTGGGCAAACCTGCTAAATGAAGCACAGAAATATCAGACATTCTGCAAGGTGTGAACAGGGCAAATGCTGCTGGTGTTGGTTGGTGGGGTTGTACTGTGTGCAAGAAAAAGTTGCTGCTAAACTGCTGCAGCCCTTTCCAGTGTCTTAATGATGGAAAAAAGATAAAAGTACCTGCTACAGGCCTTGAGAAGGAGAAGAGATGAAGCTACTTTAGATTTGCCACTGTGGTGCACATCTTTACAACCAAATGCTCATGAATAAATCATTAGCTATGATAAAACATGCACTAAAAATAATTTCCAAAAGGAACATTCAGCTGCTATTTACCCATTATTTTTGTGGTCATTCAAGATGTTTTGATTTTTTTTGTCTCTTTTTAAAAACAATTCATCCCACTCCACCTTGACATCTTGTTTACAATTTGTTTCTAGCCACAGAGAGCTGACAGATGTGATGTGATTAGCAAGACAAGACAGCCTAAATACAGAGCAGACAGCAGAGCAGACAACACGCAAGGGGCCTGCGAGCTCCTCTGCACGCTCCATCATCCCCACCAGCCCTGGAAGTTTCCATCTGACAGTGGAGATGGGCATTAACCCCTGCAAGTCCACACAAGGGTTGGTTTCAAAACAGGATGCACTTAGGAGCAACCCCAGTTTCTGTTGAATTATAGAGAAAAAGTAGGAGTCTTTCTGCAGTCCAGCTCTTTCAGATAGGAACATTTTCAGCTCAGTTCCACTATCATTAGAGGAGTTGCTAAAATATTTTGTAAGTTCTGCTTGCGTGCTGTGACCTTGTCTTTGGTGCCACCTCAGCAGTGCTTTGGGAGCAGGAGCTGAGTCCCACAGCTGCTCTGAGCTGCAGCGGCAGAGCTGTGGGGAAACCCCTCCAGTATTCAGAAATGTCAGACATGGAGTCATCTGTGTGTTTTCCAAACAAAGGGCTCAGGACTGGGAGGGCAAAGAGAAAACTGAGGAACTGTCTGACACACCCAAGTGAGCATTTCTGTGGTTGGCAAATTCAGATACCTGGGGTCTCTCTTGCCAGGGTCTTTATATTACAATATTTTAATAAAAAAATCTTCTCAAAATCCTCTCAAAACCCTTCCCCCTGCAATCAAGTGACAGAAAGTCCAGAGAAAAAACCTTCACAGTCATTTGATGGGGTCTTTCTGAAATACTATTCCTCAGTTTTGAAAGGTGCACTAGGCCATCCAATATCCACCCCTCAGTGGCACACATCTGAGAATGTGCTGTCCAGGATCTGCAGACAATGGGGTCTCAAGCCTCAGCAGACAGCTTTACTTACTACTCTGGTGAAGTGCTTTCACTGAAGGCTGTCAAATCACATGGATAAAGTCACAGTTAGAGAGTAGAAACTAGAAGTTGAACAAGGAGCATCCCACCTTCAGCAAGAGCAGCACAGGTTGGTTCAGGAGCTGATGGTCCCATCACAGCAGCCATGCTCAGCGTTTTGCAGAGGCATTAAACAGCAGGGATGAGTTCAAGCCAGGAGGGGCAGCCTGCACTAGACACTTGATCACAGGAGACTTTAATTCACTTGCTCTTGTGATGAGCCCAGTTACTTGCAGCAGTTCAAGAGCTGTTTTCATAAAATAACCAGTGGTCATGAGATTCTCCTGTGCCTTCCGTAGGTGGCCAATACAGCCACTTGACAGCACAGTCTGTGTCACCTGACCCCCCATCCTCCCTCAGGTAGATCACAAGATGTTAGGGCTTTTGAGAAAAAAACCTAAAGTAATATCAATAAACAGTTGGAAAAAACAAGTCTTTCAAACCTTGGCTGATAACCAACTTCAGAAGAGTGTAATAAATTATTTGTTCCCATTTTATGTGTAAGGGAATACAGGTTTCCCAGGTGGCTTAGAAAAGAAACAGGGAAGAGAAAGGTTTTCCTCCAGCAAGTGGAACTAGGAAAATAGATGCATCACATCCTCTGACCAAGACCCAGCCCCTGGGGGCCCCTCCCAGATTCCCCTGCTCTCCCCACATCCCCATCCAAACCTGAACAAATGGCACTGCTGGTTACTGGGAAGCTGAGGAGCCACCCTGCTGGACATGACCTCTCTCTGGACGTTCATGGCACTCCTGCTCTCTGGGCACTGGTTTTACCCACCAGCTACAGCATTCAGGACTTCTTCCAGCAGGTCCCTCTCTCCACTCCCAGCACTGTGCCCATAAGATTTAGCAATACATTGAGATTCTTCTGCTTAATCCTGACCCATTTCCAGTGGCAAAGCAGCAACAATGAACTCAGGGTGTAATGGTTTGATGCTGCAAAGTCAGCTCTATGTGGGGTATAGGGAGAAGTCTCAGAGCAGAGGCTTCTGTAAAAAGAAACTCCAGTAATTTTTAGTTTGTTTGCTAATTGACAAGCTGATTTTAGATGCTATTCCTTTCAGCCAGTGAACTGTTAATGGAGCTGGAATTTCTCCTGAAGACCATATGGCACATGTCATCTCTATCAAGTTATCTAAATTCCAGAAAGTCTACATTTATAAGTGTATAAAGATGGGAGAGAAAAATGAAATGTGATTGTTTAAGAAGTGTAGTTTCTGCTGTAACCCTAAGTTCCAAGCTGCAGCCATTATGGAATGGCATTGGTCTCTCATGCCACATGATGTTAAGACAAAAAAATTCATCTTAATTTCAAAAAGACAGCAAAAATGAAGAGTGAGATGAAGAAGTGAGGCATCTTTTAAAACTCCCAGTCTGATGCCTGGTCTAATGGAAGTGCTGGTTTACAATGAGGATGGGTTTTCTTTAGGGAGAAAGTAGGGACAGGGAGAGCAAACAAGGTCACAGCTTTTTTCTCATCAGCATTCCTAATTACAGGACAGATCCTTGGTGACACAAAGAGGTCTCAGTCATGTCCCTACTTAAGCCTCTGCATGGCCCAGCCTGCCTGGAATCAGACTCACAAAATGTCTGAGAAATATTTAGGGCCTTGGCAGAAAACTGGAGGCAGGGGAGAAAGAAATCTCCACTCTCTCTAAAATCAGTGGCTTGATGAGTGCTAAAACTAGATGAGATCACTCAGACATGCTCTTAGAGACCTCTACATGCAATGATTGCAGCTCAAATTTGTCATGTGTGTTGGGCAGCCAAGATTCAAAGTATTCTAATGAATAATCAAAGATAAAAGAGAAAATCCTTCCTCCATGCAGCTGGATGAAGGTATTTTTATGGCTCTGTTGTTCACAGTGGAGCCCTGCTGGTCCCTGCTCAGAAGGGCACAGCAGCTCCTGCCTTCCCAAAGTCACACTCCATCCCTTCAGCCTCCCAGAGCTACGGGCACAAGGGGGACTGCAGCCATCCCCCAAGAGGAGCAGGATGGGATTTGAGGCTCTGGTGCCTTGGTGCAGGCAATACCCATTGTTACTCCACGGTGCAAGACGAAAGTCACAGAGCAAGGAATAATGCAAAGATGTTTGGTTTTTGCTTTCCCAGCACTGTGTCACTGCAGGCCAAATGGAAACCTCCTGGGTTATTACACAAGATAAATTTGACAGAATTTTAAATCCTAAAATTGTCCCAAATGGCAGAGCTGCTGACAGTTGACACTATTATTCAGTTGCATCTGATGTTTCCTTTTCTTTGTTTTTTCTTGCCACAGGAAGAAATATCCCTTCCTTAAAACTCTGTAAAGTGAAAAAAGAGATGCAGAAACCCAAAAAGACCTGAATGATGAACTAAAACCTGACAACCTGGGGTTGACTAAATGCACTAATGCTGAAATAACTAGATACATAAAATGTCTTTTTAAAAGGCTTAGGAAAAAAACCTGAAAAGTGTATCCTCACATATTGTATGTAATTTTAAAACATTATTCAGAATTGACTAGATAGAAAACACTGTGACTTATGGGAACTAGGGCATCACTTATGTGATATGAGCACTTGAGACATCCCATATACACACGAAGTCAAATATTAATAGTGTAGTATATCAACAGAAGCAATCTCTCTCTGTTTTGGGGACAGATGTAGGGATTCATTTTATTGTCTTTATTTACAGCAACAATCCTTTCATTGCTAATATCCTCAACTCCTGACAAAACATGCCTTAGGGACAGCAGCTCTCTCCCCTTTCTGGAAGCTTGGGCTGTGCTTTAACTGCAATTAGGAAGCTGCTTTGATTTTCCTTCCAAATTCACTGCTCCTGACCCTGGTAGAGGTTCTTTAGTCACACAAGGTTGTTCCCTTGAAGATGGAAGAACAACAGTCCCAACGAGTCTTTCTGGGTAGGAAGGGAACCTCACAGGCAGGGGCCAAGGACACCTCAGCATCCAGAGCCTTGCCCATGTAGGAGCAGGGAATACACACTCAACACAGTGCACTGGATTGTAGGCACTCATTGCAATTACATCTCTGAGAGACGAGTATTCAAAACCAAAGTTAACAAGCACAGGCCAAAACAATATGAATTTAAATGTATTAAACAGGGCAGGCCTGTTCTTCAAAGCAATTTTTCTCCAGAAGTGTTAAAGAAAAGAGATGTCCCCTCTTTACCCCAGCTCACAATGTAGCACCCATCAGCAGGAATTTTATGACTCTGTGATGGTATTCATTGACAGCTGTCAAACATCTGAGTAAAAATATGGCAAGATACACTGGCAGGCACTGAGCAAGAAACATGGGGAGGGGACTCAGGTGATCAGTGGTGTGTTTATTTCGGTGCATAAAACATGTAAGGAAAATTATTTCCACATTTCTAAGAAAAGGTTACAAGCAATGAAAAACAAATTGAAAAGAAACCAAGCAATTTTTTTTTACAGTAATGTTGAGCAAGGGAGGTAAAGGCAAAGTTGTTAATGAAACAGAAGCCAAGTATTTTGGAACAATCCTGGTTATAAGGAACAACGGTTAAAACAGACTGATTTTTCCTTTATTAATGAATACTGTTCTGTGAAACAATGTTTAAAATCTGAACTGTTCCTACAGTTCTTTTTCCTGCAGTGTTTTCAGACAGATGAGAATAAACAAACTGGCACTCCACTGAGAACTGGAAAGTGTGACCCAATCCTGACCTTCCCTCCCACCATCTCCATCTGGGCACAGAGGAAAGAGCACAATCAAAGGCCAACAAAAAGTGTGGTTACCCAAGGAGTTCTTGTGTCTGCCCCCTTCCAGAGCACTCAGCTGCTCTCCTTGCAAAGGGGACAAGGATACTCTCATGGTCTTCAGATGCCCAGGTTACTACAATTTTCAGCCTGAGAGATTTGCCTCCTGCACACAAATTTTAGCTGCGTTTGGGAACATCTTGCAAAGCAGTGAGGAGCTGGTGGGGAATTAAATGTCAAAGCCATGGCCTTCAATCCACAGCTCCACATGGTCTTTAGCTCCCCAGGTACTTCAGATGTAAGAATCCAAGCTCAGATTTATTTTGGAACTCAATCAAAAGGCAGTAGGGAAGACAGAAAGTGCTCTTACACGAGGAAACAGATGCCAGGCAGCACAAAATACTGTGGTCTGAGGGAAAATACAGCAACAGGCCAGCCAAGAGTGCAAGCATGTACAAACAATTGAGCTTTGACTCACTTAAACAAACTATAAGTTACTAAAAAAAATAAAATACATATATATCACTCTCCCTGTTCAGTCTGTGAGAGTTCAAAGTCCAAACTAACCTCTAAACCATGACCAAAAAATTCTACAACAGTATGCATTTCTGTTCCAGTCCAAACACATTTTCATCTCAGGTCTCTTCACATTGCAAAATTATTTCTCCTAAACATTTAAGAAACAGAGCTCCAAATAGCAAGGTTTAATAGCCATGTGGATAGCCTGACATCAGGAAACTCCGAATGAGCCACCTGAACCCTTTAGCTCCCACTACAGACTCAGAGAGGCATTCATTTCATGAATAAAAAGTTAAAAACTCAAACAGCAGCAATAAATACTCCCAAAGATGGGGAAAAAAAAAAAAAAACAGCACTTGAGCCAAAATAATATATATAGTAGGAGACCATCCCCTCAGGAATGTCAGCCACTTATGGCTCCTGCTGTAGCACCACTCCCAGGTTATCCGGGCTACATGGTCTATACAAATTAAAGGGCATTAAAGAACAGGAGGACTCCTGTGTGTCACTGATGATGGAACACCTGAAAAAACCAAGCCATGTTGTTTCAGTAAGTTTGTGAAAACACATCCCAGCACTTTTCCCCAGAGTGGGTAATCAGCAGGTCCAGCAGAGCTGGACATCAAAATGTGGAGCCTAGGACTGAGAACAGTTCATTTAATGACCTGTAAAAGACTGGCAACAAGAACATGTGAAGGTGGTAGGCAGGAAAACCATTGGAAAACCTGGCTTGTTCTCAAGCTGCAATCACCTTTTCACAGCTGAACAGGTCCTGCAATACTCATGGGAATAAAAACTTTATCAATTAAGCAAAGTATAACTCTGCCCTTTAAGACTTTTTTTTGGACCACATTTGTGCACAAAGAATCATTAGTCACATTTAAACGAAAATACAAAAGAACAAATATCCGATAAGCTACATATGGTGTGCAAGTAAAGAACACTTTCACAGAGCATGGAAAGCATAAAGTGCCACATGAGAGCCTGACTCTGCCTCCAGGTCTCTGGGTAACCACTGCACACAGCCCTTCAAACACCACATAAGGTGCAAGGAAACGGGATACACATGACTCCTGCAACATGCACATGCCTTTCACTAGCTTAAAATGCTTATATATTTCCAAGAATGCACAAGCTGAATTATGAATACACTTATAAATGTTCTACGGGGAGGGGACTCACAGAAAAATGGCTATTTGCAGATTATGAACTCTCTGATGCTAACAGGGCAAGGAAACTTTGCATAACCTGGATTTTTCCCAGGTCTTCTTCCCCATTGTTCTTGTCCTATCTCAAAACACAGAACAAGGGAAATGTCATTTTGGATGTCTGGAGTCAGTGCTGGGTTTTGCAGGGACATCAGATGGGCCTTTGGGCAAATTGTATATGGAAGTGAGCACGTTTGGCATTTGCTGCCCATTGGGCACCAAAACAGCAGAGTCTGAATGAATTTTGCAGTGTGTGTTTGTATCACTGGGAGAGAGCAGACAGCTCCCATGGCTCTCCCAGCTGGCACACCATGTAATTTTAATTTCATTCAAGTCCAATGGCTGTAATTGCTTTTTATCCAGATGCTCTTCTGATTTAGGTACTACAATTGCAACATGAGAGAATCCAAGATTTATGAAGAGGCAGCCTGGCTGGAAATGGAGATGGGTATTTGCTGTATCCATGTGTACACCTACAGCTGGATGGATTCAGACATGGAAATGGGTTCTTATGCTATGATTAAGAAAGACACAATGAGCATCAAGTCATTTTGTGCTACATTACAGAAGAAACCAGTTTGCAGTTTTGGACAAGTCTTTGATGTTTTTTTCAATCCTAGTGAGTAAATGTTAACTAATGTCATTATAAACACTTTAATCCAGAGGGAGATTAAATTAAAAAAAAAAAAGAAAAGAACCAAAGATTAATTTGATTGAAGCACTACATTTAATCCACTGATGACAAAATGTTCAAAAATAATTCTTCCACTTTACGTATAGCAGATAATAAGTCACTTAAAACAAAACAAAACACCTCAACATTGTGGCCATACACCAGCTCCTCAAGACTCAGACACAAAACTGACATCCTGGCTTTAAACCACCTCAGAATGATAAGAACCCATATTAAGCTTCTTCCAAACAGAGAATACCAGAGAAGATATCCACTTTTAAAGACCATGTCCCTCATCTCCAGCATGCAAAGAGCAGGATATATTTACATCATCCTAAAGGAATTGCAACTCCTTCAAGTACTTTTCAGTTTGATTAATAAGAGACACTGAATATGGATTTTAGGGGATTTAAACTCAAACAGGGTCTAAAATCTGGTCTCTGAGCTGGAAAAAAATTAGTAGCATGTGACACTTAAATGACTGACAAATCCTTAAATGACAGAGCAACATTTCTCTATCCAGTGCTTTGCACACCATAAGAAGATGCTTATAATAATTCTAAGGGTGATGAGTCAATTTATCTTCACTGACCAGCTTCCAGGAGTATCCACTGGTACCGCTATTCCATCTGCAACAACCTTGCACAGTCACGTAGAATTGAGACTTCAATATTTTAAAGAGGAAGAATTGCTTTTGATTTTAATCAAAACAATTATGAAACCTAAAGCTTACATGTAGATTTTGCTAATGACCTTTACTAGTAAACTGTACAAAGAATAAATATCAGTACTTCCAAAACTGACACCACAGTAATCCTGCTGCTTGATGCATCAAGCAGGGACAAAACAGAAATAGCAAACTCCCGACAAAAGTCTATTAAGCTTTACTTGGTTATTATTAATAGGTAATACAATAATCTGGATTAAACAGTTTTCCCCACAGGATGCTCCTGTGACTGCATTCATTAGCAAAATGACTTGTAACGTGATGGGAAGTTCGGAACAAGCACAATGGCATAATCAGAGCTGCAGTTGGTCAGCAGGACACTGTGTTTTGGAGCAGGTAAAGATTCCTGTGAATTTGCACAGCTGCACACATAAGCAGTTCTCCAAGGAAAAAACATGAAGACTGTTTTTTCATCGGTCCCTAACAATAAAATGAACACATCAGACCAAAATAGTTTCTTAAAAGTAGGTCAAAAAGTACCCATTCATGATCACTTCTGCATTGGTTTCCTAGCAAATTCATCTACCCGCATGGATATACGTAATGCGTATCCTGGAGACAGTGAGGCAGAGGAAGAAAACCAAATACATTAATGAGGTAGCTTAGACTGGGTAACTGCAGTTAAAAGTTTTATTGAACAAAAGAAGGTAAAACGTGGTAGTCCAGGTTCACTGAGCAAAAGCAGCTCTTTACTGAAGCTGCACTTTGTGCTAAATAACCTTATTAACTGAGACTATACAGACGACACATTATGCAAGTTATCTCAACAGCAAAGGAGAAAAGGTAGATTCAATTTGATTGGATGGAACAATTTGGTCAAATTCAGTGGCTTGAGTTACTGTTTCTAGCCCTTAACTACCCCTGTTCAGCACAGCCGTACAACAGAATACACAACTGCACTGAATTCCTGTTGGTAATAGCGTGTGCTCCCATGCAAGAGGAAGCCAATTCCTGAAAAAAAAAAACCAAATTAAAAAACACAAACATGTTTACGATGTTTTGTTTGAAGCATCATTCAACTGACTCAGGAAAAACACTTGATATATGTAATAAAAAACTCACAGCCTCTGTAAGGTTTGCTCCTGTACAGTGTTAATATTTTAAAATTATTTTATTTCTTCCCTCTGCCTAAGAAACTTCATATGCTCTGAAAGCACCCACAAAGTCAGGTGGGTTAACAGATATGTCAAAAATACTCTGTGTAAAGAGGGAGGTAGCTCAGGCCCCTTGGCAAGCTTCAGAACGTTCACATTGATGTGGTCTACCTACCCTTGTAATCTGCAGTGGAAAATGAAAGGAAAAAGGATTTCAACATGAAATTTAGTGACATGTTAAATACAAATTTGACTCACTGGGCTCCCAAATGTAAGCTATAAGGTATCTCACACCCAACATACAACATTAATAACGTACCTAGTTCATACATTTCATAGACAATACCCTCTCATTTGTTAAACATTTGGCTCGGGCAAGTACATCTTTTTTTGTTAACCACTTGAGAGACATTCTAGGCCAAACAAACAGCACAAATAATGTCAAAGTCTTTTCTTTTTTCCAGTAATTGTATGAAATGCTGTAGGCTAAGCCTAACAGAAACTACTGAAGAAAAACAATAGACCCCATGATGCAGTGCAGAGGAGTTACTACAAGATTGTGAGTCAAGGGCTGGTTCTAAGGTGCTGAAAGAGGAGACTCTCTAGACGGTGACCCTGTATTGTCCTCCGGAGGGAAAACAGTGAGAGTGCAGGCTCGGATGCCACCAAGGGATTCTGGAAGGTCAAACACTTTATGCCACTCATCTTTTTCTGGATCATACTTCTGAACTATTTCCACCATACACCGGTTATTCCAAGAGTATCCTCCAACAACATAGATTTTATTTTCAAAGACAGCAACCCCAACATCACTTTGCCCACGTAACATGGCAGCAATTGGAGTCCACTGGTCTAGAGTTGGTGAGTAATATTCACAGCTTAGAACATCATCATAATCACTTGTTCCTCTAAAGTGATTTCCACCAATAACATACAGCTTGTCTCCTACAGTACACATGCAATGCAGACCTCTGACTGTCGTCATCGGAGCTTTCTGAGTCCATTTGTCTGTGTCAGGGTCAAAGCACATGAGTTCCTTTTGGAAAGTGTCATGAGTAATTCCCCCTAAAGAAACAAGACACGTGTTAGAGTAGTGCTCATCCTAATAAGCATTAAATTAAAAAAAATACATTTCACGAGAAGAATTCCATCTTCCTTAAAACTTCTTCACTCTAGCTTAGATTACTGTCACAGAAGCACTCCATTTCAAATGCCATTTGTTCCTTTAAATGGGAGTATGGACAGAAGCCACGTCTCATACTGCACCTCCTTACACAATTGATACTGGCAGATTAAAAGAACAAAAATTTATCTATTCTTCTATTTTGCCAAATTATTTCTTTGCTTACATTCATTCAGTTTGCTAGTTTTGTTTCTTGCCATCAAGAATCCACTTCCCTTTCAAATTTTGTTGCTGTGTGTTTCAAGTACCACATAGTAGAATTTTCATCAGAAAGCCTCTTTCATCAACTTCAAGTGAACAGAGAGAGGAGACGTATTTCAAATATTCGTCAGTTAACAGTTACCTATGGTTTTCTCTACATTTACCTTCTCCATAGCTCCCTGCAAAATCATTTGGAGAGGTTTCAGGACAAAAGGAAAAGAAAAATCTGTGGGATCTACATGAAAAAAGCAGAGCAGGCGGCATATGCATGTGCCACCTGCAGTAAAACAAGAAAATGGGCAAAATACAACCGACAGCAGCACACAAATTAGGAGCTCAATGGACTTGCTCACAGGAAAATAAGAACCTGTACCTTACAGTAAATTCTAAAGGAAATCCCTCCTGTTCTACTGGCACAAGGGCCCTTAAATCAAGCTGTTCCAGCACATCTCCCCACCAGTTCTTGTCAGCTAAGCAACCTTGTCCCACCTCCTGCCCTCAATCTCAGCTTAGTTCTTAAGAGGCATCCTTTAAAATTTCAGTAGGAGAACACAGGCCTGTGATGTCTGCAATGATCACTGACAGACTGAATCTTCTTTAAAACTTGAGCTAATAGCAGATTTTCAGACAACCCATTTGGAAAAAAAAATTGTAATGAAACTACAGCCTCAGTGACATACAGGCCCAAGCATATTCAAATAAAAAACTGGTAAAAGTACAGATATCACATATATACTGTTATTAACATGAGAACTTAGCCCTTTCCATTAGTTCAATGAAGGCAAATGTTGTTCTTATAAATAATAAAATGTCCAATGTATTCCAAAGTTTATAGCAACAGTGTGTTTAATTACATTGCTATATTATATCATAATACATGTTATAAATATATAATGCTGTTATATACAATTATAATTATATATTATAACAATATTGTATTTAATTCTATTGCTATATAAATTTATATATGTGGATACAGAAAACTTTATTCTGATTGGTAAAGTGAGAAAGTGCTCTGAAATTCCGAGCTATTGAATTACTAAGCATAATATTATCTACAATAATTTTGTCAGAGCCTGCAGTGTATGTGCTGTTTGACAGGCCAATCCTACTGCAACCACAGACTAATTTGTACAGCCTTGTGCTGAAACAGAAAAAGTTAGATAAGTAATTGTTTCCCAGAGATGATACCACAGGTATGATTTACCTGAAATGTACATTAACCCCCCATACACGGTGCCAGCATGACCATAGTGGGGTTCATTCATTTTTGCCACGTAGCTCCACTCGTTCATTCTGGGGTTGTAACATTCCACAGTGGCTGTTGGAGACAAAGGAGAGCAGAAAAGTGTTGAAACCAGCATGGCAGCTTGGCGCTGAGTTCAGTGCAGTGGCACAAACATTCACAGAGGAATTGCCAAGAAGTAACACTTGTTCAGCTGGGGGAATCTCAGGGGAATTACTGAGCACTATCACAGAACCACAGAACACGGTCACCAAGAACAGGTTGTGTCCAGCTGGGTTGTACCATCAGCAAACTTGCCAAGAGAGCACTCTGTCTCTTGATGACTAATTTTCTATTTTATTGCTGTGTTTTATTAAGGATTTGCACAGCAGCATACAGCACAGCATGTGCGAGTCACTACATCAACTTACAGAAGTGAAGATTAAAAATAAAATTTTAAAAACCCCCAAAACATCCCTGAATCTGGAAAGGAGATAAGCAGGGCCTGTGTTGGTGTATGACTCCATTTGTGCAGATTTCTCTGTGAGTTGGAATGTTGGAACGATCAAGGGTTTTATCAGATCAGAAATCCCAGAGGACAGTGCCAAGTTCAGAAGAAATCCAGCACAGAATGGATTCCTGAGAAGGAAACCTCTGTCGCATGTAAGATGGGAGAGATTCAGGCTGCAGGAAAAGGACATGCAACAAGCACAGGGAATATAAATAGAAGGCAGATTATTGCCAATTATTGCCAATAATGGAGCAAGCTCTTGGTATTGGCAGCCTGAACACTACAGTATAATCAGAGGAGCACAAGATCCTCAAAAACCCCATAATATAGTGACTTTATGATGCACAATTGTCAATAATTTAGTTATCCTAGAGACAAATTAAATCTCATTTTAAATAATTAAAGACTGCTTAATCTCTGTTGGATGTTTATGAACTATACATAGAAAATCAAATCTGTCTTTAAAAGTGGCATTTTACTTGCTCTAGGACAAAGTTGTTGTTGAATCAAGGGTAGAAAATCTGAGTCAGCTCTGTGGAATAAGTGATGGTGACTTAACAGTGCAGGATGACACATCAACCAAGAGAGAAAATACCCTTAGAATCTGCCATTATAAAGGCAGAATCTAGTTTGTGTTAGTTTAAGCCTAAGTACAAAATTATAGACCAGGCCAGTAAAGAACATCAGACAGTAACACATAGTGAATATAAGGTATCCCACCCTAATTCCAAATTAGTTTTAAAAATATCCTCTGGATCATTTTGGAAGATTATCGCTATGGTCTCAGACTACCAAAAAAAAAATCTCTAATCATGAAAAAATTAGTACAGAGCACATTAGAGTGACCTTCTGAATTCTCTTTTAGTTGCTGCATAACCTCCTTATTGCTGCAAAACGGGATGATAATGCATAATTCCATGCAATTAGTGGCTCAAGTACATGCACTGAAAATAGAAGCTTCCAGTTACAATGTCAGAAATACCGTTTGACAGTCAGATCAGCATCATCTAAGGCTAGAAGCGAAAAATAAATCTATTTTGCACATAAGAGTTATTAAATTGTTACAGCATGCTGGATTTGCTTCAGCTTTTCCCCACCCAGGAGCTGAACCTCACGTTTATGAAATACAGAAAACTGACAGTTCAGAACATTAAGTTCATACAATAAGGCAAAACACACTAAATTTCTGTGTTTTTCTAAACAAATTATTCATGTTGATTTGCATGTATAAAATATTAATTTCAAATTCTTGAAACTGTTTCAAAATAGAAATGAAATCTTGAAATGCATCATGTTCTGTGAGAGTGCCTTGCACAAGGACTCAAGTTTTGCCATCTCAGGGATGTGTAAGATGGACAAAAAAATAACAAATCAACACAAAGTAACTGCAAGTCATGTGTGTCTGAAGTACTGGTGATGTACCAAATTTTTGATTTGAAGGCTCTGCCCAATATATGGTCAAGTTCCCAAGCCTACTCTAAGAGATGTGCCTTGGTTTGTTCAAGTTGTCATAATAAAGACAGATATCTCCTCTTCAAAAAAAAATTAATTTGTATTCCTTTCCATTTGACATGCTTCAGGCCTTCTGTGTCCCATCAAGGACTTAGCCATAAATCCAGTGAATGCTGGAGACACTCTCTTGCCCAAAAAAAAGGTATAGCCACAAAGAACTGATTCGACAAATGGTACCTAAAATTAAATCTGTGAGTTGTGTTTGTGTGCAGTGCCACCTTGACATCACATGCAGTTTTTGACCAATCCCCAAATAAACCCATGCTTGCTCTTGTAAATAAATACATCCATTCCAACATTTTTTTAAATGAAAGCTCCTTTCCACTCTGCTCTATTTAGCAATCAGAAGCAAAGATGTGCAGAAACTTCAAAACCAGAAAAAAACAGATTTGATATGAAGTAATTATAGCTGTCCCAGTTCCACCCTAGAGCAGCCCCATCCAACTCCCATTCTCTGCTCCTCTGTGCCGAACCCATCACTCTACTGCTTCCACAAAACCTGCATCCCCCTTCCCAGTGTCTCCACTCTGCACCAAAGGGAGGAACCTGTATTTCCAGCACACTCCAAGGACAGGAAGAGCAGAGGATGTGCAAAAAAAAGAGCAGAAGATGTGCAAAGTAACTGCAGAGCCAGCAGGACCCGAATATGACATTCAACACTGGACAGTTTTATCTCACTCTGCACTACAAACTGCATTTAAGAGAGAAGCCATAGCCAAAACATCCCTTTAGCAAGAGAAGACAAACCATGCAGAATTGGTACCCATTACCAGCATCACTATCACCATGTTGTAAAGACTTTTATCTGAGAAAGGATGAGTCCAAGACCCATCACTTTCTGATGTGGCTCAAAACTGCTTCAAACATGCCTAGTACAGCTAAAATACTGTCTGACACTATTTTAGACAAACTGTTCCAACTCAAATCTCACATCCACTGTACTCTAAAACAAAGTTAATCGCTTTACAGCTGAGAAACCCTACCCTTCTGTTAGATTTATCCATATACTTGTTTCCCTGTTACCTTGCAAGGTCATTCAACTTCTCTTTTAGAAAGATATTCCTCTGAAAAGAAAAAAATATTAAAAATTCCAGCTATTTAAGGTGCCCATAGTTTAAGACAGATATCTCTAGAAAATCTCCAGACAGAGCAGAGTTCACAAAACACTCTAAAACTGCTGCTTTAATGCACTTAAGTGAGAGTGATGGATTCATTCTTCTAACACCATGAATGATTCAGACCAGGCTTTATTTATGTTTAACAGTAGAACTTCTGATGTGTTCATTACCATAATCCAGGGAAGACAGGCCTCATCTTAATAGAATTAAGCAATCTCAAAAAGACACAAAGTTTTGGCAGTCCCAAGGGATGTTCAGCCTGTACTCATTTTATAGTGCCATCTGTGATGCTATTTGAGGAGTATATAGATATTTAACACTTATCTGTCAGTAGCTTCTAAAGTGTCTTGAGATCTGTTACAGCAGCACTTAGCAACTCTGTGATGTCCCAAATCTCAGCTCTTAATTTTGTTATATAATTTCTATAATACAGCTTGTTCCTGTACAACTCCAAGCTGACTTGGTTAAATAGTCCTGATTAATTTTGTCCTAGCATAGCAAGGAGCCACTCCAACATAAGCTTCTGTACAAGTGGTCCTCTAGCTCACACTCTGCTCTGATATTCACAATACTATTCTGACAGTAAACAGTCCAAGTGACTACTGGTACACATCAATCAACAACATTTGAAATACATTAGCTGTATCTTTACATACATACATATGTACACACACACATTCACAGGGGAAGTTTTTACATAAAAAAGGAGGGCTCAACATCACAGAGCGCATCTGGAAAAGAAATACTTTCCAACTTGATGGGCAGAGGGTTAAAAGAACAGGTAACTGGCCTGGAGGTTTTCTCTGTCTTTATTGCAGTGTGATGAATGAATCTGTGGTTTAGTCACAAGTCAACATCCCCTAAAGTGCTTAGGAAAAGCCCATATATAAAAACCCCAAACTCTACCCAAGCCTATCAACAGCAGAGCCTGAAGTATCTGGAAAATACCTAAATGCACAAGTTTTCTACTAGTTACACACACAGCTTCTGCCATCAGCAAGCACCACAACTGAAATGAACTACAGAAATCTACTTGTCAGAAGAGAGAACAGTCTCCAGTGCTCAGCTGGAATCTGCTGACATGCTGTGCTTCACAAGTGTCTTTGTCAACCACACCTGGTTTTCCCTTTGTCTCTTTTTCCAAAGAGTTTTGGTTTTTGCACACCTGCCTTCTCCAGGTTGGGCTCCTCCCTGTGCCCAAGTGCTGTTCTCCTGCCTTCTGGGAATACCTCTGGCAGGTGCCTGCCTTGACATTTAAAGGGAACTAACCAGAATTATCTCCAATCCTTCCAGGACTGGTGCTTAATTCTGCACAGCCCTAAGCTGCCACAGGGGTGAAAAAATCTAATTTATAATATCGTAATTCAGGACATTTAAAGAATGCATTTACCACATTACAAAACATGTACCACGTACATGGAAATTCACTCATCCTGTCCAGTGAACCAAACTTTTCTCAGTGGCATGCACTGGTAAAACAGCAGCTCATTATTATTAAAGCAAGTATTACAGATGTAGAAAGTGGCATTTACAAAGTTCTCAGAAGAATAAACATCTGAAAACTGTTTTGAGAAGGCTTGATAGAAAGCCTCAAAAAGTATCATTTTTATTCCCATGAATGTCAGGGAGGGGGGAAATCTTTTTAGTAACTTTAATCCTTTGGCCCTTTTCCATAAGAGCCAATCTTCCAGAAAGCTCAAGTCAGGTTTTGGAATTTTTCCTCTCTAACAACAGACTGAAATTAGTTTGAACCCAAGGGCAACTTCTTTAATATCTGTCCAACACACATTTGACCTTCTCTTCTATGAAAAGACTGAGAGATTTTCTCTTCTGAACAGAATGGGAAGTTTAAGCTGGATTGCATCTTCCAGTTGTCAAGGTTTATGAAAGAAATATGAAAATGGAAAGTGACTCACCTCACAATTAACAAGGAAAGAACCTGAAGCCCCAAATCAAAGCCTCAAGATAGCTACAATATTCAGCATTTAAAGTGCTATTCCCACAGACTGATCCAGTGGCATTTTTCAGGTCTGTGGAAATTGCTACAGCATTTTAATGATATCTTTACAAAAGAATTTTAGATAGGTGATAAATTTTGTATTTTAATTAAAGAAAGCAGAAGAGCTGAGGTCAGCAGAACGATATTGCTTGATCTAATTGAAGGTGCTCAATGGCTCCTTCACCCTGCAGGCTGCACTGGCTTAGTGCAATATTATTTCATATTGATTTTGTCAGACTTGCAACTTTTTCACTGGCATTTTTATAACCCTACTCTGTTCAGATTGTACAGTGCACAAGGTCAGCAACCTGATTATCTGCTATTAATTCATACTGTTAGACAATAGCTCACTGAAGCTAAATATCAGGTTTTCTGATATTCAAAGATCAATATATATTAGTTCATACATTAAGACTTTTAGAAGATACAGAGACTATTTAAGATGTATTTTTAGGTAAATTAAGTGATACATAGTAAAAGATTCTGAAAACCTCAGAATCCACATCAGAAAATGGCTGTCTAGGGGAAACAAGTTATTGCTAAGCAGTTTCCCATCTTTTTGGAAAGAAGGCATTTTTAAAGGTTCCATTTCATCAAACATTGGAATGGATTTGAAATTTTTAGCAAAGCCGGGTCCCTTTTGTGTGGTGGAAGCAGTGTATTGTACGTTTCCTATGAAAATTTGCAACAAGACAATAAATTAAACCTGTGTATTTAAGTAATAACAGAGATGCAGTAATTTTAAGGAGCCAAGATCCTGCAGTAGAAATCAAGTTTTGTATTGTTTCAATTAAAAACGTTTCTCACTGCCCTTAACAGATATCTGTGCATTTCTGAAAAGCAAATCTCAGTAGCAAGAGGTAGAAGCCACAAAGGGACAAGGAGCAGTTGAGTACTGGGCTGAAAGCAGGAAACTAAATAATGAGATGTTACATCTGGTTTAGATATAATATTACGCTAAACTTCCAAGCATAATCTGTGACATTTCAATTTTAAAACACAGACAAATTTACAGTTGAGTCTCCTACTCCAGGCTTGACTAAATGCTAACCACCATGGCTTTGCACAATGCAGTGGATGAACAGGGATTATCCTCTTCAGATTTTTGTTAACTCCTGAAAACTGATATGTGGGGTTTCTCTTCTGTGTTTTGGGGTTTTTTGTTTGTTTTCTTTATTTTGTTTTGTTTTTGTTGGTTTTTTTCCTATTGGGATTTTTTGTTGGTCAAACCAAATTAAATGTCATTTGCAAGAGGGGAAAAGGTGAGGCACCAGGACCAAGTCATTCAGTCTTTCGTACTGGTAAATTAGCTGCGTACTCACAAGATCATTATTGAAATATAACATTTTTAATAATCAAAAAGCCCAGAATATCAGAATATCTGAATCTCACTAATCTGTGAGTGAAACTAATCACACTCATTAGACTAATAAAAAAAATACAAAAAAAACCCCAAACAAACAAAAAAACCAAAATACAACAAACAAACAAAAAAACCCAAAACCAACAACAACAAAAAAAAAAAAAAAAAACCAAAAAAAAACCACACACACACACCAAAAAACCTTGGCTTTTCATATACTATTCCAGAAAATTTGTTTCTTCTAAAATGTGATGTTCACTCAATAGTGCATTTCAGCTAGAGCCATGTATCCCTTAGGAATGGATTTTGTTTCTCAGCTGATGTAATGATTAACTCTTTCTTTTTAAAACTGCATTTATATTCCCCCACACTTACACAGGAAGACATACACGCTTACTCCATGCTTCATGGTAAAGGCCAAGACATACGCATCAGTACACAAGACACATATTTGGAATTTGTTTTTGTGGGATCCCTTCTAAAATTAACTTCTAATAGTATCCAGACAAATTTCTCTCTGCATTTGCAATATTTTCAGAAAGCAGCAGCACTCCAATGAATTGAACTTGTTTCTCTGCACCCATTCCCTGGGCAGCAGGGCATATCCAGGCCCAGCAAAAGGCTCCAGGAGGACTCACCTAGCTCACCCGCTGCATTCCGACCTCCGACTGCATACAAATGTCCTTTGAGGGCACTTAGGTGGAAGAAGGTCCGTTTCTCATTTAAAGATGCCACTTGCATCCACTTGTTGTAGCGAGGATCAAACCTGAAGACGGTGTCGACCGCCGTCTTTCCCTTGGTGTCGTAATTGCTCTGGCCCCCCACCACGTAGAGGAAGTTGCCGATGACGGCGATGCCGTGCTGGTACCTGGGCGCGTCCATGGGAGCCAAGGACCTCCACTCGTGAGCCTTCTCGTCGTACATCCGTAACTCCTTGCTGACCACCAGCTGCTGCCTGAGCACTCCCCCCAGGGTCACCAGGTGCGTGCTGTCCGAGCGGATGGCCGTCCGCTCCGACTGCATCACCGGCTGCATGTACGGCATCATTTGGTAATTGCTGGCTTCCAGGAGCAAGTTGACACAGGTGTTGTCAGTTCTCATGAAGTCCACTGTCTGGACGTAGTTAATAAGATCCTGGGGTGTCATCAGGGGGAACCTGATGTTTTTCATGAGCTTTGCAGCGTACTCCATGCGAGGCTCCTCGTAGCGCAGCCAGCGACACGCTGCCTTGAAGAGTTCAAGTTCAGTGCAGTGCTTAAGGCTATTACTTGAAAGCACGAAGGCAAGACGTTCAAAGGGGAGTTTCACAAATTCACCAGTACTTAATAATGCAGGGAAGTTCTTCAGGATGAAATTATTAACATATTTATCCACTTCTGTGAGATTGTACGTGTTGGCAATTCGCCCAACCTCAACACAGTTTTCCAACGAAACCTATTAAGTAAACAGAAGAAGGCATCAAAACACTTTCTTAATTTGGTGTCTAAATGGTAATGTAAAATTTAATGAATACTGTAGAATCAGCAATATTTCAGCATTTTGCAGTGCTCAAGGTGATTTACACGTGAGTAAATATTCAATGCAGTATATATATTCATGACTGCAAGGGGAGACCAAATTTATTCCTTATTTTGAAGAAATAAATGAGACAACTAACAAGCAGATGGCATATATTATGTCAAATACCTTATACAATGATGAGGCATAGCAATTATGTGGCACTTCATCTCTGAAAAGCTCTGAAAACATCTTTGTAAGAAAGACATATGGAAAATAAAGTTAAGGGAGAGGTGATCGGCCCAGGGTTACAGAGAGCAAAACAAAAGACACACCATTGAACATTTTCTGGCATTATTAAAATTGTATTGACTTAAAACCGAAGAGAATGGCACAGTTAACCCCTGCATGCTACATATTTTGAACAACTTATATTTACAGTATTCAATCTCATGAATACATTCTTTCAAAACTAACAAAAATGTACCTTTGATAAATCAATGCAATTTTCTTACAGACCCTGTCCAAAATTAAATACATGTCAAAAGTAAGACAAAGGAAGTGATTTTAGTTTACAGATTTTTTTTTTTAAAGAATGAACCTAGGAGGATTTTCCCTAAAAATACTCAGCTCATTAAATGCTGTATCAGAAGGGATCACATCCTAATTTAACTCAGTACTGGAGTGACTGTATCTCATGATCTGTTTACATCATCTGGTTTACACCGTAGCTGCATCTACCTTTTTATTTCTTTGGCTTCTGAATTTCTAAGGTCATTTGGGACCCCAGGCACAGGGAGGAAGAAACATGCCAGGTATGGGGCACAACTTCTGTGGAGCCAGTCAGTTCATTTCAGAAAGATCTCTGGTACATGTGCCCAGCAATTAACTCAAATGCTCCTTGCTGAGAATTGCAGCTTTTTTGCATTCAAACCTTCTTCCAATCCACACTTCATTTACACGTGTTCCAGTCTCTGTACATGTCAGTCCTACTCAGTGTCAACCATTTCCACAGCTTTGTGATTCTCATACATTTGTAATGCCAGAAGAATTTAAGCTTATGAATCCCATGGTTATTTTTTAAAAGATTATAAAGATTGAGGACTATGACCTGACTGGAGCCTAAGAATTCAAAAATCTACAAAGGACCTTCTGATCATGACAGAGATCAGAAGATTTCAATACTGTATAACTCAATCTGATCATTGTCCATTAATACCAGACAATTCAAATATCTAATGAGTACAGGAATAGGAGATTTTCTTAATTCACTAGAAACTGATCTAACTTGCCCTAGAGTTAAGATCTGCAGTCATCCAAAGTCTTCATTCACACACCTTGAAATGCCTACTAATCCTGTAATCAGGTCCTATGTATAAAATGAATGTGCAGCAGACTGTCAGGAGTTCTATTATGAAAATATTTGTTCTTCATATACATGGAAATAATTTTTTGTATTACAAGACAGACAACACTGTTTATATCAAAATATAATCACACCAACTAGCAACAGCCTATGAAATATTCTCTGACTTGGTCTTGATGATTGCCCAGAGAAACTGTGGCTGCTCACTGCTGAAGTGTTTAAGGCCAGGCTGGATGAGGTTCTCAGCAAATTAGTCTAGTGGAAGCTCCCTGTCCACAGCAGGGGGGTTGGAACTGGATGATCTTTAAGGTCCATTCTGACCCAAGCCATTCTGTGATTCTAATTTCTGTACATTTCCTTTTAGGTATTTTAATTTACATAAATTACTTGCATAATGGACATAACAGCATGCCATAAATTAAGTAAACAAACCAGAACATTCTTACTCCTAAAATTTCTTTCAAGTTGTATTCCAAAATAAAACAATGGAAAAATCACCTTAACAAAGAGCTGACTTGCAGTATACCACAAATCTTAAATCATGCTATATAGTTACTGTATTTAAAAATCACTTTGGAATACATTGGCACCAAATTAGAGAGATTGAGCACTTTCTTCACATCAAAGTAGGCAGGCAGCTATTATTGCATGCAGGAAAGGCACACTTGAACTGAAAAGATCAAAGCAAAACCTGCACAGGTTCTTTACCACTGGCACATACTCAGGATGCAATGAAGTATTTGGAGCTATTGCTGACTGGCTGCCATTTATCAAGTGCCAGGAATGCATTGAGTTATGTATTACCATAATTATGTTACACTGTAAATCTGTGCAACTGAGTAGATTCCTGGACTTCTTACTTTTGAGAAATTTATTGACGCATTACACACTGTTAATGACTGATGAACATCACATCAGCAGTTTCCAGTCAACCCCTGATTCTGGGAAAATTTACTTTATACTGCCTTTATTAATCCACTGTGACTGTATTGCACTCAGGGTTGTCTTCTTCATATATGATGGCAAGTACTTCCCATTATGCTTATGAAATTGTGCACTGTGTTTGACTCACTAAAATTCCACCACTCACCTCAAATCAGTGATATTTAATATTGTCTCAGAGGTTACTTTTCTAACAAAATTGCTATTACCCTCTTCACTGTGCTCTAAGATAATAATCAAACTGAATTACATTGCAAAGACTTAAAAGTCATAAAAATATATATTTCAGAGATTCTTAAATCCTGAGCCAAAAAATAATCCTTCAGTAGAATGAAATGCTATAGCTACTTCTACTTGAATATTCCAAACTGGACAGAGTTCAGTACAATAATGTTATTTAAATAAATACTTCAGTTACCCAAACATTGGGTTTGTTGGGTTTTTTTTTCAGAAGTTTGACTTATGCTATGGCTTGTGTGGATCAGTCAAACAGGAGCTCTTCAACGAAGAAAAGGATCTGCTACTCTGGAAATCCCACTGAAGAGAACAGGAGGAATGGAAATGTCAGGTGAAAATATAAGACTGATTGTACAGTGTGTCCAAAAACTATTAGTTTTATTAAAAATACTCACAAGGAAAGAGCTAAAAGCCATAAATGCTCAAACAGCTAAGCAGCTCCACAAGGAGTTGAGAATTTCATTTAAATAAATCCTATTTTGACTACTGAACTGAGCTGCTCTCTCACATTACTCATTGTAATTGTTCATTACAAAGCAGAAGTTGCAGAAAACACTAAAAAGCTTTTCAAAAAAGAAAGGTCAAGCACAGCACCGTGTTTTGCCAGTCTGAAAAACCCAAAGCAAAAGCCAAAGTACTTTCTTGAGAAAGCAGTTCATTAATTCTTTGAAATTTTGAAGCAACCACTTCCCAAGGTCTCATAAAAACTTGACTGATTATAAAACTTAACTGATTATGAAATACTAGAAAACTGGACACAGCAAAATGATTGCAGGTATGAGAGCTTTGGAGAACAGCTCAAGAAAAGTAACATGCTCTCAAAACCCAAGCCTGGTAGCACAAAACCATCAGGTGTCTGACTCTGCTTTGTTTCAATGACTGTTAGACACTGAAGCACTTAATGCAGTGCTTCAAAGGGTCAAAGTTTGAAAGAGCAAACTCACTCCTGAAAACCTCAATTTTCCTGCGGGCTTCCATCGACAGAAGCCCAGAAAAACAGCACAGAAATCTGACCAGCTCAGAAAATAGAATCCATTGTACCCCTACAGCTCAAAGTCAGATTTCTGGTGGCTGTCAGAGCTGGTCTAAAGGTTGAATTCCATGCTCCCACAAAACAGATTAACCTGCTCCATCCTCAGATGGCTAAGTTCATTTGACAAGACAATTTCCAAGTATTAAGCCCTCAATATTTGACTATTTCCTAGTAGTTACAAAAGCATAAAGAACCAAATTATAGAAGGAATATATTTTTTTTTGCAGATACATCGACAACACTAATTTTCAATGTTTGGGAATGTTTTCTTTAATTACAGTGTAACAAACCTTTCCCCCATTACTCAGTGATTTCCCTAAGTGCTGTAATTCACTTGGGTACGTTTCTCATCTTTTTCCATTTTGTACACTGCTGCCACTTCTGCAAAATCAGTATTGTGTCTAGAACTCACTAGTCTGAAAACATTTCCACATCATTTTTATGCATTTTAATTCAGTTAGATGTGAACATGAGAGTAGTCCTAGTCTATTGTACAGCTATAATTATTTAAAAGCAATAGTATCAGCAAGACTGAAAACATCTTAGGCAGTATTCCATTGTTTTTCTGAGAGCTGTTTGGTTGCAGAGCAAATATAATCTAGGTAATGGGCTACTTGATAGGAGGAGTGTAAACGCAGAGGAAATAATAAAATACTTTAAAGTCAGTTACAACAGATACTATTCTTTGAAGGTCTTATTATTTTTGTTACATAAATTAAGCTGCAACCTTAAGCTTCAGTTTTTCTTCATAAATATTTCCAATACCCTCTCATGAGGTACACAAGTACATTATGCCATACATAAACTGAGTTCTATAATCTCTTTAACAATGGACTCCCCAGACAATTCAAAGACAATTAAGCATTTGTCTGGGAATGGTTACCTCAGCTCTCAAGTCAGCTAACTTCAGTAGAAGTAAGCTCAATACTTGCTCAGAATATTCATTTAAATCACAGAAATGCTCCTTCAAAAAGAAGCTCCTTTGCTCACCAACTCGTTTCAATAAATTTAGAAATAAGGTCATTCAAAAATTCTTTTTATAAGGATGCTAAGAACATATCTAGGCTGATGGAACAACCTCAATTTTGTACTTCCTCTACAGCTATACCATGAATGAGATTATGTCCTCTTAGACATCAATCTAAATGAAAGCATTCCTGAAAAACAAAACCAATAAAATTAAGAGAATTAATAAAGTCTTCCTCATTGTTTGAAAATGCAGTATCAAAAAAGGTATTGCTTATTTGAATGAAAGAGCAAATGAGTAAATATAACCAGTAAACATACTTTCAGAGAATGAGCATTTTAAACAATAACATGATTTAATATGAGGAAAGTTCTTTCCTTAACAAAAAATAAACAGGCAGCTGCCCTACCCAGAAAGGGGAATGGGCAACACAGTGTCCCCAGGGCTCGGCTCCCATCAGAGGGAGCCCTTTTCAAATACTGATTCAAAACACCACCAAGACCTTTTTCCAAGTTGGCATTTATAATAATGTCAAACCTGGTAAGGCATCATTTTGGGTGGTTAAAAAAACTGCTGAGCAACATAAAACAGGTGAAGTAGGATTGAAGAGTATTAAGCCTAATGAAACATTTATCACAACATTAACAGATGATTGGTCAGTTAGAAAATATTTCCAAATAAAAAGCAAATATCTAAATAGCTGTAACATCACATGAAACAGATTGCTGCTATTACCAGCTTGGAGTCCCCTGTTTTGCACAAATCCTGGTATATATTTTCAGTTAAGGAGGTCTCATTTCTAAGCCTGTACTCTGCAGGGCAATAGAAATACCTGCTTCTTTATTTCTCATTCCAGAATCCACAAGCTGAATTCCAAATAATTTTGCAATTCGTGTGGAAAACCAGTCTCCCTGTTAAAGCTCTAGTGAGGTATCTACATTAAACATCCACATTAGAAAACCTCCAGGAAACATAAGAAATAACTGCAGGGTGTCTCTCCAGGCAGAGCTCTTGCACCACTGCTGTTCTACAGCCCCACAGGGCAGGTGCTCCCCGCTGCTGGCAGGACAGGAGGGCAAGGAAAGGCACCGAGGGATCCTGCCTGGGTATTGCCTTTTGTGTGTTTGAGTAGAAAACAGGTAACTGCACCCCCATTGAGATGGGAGGGCTGTAACTGCAGGAATAAAGTGATTAACTGAAGCACACCTAACGAATGCAGCAAGCAGACTAATGCTAGAGTGAGTGCAGTCATGCAGGGAGCATGAAACATCCCATATCAGACATGTAAGGGAAGAATTTTAATGTGCTAAAGCACTTGTATCAAACTCATACTGTACATAATGCTCAGAAGAAAACCAAGTTTTTCAAGCAAATAAAGCACATTTGTTGTGTGTGATTCCAAACTATGAATAATAGCAAATTTCAGACATAACTTTAAACTATTACATAAGTCAGTATCATTACAGAAGAAAAAACAAAACTTCATACCAAAGCCTTAAACATTGTAAATGGGAAACAGAGATTCTTACCCCAGAGATAAGAAATACTTTACAGAAGTCCAAAACAGGTAAAATCTGCAAAAAACTGGCAGCTTCCAGAGTGTCCTGAAGGTTGTCCATGTTAAGGGACAGTTTTGCAGTATAGATGAAATCAATGATCTTCTTTAGGCCTATTTTGTTCACACCATGAAGCTTAATGCACATTAAGTCTTGTTCCTTCATTCCTCCTGAAACAGACATGCAGGTAAATGTATATGATTATTTTGATGGAGTTGAAATTATTTCATAAATTTAGAGATAATTAAAATATCGTTTTAAAATTTCATTTAAAAACCCCATATGCGTCAATAGAGAGATGTTTAGTTCACAGCGTTTGCGATCCTGGACTGATTCACACAGAACACTGAACTTGTGTCTGAATGAGAGCGATTTGGAGACAGCAGTACAGGGCTTTAATAAAAACACCACCTGTGAACATGGCCTTGAAGTAATCACTTGCAGAAGCCATCATTGCTCTGTGGACAGGAAACACCTCATCACCATCTCCAGGAACGAGCGTCACATCACAGAGCAAACCTTCCACTCGCAGCTGGTCAAACCCCTGCAGGAAAAGCACAATGCAAAGCAGCCCTTTGATTTGAGAGCAGAGTAGGAATCTCTTTTAATTCCCTTATGTAAATATAGCTTTACTTTTATATACATGTGTACTGTAGGTCCAAAAAAGTGACAAGAAATAATTTGTCATCCTAAAATCATTATCTGTAATATATTCAATGACTATCATGCATTGAACACAAGCAGAATAATCATTATTTTCCAGATACAGGTGATGAATGCAAAGTGCACCAGGACTTAGAAAGTAGTTTTATTCAAATAATTAAGTTATTTTTAGGAAGGAGTTTCCTTTGTAAGCTTTCACAATAGCAGCTGTTTCAGGTAGGAACTGCTATCTTTTTTGGACCTACCCCTTCTGTACATATACATTCTAGATATAATTCTGTTCCACAGTGATTTAACGGTTTGCAGCCCAACAGGCTGTGAAAGTCTGTGGCCTGAAAGGAAAGCTGTTACCTGGTTCTCTAACTATCAAATTTGTTACCAAAACACATGTTAAAAATTCCAAAGTAAACTCCCATTACACATCTGATCTCCTCTGAATTACTTATAACATTTAACTGTAATTAAAAATAAAGTCATCTACAGAGGCATCCTAGAGCAAGATTTCCTCCAAAGATGGGCCCAGTTATGGATACTGGAAGATGGATGAAATACTCTCCTCTTTCATTCACTGAGGAACAAGCAGAAGCTCAAACATTAAACATTTTCCTTCAAACAGGTATTTTTCTAATACTAGCAAGAATGTGAATATTGGCTCTATAGATGTTCTACCACACAGTAGTGCCACAGTCAGACCCAGCACAGGGCATTGCACCAAACCTGGTAGGGCTCTGATGTCTTGGGAACATGCCTTAATTAAATAATGATATTTAAACAAGCGTCTTTGATGCAGCTGTCATGTCAGAGTTTAAATGTTGTGACCTCTTAGAACTTGAGAGTGCACTGAGATATGACCCAGGAAAACGCATGGGGTTTTTTTCCAAGCTGATGCTAAAGGTTGAACCTCTGTCTCAGAGGAAAAGAAATCCCAAGCAATGCTGACTTGTGGGTGATGACAGCACAAGAACACGAGTGTTTGAGACTTTATAGGAATTACTAGACTGATAAAATCTATTGAGTGGACTCATGGTTTAGAGAAGCCAAATTCTAAGTACAGTTCAATATAGGCATAAAAATATTTAATTACCTGTAATACCACAGAACTGTGAGTATTGCTGGTGAAAAATCTTGTGGTTCCTGTCTTTGAAGACTGTAGATGGGCAGAGACGCCCATATCGCTGCCCCCAAGAGACACTTTCATATGAGGATCCTCCTCTTCCACCAGAGATCTAAGAAAATTGGAACACAGGAATCTTAAGACCAAACTCACTTTCATTCAGTGATCTTTTGTTCTAAACCCACAGTCTTCTGGGATGAAATGTAACAGCACAGAGGCTACAGGAAAAGAAAATCAGCAGGCAATAGAATTGGTCCTTAGTGGTTCCCTTCAGCTAATTCAAGTAAGTGAAGCATTAACAGTCTCTACAAAGGCAAAGCCACTTTTTGGCTAGTAAGTTTTGCCTTTTCCTTCCATCCCCAGCTCCCTGATTTAGACACTTGGTTATTTCTGTGATCCAGTGTTGTAGGATGTTTGTAGAGGTTTCATGTAGTTTCCAAAATCAAGCATCTTAGCTTCTCCTTGGCAAACTGGTCTAACAGTGAAACTTCCAATGGAATACGAAAAAGAGCATTTTCATTTTTACAGCTTGCATTACCTCATTCATGTATGACTATTCATAATAGAAAATACACATCATAGAGTTTCAAGCTGCAGCATTAACCTGTTTTTGAAACACACAATTGGAATTCCTTTAGGACCTGATATCCAGTATTTTGCTACAGTGCAGGCAAACACTTCATAATTTTAATTTAAGATTTGATTCCAAGCAATTACTGTCCAAATCTAGGCAGGATGAGCTAATTTTAGGTAGAATTGTTAAAGAATTACTGCAGTATTATTAGCCTATTTTAATCTTGAGATGTAAATTAGGTTACATATGAGAGTCTAACTATGCTAACCTGCAATTATTGTAGAATGCAAATAAAATTCTTCTACAGAAATATTAACAACAACTAGTTTCTGTAATTTCTGTGATCTAATGTTCTACCCATGAGCCTTTATAGGGGTATAATGAATATGTACACAATTTTAATTAGCAAACATTAGTTATTAATCCACAGAAGAGGACATCTCCGCTGTTAATCAAGACTCTATATCTCAAAACAGATTTATAGCTGTTTGATGTCATCACAGCAAAGTTCAGATATAAAAGGTTTTCCAAATTTTAAACATGCAGGTTAAAACATTGGCCTTCCAATTAGTTTCAGAAATTACTTTAAGTAACAAGAATGTGCTTAAATCCCCCTCCTTTTTCCCAGTTTTGATTATGATCACTACGTAAGGACAAATTTGGATTTTGTGGAAGAAAAATAATTTTCATGATTTCCTTGTTTAAAAAAATGTTTACCCCCACCTTCTTCGGGTACAAAGACCTCGTAGAGCACTTTCTGAAACTCACATATTACTGTCATGGCACCATGTGCCTTGTTCAAACCCATGAGTACAAAAGGTCAGCTACAAAAACATATTCAAAACAAATTCACCATTCAACAACGTACATGGGTTTGAAACAGTGAGATTTTATGCACACAGACATAACACTGTAGGAACAAGGGTACATCTAAACAGCAGTGACTTCCAATGTACTCAGCTGAATCAACTAACGCGGATGAACTGCAGCATGCAAGATTTGTGCTATTTTTGAAACAATTATCTCTTATTTTATAAAGCAAACCCAAAGTCATTTAAACAGTTTACAGGATATACCTTAGAAAAGGGCTCTCCAGGCTATCTCTGCATCCCACAAATACAACTCTTGCAACAGAGCAGAAAGCAGTTGCTGGCTCAAAACCCAAAATCTTTTTCTTTCACTCAATTCTAGAGTGTTTTGGGTTTGGTGGGTTTTGTCTATTTTAGTTTTCCTACAATCACATGGAGGCAAGTCTTACATAATTTGAAAGGACATCCAGTCCCTAAATTTGTACATGTCTTTCTAAGAAGAAATACAAAATAATTTGGGGAGACTTGCAAGCGTGGGTGTGAAGAACAACAGATTCAACGAGCATGAATCTGACTCTCCTCTCTTGAAGCATCTTCCCAAAATGTCACATCAGATAAATGTTACATGAAGGAGTATTTAAAATACTTTCTCTGAACTCAGAAAATAGAAAGTGAACATGTCATGTTCGGAGTGGGCTTTTTACCATGTTTGCCACATCGCTACTTGACTTTCTGACAGACAGCATCATTCCTAAGTTTTACAAATGAAGGCAAAGACCTTGAGCATGATTCATTTATTCCAAGAACGACTGGGAAAGTGAAAGCATTTTTCTGAAATGACACACAACTTCCCATAGCTCTGTTCTCTATGGGTCATCCTCTATAGAACACAATGCCTGGTTAAAACTACACAGTCGACAGAGAGGATAAAATACACTTTAAATGCTTGCAATATCTAAAAGTAGACACTTGACATGTCTTGTGGCCATAAGGAGTTATTTTCTCTACCTGATTTTCCATATATAATGGGCAGTTCTCTGTAGCACACACATAAGCTCAGCAGCTCACCACCTGAAGCTCTTGTGCAGAAAAGATTTTCACTATTTCTCTTCCACATTTGCTGTTACGTATAGACAGAAGCTTGCACACGTGAGTGAGGCATTAAAAACTGCAAATTTCACACTATGAAACTTCACCAGAGTATAACTGTTATAATTCTAGTCCTAGACATCAACTTGGCTGTGTATGATTCCATGTGAATAAAGACAAGCAGGTTATATTAATCCTATATTGCTAAACAACTATGACCAAAAAAATTGTGATGAGGGCTTTTTGTTTGTTTGTGGGGACTTGGGGATTTTTGTTTGATTTCTAACCTAGCTTAACAGTTCTGGAGGGCTGAGTACCCTCTCCTTTCTGCAGAAAGTGACATTCAGGAGCTGGGTTTGGCAGAAGTTCCAAAGCGAGTCAGCAATAACACCTGGCAATAAGGCACTGATCCCCTGAATTCCAACCCTGTGACATTCACCGAGAGGCAAAGAGCATCCCCAGAGCAACCACAAATTATGCCTTTGTCAGTGGTTTTGTAGCAGTTCAGCATTTATCTCCACACAACGCAAGAACCTTTCTTAAGCCCTGTGTTAACAGCAGTACACAAAGAGCAAAACCCAAGCATTGCAATCGTACACCTTGCAATAAAACCATAAAGTATCCAGAATGTAGCTTCTGTTGCAGGGGCTGTAACATTAAGATTCAGAAATAACTCTGCCATTCACACACAGAACAGATGGGAAATGCACTGAATGTCCAACAGACTTCCCAACAAAATCACAGTTACTACATCTGTCTTGTTTGGACACTTACCAAAGGCATTATTTACACTTATTAACATAGGTCTACTAAGCACTATAATTAACTCAATAGTAATGAATGTAAACATTGATTTTTTTTTTATTTTTTTTTTTTTTGCTTTAAGTACAGTATATCACAATTAAGTATACTACCAAAGGAGAAAGTTAACTCACTTCCTAATTAATTCTATTGTTCTGATCAATAGAAATCATTAAACCAGAAGTGCAGCAGTACCATTTCTAACTAGAGTTTTAAAAAGTTCGGAAACAGAAGTTAAAAGAAGTTAAAACTGTAAGGTGTAGTGAGAATTCACAACCAGCTTCTCTAAACGTGGGTGTTAAAACCACCTCCAACAAACACACTTGGTCAGGAGAGGGTTAAACATTACAGTGGCAAGAACAAGGAAATGTTGTAGTTGCCTGTGAAATGAATATTAACACTGCAAGAGGCAGGCAGAGGAGCTGCCTGACTTTCTGCAACCTCTGGGAAGCAGTGGCTTGCAGTTCAGAGAAAGGTGCCAGAGGTTAATTAGCTGCTATCGCAAAGTAGGTTGAATCAGAATTTTCTTTCTACCCTCATGTTGATTCTTTCAAGTACAGCACAGTTTTTTCCTAGAGGCTGTAACTAAATGTGCTTTTCTCATGACTCCAAGTTAATCCTCCAAGTACTACCAACTGATATTTTTGTAATGGTGATATATGGAGTGCTCATTATATGGATATTAACATGCTTTAATTTTCCAGCAAATACTGACAGATTTCACTGGTTGGAGTTACAACATGATTCACAGAGGCAAACTGCTTTCTAAATCACTTAGCCAATATAAACCTGTTAAAATAGTTCAAAGGCATCCAGGTGACCCATGGCAAGCAAAGATCCATGAAAACTGTGACAGATTTTATTCTGAGCTAGAATACTCAAATCATGGAGTTGCCATTTTGTAGAGCTTAGTGGCACAAATTAAATAAACCAATATTCTGTTATGATGTTTTCTTAAGTAGTAGTAGAGTTTATTCTGATGCAACAGAAACAAAGCAACTAAGAATATTATTAAGGATTTGTTCATTTCCATCAGTAAACCATGCATCTGTTTCTCAGACTTGTGTAGAGACTCTCTGAAAACAAAGTAAAGAGATCAGCCTACAGCTACAGATATTTTAGAGTGCATGCTCTCCAATTTATTTAAAACAGAGACTTCACATAACTCTGTAAAAGCTTTGCCAAAGCCAGATTTGCCAGAGAGTGAGTTCTTAATTTGGTGAAGCTCAATAGCTCATTTTTGAAAGGACTATAACCTTATTTTCTCTGTCAAATCACTGTTCAATGAACCATGACCACGAGTGTTCTGTTCACTGGTAAAATGGCTTCTGATGCAATCATCCCTGGCATGTGCCGGGACTCTGCTATTTATCAGGTAACAAGGACAGAGATTTCAGTTTCCTATTAGATTATTCTTATTTCAGACCAAATCTTTATGATTTTATGACCTATCAAAAAAACAAAAAACCACAAAAAAAACAGCCCAGTACATTCCAGGGCTATCATATGCATGCATCTATGCATGCAATCTGCTAATGAGCCTATTAATTAAAAGGTCAGTAAAATACAACAAAGCTTTCATTTGGTATTAAAAACATGATTTTTTACTTTGAATGCATAATATGCTGAAGAGTATTTTAGTAAGCCTAATTTCCACCTCCCCACCCCCTCAAAAAAAAGTTATTGACTATATTGCTGTCTTCCCATTAAGAAGAGATGTTCCAACTTCATGAGTAATGAAATTAGGAATTCCCCAACAGAGCACCTTGGAGCCAGTAAGCAGAACTGATATGGCAGCATTGTATTAAGGAAAATATCATAATATTTTTTAAGAAATTCAAATCATATAACGTAGATGAAAAAATTATGCAACCGTGGTAGTTCACATTTCCATTCCGTATCTTCTACTCATACAATTTCAGGAAATCCTTTATTCATCCAAAGATGTTACTTTTATACTTGTCCTCTCCTAAAAATAACATCTCTTCCTTTTATTACTACTTTTTATCAAGAAGTTCTAATTTATTTCTTCTATGGTATCAGCAACCAATAAAACCAACCAGTTTTATCAACCGCTAATGATATCTTATTACCAAAACAAAAAGCTCCCAGAGGAAAAGCAAATCCATATTTTAAAACAGATACATGATTCCAGCTGGTGGACATGGCAAGTTAACTCCTGTCCACACACCAAACTTCAGCTCTTGCTTTGGGGCACACAGGAACTGACACTGCTGCTGCTCAACAGCTAAATGCAGCACTTGACACAAGAACAACACTGGAAGGCAGGACCTGAATTACTTTGTATGGATCACCTCTGTGACACACACAGTTCATCAGGAGTGGGAATTATGCTTTTTTTTTTTTTCTTTCTTTATCACTATTACCAGTTGTCCTGTCTTATCAGCTTCAGATGTCACTGTTTTTACTGGACAGTTTAAAGACTATATTTTTATTAGATGAACTTGAGGCTACCACTGAAACTAAAAAACCTTCTATTTGTCAGGCTACTGAATTTCTTTAAAATGCTATTTGATTCTGTTCACTTGAAGGGGGCCACCACAACCAGAAGTTTACAAACCTTCTGCCTCAAGTGACTAATCATTGCACTGTAATTACCATGAATGTGATCTTCTAAAACAGCTATGGCAGCTAGTGCTGAATAGTGCTCACTTTGGACAATGCTCTGATGTTTATATTTTAGTATTTCACTTTTTACACCTGATCTTTTTCATACATTAGAACGGCAGCAATAACAGCAGAATATTTTAAAATATTTTCTTAGTAACTTCATACTGAGCTCTTCTAAATCTCCACTCCAGGAGAAAGGCACAAAGTAAAATTTACAGTTTCTAAAATTAAAAAGCAAATAGATGTCCCATTTTCCACCTTTCCTCTAAACTGAGGGTGTTCTGTAAAAGGAGAACATAGAAACAGACTCTATATAATACAATGGACCAAAGCAGTTAGAAGTGGGTTTTTACTTTCACAAGGCTCTGGCCAAGGGAAGCAGGAGATGAGGACACAGAACTTGCAAACCCTCCAAAATCAGCAGAGAAGGATGGAGATGTCTCTGTGGACACACACTGATGGGCAGAGGCAGGCAGAGTACCAGCTTTACCTGCTGTTCTGACGCAGTTACAGCACAAGATGCTCATTGCAGTGACCAGCTGGAGAAGGTGAAGGGAAAGTCAGTTCAGAAGCAACATAGCCTGAGCAACTCTGCCAGCACCATCACCAAAGGCAGCAAGGCTACAAGGGGAACAACAGCCACGACCTCACTTGAAGGACAGGGACAATGACATGTGCTTAACTACAGTCAGGTTCCAGGTAAACAACTGAAGCTATTTTGAGAAGCAAAGTTTTGGAGACTAGTACTTAAATGTCAAGCCTTAACCTTTCCTTTATCTTTTCCCTTTCTTATTTAGTCCATCCAAGTTTCTTTGGACTTTAACATAAAATCACCATACTGTGTCCACGCACACAAGCCCAATCAACAGAAATTATGAAAGCTGCTTCAAACAATCAGGTGATTGAAGATATTTTCACTGTTCCTAGTATCAGTGGATCTCAATGGAAAGTAAGAGAACACAGAAATATAGATACTCCCAGCATTACCTAAACCTTTTCGTATCACTTTCTAGTACAGCCACATTGTGCCCAAAGCCAGCAGAAGAGGACTGAGCAACATCTGTTTTGGTACGATTTCCCAAGAAAATGCACACAGAAAATATTCTCTTCAAAATTCCTTCTTAAACAACTAAACAATCACAGGTCTCAAGCTGTTCGCAGCATAATTACAGCCCGCTGGTTAATTCAAATTTGTTTTCCACAGAAACAAAGCAATATTTGGCTCAGTCAGAGCTATAAAGCTTTTGTTCCTAACAGCATTTAGTCTCTCTGGGAGCCTTCGTATCACATCCACATTTATCTGCTTGACAAAGGGTTTGCATTCATTGAGTCATTCGTAGCTTAAATTTGCGGACTCGCATTGTTTAATGATGCTGAATTAGAAACAGTTCGCTAATGACTTTTTGCCAAAGTTGCTGTTTGTCTGTTGATTCCTACAATAAGAAACATAAAAAGCAAAGGAAGTACACATTTTGTAGCTTTTCTATGTAAGGAGAATTATTATATTCCCTTAACGTTGAAAAAGGTAAAATAGAACAGTTGGAGGTTTCACAGTTTAGGCTGGACTAACACCGCACCTGTTTTCTGCTCTTTATATTTGCTCTTAAGTACTCAAGAGTTATATTTCCTGTGTATTACAAAACACTCACAAAAACCATTCTGTATGCACCACTGGTTGTACCTCATGCGCCCTTAGTTTTCACACACAGAAATTAGGAAGTTAACAGAATGGCTCCTTAGAGGCAAATATTAGCCTGAGGAGGCACCTGCACATTCACTCTTTGGTCATAGAACATCCATCCCACTGCATTCCTGTAACCAAACTTCTTTCAAGAATATTAGAGGTTTTTTTCCCTATATACTGGGGAGAATAATTTTGATACCTTCAAAGTCAGTAAGACTGTGAGATTAGGGTTTGGGTTCTTGCCTACCATTCCTCTTGCTCTGTCACTTCTCACAGATGTTTTAGCATTCCTTTTGTTGCAGTCTGACGGGGAGGGTGTAGAGGGAAATTAATTACTTGCAATTGTAAAATATTTTTCCCCTATGTGATAAAGCATTTACATTTATGCATAAGAGGGACATGTGACTTTTCATCCCACGAAAAAACACATTTTTGCAATTTAGACATTGATACAATCTTAGTGCTGGACAAAATATCACAGCAATAATATAGATGTGCACTTCCACTGTAGTGTGATAGCTACACATTAGTACACTCAATTGCCATTATTACCATTTAGAACAAGCAACTACTATTTCAAAACTGAAATATTCAGCAAGCACTTTTGAAGATCCATAGGTAGCCCCATCCAAATGTCAACAGAAAATACCACTTTACAATAGAAAAGTCAAGGAGTAGAATGTGACTGGAGAACATTTTCACAGTAACAAAGAAATAATGGCAAAAATACCAAACTGGCAGAACTGACATGCTGGCAGGACAGGCTGAGTAACATATTCTAAACAATTCAATAAAGATGCTTTACCATGTCACAATACAATGTCAATATTGCAAGATCCTGCTGTGTGAGAAGTGTGTAATTTTGGGCACCTGTAGGCCACATCATCCCCTATAAGATCTCCCCAGAAAAAGCAGTAGCCCTGGGAGACTTCATGACAAAGAAATTGGAGTTTGTTCCTCATTTTTATCAGTTTATTACAGCAATGAAATTTCCCATTTCAAACTTTGAATAATCCATTGAAATATCTATTCTATAAAGTGCAGAAGAAAGATCAACAGGCACAAAGGAGAGCTCTATACAAAAAATTTCTGTGATTAAAAGCAGTCTCCTACTAGTATGATACAACTCCCACTCATCCAATTCATCTGTTTGCATGTATTGTCAGATCAGTTTAAAAAAATATTTGAAGTGAGACGCATATTGACTTTCAACATACTGAAATTTGAAATATATAGGAAGCAATGTCATAAAATGGAAATGTTGCCCAAGACAGGTAATGTGAATATCGTGTCGTCTGTCAAATGCTCAGGAGTCCAACAAATGGGTTCATTTACTAAAAATGACCATTGAAGGCAGCAGACACACATAGGGTGGTCTCACCAAAGAACTAACACAGGTCTGATTAATTGCACACACACCTTTTCCCATGTAAGTATAGATCACTGTATAGCATAAATTCAAAGAGCTCGCTGTAGAGCAAAGCAGATAGGTGGAAGAAGACACAAAAGCATTAACCCATATAACCAATATAAGCAGCTAAAACTAATGCTGCTTACTCCAGGGTATTAAGAATTTATTCTACTTTTCTGCACAGTAACTGATTTCCATTAGCGCAAAGCATTTCCTATCAGACACATTTCGTAAGATGGGACTCAGGATAGACTGGGTTGCAAACCCTATGATAGCAATATTTTTAGAATACCACATCTGTTTATTTCTCCTAACATTAGTCAGTTATTTATGAAAACACATGCAAAGGATAGTTTCCTTTTAACATTAATATACTATTCCATGTGAAAGGCTGGAAGACACTAAGATTACAAGTGGATTATTCTGAACCAAGAACTTTTATTTTACTTATCTTTAAAATTGGTATGTAGGTGACTAAAACCACTTAATTGAACATTTAACTTTCTAAAAAGCAGCTAAGAATATATTTGTATGACACATCCGTACAGAACAATCCTCTGTAAGGTGTTTTTGCAAATAGGATTTTTGCATTATTGAATTTTTTGTAGATGATCATCACAGCATTTTAATCTCTTGAGTTTCTACAAACATCTCTTCCATTTGCATTAATGGAAGAGGTGAACAATTGATTTTAAAAAAATATTACATTATTAGTGTGAATAAGAAAGAATTCTCTTAGTTCTTAATGTATGAGATGCTGTGCCCCATGGACAGTAATTGGGACTCATGTTCCTTTATATCCCAAAGCTGCAAAATACAATTCAGAACAGTTCTTCACCGTCACTGTAGTAGTGCTTTCATTCTTAACCTCTGCTTATGTCAGTCACTGTTGCTTTTTTGTTTTTAAGCATTTGGGAGTATGTAAAATAACAGCTATGATGCCATGGGATACCACTTTTTCAAGTGCTATGCACTGTCCACATTATTCACTTTCTCCTCTCCTCTTATTTGCTTGCTGAAACTGTCCACATAATATATGAATATAATATATGAAGTCATGCAGGTCTCTCTCCACATAGTCAACACAACCACAAATATGAATATGATTTGACTAGTGGCGCATAAACTTGCTGTAACAGCCTTCACAGCGTTTGACAAACAGCATCTATATTATAAACCCCAGCAAAATAAGTGCCACGAAAGAAAATGCAGAAAAGGCGTGTGCATGTACCCACAGCTGCACATTCCTAACTCGTGCACTAAGCCAGCAGCATTACACCTACATACACTGGCACATGCCAGTGTTCCAAGTCTAATAGTATCTAATTTTCCCTAAGCAATGTCACTGGATCTCTCCAGCTTGGGAGAAAGTTCAAGCTACTCTGGATCAGTTTCATCAGAAGTCAGGGAAGGTGACTTCCCCATCAACAGATCCTTCGCCCTCTGCATAATGTGAAGTTACCTCTTGCAGTCAGCAAGTCCTGAAAATACCCGTGATAAATAACTAGCAGCACACAAATCCACCAGCCAAGAGGCAGCAAGTCCCTGCTCCTCCTTCCCATTGCCAGGAAAGGGGTACCAGATCCTGCAAACCGACCAGAATTCCCCGTGGCAGAACCACATCCTCACCTATAATCTCATCACACCTCAGCTTCTGCAGGTCCTTCATTTCAGGTACTACCCAGCCACAAGCTCCCCATGGCACAGAACTCTCCAAGACAAGCTCCTCACACTCATTTTCCCCAATCAGCAACTACCACAAACTTCCCAAGCAGAGACTGAGCTGAGCCTGCACCAGCGCATGACAGCCAACATTTTGCAGTGGCACTTTGTACATAGGAGCTTCATCCAAGAAGCCAAAACTGCTCACAACCACTAGTCTCAGCATTTTGAGATAGGGAAACTAAGGCAGAGTTCAGCTATTGGGTACACAGACACAAAAACTCAAATAAAATCTATGTGTCCTGATCATCAGTTTAATCTCTAGATAAGTTGCTTGTAAATCATAAGCAGGATGAAGCTTTAAAGCTAAGGTCAGCTTTACTAGAGAAACCTGAAAAACTGGAATTTCATTTTAAATACAAGGGGAAAGAAAAAAAACATTTTTAAGACCTTCCTACTTAGCATTCCAAACTACACTAAACCCCCTATTTTGTAAGACCAAGATGTCAAGTATTAAAGGGATTAAAAGCTCAATCATACCTTTGTGTACCCCACATTCAAAATATTTAGTAACAAAGTGTTCATCTGTGAATTCTAGAGTTTTATGGCTATTTATTTTACATCAGCATTCCATTTCACACACCACTTATTCCTCAGCCCTTTACTCAAAACATAAGCCCTTTGCCAGTGTGCAGAGTACTACTTACAGCAGAAAAACTTAAATACGAATATGAAAAACATCAGATTACATAGAACAGTATCAAATATACTGTTACCTCTACAATGAAGGTAATTAATCCCAACACCTATTTTACTGGTCAACCTCAATTACAAGGGATTTTTTAATTAATTGATTTATACTGCCAAATCAAATAGGTGCCATTTTCTAATGTTTCTCATTCTTTATAATAAAATATATTAATAATTTTAGCATTAGATATACAAGTTCCCCTAATGACAGGTCTGTGTGCCAATAAAGAGATGTCTTCATAAACACTGAGATACACTGACTCATTATCAAGAGATGATTAAGGCTGCTGATCACATATTTCTCATGCTCCAGATAAGCTCAGAATCATACAGTTTAAACACGAACACTAAACCTGTTCATACTTTGAACACACTGAGCTAATCAGCCACACCATCCCCATTACAAAGGCTGGAGCATTCTCAGGGCTAAGATTAGCACTTTAAAGGCAACACACAAAAGGAATACTCTGTTTCAGCAGCGCAGAGATCAGACTGGGCTAGTTCTGATTTTTCTTGCATTTAAGACTACTACAGTTTAAAAACAACAGCATAAGATAAAATACTAACAGCATTGTTTCCCTGATATAGGTTCTAATGTCTCACAACTCTCATCACCACAGTACTTTCCTTATATTGAAGTAATATTTTTTAACAACTCAGAATAGGCAGCAATTTATTGGAAATAGCTTCTCTTTTGGTAGCCTTAAGTATATTTGACGCTTCCAGTAAAAAGACTGAAGCACAGCCACATCTTGTCATAAAATGAATTTTAAACATGAAGGTGCCCAGCACAGGTTTTGTACAGGCAGGTTTGTTCCCTCAGCCTTTCTGCCTGAGAACAATAGTGACCATGCACATGGCGCTGGATTCTTTCAGCCCCACCATAACAATGCCATGCTCAGCAACAACAAATAAAAAGACATTTAGAGAACCTGTGCACCTCTCTCTTACAGAGGATACCTACTGCAGCTGAAGCAAAAGCCTATCAGCAAACAGACAATACAAGCTTAAAAGTACTAATATTGAAGGTATTAGGCTGAATTACTACAGGAAAGTAGTAGCCTTTACAGCAATTTCCAGACAGAAAAGTCACCTACACTGCTACCTGTGCATTTTCAAGCAACTCTTCCTCCTTTTGGAAGGACTGCTTCCTTAAATAAAGGCAGAAGGAATTCAGTACCCTAAGCTTAGCAGTTTTATTTCAGAGAAGGGAAAAAAAGCCACCCGTATATGATAACACAGAACTCACAGCAACAAAAGGTGAACAAAAGCTGCATCAGGATTTGGCAAGACAAAGGCAAATTGTGAAGCTACTTTACACTGACAATTTGTACAACTATATAAGTATTCAGATATGAATTATTCAAATTTATGTTTTAAGCTTTTATTGTAACTTTTTATGAAGACATTCAATTTGTGTTAAGGCTAAGACTTCAAAGAATAAAACAAGACCAAAGCAGGATGATTTCATCTCTACAAGAACTCACACGAACAAAAGTGCAGTACAATACAGCAGGTGATTTCAAGCTCAATTTCCAAATGAAATAGTCAGGAGGAAGAAATGTTCACATATAAACTATATAGAAAGCCTGCCAGCCTCAAAGCTTAACTTGTCATTTCAAGATCAGCTCTACAAATTAACACACCACAAACTTTTCAAATGAATATACACAGTATCATTATGAATAGGGCTTAAACTGCACAATTTCTCTACGTTTTAACAAAAAGGGAAAGACTTGACACGACATCCATCATAAAAAACATCCAGGATAAAATGAGGGGGGGAAGGTCTACATAGCAAACAAGATAAAATTCTGAGTGCCAATGTCATTTAATATGTAACAGGGTATTTTGCCACAGGGTAGTCTCACGAAAAGAATTCCCACCTTATTATCCTCATTTCTCTCACTTACATGTATGCTGGAGAAAGTGGCGATGACCTGGATGTTTTAAGCACAGGAACTGGGAATTTCCAGATAGCAGGAGAGCTCGTTTTCCATTTCAATGGCATGTTGTCACCACGGTACTACAATAACAGTAAACAGCGTTTCCATAACAGACTACCAACTAGGACTTCCATTCCACACACTACTGACACAGCAGTGGCTGCTGCTAAGAACAAGGAAATGATTCTGCCAATGCCCTTAAACCGATGCTTCCAATCTGTAAAACAGGGCTGTAAGGCATCTCCTTTTAAATCCTGCTGTCCCCTAAAGCAATATGATGATTCTATCCTTCTAACTCAACAATAGTGCCACCTCGTTAGGGAAGCACTGACTGCAGTATATGTTAAGAAAAAAAAGAAAAGACTGCTCTCTGCACACCAGCATAATGCAGCTTTATTTAATAAAAGCAGCTAATTTTTAAAGAACTCTTTCTGATGCTATTGTTCTACCTTAACAGGGACACTGCAGCACTGCACTATATTCTCTTCCTATTAACCTCATTTCTGACCAATGGAAGCAGAAAAAAAAATGAGTTTCATATGAAAATGAAACAACATACCTACTCAGAATACACTTGTCATCCTCTGAACATTCTTCTTTTGAGCTGCAACAATACAAATGGGATATAAATCTCAGCATAGCCTTAGGCCACGGCTAATAGAGATCAGTGACTAAATTCAGCAGCCTGTTTTCCTCCTGTGCAAGCTCTGACCAAACAATACAAGAATGCCATTATGGAAAAAGCCCATTGCAAAAAATCAGTCCTTCTAATCCATAGCTAGGAAGAAAAAAAAAATAAAGCAGAAATCACTGCAGGTTTCTGCATGCTCTTCTAATAGCTTCTGGTTCAGGACGCTCCCATTTTCCTATTCTCATTTCCAAGGAGGAAGAACAAAATCTCATGCATTTTACAACATGATATGGGAACACAAATATCACTCTGTCTTCTGCAGTAGAGAAGCAGAGACTAGCAGGCTGTTAATAGCAGTCTTTGTAGGAACGCTATCAACAATCTAATTCTCAACGCCCCCCCCAGCAGCTCCCAAATTGCCTCCAGAGCTGACAAGCAGATGGTCACGCAGGTCCCCAGCAGGGACCACTCTGCAACTCTGGGCTCTGCTCAGTGACCTCCCGGCGCTCACAGCAGCAGGGAGCAGGGAAGGCAAGCTATTAAAGAGGGAATGGGGAATTTAATAGCATCTTATGCAGAAGCAGAGCAGGTTTCTAGGGAAAAGAAGGCAGAGATTCAGCTATACTGATTACCTTACAGGAAAAGAAATGCATCACCTCTAATGTATTGCCACAGCAGACCAAATCAGCACCAAGATATTTAGTCTACAGATTTAAGAATAGTCTCTGTACAGCATGACAATTTTTCTATTCATCAGAACAGCTTAATGCTCTCATTAAAAAGCCAACACCCTGTCACGCTACTCAGCAATAGAGAATTGAACCAGGAGCTATTTCTATAAATTTCTACAAAATTATTCATCCTAGTAACATTTAACAACACTCTGATAGGATTTTTGTAATAGTGAAAACATTTTAACTTTCACTGTTACAAAACCTTTTTCACAATATTCGGTTCAATTTTGGAATGAAATCACCAGGGAATAATTGCTGCACCTGAAAATGTTTGCCCAAAATAGTTTTGGGCATTTGAAGCTGTTACCAAAACCAAAGGCAAGGAATTAAAATAACACAGGACAACCTCACTCAAAACCAGATGCACCATTTGGACAAACAACTGAGAGCCTCTCCCCCACTTGTCTGAAGTTCTAAATTACAAATGAGTAGCATTAACCCAGGCGACAAATTTCACAGGAGCTGCTACTGGGATGCTGAACAGACACCACTGTGTATGACAACAGTGTTTATATGCTGTGACTATTAGGAAACATTAGTCCTGCAAAAACATCTCTGCAGTTTTAGCACATAGTCATACTTCTAGCAAAAGAATTCAAGTATTTACATGCCAACAGACACGCTGGGCTGCACACTTGGTAAATACTGTGTCCAGTCTATCACACACCCACAACACTGGACTGCAACATCATGCCAGCCTTGCACTGAAGCTCAAAAAATCAGGTTGAAAGATGTTAGATAGCAGATATTATAATCACAAAGTTAAAAAAAAAACCACATTAATTTGCATTCATACACTCAACTTAGCTTTTACCTTCACTATAATACAGAAAGTGTCTTAAAATAAGCAAACACAGTTCCTTCCTTCCTCACACAGAGTGCAGCCAGTGCAGCCAGCTGGTGACTGCTTGTAAAGTCTCAGTCTCACTGCTCTGCCACTCCAAGGAGATCTGCACGCTTATTTATTAAGAGCAGCATGACTGATTTAAAAAAAAACAAATTAAGCTAAAAATAATCAACGGACTCCTTTTTCAGAATACCCTTTTGATCAGTAAAACAAAAGCCAACTCAAGCCAAAGTCATTCCCAATATTGACTGACATTTAAGTCAATCCAGACAGGCACAGAAATCAGAGTTACTCCTCACTTTTGACCCCTACAAAATCATTCACCCTAGAGAACACCATGAGTCCTCAAATACCTGCTCTCCTTTGTGTGCTCCTGGTCCCACTTACTTTTCCACTTACTCCACAGACAACATAAATAAAACCTTTGCAGAAAAAAACAGTAAGCTTTTTTTTTTTTTTTTTAAATACAAGCACTGCCAACCAAATCCCCTGCCAAAGTCCAGCAGAAACTACACCACCAAACAGCCCATGTACAAAAACCAGAACTGAATAAAGTAGCAGTGCCAGATACTCTACAAATAGGGAAATTCTTGTCACTTGCTAAAGAACAACCATGTGAGAAATGAATCACCTATCTGCACATAAGGACAAAAAACAAATCAAATCCCATTTTTTTCCTGCCAGTCACAGATTAGTTGCATATTCACAAGGAAAATACTATTATTATGTATTTTTATGCTTAAACTATTCCCAAAACAACAGAACATCTCAGTATATAATTCTGATATTTTAATCAAGACTCCAAAATAACAGTTTAGCTGCACATTTTAAAATATGGGAAAAGTAATCTGATATCCTGGAGTGCATTGCACCCACTGAATATGCATTTTCTGTTTTCTCATTACATAGCTTTGCCACTCATCACCAAATGAAGAATTCTGGGGGCCAAAAGCAGCATTACAGCTCTGTGCAGAATCCTTGCTGAGAAAACAGTTATTTCCAGACAAGTGCTCTGAAAACATACCAACTTGGCACAAAAATTGGAGATGTGCTTTAAATTTAAAACTCATAAATGCTGAATATCCCATGATAACTGCACAGATTAAACAGAATTTTGGGACCATTCAAGAGGCTTGTTTTCTGTATTTTTCTCAAAAGCAAGTTCACATTCAAAATTACAAGCATCTACTACTTATAACTTGCTTGAAGTTATATTCTACTTATTATCCAAGTCTCCCACATATCCTTTATTATGTGTACAAAAGATGACAAAGTGCTTGGGTTTTAAGCAACTATCTCCACGCTTGTGTTTCCACAGCTGCACTGAGCACAGACAAAATAACTGACAGTGCATCATGAACTTCTGCACAAAAATTGTCCATAAAGGAAAGGAACATAAAGGAAAGGCATAGGAAGAAAAAGAAGAAAAAAATGCCACCAAAGGTAAGATCCCAAGGTGCCATTTTACAGACCTGAGACCTTAAGGGAGGCCAGAAGCTACTGGCTGGGCTGAACAGCAATGCAGCAATCCCACAAGGAGAAGAAACACTGAAAAGTACTTGTGCTAAGAGAGGAAAGCATTTCCTAATCCTCTTCCTCTATCCCTGCATCTAGATCTTGCTTCACTATTGACCAACAAGCAAAATTTGGCCCCAAAAGAGAAGAGCAGGCACACAGCACGTGATCAAATCACACACAGAGCCTCCTTGCCAGGGCACTGATCACAGCATCTTTCCCCTGCAAGGTCTCCCTGATCTTCAGAGTGGGAATGCAGCTAAAACCACGTCCCCTGTGACTCTGTTCCTTTTCTGGAGATATCCTCTTCCTTCCTTTGTGCAACTTGAATGCTAAGCTGCTACCACATTGTGTCACACATACCAACTACCAACACACTGTCCTCTTACAGCCCACTGAGTTCCCATTTCTGGGGCATCTCTGCATGCAACAAAACTTTTAAACCATCTCTGCATTTCCCACAAGACTTCCCTTCACAGTTGTTCAAAAAGAAAAAGGCACAGGCAGAAGGCTGTATCAGACACCAGGCAATATAAAACTGTACTAGCCAGAAAGTATTTATTCTTAGCCTTTGAATGCCACCTGAAATTTTGTATGAAAACTAAGCAGAATGAAAGTCAACTTCTAGAGATATCAGTTTACACAGATCATGAGCTTAACTTTTTTCCCCTCAGTTCTTAAACTGTTGAAAACAAAACTGAAAAAATACTTGCTCAGTCAAGTGATTTGCTGTGGCTAAAATATTGCTGTTCCACTTTTATGTACCTCTAAGGTGTCAGAGGAACCAAAAGCACCAGGTTAAAAGTAGGGTTATGCTATATCAGAACTTTCTCAATGACCTGAAAAGTCTTCTCACTTCCAGAATCTCAGGCTTCTTAAGCTTTCCAGAAAGAGAAACAGTCAAAGCTGCAGTGACAGTATGATGTACATCTCCCATTTTCATCTAGAAGCGTAGACAACAGAAAGGTCCTAATATCTGTGTCACAAACTATTTCCTGATGATACAGTGTTTATATAAGAAAATATGCCGGACTCCATGAGAAAAATACCTTAAAATGGTAGTGGTAAGACCAGTAAACATTTTAAAATTTCTGAGATTCTTTTCCTCTACATCTGTTGTAAAAATTCATCTGTACAAAAGCATTTTTCCATTTTAAAATGCACATTTTTTATATTATAAAATCCCTGTTTTATGATATTAGCACTAGCAAAACTCACTCCAAACTGAACACAGAAAATCAATTTCACATAGGGAGGAATTGCTCTCATTTTTTCAATATCTTCAAACCATGCACCTGCTGAGCTGATGCATCCTACACTACAAAAGAAAAAAAAAATCAGAACCCCCAAAATCCAGTAAAATATTCCCAAATGCATGGAGCTCAAATGCAGTAATCATTTCAATATCAAAATCATTTCAGCAATTTAAATATGGCTGCAAAGACATAAGTCTAGAAACTGAAGAAGAGCAAATGAGGGTGTGTAACATTTCTCTACAGGCTCCCTAAAAAACTGACTTGTGATAATTTAATTAGCTTCCTTATTCAGCTCTTTCCACTTCACATGGTTGCTTCTCATGCCTCTACCTCTGGCTTTTCAGTCTATTAAACTGCAGCTGTTCCAATTACTGGAAGAGAATAATTAAAAATGGTGTTGACAGTACTGCCCTGTATGAGTCAGTTAATTAATACAATTTCTTTGACCATATATTGTCAAAATATTCACACCAAAATTCATATGAAGGGGAAACACATCTTTGCCTGAGGAGGAAGCCAAAGGAAACCACTGCAGTCACATTTGCAGTCTTCTCACATCAACACTGTAATATTCCCCTAACACTGAAGTACAGAAAAAGATTGGCAATATGCACCTGGCAATGCTTTTACTGAAATGGCAACTTTTCTAGAAACATCAAAGATCTTACTAAGAAACCATTTTTTAATTAATTTTTTTTTAATTTCATTAAGAAATTAGCTTTAAAACTGCTAAAGACGGTTCTGACAATTATGTCTGTACTTTGACTTGCTACCTGCTATGCTGCCTCCAAATTTTTTATAACTGGGGGTAAAAATCCCTCAGACATCAGATGTAAGTTACAGCAGCTTTTAGAAGCAGGTGTGCTGTAGACATCAGGTCCATGTGACCTCATAAATGGATCAGAAATGCTCACAAAGTAGTTACTCTCAAAAATTCTTTTAAAATGGGCTGACTGCTGATGGAACAAGGAACAATCATAAATCATAAAGCAGGGAGATAAACTGGGTTTGCAGTCAACTCCTCCTGCTGTCAAAATGCTGTAAGCAGTGCAGCTTCCTGCCTCTAAAGCAATATGTGGGACCCTTTCTCTAATAAGAAAAAAAAAAAAAAAAAAAAAGCCCAAATCTTTAAATATTCAGTTAAGCTGTCAGGGCATGTCCTGTGTGTTTAAACAGAAGTGCTACAGTTTTCTATCCACTCACTCAGCATTTTTTCCTGTATAAATGAGGAAATTGCTGCAGTGACATTTTAGGATGCACTATTTCAGTGAAAATTATACATAAATATACATATGCATACTATATATATATGGGATTTTGTATATAGCATATATATGTACACACACTATATATGGACATAGATTATTTCTATATATATTTGAGAAATACACATTATCCTGCATCCCACACAGCCACTTGCCCTTCACTTCCACACATCTGAGATAGAAGAAATTCAAATTCTCATATGATTTTGAGACTACCAAATTAACTGTATGCTCTTCAACAAGCTAAAGGTGCTCAGAAGGAATCATGTTGAGAAATTAGTTTCCCCATTTCACACATCCTTCAAATGTCCACAACCTGGTCTTTGCATCATTCATAAAAAAAAATATATATATATAAATTTGATAGTTTAAGTTTGAAATTTCTGAAATTATTCTAGAACAGCAAACATTCAAAAAAACTCACGCCATTTCCTATAAGGTCACAATCAAATACGTTTAAAACTATTTAAATAAAATAATTTTGCTTAAGTTTTAAGTCAAGTACCCAAAAAGCTAGAAGGAAAAGGGAGACAAGAAATACACAAATTCAGTATTCACTCTTTTAATATTTGGAAGCATTCATTTATCAAAATATTAAAGCCTGTCTCAGGTATATTTGGTAACTACACACAGTCTCAGAAATATTTGAAGTGTGTGTTTCTGACCATGCAAGTGGGTTTTATTTTATGTCACTTATTGATGTCTTGCATTTTCTTGTGGGTATTCTCGAAGAGATTTTTCTGAAACTGAGGTAAGATTTATCAAGATGCAACTGTTAACTTAAATACAAGTTACAGGTTAAAACATTTTTTTTAAAATCAGCTTTGCTTGGGTAAATTACTGTTATATAAAAGTTATTAGGTAAAATAAGGTCTTGAAACACTTAGTAGGTAAAACCAAAGTGAGCTAATGAAGGTTTCCAATTTTTTATCTAAGTCCATGTACTCTACTGACAACACACCGCTAAGAAATGCTTTTGAATTAGCACCAATTTATTCAGAGAACTTGGCTCATCTTCCCCAGGTGATTATATTTAATAAATCAACACAGAAAACTGAATGCACAGTCACAGCAGCCAGACTGACCCTGCTGAAGATAATTGTCTGAAGCAACAGTTATTTCTATTAGGTCAAACTGTGAACTACAAAAGGATTTCTTTCTAAACAACTTCTCCACAGCTGTTATAGTCTGTTGGCTGCTAAATTTATTTTACTAAAGTATGCCTAAACACATTTACACATCAGATTCAAATGCTGAAAATATATTAAACAATTTAGTAATGGAACAGAAGACAGGACTAAGCACCAGCCATGAACAACTTCAGTTTTTCCTGCACTGCAGATAGCATGTATTGGGTCATGTATTGGGTAAAGTTGTGTATTGGGTAAAGTTCTTTGGAAATATTCTTAAAATGAAAGCTTGTAGGCTTTTTCTTTCATTCTTGCATTATTTACATGGAATCTGTTAGTCCTCTTGCATTCTCTACATCTTTATCCACTGGAGTGTATTTTTGTGGTCCTGCACACCTACTGAAAGTGTCCCTGATGAAAAGAGCAGAAGAGCAGGAAGGGGGAGACAAGAACAAAGCCCTTGATCATACTTGCTTCTGTAATAACTCAGTTTCATTAAAAGCCAAAAAAAAAAAAAACAAAAAAAAAACCCTTTTCCTGAACACAGGAATTCCTACTGCATTGTCACCTCTGATGTCTCCAATCCACAAAATCTCCGCTGTGGACACTCCTGACACCTCTACCCAAAGGCCAGAATCCCTCAGGAAGGCAGACAGAGAATGAGACTGAAAATATTTCAAGAAAGATGCTGATGCTTTGTAGCAAGTATCTAAACAGTCGAGGCCATAATCTGTGTCAAGTGCACCAGCCAAACTATATTTAGCTGTTTTTCTACATTTTTTTGTTTAGACCATTGTTTATAACAGGTACGCTGCACTAGATAAGCCATTTTTAGGTGTTTTTCTGCAGTCTATCAAACTTTCCAGAACTCTTCAAAGCTACTAAAACATACATTGTGCTAAATTGGGAGAGAAGCTGAAAAACAAAATACCAAGATTGAAAAACCCAAGATAAAAGTAAACAGTAATGCTCTAAACTGCAACCAATCATCTTACCTACAAGGCTTGTGCAAGGCACATAAACAAGATAAAAGCACCAATCAAGAAACGCATGATCACGTGAACAGTAGCTTTAAAATGTGTAAGTTAAGAGTAAACAATAAATCTACTTCTGCATAATCATATTAATTTACTGCCCAAAAGTCCTTTGTTCCTGCAATGCTTCAAGTGATTGTGTGCAGCCTGAGAGCCATAAAAACTGCAGGCTTGCATCTTCCAGGAGACTTGAAGCTGCTGCACCTTGCTGCCCACGGCCACTGCACTGCAGCTGGCTGGGTTCCTCCAAGGAGTCACAAAAGAGACATCCAAATAGAATCAATTTGATTACCTGCTTTCAGATACTCTGAAGCATGTTAGATACAAATTTCTATGAAATACCAATTTGACCTTAAAGTTCAGCTTGCCTTCACACAGGGCCACGTGGAAGTCTTTAGAAGCAAAAACTTCTTCAAATGTTGTTTATCACTAGTGTTCATTTCTCTCATTCAATGAGAGAAAAAAAAAGTAGCATAATTTCTCTACATTAGAAAAGGAGTTTCAGGACCACAGATGATTTCAAATAAATGCCATGAGAACAGGCAAAATTGGTACCAAAACCTGAACAGCTGAACAGACGGTGCAGGAAAAAGAGTCTTGTACTAAATTTTCATTGCACAATCAATGAGTGTGTTCATGCCACGGAATTAACCCCATCTTAGTGGTCATCAATATTTAAAAAATACTTGAAAATTTCAAAAAAACATGATCACAAAAACTAATCTTGACATGAATGGGATCCATTTCTCTGAAATACGGCACTGAATCATTACATGTCCAAACTCCTTTGTAATAATTAAATTATAGACAGAAAATTACAAACTGCTTTCATCTTTAGCAGCTCAGAGAGCATAAATTTAAGGAAAATTCCACATTTCCTAAGCAAAGTTTTGAAAGATGTCAGTTCATTATTTGAAATCTGTTATGGTGAGCAAATATATACGCTATTAATTCATTTCCAAAAGTAGATCTAAAGTTTTAAGATATTCACTTAGCAGACTGGAAGAACTCTGCAATTGCAATACTCCTATTTAGTGGCAATCTGGATAATTGAGGATCAAATGAGGACATGCTGCTTTGCATAAAATAATTGTACATAGCAGGAAAATTACAAGCTGATTTTAGAAACACCCATGGAAGAATTGCAATCTTACTTGCATTTCTTAAAACTATGAACTGTTTAAAGCAAATGCTTTAAAGTCTTCTGATTATCAACCTTTCTTCCATAAAACTTCAGACATCTGACTCCTGTTGCTTTTACCAATGTCCATGTGGTGTTTCCACAGGTCATGTTCCCAGCACTCCACACACTCCTGACAGTTTTCTACATCTTTATAGCATTGCACATGTGGCCACATCCCTTCACCCAGCAAACCCCCCTTCAGAAACAGAAAAGAAATCAATAAAGCTCAGAGGAGGAAAAGACTGCAGAGAGGTGGGTGGGAGACTCAGCCCAGTGACAGCCACCACCAGCACAGCTGCATCACTTCATTCCACCCATCTCATCTGGTCAGGAAAAAAAGGTCTCAATTCTGCAAATAACTCTAGGCTCCTATGCAAAACCAGACACATCGTTTTCATCTGTGCTACTCTAGTGAATCACAGCAGGCTCAGGAGAGACCACATTAGGGAAAAACCCAAAAATTTGAAATCTATAGGTGTGCATAGTGTAGAGGTCCTTGGGGTGAAATAGCATTGCACAGCTGTGATGCACAAATTCACACTGCAAGAGTCAGCTAAACCAAGAAATATCTATATTTCAGCAGCTTCTGCAGCTGCAGTAATGTACTTTTCTTCAGCTGAAGATACCTTTTTGAAGCATACATAGAGAGCACTAGGCAACCACGATAACTGAGCTGGGACAAGCTCTTCTCTGAAATAGTCTAAAGTAAAGCAGTTGTAATTCAGGGCTTTGTCTGCCAGAGGGAGCTGAAGGAAAGAGAAAAAAATCCCATACATCTCATCCCACCAGAAGTTTCAAGCTTGTCCTACACTAACTAATGTAAGTATTCTAACCAAAAGGGGATTTAATGTGCAATCAACCCCAGCTGTGTGTGGCACAGGGCACCCCTGCACTGACACCCCACTACCAAAACCTTGCCCATCACACCCAGTGCACTCACTCTAGGAGTGAGTCCCTCTTCAACCTTGAACGGAAACAATAGCTCCCTTTAAAATGCATTTAACTACTTTTTGATCAACACCATAGCGGAGATGTCTTCCACAGAGACAGAATAATAAGCATCAAATGAGATGTGTCTAGTACCTTCTTATATCAGCTCATCAATAAATGCAGGGCAACACTGCACAAAGGCTAAGCTTCCACTTAGAACAAGATACATATTATCTGAAAATAGACTGTCATTAAAAGGTTCATTGGTCTTTTTTGCAAGCTCTTTTCACATACTGCTTCTAACACTTAATGTTGATACACCTAAAAATCTGCCTGTGGTCAGAGGTGCTGCCATGCAAAACTATCATTTAAATGTTACCATAACAATAACTTATTCTTTTATAGCATTTGATAAAAGCTTAAAATAAACAGGAATTGGTCTCATTTTGCAGATTGATAAAGCATGCTATTTAAGCAATGGGTTCATGGGAAACTGGGATTCTATAAAACAGTTTCACTGCACACATACTGGATGACCCCTTTCTTCCCTCCTGCATTTTCAGGTAAACTACATTCGCCTTCAAAAACTTTACCTATATAAACTAGCACACAAGAGTTTTGCAGTTTGGAGGGAAAAAAATGCAGATGGGTATACCTTTAAATAACTCTTTTAAATACTAAGGCCTAAGCTGATCCAGCTTTCTTTAGATCAAAATTTCACTGACAGCTTTAAAATCAGCACAGTAGCATCCTGAGCCTTTCTTACAATCAGAACACTTTTAGGAAAACCAGTTATGCCACCTTCTGGTATTCACAAGAACTACTCAATCAGACAAATATTTTAATATATTCCCATTTTAAAAGGAAAATAAAAGCACAAAGAGAAAACTCACTTTATTTATGAAGTCAATGAAAGATCCTACTTTTTTAAAGCCTTAGTTGATCTGTGCAACATCATAGCTAGGACTAGCTAGCCTGGACTACTTTGTACCAAGCCCTGAAGTTCCTAAGCCCATACCACCCAGAAGATGGATTTGATGATCTTTAGGGATCACTTCCAACTCAGGATATATGACAAACATAGCACCCTTCCCACATGCTACCTGGTGTGAGACATGAGCTATTCTGCTCTTTGCCCCATCTTAGCAGCTGCAGCAAAGAACTGGGAAAAGCAGAGAGTGAAAAGGATGAGAAAACTTGTGGAATGGCCTCTGTACAACAATCAACTTTTAGATTGGATTTAAAAGCATGGAAAGCAGAGAGGAAAGAGGAAATACATTGGGAGTACACAGTGTCACATAAAGCTTGGTAAACGTGGGATCCTTATTCACCAGCTCTCCAACACAGCAAAAGAAATCTTTGCATGAAACTAGCAGGTGCTTGTGGGAAAAAAAAAACAAAACAGAGGAAATGTCTTCGTGTAACATACTGCAGCTATCCCACCATTAGCAGCTTTCCAATAACCATTTATTACAACACAGATTCACTGAAGCAAAGTGAGCAAAACAGTTTAAAACAGAAGTGGTTTGTACCCAGTGCTCTGTAGCTGACTCCAGAACTCATATACAAGGCCAGGAATCAAACTTCTCCACATTACCTCCCACTACCCAAAGCACTCTTAATATGGTAGTGGGACTCATACACAGTTATCAAAAAACAGCTATAAATCCCCTTTCTCCTGTATTATATCTGGATCTATGAAATTTCTGCTGTACTGATAAAAACAAAAGGGAAGATGAATTTAAGCTATGGCTTCAAGAAATATTTCCAACCTATGCCATCAATATAAAACTGTTTCGAGATGTTAAATTCCACCAACAGTTTCTGAAGCAGAAAAAGCTTCAGATAAGGAAGAAAGAAGGCGTAGAATTAGGTATAAAATAACATTAACAAATTAAGTAGATAACTGACCCCAAAGTGTGTCAATTGATACCTCATAATCCCTCACAAGACAAACAAACCTTTAGTGATTCTCCAGTCTTAGGCAATCTCTGACACAGATAGCAGGTATTTCTGACTATAATTTTCCGCATAACTTTGAACTATAAAGTTTAACTACAGTAATTTCACGACTATAAGGCACATCCTTTTGACTAAAATTTTGATCAAAACCCAGAAATGCATCTTATAATCCAGTGTGCCTTATATATGGACAAGGTTCGGGAAATTGCCAACCCAGAAGTGTGAGCCGTAAGCTGAGCCCCGGCAGCTGGTGCTGGGGGTGGGTGGGAGTGCAGGGCCCGCGGCACGCAGCCTGGGGCTGCATTTAAAGGCTACGCTGATCCGTGAAAATGTTTGCAAATTGAGCACCTGCCAGTAAACCCCACGATCACGCAATTCCATTACTAATTTGTTACTTCGTTGCACGCGGATCCTTGCTGCAAAAAAAATGTGCACCTTATAGTCAGTCTGGTGTGCCTTATATACGGATAAAGTTCGGAAATTTGCCGACAGCCCGGGAGTGCGCCTTATAGTTGTGAAATTGCTGTACATGAATTTAAAACAGAATTTGGAAGTTTGGTGTAGGAATCAGACAAACTCAAGACCATGCTCAGGTCCTAATGTACAAACAGCAGAAACAATGTAAGACAGCTGAAACACAAGGACGTCTATTTACTTGCCCACTTGCTCATCACACGTTCCCACAAACCTCCGCATATTCTTTCAGCCATGTTTACTCAGCTCTCTAGAGTATGTATCCCATGGCATAATAATTTTCTGGATCTCTAAGCAAAGCAAAACTTATATTAATCAAATCTTTGCTTTGAGGTGTTCTTCCAAGTAGAGTATATTTTACTCATTCTGAAGTTTGGCAGTTTCATATTTCTGGAGATGCCGATATTATAATTTTGCCCACACAAGACAGAATGATAATACACAGGGGGGTATACACACACCACAAAAAATACAAAACATTATTTTCATCATAAGCCACACCATAAGTCATGCAGCAAATAACATCTTATTTGCCTGAAAGATTTTACAAGAACCTCTGAAATAACTAATATAACAGCAAAGCTGCACAATAATACTTCAGGAGAATCGTGAGAGTTAACTCAGACCAGGCAGAATGTGACTGCAACCATCTGAACAAAGTCTTGCTGCGTATCGCACAAAGTATTGCCAGGAAAATGCAATGCCATATCCCACATCACCAACTGTCAGAATAATTTTTTTAAAAGCCATTCACTAACATCAGTCACTCCTGACCTGCTCCTGCCTCCCCCATATATCTACAGACCTTTAGAACTGGAACTGAGTAAATTTCTGCAATTCATCAAAGCATTTCTTCACTCATTTGGAACACTGATTCTAAATTTCAAACTTTATACTGAAAGCAGTGTTGGTGTCTAGAGATTCAAAGGCAATCTCAAAGGAACTCAGTACTTTCATGACACTAAAATCCTTGAGAGTTGAAGCCTTTGAACAAGATATACTGAAAACATGAAAAGAAGGCAAGATTAATTCTGGGGGCATGTGGGAAATCTCTGCTGAAACAAACATACACTACTCCAAAAGCACAGGATACAGTGGTCAGATTAGGAAGGGAGGAAGGCAGGAAGGCAGGGCAGCAAACAAGATATTTATTCAGCAGGGTCAGTACTGAACTCAAAGCAAAATGCAGTTGGTAGCTTAAGATAAGATGAACATTTGCCACAAGGGTTTCTGTAAACATTGAAATGAAAACTGTTCGTGAATAATAAACCTCTGCAGGGAAACCAACAGCTAGAGCAGCTATGAACCCAGGAGTACACTGTTACAGAAGGCTGCTCTTTCTTTAGTGCTTCTCAGCCAATTTCCGTGAACTTATGTTCTGGCTCATATCCTGAGTCAAGCAACAACATGCATAAACATACCTCCTTCTATTTGAGTCTTTCACTAAAGTAGAAATGCAAGCAAACTACCAACACTTTGCTGTCCAAAAAGCAGCTGCTGGGGAGAAATTTCTAAAACATGACAATTTTGCTGGATCTTGACATAAATGTCCATTCAAGAATTTATTTTTTTGCTAGGGAAGAGGGGATGAGTAGATGGGAATAATCAAAGACTTGATTCATTAAAAGGAAAATACCTATTTGAAGACTACTAAGTATTTAAAACTCAATAATTCAATACATTCAATAGCATTTTACATTCAATAAATAGTTAATTTTTTCAGAATTTTCAGTGATTTTATCAGGCACCTCAGCGTAAAATAACTAAATACAGAATCTGTAGATAAGCAGCCTATTTATAATTGTTTTTTATCAACACTCTAGAACAACGCACAAGGCACAGTGTGACTAAGCTTTTACTTCAGGGCTCTAATCTGATAAAAGCCTACAGAATCCAAAGGGCAGAAGTAAAATTAACTAAAATTATTAAGCCTTAGTTTTCTGATGTTGAGTGAACAATTCTTTCTCACAGCAAATTCCAGCAATGTGATTCAGTTCATTTACTCTTCTCCCCACTTCGCTCCCGAGTTCTGCATCAGTCTTCTAACCCAGTTAACTGACTGGAGAACAAGGCCATTCCTGTTCTCCAGCATCACTGCCCATTACTCCTGAAGCATGTGCAGCAGAGGGATGGATGGCTGTTCCCACTGCACATCAAGCCAGCAGCATCACATAATTGCTCCTCATCAGCCAAAGCCTTTGCCACACCCCACTGCAGAAGAGCAATGAAAAGGCTTTCCTGTTCCCAATGACAGACCAGGGATGTCCTGGCAAAGGCCCTGAGCAAAGCCCAACACAGACAACCATGTACTTTGCTGTATGGGCTGAGCTCTAATTATCTGAAAACAGAACTGAACAGAGTCAGTCACATTGGCACTCTAATTACCGGGAGACAGAACAAGAGAGGAGAAAATCTGGCTGTGAGAGCAAAGAGGAACCCAGACAAAGGCAAAGATGCTGCTCCAGCCGGGAGAGAGAAGCTTCACAAAGTCTGCAAACTCCTCTGCTTCAGCTCTCATGTTCCGCTTCACTCCCACATTGCTCTGACTCACTCAAGTCACATCAATTTAAGCAGCAGCAGACACAGCTTTGCTCCTCATCCAGCTGGGCTTCTGAGGGACTTGCTGATTTGGTAATACGTGACCTCTGTGCTCTTTGGTACAACAGAAGCAGAATGAGACCATCTGAAGATTTAACACATTCACTTCAAATTAAGTTTCCTCCCAGATCCTTGGCTGATCCACCTCCACCCACCCAGCTGTCAGCTTGGATTCAACCACCCTGTAACAGGTGAGCTGGAGCAGAAGAATGAAAGTAGAATTCAGGAATTTGGGACAGGGTAGTTGCATGCTGAAAATGTTTGGAATTCAACATGATGGAGGTGGATGTGATAACCCAGCTTGGGAAAATGGAAGGAGATTAGCAAGAAGCTCAAGTTTCAGCAAAGCCATAGGAAGGTCAGGCATAAGTATACACACAGTATTGTGACAAGGCCAAACAGCAGTAGTTATAGCTGAAGGTTTTCATGACAGACATGGACATTTAAACAATGCAGTGTTGTCTTCAGTTGTTAAATTTGCTATTATTCACAGGGGTCATACTGATGTCTGGATTTTAGTGTGTGTTTATTTATGAGATTGGAAGTCACCAGGCTGTAGAACACAGTTTGAAAAACTGAGCTGTTGCCCTGAGCAGCCTTCACTGGTCCTGCAGGATAGCTGTATAATATCTCTGAAGATCACATGAAAACTTAATAGTTGTTCAACTTTCATTCTCCAGGACAGGACATCAATGCAAATATAACCCAACACTCCTCATTATTACAAGATGTCCTTAACAACGTTAGCAAGCTTTAAGTGCAGCTCATTAAAACAGATCAGTTTCAGATGCAAAACTGATCTCCCCATACAACAAACTCAAGCCAGACAGTTTTTCCAGTTCAGTCTCCACCACTGTGTGATTATTTTCCAAGATATGACTGATTCTGCATCCAAGTGAATGGCAACCTGGGTCAGAGACATCCCAGATGTCCAATGGAAATGGAATAATGGGAAGTGTATTACCAAGCTACACAGAGGAACATACACAGGCAGAAAATCTCTAGTACAAAAAGAAGAGTGCAATGTACACATAGGAGGTTTTTGATTGGTTGAGTTTTATAGTGGAAAGGAGTTTTTGGGTTCAGGCGGAGGGGGGTGGGGGTTGGTTCTGTTCAAATAAGGCAAAAATATACACATCCTGCAGTTGTTTTGGGGTGGGGTGCGGTTTCTTTTATTTGTTTTAAATATAGGAAGCACTAGCTATTTGGTAACCATGAAGAAAGGGACACTTCTTTTTTTCAATATTAGGTCGCTTCTTCTGTTAACAGCAAAATTAAATAAAACAGATCAGACACATAAAAGAAGAGTTCTATTTCTTTTTTGCCCTTCCCTTTAGAAATAGCACATAACCTAATTCTTCCATTTTGACTAAATGGACGGACATGGACTACAGGTAAACTTTAGCACCAAAAGAATTTTCTGGGAGTAAGCAATTTAGACAGCATCATAGCTTTTCAAGATTAAAACTTCTATTTCAAAAGTGTTCATTTAGAAGATCAGCTGCTAGCTAAGGCAGATTAAACTGGGTATTAAAGAGAGTCTATTTTGAAACAACAGGGGTAATTTTTTAATGTTTTGTACATTATCAATTTAAGAATTATGCCAGTCTGTACCCAAAAGTTTAAAATATAAGTTTAAATATAAGGTCACAATCAACTAATTACATGTAGACAAACAAATACCATACTCTCTCTCAAAGGGACAATGCTATACACACTATGTGAGCAGATTATTTTAGATTTAGGACTTTAAAGCACCTTACCAATAAGCATAAAGTTGCTTTGGTTAAAATTTGATGCATTCAAACAGCAAACGAAGCAGGGAACAATTACTCATAACCCTACAACCACCACTTATCAGGAGAAGACAGAGAGAAAACAAGAGGGAAAGTGACAATCAGCATGAGATTACAGCATGATGGAGAACTTTCCAAAGTCAAAGCTTTCCAGAAAAAATTGCTTACAGTATGCTGAACATCCTACAAAGCAGCCAGACCAGTTTGCAAGCTCATCTATCCCATTAAAAGCAGAAGTTGACCTCCTTTGAATGAAATATGAACTATTTTAGATCCACATCTCTCTCCCTCCCACATCAAGTTCAAGTTGCAAATAGTTCATGTGCAAAAGGCACAGGCTCACAAACCATCCACTAAAGCTGCACTTGGACAGAGGGCAGGAGCCACAGCCATGTCTAGAGGAAACTGAAATGCATTTAACCCAGAAACACACCCAAACCAAAACCCATGTTTTAAATATGCAAGAGAATGTTTCTGCTTTGAATCACTGTTTTCTGCATGGAAAAAAAAAATAAACTGGAGTACACTTGTGTCATGTTTCAATATATTCATTAAGTCTGCATATTAAATTTTAGTCACAGAAAAGGAACTTCTGCTTTTTTATCAAATATTCCAGCACAAAGAAAGCGTTACTTTTATCTAGCCAATCTTGAAAAAAATTAGATATTTTCTTTCAATTCAAATCAACACTAAAGCTGTGAGTATTCACTCTACTAATCCTTAGGTCATTTTAGTGGTTGGTTAAGAACAAAGGTTATTTGGAGAGTTAAAAGCATTTTAAAGGAGTAAAACTTTTTACTGAAGAGGTTAATTCTTCCACTGAGATTAAGAAACCTTTTCCCCCTTAACAAGTACATACACTGTCACACACACCATACTGAGACCAGATGTAACAAAAATAAGCATCCAATAAATAAGGTAAGAAGCTTGTCATCTCCTTAAAAAAAAAATCCACTGAATTTTGTTCTAGTTCTTTATCTTTTAATTTTAATTCTTACATGAATATATTAAAAAAGGGTTCACATGGCAATGTCAACATTCACATTTTGAATGGCAATGGACTTCTAAAGTATTCAAGTGCACATGCCTGGGAACAAAGGACAAAATCATGAACCTAGTAAGGACTGAAAACACTTGCAACATCACTGCTATGAACACAGAGATGACTGCCAAATAAAATGAAATACAAAAGAGTAACTTCAAGGAAATAGGACTGAGTAAGTACTGGTTGGGATTTCTAGAGACTGGAAGCTTTCACAGATGGAGAGAACACATACATAAGAACTCTGCTCTAAGGAAAGCTTTTATAAAATTTTTTTTGGAGTTTCACAGAATTACTCATTAATGAGACCTTTTTCCCACTAAGCAGAAACGTGACTGACCAACATACTGCTAAGAGGTTGTGTGCACTCAGAGTGCAAGTCTGAAAAGTGAAACTCGAGACTGAATATTCTCAAGTCACCATAAATGCATCCACCAGACAAAAGGCACTTGTGTGCCTGTTTTGGGGGGGGGCGGAAAACAGGCAGAAAATTCGTTGCTTCTAATCCAAGATCAAACATGTAAGGAAAAAATCCCCCCGGAAGCAGCGAGCAGCATACCAACGAGTTTGGTCATTCTTCAGGACTGATTTAGCTACTGCCAAAACATAACTTCAGTAATTTAAACTGTTGTCCTATGAATTAACTCTTTAGACTGAGACAAAAGTACACAAAATCAGTCATTCAGTCAAATACAGAAGCTATTAAGATCTCTGCAGTCTAAACTTGCTAAAAGAAGGTTGCTTAATGTCAATACACTCCTTGGAACAGAAATAATTGAGCATTTATTCTTAAGATAAATGCTCAAAACAGTTATACTAATCTAGTTAAATGAAAGGTTTAAAATGCCATTAGCAATCCAAAGGGAAAAAAAGTGGAAGTCTTAAATGGCATTAACAGAAAATCCTAGTCATGAATGATGCCTCCTGCTGTAGTAGTATTTTCAATCACCTATAAAGGCAAATAAATCCTACCAACATCTTGAAACATCCACAGCCAGGCTGTTACATTTCATACAGTGGTGAAGAAAGGCATGTGATGGATCCCTGTCACTTTCTCAGACAAACACTAAATCAAAACTCAAAACAGGATGTCAGGATGTAAAGTTCCTTTACAAAGTAGTGTCAGAAACTTGTGCCAGCAGCACATTTCATCATAAACTTAAGACAACTAATCTTACCTTTTACATTTAACTATTCAACTGCAAAATGCACAAAAACGAATACATATTTATATTTGAGCATGCAGCTCAAAAATTTTCTACAGAAACATACTGCACTACAAAAATAATTATTTTCCTTGTTTCTTTGAAAGAATGAACCCAGTCCCTCCAACATAAATTAACCAGATCAGCTAAACTACCATTAAGGGTGTACAAAGTACAGCACAATTTAATACAACCAATGCTATAGCTTCTATGTTCATGCTATGAAGAACAACTATGTTTTAAATTAGAATTTAATTTCAAGAGAAGATACTGAAATAAGGTTGTTGGAATTTCTTTTGGGTTAAGGTGATCAACTCTGCATTAAATAACTGCTGAAGATCTGTGGAGTCCACCTCCTGTTTACTGCAATAAATTAAGTCTTGTGGTTTCAAAGAAACCTACATCACAGAAAGCCACAAAACAGATGAGAGATTCTAAAACACAGAATCACATCTAATCACAGGTTTCTAATATCTAAAATTTACTTATAGAAAAGATAGGAATTGTTCCCTTCAAAAGGATATACTTATCTCATTTTTTCATCAAAAATCTCTCTTGAAAACATGTTAAGAACCAAATTACTTTCCAATGAAAACCAATATTAAGTCCTTTTTGTCACCACAAAGCATTCCAGACAATAAAAATATTCTGTATTATTTAAAAAAAAGAGGAAAAAAAACCCTACCAAACTTTACTACTTTTTCTCTTTGCCAACAAAGCATGAAGAATTAAAATGAAATTCAAAGGCTGAACTAGGTTTTCAGACATTTTAATATTAAAAAGTCTTGGGTGAAAGTGACAGCATTTATATCAAAATAATCTTCTCATTTCTTCTCTTCTACCCACATGCTACCTCGATTTCTGGACTGATCTTTATTTATGTCTTTTATCTTGCCTGCAGTAGTGCATCACTAGGGACGTGCAGTTTTGCCTGACTGGTAATGTGTTTGCTGGGAGCACTAAAGAAAGAGTGGTTTGTTTGCAGGATCCTGTCCCTTGGCATAAAAGTGAAGACATAGGAAACATGAAGGGTGCTGTTTCTCTAAAAAACTTACACATTCAGACCAGGAAGGGCCTTAAATAAATGCAGTTTCTTTGCTAAATTATTTTTATCAATTAATGTCATCAGTTAGGATAAACTGGGGAAAAGCCATCTCCTACAAGTGTATGCTGCAGGTATAAAGAGTTACTGGCAAACTGACAATCATTTTTCCAAAACTTTTTCTACATCTTCAAGATGCAGCCTTTTCTGCCTTGTTATTTAGTCAGATAAAATCCATCTTTCACAAAATTTAATTGTTCTGGCTACTGACAAGCCCCACATTTCCTAATCTTTCAAACTGCTCAACTGTCTTCCTGCCTTGTCTCTTCAGCCACATTAATTTACACACACATCCATCCAATATTCCTGCTTCTCTCCCCACATCCAGTATGAAAAGCTGCTTTCTGATGCCCTTCAGGACTCAGATTTGCTAGTTTTGCAACACCTTTTCCCCTCAATTAGATCAACCTTTGGCAAAGCATCCAACAAATGCTTCTGTGCTCTCTTCCAGGGGATCCCTAACACACAAAGGCACCAGAAAAGGAGCAACAATAATTTCTCCATCAAAACAACACCAAGCTGGCAATGGCACATGGCACTCAGAGTGATGATATATGGCAACTATCACTTCTTAGGCACTCAAGTTGTTTTTCTGCAGATCCCCAGACAATTCACAAGCTCTTACTGCAAGATTTGGGAGCTCCAGGCTGGCACAGCATTAAAACTGCAATTAAGCAGCAATGTTAAGGTAACACCTTGCATCTTGCAATTCCATTACAAAAACTTGGTTCTCTCTGATCAAAAGGCACCAAATCTATGATGAGGGGTGAAGCTGACTGCAGAGCACTGTGCTAGCACAGTAAGAGCAGAGACTCACACTTTACCATTAGAGGCTATTCTGATCCAGCTGCAAACAGCCACATGCAACATCTGTTGAGTCAAGGTTGCTTAGGAGCAAGGATTAAAGAGGGCATCAGACAATGTTTTTAAAAATATTTCCCATGCATTTTTTGCTTTAACTCAAAATGCCACTACACCGTTCCTTATTATTAAAAAAAAAAAAAAGTAAAAATCAACAACAAAACTATTCAGTTTGGCTTCTTGAAGCAAAAGCAGTTTTTAATAAGTTGTGTAAAACTGTCCAAAGACTGAATTTTAAGGAAGCTTTGTTAATATTAAAAACCAACACACTTCACATTGCACCGAAGAGCTCATAAAAATTCAGCTGTAGGCAAAGCAAGCATGTGTTGGATCAGTTCAGACTTTCTGAAATGCCATTTACAAGCAGTGAATTTCAGGTAAGCCACATATACTAAAAAGGAAGTGAGACTAATGGAACGGGATTCACTACAATGAACTCCATAATACAAAACCATATTTAAAAACAGTGCAAGTAATTCTTGTTTTATGTAAACCATTCTACTGCAAAATTAGCTTGTACAGCACACAGAGCACTGCTAAACCAGCATTAATACCTGGTTTGTGAAAAACACACCCTGGCAAGCAGGAGGCAGCCCAGCAAAGGACACATTACCAATGTGCAGAGAGTAAATCTCCAAAAGATCATTGCTTTGCCCTCACCTCCCTAAAACACTCCCCAAAACAGCTCAGAAGGACTCCTATACTAAATCATAATACAAGCTGCTTCACTGCATAGCCGCTGCAGCCTTTAATGAGACATTGTACAGCAGCAAAATAAACCTCTTGTGCTGTACTTGAAGAAAGGAAAACCCTTCTACAGTCTTAATGAAATCTAATCTATAATCTCAAAACCATTCAGCAATTTCAACCTCTGCATAACATTTGCAGGAACACAACTGTGCTTCTGTGCTCCCAAGCTAAACAGGATTATTTCACTGCCTAAATATACTGGCATCTTGGCTCTCAAGTCAATCCCTGTCTTGGCAGTTAGAGGCCAATTCCTAAATTCAACTCCAAGAGGGACAAGTCTGACAATACCAGAGTCATAGTAAAATTCCAAAGCTAACAGGGTTGCATTGTACATAAAGATTTACGCAACTTAAGCTTAAAAGCAGATCTGTCTGTTAATACATTAAGGGAGATGTAGGAGAATAGCTGGAACATACTTTTACAAAATTTTAATCCACTATCTCATGTCTGCCACAAGTCATCTCTTTGTACATTCCTTCTAAATTTTCCCTGTTCCAAATGAGCTTTTCTGCCCATATTAATGGCCTAGAAGATGACACTGCTTCCATCCTGTGCCTTGTGTCTAAGTGAACAGCTCAGCCTGCTGCAGCCTCAGAGCAGAGACAGAAGCTCTTCCCACCAACACCCCACCTCAAACAGGGCAGGCACCTGAAACTCCCCCATTTCTGCAAGCAGCAGATGACCTCAAGTCAGGGCTCTGTGAGCATTAAACCACTGCACTGAACATAAAGTAGCAGAAAGTAGAATTTTTACAGTGCTGAGGTATGTGTATTAAAACTCTGTCTTAAATATTCTTCTGAATTTAAAATCAGATGATCAACCTGGATTTGCATAATGAACCAAATTTAAACTCGCATATCTAGGGTAAAATTAATCAGATTATTATCAGCTGGCCCAATGGCACCTAATCAATTTAATTTAGAAGTGTTCTTAAAATGCTTGTGAATTTAGAGATTTCCCATCTCTTCACTATTCTGTAAAGTACTTGCATTTCATCTGCATTTTCCAGCCCTCATATAGCCTTTCCCTGATACAAGTCACCTGTGGCTACAACTTCAGTATATTAAAGCTCATTCATCATCACCCACACTTAATAAATCCACTGCTGACAAAAGGTTGATTAGATAAGTATTGCATGTAAGAAAAAAACTGTACATAAGAAATCCAGAAAACTGAAAGGAAAAACTGTATTGTCCCCACAAAGACAACAGGACCATGATATTTGGATCCCACCTTTTCCTCTCCACCAAGTGAAAAAAATCCTGGTATGAAACCAGCTGCTGACTGTCAATTATTTTAAGAGCATAAAGCTTTGTGTGGTTACAGAGAGGAAAGGCAACAGAACATATTAATTAGCCCATTCATGAGGAAACTGAGTAGCTTAGATACAGCATGTCCCTTCAGTGTCCAACTTGTCACGTACACCCCTGATCTACTGACTACCAGGGGCACAGCTCAAGTACCTTTTACTATTGTACAAATTTGACTCACTCAGAAATGGGCAGATGTCAAGCTGAACAAGGCACCCTCATTCAGCCTGTCCAGAAAAAACAACAGCACCTGGAATGTTGTGCATGTCTGAGTTTTGGCTGAACTTCATATTAAATATTATCTACTACACTTAAGAATTAATATTTTTGAAGTTTATTAATTTAGGAGTCAATACTACATGAAAATGGAAAAGCTTTATTAGACATTTGCTCTTCATTAGCAAAGCTACTTTTTAACTTAATAGACTAAGCTGCAGTGTGTATTTCAAGCCCTTTAAAACCTTTTAGCATCCAAAAGGTGAAATGCTTTCCCATTTTTTTACCAGAAATTCTATACATCAAGTACACAGTAATAATCACAAAAAAATAATGGCAACAGGAAAAAAGCAATTTCCTATATGCAGCCAACAAACTTGATAAATACTTCTCAAGATATTACAGCATAAAGTTTAAAGCCAAGGTTATGATCAGGCAGAACTGGAAAAGGAAACAGTTCTTTCAGCTCCATCCTTCACCAAAAACTAAATTCAACTCTCAACTCATCCCATTCTATTTTACACATATTCACCCTTGCAATAATGCCATAAGACCTAACCAAACTGTCCACAAAGATATTACCTGTTGTTGCAGCTACTGATGCTGACACAGAGGAGCATTAATGCAGGCAAATCCCAAAACACTCTTCATGGTGGGTGTCATTGGCTCTGAGCCTCATCCACTCAAGTATCAGAGCACAACCTCACCCAGCTCAGGGCTGAAGACCATGAAAAGCAGACTGCTGTGCAGCTGAAAGGTCCTTAATAGCAACCATCTGTACAAATTAAATGCTAGCCCCACAAAATAACTGCTGCCTATTCTACAGAAAGTCTTTTCTGAAAATGACCTCACTAAAATACAGTCAACATCTGTAAATAAGCTCCAGGAAAAATGTAGGTATTATCAATAACTGTAGTATCACCATAAGAACACTTCAAGATACATAGACTGATAATTGGAACATTTATGCCTAAATTTCTCATTTAATAATTTTTTAAAAATTGATCAAGTTCCAATTTTATTAAGCTGATTATATTAAAGAGATTTTTTATATTAAAGGGATTTTTAAAATAATTAAATAATGAAGATTATTGCATATTATCTTTGCTACTCAGCCAACTGCAGTTAAGATTCAACAGACTTTGTCCACAAGAGATCTCAACATAACAGAGTAAATCAAATCAACACTATCTCCTGGGCAAGCTGGATCAGGACAAGGATTTCTCCTTCTGCTTCATAAAGACTCCAGCATCTGGCCAGGAGATTGTTATAAAGAAATCCTCACACAGCCTTCCTGAACCAGCAAACAGAGCCTGGAAGAAGCCAAGGGAAAGATGACTACAAGCCAACATTATCATAAAGATGATTTTCTCTTGAGTGAAATCAAGATAGGCTTTCAAATATGGCACTATTTGCAAATGCCAAACCAGAATGAGGACATTAAGCAATAATATCTTCTATATTAGTTACTAAACAAATCACAAAGCCGTATCTATGAAAATATCCAAAAAGCTCCAGGAGGAGGGAAGACTAAAAAACATTTAACCTTTCTCTTAGATCTAGATAACAAGAAAGGCAAATCACATGTAGAAATCCAAACTGGTTTCTGCCTAGGAATTGAGGCAATTACTAGTTTATTGTAATAAAAGGATTTTTTCTTCAATTTAAGAAAATAATAAAGAAAAAAAATTCACTGTGTAGCTTTAATGCTATAAACATCAGAAAACTCAGAAATAAAGGTGCCTGAGGTAAGAGCAGTTCTAACTTGAGCTCTTCCTTGCCAAGAAAAGCACTGAAGTTGTCCACGAGGCACTGTTCCCCTAGATAATTATCATCAGAACAAAGCAGCAGCTCTAGAGTATCAAAGTTTATGGTTTAAAAGAAAGCACTCAAGACCACATTACTCATATTATACTTACAACAAAAAAAAAAAAAAAACCAAAAAAAAAAGAGCACAACGACTATAATGGAAAAATCCTAAAATAACATGCTGCTTTAATTCACAACTGTTACTGGAAATCTGGCAAAAAAAAAGGAAACACTGGGACTAATTACTCCAAAGGAATGAGCTGGCTGAGGAGCCTACAGCAGTAAAAGCACAGCATTTTTATGGAATCCATCTGAAAAATAAGACATTGCATCACCTAATTGTGCTCTCTAAAAATGACCTTGTCTCCACAAAAGCAAATCCTTTAAGTACTTATTGAGGTACAGTTACATTCCATCATGGAAGTTCTTCCTTTCGTGTAATGTTTTAGGAGTGTGGTTTAGATGCTTGATCCCAAAATATTGTTGTTTATTCCAGCAGTCAAGAACTGAAAACTTTCAGGAAAGCTTCTACTGGCTGCTACTATTCCCATCATCTTTACAGCAGATATAACAGACTTGCAACCCAAAACAGGACAAGGACAATAAAGTGTTAAGAGCCTGACATGCAGAATAAGCTTCTGGAAGTAACAAGTTAACCCTGCTAAAGGCTGCCCCATACCCACCATGTCAGGGGTTTTACTGCTGTCTAGAACACTTTCAGCAATCCACAGTAAAAACCTGTGCAGACTGATCACTACAGACAAGTAAAGCACTGTGGTTAATCACTCATGAAACCATACATTGCTCTGGCCTCCAGCTCTTTCCCAACAAGCTTTGTCCATGGCTCCCATGAAAGGCTCTACACTCTCAGCTTTCCAGACCCAAATGAAATTATGTCAGACAAATGGCACAGTTAAACTGTAAGTTAGATAATTAAAAAAAAAAATAATAATTCCCACATTAGCATTTTGGGCTTTTTAGAAAACACAGTTACTCACAAAGAGTCTCTCCACATCATCTCTGATAAGCGGAAATATCTCCTCTGTTCTTCATGCACCTGTAGTCAAACAGAAAAGAACTGAAGCAGAGTCACAGACAGACACCCCCAAATAGCACCTGGCTCTCCAATCCCATGGATTTTCACCAAACAAACCAAGATTTGTTCCAAACATGCAAGCACAATCTGTTTTCCCTGCTACACTTACTTTCTCTGGTAAAATTACAGAGATGAAGGAGCACAAAAGCAAGAAAAGTGCTGCTTGTTTGCATGCATTAGGCTGCTCTTTGCTGTGGAAACAAGGATGAATTATGAAAACTAATCAAGTGAACAGAGAGCACATGCCCTAGATTTTTCAAATAATCTCTTGGTTTAACCCAGTTGCTCCTGAGCCTGCCTATCCCATGAACAATTTACTAAAATGGAAGCTGTGACTCATTAAAGCCACCTTTTAAGAGAGAGAAACAGCTCAAATTGCTTATAAGCAAGACGTAATCACATTAATTCGTATAAAAGAGGCCAAAATCTTAATGATTTCCATTTCTAATATCTAATACAGCTAATAAACAAACTCTCTTTTTTTGGTCTCAAGAGTATGGTATCTTACAGCTTTTAATCAAAATGAAAGACTACAGATGACATCCTGGTTTGTGAAATCACACCTCCACTTGAAGGGACAGTGAAAAACTTGAAACATTTCTATTTTCTATTTATTTATTAGCAAACATTGCAAAATATAATCTATGCAATATCCCCAAAAGAGCCACACTTCAGATTTTTGGTCTTTTATATATTTTACATTTATAAACATAACTGAATAAAAAAAAACCTAGTAGCTATATGCATTGGGTATTTCTTTAAATCAGTTTGCTATTAATTCACAGCCCAAGGAATAAATTCATTTTTCTTAGTCAATACTTTTAAGATACAAAAATCAAATTTTTAGGTAAGGTCACAGTGGTAGATTATACATAACAGAAAATAAAAGCTTATGCAAACCATCCTCTCCCCTTCAACTGCTCGGTACCATGACAAATAAAATTTTGATTTCAGAGAGTAGACACAAGCTCTCCTAATTTAAAAGCCTTTCTAAAAGCTTATTTTGCTAAAGCAGACTTAGACATTTAGTGGAAGGAAAAAGCGCACAGTATTTGTAAGCATGAATTATAAATTCAGTGTGTGCTTTGCAATACTTTAAACATGCCACAACTGAGGCAGCATCAAACAGAATTGTTTAACAGCACCTAACTTGCCCACTCCCTCCCACTGACACTACAGCAGCTGGCACAATTCAGTGGTTCTTAACTCTTGGTGTTACTACACCTCAGGACATCCTCTTGTTTCAAATAAGCTTTAGGTTTTCCTCTGTTAAAGAAGTCTGCTGGGTAAATGGGATGGGTTTTATCCATCCTTCATCAAAACCAGCATTCAGAAAGTGCCACATCACCTACCATCTCCTACCTCATTACTCTGTTATTTGTGAAGTTCTATGTGATGTGCAGTGGTTGCTGCAATTAGGATGGGTGCTTGTTTTACAATCCTGTGGACATTACACAGGCTTCTCCAATGATACCAATACATTACACAACAGTATGAAGTGATCAAAAAATTCCATGTTAAATTAGAATGTTTTGTATTCTAACATGAATATGAACCTTAATATTTAAAATTTCAGAAAAATTAAATATAAAACATCAGAAAAATGTAATTAACTTTCATCTTTCCCAATAGAGATTCTATCATCCTCATTGTTGATTCTACAAATATCTATAAATTCTGATAATATCATAAATTCACACCTCTCCTTATACCTCTGCCACAGAAAGGACAAATCTGATCACCAGCACAAACTTGCATCCCACTGCCAGGAGCTGAATTTCTCACTACTGTGCAAGGTTCTGAGGTCCCTGGTTTGCAGGGTTTGGTCTCATAGCTGTTGTTATATTTTGACATCATTCTTTCAGAAACACAAAAAGAAATGCTTTATTAATGAATAAGGATTCATTTCCTATATAAACTATTACATTTGTTTTAACCATCTTCAGTCTGAATACAGGAAGACAATTTAAATGAGGTGTGGTTGAGACCCATGTAAAATTGTTGAGCATTCCTGAGGTGTTAAACTACTTCTAATTTCAAGCCCATGAAGCAAACACACTACATGCATTATCGTATGTCACTGAATGCAACTCACATGGTGGACACCTTGTGAAATGTATTTATATACCTGTAATTCATCTGCCAGGAAGCTCTAGATTATTCAGGGTTGATAGTTCACACTGTTTATGTAGGGTACTTGTATCAGTTACAGCCAGATTTTCAGAAACAACAGCAGATTAGTGACACAAGACATGTCAAGGAGTGACAAAGTGTGCAGGGCATGGCCTAGGGAGCCATTAAAGGAACAAGCCTCAGGGACAAATGTGAGCATCCAGGGAACATGAGAAACACTCATCAGGTCAGACCTCAGCAAACATACAGCAGGCAAGTTTTAAATGATTCTCAGAAAGCAGATGCTGAGATTGAGCCTGACCTACAGTGGTAACAGAGTCCTTCCTCCAGCACAGCAGACAACATGAATTAAAAACTAACAAAAAGCAACTGCTGAAAAACAGAGTGCTCATGAAATCCAAGGGAGCAAGAGGCTGCATTCTTGCTTGGGAATACTACTGAGGGCCACAGTCCCATGTTACTCGGTTTCACCCAACTACCACTTGCACAGCTTGTGCTGGATCAAACCAGCCAGCTGCGCAAGCCAACAGCAAACAGCTGTCAGGGAAGAAGCAGTGCCAGCACAGGGAGATCAGGACAGGGAGATGCCACACACCCCCAGCACCCACTGTGCAGAGAGGATGAGGCAGCACTGCCCCTTCAGCAGCAACTGATTAAATCTGACATTGAAAAGAGAATGGCTTTCATCTCTAAAGAAGTAATAATAAGAATCTCTCTAAATACAGAGAATAAATGCCTAAAGAAGTATTATCATCTTAGAAGTCGGATGCAGACCAGCCTGAACTTTGTACATATTTCTGGACAATAGCACAGCCTTTATAACCGGCATCAGAGTTGCTTTACTCAAGAGCAGCAGTAACCTATATCAACTATCACCTGATATTCATTACCAAGTGGAATCATTTACTAACTTCCACCCACAAACCAGAAGTATATAAGTACTTGAACATTTTCCATAAAAATTGACTCCAGACACAAAAGAAATCCCATATTACAGAAAATACAGATGAATCTACCAATTTGCTTCAGTAAGGCGAAGTCCTGCATTTTGAGAAACTCAGTGTCATAAAGGAAGCCAATAGTTGAAATACAACTCTAGGTAGCAGAATAGATGTTATCCTAATGGAAATTTTGCAATTGTGAATAAATCTTACCCACCCAAAAGCAGTGCTACCATGCTTGTCAACTGCAGTTACAGAAAGGCCTTCATTAATGTACTTTAAAAATATATTTGATAAAAATGCTTTTCAACCTAATTTAGGAACACAAAATAAAACAAGCTTCAGCATGCTCACACAAGCTTAGAAGTCTTCAGTAATACTTCAAGTATTAAAAAACCCTAAGCTTCTTGGTATAGTATTTCACTCACACAGAAAGAGAAAACAGTTCCCTGAAGCAGATTGAGTTGTTAATACACCACGTATAAATCACACCTAAGTAAAACACCGGCAGTTTAAAATGGCACCATAGGCAAGAAGAAAATGCTGTGTTATACTGAATAGCTGTGCTAAGCCAACAGACCTAGGTTGGACACCCTTGTATTATCCTCTCAACACTGGGAGCTTCAGCAATTACAGCACAGCATAATCCAGTCCCAAGGAATGAACAGACCTCTCTACCATTTCCTTGAGCCCTAAGGAGATTATCTCCCCACACAGCAATCCCAGCCTGGCACCAAAGAGAGGGGGACAAGGAGTAGGCTGCAGATGACAGACCACAGTGACAGTGAGTCTAAGATGCTGCACAGGGAGGGGACAGGGATGCAGCAGGGACCAGTGGCCCGAAAAACAAGACAGCAAGCGTGAGACAAGGCAGCTCCCTGCCAGGGCCACAATGACCTGACAGGTTAATGACTCACCTGGGTTCACATCAGCTCTGTTCCTGGACAGCAGCACTGCTCTGCCTCTTCGGCCCTTGGCTCAAACATCTGTACCCTCCTGTCACCCCCAGCTGCAGCTCCAAGCATTGCTCAGAGCTGTGCACAGCTCCTGGATGGTGACAGCTGCCCAAAATGCTGTTGTCCTCCTACTGCTGCTCCTACAGCCACAAAGCAGAGCAGTCCCCTAGCAGTGACAATGCCCATAATCCCTACTGTTTGCCCATGTCTAGACAACAGAGCAGCTTCCATGCCACCCCTCTCCTAAAAACCATGTGACCTTCTGCCTCTGTGCTTATGACTGGAGGAAGGCTTTTAATCACTGTCTCCCAAAAGTGCTGGCAGTACAAAGCTAGGAGTCTTACCCTCCATGGATTGCTTCCATTTGCCAGGAACTCCTTTCTGGACAGACTGTGTCACAGATTGAGAGCTACCAACTAATACTCTGGAAGCATTAATGACAAGGCCAGTTCACATCAAACTGGAAACAAATGGTAAAAACAGGAAGTAAGAGCCTGTGAAACTTCCTAGTAAAACAATGCACATACACTTCAGCAGACTGAAATCTTCCAGTCTTCACAACAGCCAGTAAACATTGCCTGGCAATAAAAGCAGAAAAAAGCTCAGAACATTAAAGCCCATTTTCCACTCTAAAACCTTTTGGCACCCTCTTCTGTATCACACACCAGAGTATCTGAACTACCTGCATCACTGAGAAATTGAATCCTTGGTATTTCCTTACTGCTACCATTTAAGTATCCTTATGACAAGCCACATGGAAATAGTTTTCCACTGAACCCCAAGCCTTCCCACCATCAACAATGTCCTTTGCCTACATCCTTTGGAGAAGAAAAATCTACCTATGCAAATAAAGGCCTGAGAAATATGCTCCTAGATCAAGTCAAGTCAGTCAGTATAATTTCCAACACCAATCACTGTCAGCAAGCTCACTAATTCTGCAGTGCTGTTTATGGGTGAAAGTGGAAGCTAAGGGAACAGATCTACACCAGGCTGCAGATCAACAGAGGCCTTAGTTCTCCTTTCTGTTTTCTTTCTAAATCTATTTTGAGCAGACCTTGAAACAGCACCAACACTGAACTGGCAATTCAGGACACACTAGGTCAGAAATGTACCCAGAGCACAACACAGCTCACACCACTCACTTATCATAAGCCTCATAAATGACATGAGAGTTGAGTAAGATGCACTTCACATGTTTGGTCATTCAGCTTTAGTTAGTGGCACATGGATGTTTTCTAACACAACAGCTTTAAAAGCAAAATGATATTTGGATTTCTGATGATAATGTCCATTTCTAGCACAAGTAAGAATCTCCCACACACAAGGACCTTGAACAGCAGCACAGCAACAATCCAGCTTTTTTGGTTCTAACAACCACCTTGAAAGAAAAACCAGAAGAGAAGCCACACAACCTTTAGATAACTGATTGGCAGGGAACAAAAAAATGAGGATCATTCTAGATGCCCCAACTTCTCAAATAGTGAATTTGCTAAAAAAGACAGTCCAAAATGAAGGAGTATTTTACCTCTGTGCTGCTTAAATTGTTAGCTCAGTCAATCCACGACCAGAAAAAGTAAACTGAAGCTTTAGCTGCATTGTGGAAAGATTTCAGAGCTATTTAATATTCTACAAATATATACATTTATCTTTTCCAGGTAAGCTGAACAAACTTCTCAGAAAGCCAAAAGTAACCAGTCTTAGCAGAATCTGCTTGAGTTACATACCCTACTTTGTACAAAGCACTAATCTTCCTGTGTCTTTATCAGCTCTCCTAATAAAGAACATAAGGCTCTGTGATTTGCTCTACAAGAATTTACGAATTCTAGTTTGTTCATCAAAAGAGAGTCCTGATATTTTCAAGATATTAGCAGTGCCTAACATCTCGAGTATATAAATCAGCTTGTGAAAGCCCTTGGGAAAAAACTGCTCCCACAGAAGAATTAAACATGACATGATCCTATAAAAGAAAATAAAATATATTTTCATTTTAATATTTGCATAATGTATAAGTATTCACACTGCTGTGAAGAGTTTAGATTACAGGAATTTTCAAGAGATGTATATTTCCAATGGACTACATCCAAATAATTGTATGCAACAATACAAAAGCCTTCTAATTTCTGTCCCAGTGAAGGCTGACAAATTGTGTAAGTTTTCCACAGACACTGTTAACACTTTACAAATGTGTTACTCACCCACACAGTCTCTCATCTATTTTGTACTGGGAAAATGAATCAGAATAATTTTCAATGTGTTAATTTAAGGATGTCAACTGCAACATCTGGAAAAGGCTATGTAAAGAATACAGAGCACATACATACATGAATATTTACATATCTTTCAAACTAGGAAGTCTCAGGCTACCAGCAACAAAAATAGCTGGATATTTTGATTAACACTCAAGAATATCTTTAAAGCTGTCTTGCTTTCTTGGCTACATGAACTGTTTAATCAACCTCTGTCACACACTAAGTTTCATATAAGAAAAGCACCACACAAAAGACAGACAGGAAAGCTCAGACTAAAGACCAAATCAGCCAGGGATCAGCCTATTTAACAGTAGTCAATTCAGGGGCAGTGACAATGAAAGGACACTGCCTTCTGGCAGCTTTCCTCTGCCAGGGTTTGTTTTAGGGATTTCCTCCCACAAACTGCCTTTGGAATGCAGACTTGAGCACTTCAAAATTCACTTTTTTCTTCCACTAATTTGTCTAATCACATTTCAATCTAATTTGCACTCAAGATATCCCATGACAATGGAGTCTTTATATAATTATACAGCAGGTAGCAATGGAACCTCACAATATAATACACATTACAGGAAAGCATCATTCAGCTGCCACCTCAATAATTTCCTAATGCACCACTCATAGCAGCTTCCCACCTCCAATGCCCTAGTGACTGCAGAACTTCCCCACTACAGTTTCCCAAAGAATACTCTCCTGCTGACACACCTGTCCAACCTACTGTGCTGCCTCTTTACTGTCTGGAAAGCTGGGAGCATCTCCACATGAGCTACATAATGTGTTGCCTGGTTGTATTAATTGAACAGGAAAGGTTTCAATGGGGTTTAGTCACTAAAAGAAAGTAATTTGCATACACAAAGTATCTCAACTTTCTTACTGTTCATGGCAGGATCCCAGGGCTATGTTTCGCCATTCCCAAGTAGTCCAGGTAAATTTTGACATCTAGAACAAGGTTTGGGAAGAGAAAAAAATTGTCACACATATTTGCACACTATTATCCACCGCAGATGTATTAAAGAACTGCAGGATAGAGCATCTCCAACAGAGTTAACTATTGGCTTCTGCAGCCCTTTGAGCTCTGTCTCTAGTGTGAGTGGAAAATTGGATGGCCCCACTTCTTGCCTGAAGGGAAAGTTCACATACTCACTAAAAATCTGTGGCATCCTGCTCTTTTCCATATGTAAGGAATATTTCATACAGAATCCCCCAAGATCACAGCTCCACATAAAAATCAATTTCAACAGTAGCACAGAAGAAAAAAAAGTCTGATCTAATTTTTGCTTTGAAGCTACTCAGGCAGTCACCGTCTCAGAATCACAGCCACCATTTCATGTCAGTCATGACATACAAGCCACAAGAGGTACAGAAGACCTAACAGAAGTAATACCTTGCACTGCGATCCCAAGCCAAGCCCCCTTCTCACAAATTCCCCTCCAGCAGCTGTTACCACAGCAGGAAGCTCTGGCTGGGCTTGCACAGAGAGCACCAGACACAGCAGAGCTGAAATAGCACAAAGTTAGAGTGAAAAGTCACCTGACAGCTCTGAACAATGGGATAGAGGGATTTAGGAGGAGACCCTGCATTTCTTTTTAATTTTGAAAATATAGCATAACAAATTTGAAAGGAAAGCAGCAGGCAGCTACCCCAAAACACAAGGAGCAATCAGCAGTGCTGTTATTTGCACAGACATTAATTTTTTTTAATTCATTCTAGCGTAAAACAGAGTGAAGAAATGCTGGCAATAATGCTGCTGGTTTTCATTCCTCTGCATTTCCTCTCAGAAAAGAAAAAACCAAAAACATTGTACTTCGCAATCCATATTCTCACACTGTTAGCACCAGCAAGTGAGGGTCACTTCTATAATTCAATGAGTGAACAGTATTTTTTAAAATTACAAGCCCTTGCCAATCAAATTATTTATCCAGGAAAGCAATAAAGCAATACTAACAACAAAATCACATAGGAAAGTGCAGGTAAACCCATAATAATGGATCAGAAGCACTACAGGACATTTAAACTTCTTAACCAATACAAAGGGTTTACCTGAAGATGAGAGACTGTGGCAGTCTTATTTCATGAAGCTATTGATACTCCTCCTTAAAATGTGTCAAATTATTTTGCTTTTATGTATGCACAGCTATGGATGGCAGCAACCAGAACAACTCAAGTTCCAGAACTAAAATCCCATTGTGTCAGGAATGCACACACAATTCACCAGGAAGCCTCTTGCACAGTTTGTTTTGGTAAAGAAGGCCAGGAAGACATGAAGTAAGAAACTAGTTTCTGGTGGTTTCTTACTCTCTTTAAAACCAGGGGTAAGATCCAACTCCCTCCCATGCCCCCCGTGAGCACATTTTGCCCAACTTGCAGGGTGGCAGAGCCGTGTCAGGCTGCTTCAGTGACACACACGAGCATTACACTGCAGGGCCTTGTGAGAGGCTCTTAGTAATGAAAATCTCAAACAATATCAGACTTGTTAGACCCATCTGGGATGGCACTAAAACAATAAAGTCAATACAATGACAGCATTTTCTCCTCTGGCCCATTCATTTTTTTCTTCTCACATTTCTTTTTCTGCCATTATTTATTCCTGACTCCTTGTTTAGGACCATAAAGTGCTGTTGTGCAACCTCTTACCTTGCACATTAATATTTTCCAGCCCAAATCCCTCCTACTATTGATTTGACTAAATGAATAAATGATCTGAACTAGTAGTGGGAGGTAGTTACAACCATAAAGTGGGCTCTTCTGAGCTCACAAGGGGAAGACAAGACCCTGCTGCACAGCAGCCCCATGGCACGTGTCCTGGCACCTGGCAACACCACCAGAAGTGTGCCAGCACTGCATCCCCAGATTCCACATGAAATATGTCTAAATTTAACCACTTCTTGCAATCCACTCCAGCAGATCATTACAGCCTAACCAGAAAGTACACTCACTCCCTATGAGGATGATGAAGTGGGATTTTCTTATTTCAGCTGTAATCACGAGGTCATTTGCAGGGAGAAGCAACATTTCTGCTTCCAAGCAGCCCCTGAGCTTGTGAACCTCTGCCCCAGGTTTGGATCTTCTCTAGGAAGAGCTGTGCCCTGGAAGAGCTCAGCAGCCTTGGCTGGCTGCTTGTCCCTGCTCTCTGCCACAAGGCCCAGCTGAGCTGCTCCTAAGTACTTTCTAACCTATTTATTCAGGATCAGCCAATACAAAGAGTGATTATTTAGGCTGTTTAAACCACTCCAGCTTATTTTGGTTGGCATTGTGCAGAAGAGCACACATAAATGTCTAAGCTGCCAGAGGTAAGGTTTACAACCCCTTTACTGATACATTTTCTCCTCCTACAAACTAGGAATGATAGCCAACAACAAGAGAAAGCCAGCAGCAAAGAAATCCCTGTTGTCATCTCAAAAGAAGCCAGGGCATTTGGCACACTCATCATCATCGAAGAAATTAATTTTAAGAGGAGGGCAAGTCCAGTGCATATTTGCTCAGCCACTTCTCTCAGACAAGACATAAATTGGAACTCCATGAGCCAGAACAGCCACTTGAAAACCTACAAAACACATCAGACAAACCCTTGCCCTTGGAGGAAGGCAAGAGATGCTGGTAAAGTCCACCACATGGCTACAAGAAAGAGGAAAATGTTACCACAGGCTAGACTACTTGCTCACAGGGGTGTTACCAACAATAACTATTCCTTTATACAGTTGCACCCAATCCCACCCCACTGCCACCAATACCAGGAAAATAACCAATGGAAGAAAGACTATAGCAGTATAGCAATGTTTGGGAACAGAAACTGCCTTTCTGTTCTGCACATGGGAGACACTATCATAACAAGGTCTTGGTGCGCCACTGTGGCTCTTAATTATCATCAGATAGACACACCAGCTAGAAAACTGAAAAAGAAAAAAAAAAAAAAAGTAATTGCAGTAGGAACACAAAATGTCAGAGTCCCTACCTTCTTGCTAAAGGGAAGTGCTGGGGGAACAGGGAGGTGGGGGGAGTGTACCATGGTTAATTTAGAGCTTTACTGCAAACTCCTCCACATAGCAAAATTTACATGAAGACAAGGTGCTAAACCATTCCTGAAAAAGGTTAGCAAAGATACAGGCCAGGCTCTCTTGTAGCAAGTTATACCACCAGCATCACAGAGATAAGTGATGAGTTGACAACACTTCTAGCAACCCCAAGACAGGTGATAACATGACCATCTCATTACTCGTATCCTTTAAATAACAGAACTCTGTTTGGACATTAAGGAGAAAATTCTCAGACTTGGGTAAAATATGGTACACCAAGCCTCACTTGGATCACAAAACTGCCCACAATAGCCTCTTTGTCATCACAGATGTCAGTGTTTGATACTGCCTAAGCCTATTAAGGAACAGAGACAGTGAATGTTGGCACATGTCCCTCCCCATGACAAATGTGAGCAACCACAAGAGACTGGTCAGATTTGCAGAGCCACCAAAGGAGCAGCATTAGGCAGCTCAATAAATAGGTAAATTCAATACTGCGGACTTATCTAGATATATCCTTCAATTCCTTTGTATTCAATTCCTTTAATTCCTAATTTCCAGCTTCAATGTGTAAGTTTGCAAAGTCTTTTGTTTGTATGTCTTATAGAACACACACTCTGGTGGAAATACTTTAATTTCATTAGTATAAAAATAGGTTTTGCTTAGAACAGTAAACACAAGAGTACAGATTAAATTTCCAACCATAAAATCATTGCTATATTGTACAGTCAACATTTAAGAGAGCGAAACTGGTAACACTGTTACTGTTAAAAGCTCCCAACATAAACAAGAAATATACTTTTTAACTTGTAGTTGCTACTACTTAAAAAGTTACTCACTAACACTGAGCTGAAAGATGATGCTGGGGGAGTGGTGGCAGGCATAAGCTACTAACTCAAGTCTTCAGCAATTCTGGCACCACGGTGGATAATCAGCTTCTAAAAAAAAAAAAACTACACTAATATATATACAGAACACATTCCCACGTGTGTAGGATTCTGGTGCCACTCACAGCTTTCTTTAAATAACGGATGTGCTACTCACTTCCTCAATTCTATTCAAAAACTGTGGGCAGCCATAAACTTGCCCAGAAACATGTGTTTTTTAACACTGAAACTGGTTGAGAGTCAGGCACTGAGAAGCCAAAAGTTGACAAGGCAGGAGATCAACCCATTTCTCTCTCAGCTCCCTTCAAGAGCCAGCTATCTGTCAGCAGGACACAGGGCTGTGTTTGAATCCTCCAGAAATGAAAAAAAAAGTTTTCCTCCTCCCTTATTTCATGTAGAATTTCTGCTTTGATGTAAATATTTACCTGAAAACAGGAATTTAAGCATTATATGGATTATTCAGCTTCCTCGCAGATGGAAAGCTGATTGGAGAACATCAATCCTAGGAAGAGCTCTTTAAAGGCATCTGGAAACATGGTGAGTTTGAAGTGGGAGCAATGTCCTGGTCCTGCTGAGCTGAGTTTGAAGCTTCATGCCCAGCATCTGCTGGCAGAAGCCATGCTGCTTTCCCTCCTCTCACCTCCTGACACAATTCCTACCTCTACCTGTGACAGCAATAGCAAGGTGTAGCCACAGGGTGAGTTAGCAAATTGATAAAAACATTACTGAGTGGGAAAGTTTCCCACAAGCTAAGCAGCATGAAAGAAATCATCCTGCAATCATTCAAGCATTAGCTCTGCCAGTGGAGCTGCAGCAGATCAGGGCACAAGGCAGGACTACCCAGAGGCGCAAATGTTGAGGTACCTGCAGCACCAAACTGTCCCCAAAGCCTCTGGCATCAGATTTTGCTGTCTGAGTGTGAATCTTCAGCTTAATTTTCAATCCTTAACAAGTTTATGAAGAAGCTTGAAATTTAAATTTTCTTCTAAAACTTTAAAACTTTTGCATTGTTTTCTTACAGAATTGCTTTTAAATGTAAAAACCATATTTCAATCATATATAGCAGAACCAGAGCTTTACCTTTAGAAAGCCAGTACAACAAAAACGTTCTGGGTATTTCAGATCATCATCTTAACACACTGCTGGATATCTCCAGTTAGCATTATCAGATAAGGTCAGTTATCAAAGAATCAAAGTTCTCACAATACTAAATTAAATGCACGTGGAACACATTCAACTAGAACACACCACTGACGCGGAGATGCCAAAGAACAACTAGGAAAAAGGAACTGGGTTGAAATTTGCTTTTATTCTTGCTTTTTTCAGCCTACAAAACTCTCTCTAATATTTAGTCATAATCACTCACACTCATTCTGCTGAATTTTTTCATTACACAGCACCTCACCTTCCTCATAACAATTTGCCCTTGACCAGATGGTTATGGTGTGAATGAAGCTCATTTACCATGCACCATGGTTTTCACTTGTCATGATGCTAAATCCCAGTCTGCAATTTCTGATAGACTATTATAGACTGATAGAATGAGTTCATCTTCCTCACCAAGAAAAAAAGGAACAAAGTTCTTCCCCCACTGCCCTGCAAAGATGGAAATTAACATTCATAACAGGACTCACATGATGAGTAGCTGACTACTGCAATATTTGTAAGAACACATAATTTTAAGTCCCCAGAGCAAGGACAGGCACTCAAATCACCCCATCCCTAGTTTTAACCATGAGATCCATGCAACACATTCCCATAAGCTCTGTGCCAACTTTTCTTCTTGCAAGGTGGAACAGCTTAGACAGGACCTCTGTCCTAAAGCAGCTTACACCTCCCACTTCAGGCAAATAAAGAGACATCTGAGAGGCAGGACAAACAAGTCCATATGCCAGGAGGCAGGAGCCAAAGCAAGTGTCTGGCATCACTCCTGCTGCTTTGCCTACTGACAACCAGTTCTGCTCTGCTCCCATCCACACCTGCCCAGAGAACAGCAGCAGCTTTGCTCTGCCAGTAACCTTCCATGAGCATCACTTCTGGGTACCTTCCAGAGAAAGGGCCCTTGAAAAGGGAGAGCAAAACGTGCACTGTGACAATCCAAGCAGACATGGGGCACCTGCTAAGATTGATGCTCTTAAATAAGGAAATGGAGAAAGGTCTGAAGTTTTAACCAAAATTTAAGGAACTATAAGTCAGGGCAAAAGCTCTAAGAGCTTATTTAAAAGCAAAACTTCTGTTCACAAGCTATTTTCATTGGTACTTTCTCCTGTAAGCTTGTTCATATTTTAAATATTTCACATTAAAGAAGCTAAACAGAATAGCTGGCATTGCCAAACAAATCTCCCATTTCCCAGCTACAGAACACACCACCAAGCAGCTGCATCAGTCACACAGGAGGTGAAACAAAAGCCCCAAAGAATCATATGACCATTGTCATTAGTATTAACAAAGTACTGTTTCCACAAAAAGAAATCAAATTACGTATTTCCTACAGCAAGTTTAAAGCAAAAACATCAATAATACAAATCAGTAGCTGGGGCATTCTTCAACAAGTAGTACAGCTGACTCACTTGAAAACAGCTTCTCAGAACAGGCATTGAAGACATTCACATTCATAACTGAACATGGAAAACCAAATTTTCTTAGTCCTCCGAAATACGTAAACCAATTAAAGGAGTCAGGTTTAAAATTTTTCGCAGGTTGCAAGCTGCTCCTGTACTCAAACACATCCCTTCCTAGCTCAAAATCCAAAAGATATCTTCAGGAAATCCACTTCTGAAACACTTCTGTCACCAGTACTAAGTCACACATTCCAGTTCTCTGTATCTCCCACCCCACTGCACTTGGAGCCTGGTTCCCTTGTGAGAACAGCCTGACACAGGATACAGGCTGTCTGCACTGCATGGCATAGGAAAAATTTTCACTACAAAACACCTCCTGTGCACAGAGACAAAGCTTTAGGAAAATAATTCATCATATTTCATAATCATGAATAATTTCATAGTCATAGTTCATAATAATTCAGATAAAACTGGAAAATTTTTCAAGTCCCCTTAAGGCCCACTGAAAGCAAGCCTCTGCTCCCAGAGGCTACAATCTAACATTGTTTAATTACTTTGTAGCTTTTCAAAGACACTTTGCTTAGGGCTAGCCAATATACTGAGAAAAGTTTCTTGCAGTGTTTCCAATTTATCCACAAAGCTCTAATCTCACAATTTTAGTAAACCTGTTGCATCACAAATAGTTAAAAAGAAAATCATAAAAATGTTTCCAGTCAGTACTCTGACAATGTAATACAGCTGCGAGAATTAAAAACCCTGGAAGTAGAGAACATTGAAAGGAAAACAGAACATGTTGCCCCATCTTTTACCTCCCACTCACACTGCCATCCATAAACACTATTCCCAGATCTGTGATAAAAGCATTCATCCCTGTGAGCCCTGCCCCAGGCTGTCAAAATCAACTCTGATAAGCTATTAGGAGTCATTAGAAAAAAGTTGTGAGCTATTGATACAAGGAAACAGCCAAACACTGAATATGTTCTGAGGCTGCTACTCTTAAAACACTTCATAATTGTTCAATTTTTGCCATAGAGCAGTTTCACAGGAGGTTTTGCCAGCACAGACATATCATCTAAAGGAGTAAAGAAAAAAAAAGCTATACACAAGGCATCACAACTATTTCAGCAACCTAACAGCCATGAAAAAACACGAACATTTCTGACATCTTTGCTTGTGGTGTTTGTGGAGGTAATAGAGTAGTGCTAGCAGAAACACTCCCAGAACACACTGCAGATTCCTTTGGAATCACTACCAACACTTTCTTTGTAGTGTTGACTAATTATCCCTTTCTAACAGCTGGACCACACCAAGAACATACAGCCTGGAGGTATCTTCAATGATCTCTTATTTCAGACAACAGAGGTTATAGATCCAGACAATCTTGATCACCATTGTCAAAGAAGAAACGCGTGCAAGTATCACACTATACTGAAATACATTCAACATTGGATAGGTTGTTGATTTTATTTTTTTTTTTTTTTTTAAGAATTTCAGCATTTTTCTCAGCCTGGTGGACAACAAAACAAAAAGCCCCACTTGGGACTAGAATCCATAGGACAATTTGGGTTGGTAGGGATCTCAAAGACCATCCATACCAACGCCCCTGCCCATGGACAGGGACATCTCCCACTATATCAGGGTGCCCATCCCACCTGGCCTGGAACTCAGGGGGGAAAGGCAAGGCTTTACTTTGTTTGCCAAACCCCACTGCGCCTTCAGACAGGTCACGTGCCAGCAGAAGAGCCCTTCCTGCAGTAGCTCCATCTCACTTCCCTCTGAGGCTCATGTGCTGCCCCAGCAGGACTCCAGCTGCACGTCCTGCCGTCCCTGCTCGGCCCCAGTGCTCATCATGGCTCCATGGAAAAGCTCTCCTGTCATTTGGGAGACTAGCTCAGGGAATCTGGGCATAACCCTTTTCTTTTGGCTTGGTGCATCTGCTGATCTGCTTCATACACCACCAGAAGTTGTGTCAATGAAACCATGAATTGCAGAAGTCTCCAAGCCACTATTAGTGCTACAGATCAGGTGCAGTTGAAACTACGGCCTCAGATGACACTCAGTTTAGTGATTCTTTTACAGAACAGCAGAAGAAATTCTTTAAAGTAATAATAATGATAGTAAAAAGCTGTCTGGGGCAAAGTCACTTCAATTCATTTTTGACACCTACTGTCACTGGCTCACTAGAAGCAGTCTTGCTTCTTTGAAGCAGAGCGGCATGCTAATTTGTGCTGGCACCTCGCTACAATTTTTTGAACTTTAAAAGTAAAGAAAAATGTTTAGAAGCACAATTTTGAAAATCATAGAATCAAAGAGATCAGAAGAAGTGCATCCGGATAGCCTTGAATCCAAGTTACTACACAAATATTTTTTTTACTATCAACACTCTGCAGCGTATTCTAGTATTAAACAGGACTGCAGAACAAGCTCTACCATGAAATCAGAGAAGTGGGAAGAGTGCCCTGAAGGTTATTCATTAGCATTATCTCTATGTGTAGCTCACTGGGGAAAGAATAAGGAAAACTCCTCTGTGGCGTGCTATTCAAATGTATGAGGCGTATTTAAATGAGTAAGAGAAGTATTTCTGATGCAGATTTCACAGCAGGTCCAAGACAGCATCACTTTCATTAACACTCAGAACATCCAAGCAGAAGAGCCCTTTGCCATACAAAAATGAAAAAGATGTGCACCTTGCGTCTCCTGAATTATACAAAGGAGCCGAGCCAAGACTCCTAGAGTTCTTCAGCTAACATCGCACTTCTCGTACGGAGGCGAGAAGTCCTGAACAGTACCTACTAAAAACAGAGCTTGGCCTAAATTTTATGCGAGCAGGGGGGAAGAGGAAACTGACAAGTTCATTACAACCGACAGCTCCGTCCCCCTTTCAATGGCTGCATCCCAGAACTAATCCTCAAAACTCCTTCCTGCACCCAGACTCATCCAGCCTATTAAAAGACCAGGGAACAATAAACACTGACGAGCAGAACGGGCCGGGTGAAGGAAGAGAACGATTACAATGGCTGCACAACAAAGCCTGGAAAAGCAGAGTTAAAGACACTTTTTGCGAGCGGCACAAGCGCCGCAGCCCGCTCCGCGCACGCCGCCAGCCGCGACCCCGGCCGGGACCCTCCCGTGTGTCCCCAGGCACTCCCAGCGGTGACCCCGCTCCTGCCGGACCCCGTCCTGCCCCGCCGCGCTCGGGCTGTGCCCCGGCCGGGGTCGCTGCCACGGGGGCAGCCCCGGCCGCCCTCCCTCCCCGCGGGGTCCCGCACTGCCCCAGGGGTTACCGCTGCCGCCCCCGAGCGCAGCCGGGACACCCCGGTCCCGTCCCGCACGCAGGGAGCCCCGCCGCCCTCAGCGTTGCCCCGCGGCCTCCGAGCAGCCCCGGTGAACGGGGCAGCCCCTCCGGTGTGAGGCAGCCCCCCCCGCGCCGCTCTCCGAGTGCGGCCCCGCTCCCCCCGCGGCCGCAGAGGCCCCGCAGGACGCGGCGCTGCCGGCCCCCCGAGCGGGACAGAAGCGAGCCGGGCTCCCGCGCCTCGCCCTCACCTGCGGCTGCGGCCGCCCGGCCCCGGCCGCGGCCCCGCTCCGGAGCGTCCCCGAAGTGCCGAGCGCGGCCCCGCTCCCCGCGCGCGCGCCCGGCTCGCCCCGCCCGGCCCCGCGTCACCGGCACTGCGCGTGCGCGGGGCGGGAGGGGGCGGGGCCGCGGGGCGGGGCCGGGAAAGGGGCGGGGTCTGAGGGAGGGGAGGCGGAGACCAGGGGAGAGGGAGGGGGAGCGGGAGCTGGAGCTGGAGCTGGAGCTGGAGCTGGAGCTGGAGCTGGAGCTGGAGCTGGACCTGAGGCAGAGGGCGCCTTCGGCCTGGGACATCTGGAGAGGAGCTGGAACAGACGGGAGGACAGAGACACAGCAACAGCCATCACAGAATGGAAGGGACTTTAAAGACCATTTAGCTCCAACTCGCTTGCCATGGGCAGGGTCACCTTCCAGCAGACCAGGCTGCTCCAAGCCGGTCCAGTCTGGCCTTGGACGTTTCCAGGAAAGGGACATCTACAGCTTCTCTCTGCCGGTGCCACACAATGCCCAAAGTAGATAATTTCTTCCCAATATCTAATCTCTTCCCTTCTCTCTTTCAGTTGGAAGCCATTCCCCCTGTCTTGTCACTACAGTTCCCAATGAAGAGCCCCTCTCCATCTTCCTTGCATTCCCCTCTCAGACACTCACCAAGTGGCCTAGGGAATGTGAGTGACAGATACATAAAAACATCTTGTGTTCTCCAGGGGATTCATCTGGGATCAGCAATATTATCAAGCGAAAGGCCAAGCTGCTCTCCCAACCACAGTGTTTGCTCCTGGAAAGCTCAGAATTGCTTCACCTGCTCCCATAGTGCTGGAGCATGCTAATCCTGAATTTTCTTCACAGTCCTCTCCTCTTTTTCATGTGGCCACATCTTGGATTTGGGAGCTGTCATTCTTCTGCCATTCTGCCTGTACTGTTTCCTGTAAACACCTTTAATTACCGAACAACCAACATTCAGCAAATTTTTGACTGCAGGTAATCTTAGGGCAAATAATGCCTTAGTTAAACCCAGCCAACCCTAATGAAGTTATAGGAATTTTAGCAATGCAATTGAGGGCAGAACTTGATGAGAAAACTAATTATGAAGCCATAGTCAACCTTCCAGCCAAGACTGCAACCAGCTCCTCATTCTTTAACCCTGGAGGAATGGCTGAACAGCCTGTGAGACCACAACACACCATCTGAGAGCTGTGTATGTCTAACAGCACTTGCTTTTAGAGCTCTTTTTTATCTGGACATTTTTTACATTGGCTTATCATAGCCACTGCATCATCAATCTCAGAGCAAAAGATATTCTGGTTATATTCTGGTTGAGTAACTCTCTAACAGATTTTGCTGTGGGCAGTTTTGGGTTCACTTCTATTCTCCTCACATCACTGAGAGCAACTGAAGCAAATTCAGGCACAGGGAACCAATTCATTTCTACTCTGAAGCTGTCAAGAAAATCAGTACCTCAGTTGCAGAAGAAAGCATTTTTTGTGTATATTTTTCCAACTCCTGTCCTTGAAAATAACCTCTTGCATGAGCCCATGACTTATCTTAACAAAACTTAAGGAAGAGTTCACTTCTGCTGATAAGAGTCATGGACAGAGTGACACACTGCATATTACACAAATGTTCTCAAATAGAGTAGCTCCAATATAAAAATGTGCTCAGTCACAGTATTTTACAAAAAGAAGATTGCAACAGCAAGTTCTTCACCTTTTTGCTTCTTTCTTTCTATTAGAAAAGGAAGCAAAATTTGCCATTTAGATGGCAGTAGCTATAACACCCATGCCACTCCAGACACTGCTTTTTTATCCTGCTGCTCTTTTTTATCCTGAGGCATGGCAATATCTCCAATGCTCATGTAACGTGGGCTCTGCCCGAGTTCAAGGCCACGCTTCCAACAGCACAGCAACTTTCTGATCCTCTTCATTCATTTACCTGGCAAAAGTCTTTTTATAGCCCAGGTTCCATCATTTCCCAGTTAATTATATATATTTGTTTGGGGTTTTAGTTTTTTTATTTCCTTTTTTAAGGACTTGGCAAATGAGTCGAGTGCTCCTGGTGCTCCAGTGTTCCACCTTAAAAAACAGGCAAATTTTCCTGGTCTTTACCTGGGACCTCTCAGCACCAAATTCCAGCAAGCATCTGGAAGCCCCCAGGAGCTCAGCTGTGCAGGGCAGGGCTGCAAATCTCTGTTCAGCAGACCTAGGCTTTGTCACTAAGGAGTTCTTCTTGAAAATACATCTACTAGAGTTGCTTGGATAATAAATCATCACTAAAAAGCTTGTTCTAGGCATAATTTTCTACAAAGCTTAGATTCCTGTCATGCATTTCTCTGCAAGAAATCCACCTGAAATTATTGTAGAGTCTCTGTCGTCTCAAAGTGTAAACACAGCACAAGACAAATACACAAAATTACTAATACAAAACAATTTAGAAAGTAAGTTTTATACATAATTGTAATATATATTGCACAAGAAAAATACACAAAATTACTTATACAAAACAATTTACAAAGTGTTATACATAATTATATTACAGCAAGACAGTATTCACAAACATTTTCTGCATAAGTCTACTTACAGTTCCTTTCAAAACGGCGTTCTAAGTATTTATGCTGACAAATATGATACAATTTGATAATTATACTGAACATAATTTGGTGTGATAATACATGTTTCCAGCATCTAAGAAAGGTATAAAAAATGAACAGTTACCAGTTCAGGCAGAGCAGGTTTATACCCACTCCACAATCACTTTGCATTGATATTACAGATTAGAGAGAGCAATATCCATTAAGCAACAGTATTTCCTGTTCTGAAATTACACAACTCGATTTTATCTCCAAAGAAACCATGTACCCATCACCACCTGAGCTGGAAACAATTCACTCTGAGCATTTGCCATAAATTGTAACAGAATCTGTTGCAAAGCACAGAATTTGGGTGGAGGAGAAACTAAGCTCGTTGAGTTTCAATTGCTTGTGGCAACATTGATTCACTGTTTGCAGTTCTCCAGGTGCAGGGGGAGATGCATCTATGTGATTCCAGTGAAGCCTCGGGGTTTAGCTTTTATATTTTTCAGAAACTCTGCTGCTTAGTGTGCAACTCTGAAACTTCACATTAGGTGTTAGTAAGGTCTCTTCACAGGGTAGTTAGACAAAACAATTTTTTTCTAGCTGGAGATTCAAGGACACCTGGTACCCAAAAAGCAGAAACAATGTCAAAGGGAAGGGGGCAAGCCAGGGGGCTGAGACTTCATGGCCTGGGGCTTGGTTGGACAATTGACCCCAGTATGGAGATGAACCAAAACTTATAAAAGTGTAAAAACTCATGACTCTTGGATTTGATTTGGGTGTTGCCCCAGCTGGGCTCTTGCACTGTCCAAAGTATATCAATTATTTTATTCACCTTTCAATAAATACCTGTTTTATTCCTTTTGCTCTGCCTAGTCTCTGCTCCAGGTCAGCCTTTCCAGGCAATACCAGATGTGAAGTGAGCTCCTCTGCTGCATGAATGGTTTTCAGTGCCTCTTTCTTTATTTCACAATTTAGAAAAGTTACTTTCAGGATTTATACCTTTTCCATAACAAAAATGTTCTGGGTAGGACAAATCTGCATATTCATGCCACAATAACAGCCTCACAAAATTAAAATCATTCTAAAATGAGAGGTGAGGTGCATATTTGTCAGGCAGTAAACACTGAAAATGTTTCGTGGTAAAAAATCATTCATTTTAAGTGTTTTTAAAGCTGACTTTCCCCCTCAAGACAGCTTGTCCAGCCTCGCACAGTGCATTTCCAAAGTTCACTGAGAACTCTGGCTCCCACTAATGCAGAACAAATCCTACAGAGCTGGAGTGGGAAGGAACATCTGCTGAGCACAGGCAGTTCTGAGCTGCCGGCTGCTCCTGCAGGAACATTCCCATTCCAAAGGACGTGCGGAGGGAGCAGCTCAGCACTGACCATCTGGAGGGGCTCTGTGAGCACAGCCCCCAGCACAGAGAGAAGGAGCTGAGCACCAGCACACTACCCCTGCTGCACATTATCAAAATAAAAATCCCTAGAGGGGAGCAGTGCTCTACAGCCTTGTCCTACTCCACTTCCAACAGCACCCAGGAGACACCAGCCACTTTCCAGGAACATCAGCAAGGAAAGCCTTCCAATTTCTCAGATATTTCCTGTAAGAAAGAGAGCCTAGCAGCCACACCTGGATATAAGCCGCACTTACTTTTTTTTTTTTGTTTAAAGCAAGGATACATGTGTAACAAAGTAACAAATTAGCAACAGAATCACTGCCAGCTGGGTTTGGTGTCAGGTGCTCAAGTTGCAAACAGTTTTCATAGACCAGAGAAGCCTTTAAAGGCAGCCCCAGGCGCCCTCTCTGGCTGGCTCTCACTTCCAGGTTGGCATTTCATTGGGATTTGTCCATAGATAAGCTGCACCTGAATATAAGCCGCACTACTGGGGTAGGCTGGATTCTTCAGTGAAAAAGGTGTGGCTTATAATCATGAAATTACTGTAAATTATAATACCGATAAATTCTGCATATGCAAGACTTGATTGTCAACTTTTTTTCACCACCCACAGCCATTTTCACAAATGTAAAAATGAGGGCTAACCAACAACCTAAAAATTAATTTTTCTTGATACCACTTTGAATGCCTCATCTCTCTTTGTCCTCTTGTTTTGTCTCTCTTTGGCCTCCACACAGTCACCCACCACTGAAATGGCAATTACTGGGGCAGCAGAGAATCACAGTCAGATTGGACAGCTTGGCCTTCCCCACCAGCCTAGCTCACCATAGAACAGGGAAGAAATCAGCATAAACAGCGCTGCTACTCTCAGAGAAACATTTCCAATGTAAAGTGGAACATCTCACTGGAGAGACATAGTTAAAATATTAAAATATGTAGGAAGGGGGAGTTATTTTGGCCACTGAGCATTAAAATTCATCATGTGGAAGAAAAGAAAAAAGACAGAAAACATTTAGATTGCAATTGATCCAAATCTTAGGAGTTTGGGAAGACAAATGAAATGTGAAGGGAGTGGAAGGAAGGATGGGGAAATCCGAGGAGATGACTGCAGGGAGTACAGTCTGTAACCAGCATTCAGGCAGAAAGGAGGCCATCCAGAGCAGGCGGAGATTTAAATGCCCCAAGGATTCAGAGTGCTTCTAAAATTTAACCCAACAAAGAGGGAATCTGACCTAAATTCGCCACTGACATCCTTACATTGTCCAGTGCAGCAATAATTTCTCTAGTTTGAGGCCATGAAGGACTGAGATAAAAGCAATACTGACATTTTAATGCTGTTTTTAAAATTCATAAATGCTAGGATTGCTGATTGAGTTATTCTTTTCTAGACATACCAGTAGATTTTACATTCTGTATCACACTAGCTTTGCATAAAAGGGTGAAGTGGGCATCAGACAGTCAGAGGTCCATTGCCCAGGATATGGCTTCTTGTGGTAGACACACAAAATGTTTTACCCACTTTGTCTTGCAAGGTATGATTGCAATATTTCCCTTTGTAACAAGGACTCCCTCATCTTCAGTTGAATAAATTGTTTTGGAAGCCTTCCTTGGGACCATAAGCATTGACAAATAACAACCTTTGCCAGCTGCAGTCTGCCAGTCATAGCCCCAAGTCCTCCCTTACCTCAAAGGATTTCACTCAAAAAATAAATAGCAGTGGAACTTGTCATTTCCTCCAAAGTAATTTTGAAGTTTATCATGTTTGTCCTCCAGTGAAAATCAGCAAAGCAGAATTTCTGATTAATATGAATACCTATTTTAAAAATAGATTTCTTAATTTTATAATATGTTATAATAAAATATCACTATCAAAAGATCAGGGAGTGCTTTTCCTTGGCTGAGGTAAAGAGATGGTGCTTTACCATTTGGGAGCTGGGGCAGGCCTGCAGGTGGTGGCTGAGCTTGGTGCAGGACTCAGGCAAGACATTTCTTTGGTAATTCAGGTATTCTTGCACAACAGCTCTCATTTTTAACACAGGAATTTTCCTGTAAAGCTTTTCCTTGCTTGCTCTCTTTGAGATTCAAATTTATAAAGAGTGAAACAACTCAATATTTTAGTAGTACTATTTCTCTACATTGCTTTTATCTTGATTTCCTATACATATTTTGAGGCAGTTGAGAGAGGGCTAGGAATTTGAAGCTTGAGTTACAGATTATCAGCAAGTCCAAAGTCTCAATTATTTTTGGGTTTTTGTGATGTTAGATGTGTATCTTTATGGTGTCTTTTCTAAAGTTTGGCTTGCTTTATAACTTTTACAGCCATTGGAAAAAATATCCAGATATAATTCTCTCTCACTGTTAGGCAAAAAGTGAAGTCAGTGCTTCCAAAAAATGTCAGAGGAAAAAAGCAAACTACAATACTTTCTTTCAATCCTATACATTTCCAAATGCACTACAATAAGTCTGTTTTCATGCCCATCAATCTCTTTTTTTTTTTCAAATGTCTGTACAGCAGCATTGAGCTTTGAAGTGCCAGCATGGGGATACTTCATGATTTGTGAAATAATTCTGTTTGCATTGACCATATGCAAGTTCCAATAGCCAACAGAAGTGCTTGGTTAATCCACGTCTTCTGCAAGTTCTCACTGTTCTTGTAGCTTGGGCAACAACTGGAACAACACTTTTTGCACAGAATTACTAATCACCACATAACTGCTTCCACCACTGTAGACTGTATTCTCCAGGCTAAACAATTTGTCATTGCATGCTTATGCTTTTGCTCCCCGCTGGCAAATGTTTCTAACTTCTTTCATATGACTGCAGGGCAGCTTTCAGAACATGACAGGAATTTTAAAACACTAATAATAATTCTCAATTTGAGTAAAATCAGCTTACTTTTAACTCATAAAACTGGTGTTACAGGTCTTTCTTATCACCAAGAGGAAATGGGAGTTCAACACTGCCAGGAATGCAGATAAATAACATCACTTTCATCTTCCTTTCCTTTCCCACAGGTAGGGATGAACAGGGAACAAGTGCCAGCAGAGGAAACTGCTTCAGCCAACAGAGTTCAGCCAGGATGCAGGAAAGTGGCCTGTGCCAGATGAAGGGATTATATATACAATTTCCCCTGGAGCAGTAGGGAGAGCAGTGGCTTTTGATGAAGCAAGGGAGCCTTGCAGTATAGCACTGCACTCCTTGTTTGCTCACTGCACATGGCATAATCCCTACGCTGGTTTGATACCTGGGAATTTCTTCCCGTAGTAAGGAAAGCAGTGCACCTTTGTTTCTTTATAATTAGCAGTAAGGATAGAAAATGTGGAATTCTAGAAACCCCTGTATGTCTTAATAAGTGAAAATTTATCACTACACTATCAAAACAAGAGATGAACTTCTGTTGTGTATTACAGCAATTTCACAATTATAAGCCGCACCTTTTTCATTGAAGAATCCAGCCTACCCCAGTAGTGCAGCTAATCATCAGGTGCAGCTTATCTATGGACAAATCCCAGTAAAATGCCAACCCAGAAGTGAGAGCCGACAGGGGAGGGTGCCTGGGGCTGCCTTTAAAGGCGTCCCTGGTCTATGAAAACTGTTTGCAACTTGAGCACCTGACACTAAACCCAGCTGGCAGCGATTCTGTTACTAATTTGTTACTTTGTTACACATGGATCCTCGCTTAAAAAAAAAAAAAAAAGTGTGGCTTATATTCAGGTGCTGCTTATATATGGACAAATCCCGTGGTCTGCCCAGCTACCGAGAGGTGCGGCTTATAATCGTGAAATTGCTGTAATTTTCCTACCACAAAAAGAAAGGTAACAAAGGCTGTATTTTGCTTGCCTCTTGCAAACACTCTTGCTGATCTCTGGAGCACTGTTCACCTGAAAGCTGTATGAGCTGATCAATGCTGGGTATGACACAGCCTGGCCATGTCCTGCAGAAGAACTGCCTCTGACTGCTCCCAACAGCACAAAAGCAGTGAAAGCAATGCTGTGCTCTCATTCTCCACAGTGTGAGCTGCTAAATGGACTTTCTGCAGCAGTTGACAGCTCTTATATCAAAGCAATCTTTAGGGTTCACTCGCAATTAGAGATCACAATGAATATAAAATAAATTATTGATTGCTGTCAGGAAATACATTAACAAATCCATCTCCAAGCAAGAGCAGCTCAATGGTTCCAAGTGGAGCAAATTTAGTGACTGTCAGTGGTGTGGAATGACTCCATTCATCAGCTGAGCTCACCCACTAGTGAAGCATCTTAAACAGTCTGAGCTGTGCCAAAATATGGACAGGAGAACAACTCAGGACTACCCAGTGGCCACTTCCCAAAACAATACTTCAAAACGAAGTTTCACATTGCCACAGGATAAAATGCAGCACCTCATCATGATATTCCTGAAGGCAAGGGAATCTGCCCTGAGGCAGATTCAGGCACCTCTAGTGAGGCTAACCAGCGCTGCAGCAACAAGAGTGAAGGGTTTATATCTACAGAGATAAACTACTGTTGTGAAATGTGCTTGCACCACCGAGATGCTGCAGTGTGCACAGCATCAGCAGAACCCAGTGACACCAGCTCTCTCATTACAGGGCACTTTACTGTAGTAGCTGCATGGGTATACATCCTAAGTTTTGAGCCATGACTGCAGTGTAAGTCTACATCTTTATTTTTCTGTGCAGCACAAGGATTATGACTGCAAAGAGAAAGCAAAGATGTTCAGTCTAATATATCTATAGGGGAACATTTCAGCTACTACATCCTGAATAGGAAACACCAGGATCTGTTACAGCAGGGAAGGCAGAGGCAACTGATCCTGAGTAAATGGCATAAGGAAAGTAAAATTCATAAACAAAAATGCAACACAACACATATTGGAAAAGAAACAGGCTGAGCTCCTTGAAGGGTTCACAGTCTAGCTTCTAAACAGACTGTGCAAGGTCTGCCCAGGAATGTCCATGCTGACCACAGAGATTTACTCTCTTCAGGAGCTTTCTAAGTTGGGCTTCATTTAGAGAGGGATATTTGGTCATAAACAACAACCATCACACTGTAGTATCATAGTTCCACTTCTTCTAGTCCATCTTCTTTATGGCATAATGCCATGTACAAGTTTCATGAATCTGTGTGTCCCTCTATAGGCTATCCTGAATTTTGTGTATGAGAAAGAGAGGGGACACCAAAGCGAATCAATACAGACAGAAACCTGGATCACCATCAGCTCTCCTGGCTGTGCCCTAATGCTGATAAAACCCTGCTGGTGGTTGTGGGGGCAGTGGGGACATGCTATTCTAATACCAAAACTTGATTCTCTGTGTTATGGCAGAGGTTCTCAGCAGTGTGTCTCCCTTCAAGGAGACCAAGTGAATTAGCATAAAGTGGGGCTGTAAATAACAGGTCATCAGTATTGGCAGGGAAATTATAGGTGTTTGGCAGCAGCTTAAATACTGGGGGTGAACCCAGCCCACTGCTTTTGAAACTCCCTATTTACTGCTGGCCCAGCTGCAGGCTCTGATGGCTGTAAACATTGCCCTTGAAGAAACGGATGGAGATCCCAGAGAGCATCTGTCCATGGGGTATGGTGGCAAACCCTCCCACCAAACAGGGAAATGCAATTGAACACAATGCAATAACACGGGGTGTGTGTCAGTGAAGCTGTGCTTCATTTGGCTCAACACATCACAGAAAATTATTTCCATGAAACTGTACAGAAAGTGTTTTCAAAATATCCTTGAAAGGCTCCTGGAAAGAGTTGTGAATGTCTGACAAGCAAGCACAGCGAGTACTCCTCTTTGTGCCAGTAAAACCAGAGGCACAGAGGTGAGTCCTGAGTGCCTTTTCTCCAGGGTTGTGTTGTCTGGGGTCTGTGGCAGTGTTTTTTGTGTGATGACTGGAGCCTGCACAGCTAGGAATTTGTGGAGCTTCACAAAGCTGATACTCCATTCTCTTTCAAGTGCCCCAGATATTTGGTCTCTAGCAATCCCTTTAGTGCCAGGAGAGATCCTTAGGGAAGTTCTAATTCAGATGGTCAGGCAGAGAGGGGAAAAGAAAACTGGATCTTCATTTCCCTTCAGGAGCAGAGGTTGCAATGCAGTCCACAGGCTATGCCTTGCAGGCTGTTCTGTCTAGTCCAGGATTAAGGATGTAGTTTATGATCTTTTGTCATTCCACAGCTGAGCAGGACCACTTGATCCCTCAGGAAGGTTCTGGGTGCCTTCCTGAGGACACTGAACATTTTTTTGTGTCTGGGTGTGTTGCATCACACCCATTGAATACCCTGCCTCCCTTCCCTGCCTTGGCACACTGGCCACTGTCTGGCAGAGGGGCTCTTGTTTTTTTCCACTCACATGTTCTGGGCACACCAGCCACGGTCAATTTTCCTTGTGTGGGCAGATGTGAAGCCAGGGGGAAACAGCAGCACACAATTTCCATCCTGCTGGGATGCTCAGAGCCGTCCTGGGCCATGCAGGGATGCCAAATAACTTTGGGGGTTGGGTTTGGTTTTGCTTTTTTTTTTTTTTTAATTCAGGGAGGAATTTAGAGGATATTTTAAAATTATTTTTAGTATACATGTAATATCTTTTATATTCAACTTCATTTCCTGGCCAGTCCAAGTGTCCCAATGGGAGGTTGTGCCTTCTCTGTGACTCCTCCTGGCAGAGAGCTAGTTTATTAAAAAACAAAATGAGGATTCTCATTAAATGAGAAAAATCATGTCCATCATCAGAGCTTCTCTGTTTCAAGGCACCATTGCAGAGCTGCTTAATCCTTTCTTTAGTCTCTTTGCATGAACTCTTTGTGTGTGGTACCCCAGAGGCAATTCCCAAATATCATGGGCTTTTCAGGAGAAAAAAGACATTGAGGTACTTCCCATGACTGTATTTTTCATCTGCACCTCTTTCTCTTCCCGCTCACTTCTGGAAGCAGACTTCAAGCTGCAGAACCCAATATTCAACACCAACAGACAATTTGGGGATACAAACATCATAAAGTCACCCCAAGACAGCATTAAAAATGCACATTTCCGACAGCAGCAATTTTTACTCTTCCTGCCACATTATTGCCCAGGATGGGATGTCTAAAAACAAAATTACTGCTTCTGTCTCGCTACATCTTTCCTAGTTCCATGTGGTGCTGCTGATGCCCAGGAACGCAGCAGGTATGCTGGATGCTGCCTGCTTTTTACTGTGCAGCTCCTAAGGGGTAATGAGAAATTGCACTTCAATACTGTACACGTGAATTATAGTTGAATTGTAGCCTGCAGCTAAGTGGAGAGATATTAAAATGAAATTTCAGAGCTGATGTTCCACCATACTCCTGAAATAACTGATCAACTCTTTCTCCTGTTTCTGTGCTCACCCATGGCTCTGGGAGACCCTGCCAGCAGCCTGGTACAGCTTCCCAGGCAGGTCCCAGAGAAGTGTCCCAGTGACACATGCTCAAACCACTGCCTGATGCTGGCAGTGCTGACCCACATGCATTTCTTTATTTTAATGAGAATAATGTGAGGACAAGATTTTCCATGTGAGCCCGGAGTCTAACAAGGGATTTGTGGCAGTGTAACCCGAATCTACAAGAAAGCCGGGGTTTTGCAATGCCACTTCATCCTGGTGTTGCCAAATACAACATAAATGTCAGAAACACAAAGGTAATTGATTCACCCATCTCTTTGCCTTTGGGGTTTTTGGGCATGCAGCACCCCAGAGAAAAGAGCAGCGGGGATGCCTTTTGGTGCCTCCCTGACATCTTGCTGATATATCAGAGGTTCTGGTGACTGTGGGAGTCAGTGGAGGACCTGGTCCCTCCCCAGTAGCAATTTAGCATAAAATTCTGCTACAGCAACTGCATCCACTGGTCTAGGAGTGATTCAGCTCTCACCTTGAGTGCTGTTGTTCTCAGTTACTCTGTGTAACACAAACATGGAAAATGTGCAGAGGAGAGTTGTAAAAGTTGCTGTTTTAGCTAGAACAACATAAGAATGGGAGAAAACACAGTCAGAAATGTGAAGCAGCTATAAATAAACAGACACACCCTTGCAAGATTGGTGATCCAATAAATATTTGAATATGCTAACCCCTGAAATCGAAATGTTAGAAATAGCCTCTAGATTTTGTTTTTCAGAAAGGAGGGTATCCCATTGCCAGAAGATTCCTGTAGTATTTGAGAGGTTATTGTCACACCAACCAGCTGATGTGAACCTGCTGCTCACCAGGAGCTACAGGGGATATATGGGCTTTGCAGAAGCTGCTTCCCACGAGGTGTAATTGCAGCCTCCACGTCTGTCCCTGCTCCATCCCTGTCCCCTCAAGCTGCAGCAGGAGGAGAGGCCCCTTCTCCTGCATCCCAGCTGCAATAGCAGGTGAGGAAGAGGAGGGGGAGGAGGAAGAGGAGGAGGAAGGGGAGGAGGAAGGGCTCCGGGCACTATGTTCATGGGAGGAACAGTCACATTTCCTATGGAAAAAGTCAAGATTTTTTCCAAAGCTTTGGAACCATCTGCAGAGCAGGGATGTGGCCCTCTGACAGGCTTTTGACCATGTGAAATTGTGAGTGTGGGTACAGTACTGCAGTGCAGCACAGCTGCCCTGTCTCATCCCTGCCACACAGGGCTGCTGCTCTGTGGGGACTGACCTCTCTTTTTCCAGACACCTCCTCTGCCCATCACCATCAGTTAGCCCAGCACACTTCTCCATTTGCATTTGAACACCATGTCTGCTATTTTAGACTTGAAGTGTAGGTTATCTGTGCAGTGTGTTGGTTCTTCCAGCTCTATCACTGTCACAGAAGAAGCTGTGTCTTCATGAAACTTGTCCCACTTCCATTCTCCAAACACTGCAGGCTCAGCAGTGCCACTGTTAAACATTTTCTAGCCATTTTTCTGGTTTTCCTGGTTTTTCCTGTTTTCCAGTTACCTGGTTTAAAGAAGGTCATAACAATACAAAAATAAACTATACTAAAGAGCAAAACTTGCTCAGTATGTCTTGCTTCACTGCTGGAACAGGAACCATTTTTCCAGTTGCTGGCTAATCATCAAGAAACTTTATAGACTATGCTGAGGCCTCCACCAGGGACACTGGAGATTCTTGCTGCTGCTTCTTCTACAGCCTTGGCCTGTAAAAGGACATTTAAAAATTTCTACAAAAGCTTTTAATTTCTATGCCACAGCTTCAGCTTTTGGGGCTATGCTCTCAAATAGGAATTCCTTGCAATTTTTAAAAGAAAATGGAGTTAAAAGTGTACAGTCCAACAGGTAGGATAGATGTGGCCAGCAGAAGCAGGCAGAAGGCTATGGAGGAAAATGGAGGATGTCAGAAACGCGATGTAGTGTGTCAGCCCTGAGATTCTGACCTGGAATATGCTGTGATCTCTGCTTCCATTGTCCTGTTCATCTCAGGCATGGCTAAGCCAATGGCCACAGGCACCAGCATGTTCCTGCCCTGCATCCATCCACCAGCACCGAGCTCTGTCCATACCAGGGGCTGTATTAATTTGAGGTGTTTGGAGTTGCTCTCATATTTCCACACCTCTGCTCCAGGCATTTGCCCCACTTTGAGGAGAATGGAGCATCACAGGGGTTGGGCTGCTTTGGGCATCTGTGGGGCTCACAGGACTCCGGGAAAGAGTTGTCCCTTCTCATTCCCATCAGCTTTAGACTGACATTCATTTGGAAGTACAGGTGATCACAGAATGTAATTGTGTTTATAAGTGTGAATGAAACTCATCAGTTTTATTTCAAGTGATTTGGGTTTTGCTTGCTTAATGCTCCATCACTATTGTCTCTGCCACAAAGAGACAAACCTGTTGCTCTGTTCTCAGCCACAGCTATTGATATCTTGTAATAACACTCCCCAGGATACAAGGAAGGGTGTTAAACCAATAGTGTAAAATTAGGACAATGACACACCCTTTGGGGCCTTTCTGCTCAAAAGCTGTCACTAACATTAACACCCCACTTTCGTTTACTCTGCTGGATTGCTACCCTGCAATCCCTCAGCCAGATGGTCTTTAATTCTGTTTATTTGAACTTAATTCAAAGGAAAAGAAGTCCATGTCTTTGGGGACATCCGTCCCACTTTCAGCACTAGAGTGCTGACACCTCTGAGAGCCCAGTGATAACAAATCGTTTAAGAGCCTGTAAATGTTGGGGGAAGCAGAGCCAGGTCACACCCAGCTCTGCCTGTAGTGCAGCTCTCCCTGTGTGTGGCCACTACAGGCTGGACACATCCCAGCCTCCTGGTCAGTGTGAATCCCTTTGCTGCGGAGGGACCCCCGAGGGAGCAAAGGGAGAAGAGGCTGCTGGAAATCCAGACTCATCTGAGCACTTGGCAGGTACTCGCTGTGCCTTGTGAAATGTTTCCTCTAGCTTGCAAATCACAGCTTGTCTTTTCAGGAGTTTGTTGAGATACTGTCTTGCTGCCCTTTGGATGTTTTTCCCTTAACGACTCCCTAAGGAGAATTGGCTGACAAAAATAAGTACTTAGCAATTCTTTGGAAATCAGATTCCCTTAAATCTCCACTGCCAAAATACACATATTTGCAGCATATATAGAGTTCCTTGTACCCACTTGTATTCAGATGATTTTCTAATTGTTTCCCTTGCCATAAGCCTGTCTACAAAGGATTCACAAACAACATTAGAGGTCCCACTCCTTAAAAGAAAAAGTCTGTCCTAAAAGTGACTCGTAACCAGTTGTGCCACAGTACGTTACATACAGCCTGTGCTATTTTTATCCCTCCGTGTTTTTGTCAGTGATTAAAGCTTTTATGATGCAACCCAGCACTTTGAAAGGGCTTCTGCTGTTCCACACCGCAGTTGAGTGCTCCATCCCACATTAATCTCTCCCTGATTGCAGGGAGATGCTGCCTCAGACGCTCGGGGACACAGAGCTGAGTTTTGAGCGCAGCCGCCGCCGCCTTGAGTGCGTTTTGTTTTGAGAGGTGTCTCCTCTGGATAGAGATGAGCTGTCTGGGGAGGTTTTCCAGATCCCTCTGGGCCCGAAGGAAGACAGTTCAGGCCAGGAGAAACAGGGGGATGTTCCCAGACCGCCCTTGCTTTGTGCCTGCTTGCCAGCTGTGCCCCCAACATCACTTACAGCTCTGCAGCTGCTGGGACAGTGAACCTCAAATCTTCCCTTTGTTATAAATTACTCACCACAATCGGGTAGGTTAATCAATAAGGCAATTTATTAATTCATTGATAAGAACGGGCAAGCAGCACCGGGGACATGGGGAGTCTGTGCTCCACCAAGCACATCTGTCCTACCCCTGGGCACTGCCCCTTTCACAGGCAGTTTATGGTGGGCTGTGACATGCCCACTGTGCTGGGGTACAAGTCCGAGCGAACCCGAACATGTTGGTTAGCACTCAAACAGCAGTGGCTACAAGCCCCCACCAGGTCTGGACAAGGCTCAAACATGTTAGCACTCCTAGCAAGCAGGTAACAGCAGTGACAAGTTTGTTACTGTTTGTACAAGCTCACGTTTCCTTATACATAAAAAGTGGATATAAATCATGATTATAGTGGCAAAGTAAAAAAATACATAAAACCGAAAAGCATAGCAAAGTGATTTTAACAAATATAATGAAATCATTATATTTTCCCATGTCTCATGTCCATGCTGTACTTTGAGTTCAATTTATGTTGATCTCATGGTGTATTTCTATAGTGACACGAATCACTACGTAACATCTCACAGCCTTCCTTTTTCCTACATTTCTCCCTTCATAGTATATGCAACGATTGATTGAAATTGCACATGGTGTTAAAAAATAATGACATTACCTGATAAATTTATCAGAAAAACATGGAATAAAACTACAGTATTGTGTAGGACTTTTAGAAAAGCACATTTAAAAAACCCAGTGCCTGTGAGCAGGAGCAGAGCTGTGCCTGTGTGTGTTTCCCGTGCATTCGCTGTGCCCACAAGCAGCATGCCTGGGGCCGATCCTGGACACACCTGCACTCCCCTGGCTTCTCCCAGCGCTTGGAGCTGCTGCCTCAGCACCCGCAGCAGGAGGGAGCGCATTGGATCTAGATAAAGAATACGCCTTGTTCAACAAACATTTGGCTAGAAATGCAGACAGCGTAATCAAGATACTCATCTGCTTCAGAAAAGGCTTCTGAGAAGTTAAGTTACGCCCTTGCTACGTCATATATCCATTTATAACTCAGTTGCCTTCCCCTGGGAATTAGCAGAAGCTAATCACTATGTAAACTGCAGAATGTGTGGGAAATTGTCTTTTATCAGCGCCGCTGTTACCCCTGGGAATGGGAGGGTTCAGGCCCCAGTGTGCTCCCTGCAGCAATTCTGTCTGCTGCTCCTGCATGCTGGCTGTTTGGGGTTTTTCCGTGCCCCAAGCCCCGTGGGGTGGACCCCACAGTCCCCTGACATGGCTGTGGTCTAAGGCCAGGTCTGCTTCTCACCGTGGGTGGGGAAAAAAGATGTCAGGGCTGGTGGTACCTGAGAACCTTGCAGAGAGTCACACAGGGATGTACAAGGAGCCAAACTGGGAGGAAAGGTCCAGCCACCAGGGCTGACCTGCTCCTGGTGCACTTTGACACACACACACTGCCCACCTCCCACCCAGAAGGGCAGATTAATTCACCCTGAGCATCACCAGAGTTTCTGTAATCCCCACAGCCAAGGGCCAGGGCAAGCTGTTGTTCTGTAGATAAAGACAAGTCATTCCCCTCCAGACCTGCAGCTTCCAAGCTACCAGACAGGATTATTTTTTTTTTCCCAGTTATGTTGAGTTTTTTACTTGCTCTTAAAAGCTGCAATTGCAAGAATACAAAACAATTCTACACATTTGTGAGAAGATGGTGCAACTTCATTTTGAGCAAGCCCCAGGAAGTCACTATTTCTGTCCCAGAGCAGTGCTGAAAAGTTTTGCCATTCACAGTTTACTCTTTCTTTCCCTTTATTTTGTCATTTTAAAAAGGCACAACACGTGCCCAGTGACCTGTGCCCATCACTGCTGAGCTTGCTGAGCAGAACTGCCCAAACTTCATGCCCTGAGACAACTCTCAGCGCCTGTGAGGCTGTTCAGGCTGCACCTACAAACTGGGGCTTGAGCTTGGCTGATGGACACTGAGGCCCAGGCATTGGGGCAGATGGATGTCAGCATATTTGGAAGGACATTTGGAAGAGGGTATCGGTGTCTTTATATGCTGTTACATCACAGAAAATCCATGGGCCATGTTCTGTGATTCCTGAAGTCACCCTGCAGAGCTGCCTTTGTCCTCCTAAGCCAGGTATAATTTGTGGTTTCTTGTTGCTAGTATTGGCCCACAGCAAACAAGCAGCAAAAGTCCCATTAGCATTTTCCCACAGCAGCCTCCTGAGAGCCAGGACTGCGGTGTTATCTGCACTGGAGCAGCAGCCAGCCCCTGAGCCAGAGCCCTGATGTTCCCCTTGGTCAGCTCCATGGTGCTGTACCAGGAGTGCCTGTGCCCAGAACTGCTGCACCAGAGAACCCTGGGCTGAGCAGCCGGGCACAGCTCCATGCCAGAGCACTTCACATTAGTGGGCTCAAAGCAAATATTGCCATCGTTTCACATTCCTGACTGACTTTGTGTCAGAGTACATCAGCATAAAGAATTGGATGAGCCCTCAGGTGGAAGCAAGATGGTTGTTATTTAGATCTAATGAGCTGCAATAGGCAGAGATACACAAATCATTCCTGGCCAAGGAGTAAATTAAATGCAAGTGGCTGAGATGACACTGGAGTCTGAATTTCAATCTGCTGAGGGCCAGATGCATCCAACAAGAGTATGAACTCTGTGTTTCCTGACAAGCTGCTTTTCCCAGCACCTGAGTTAAATGCTTTTACACTTTCTGCTGAGACCATGGCTCTGGGACAGCTACTCCCTGTGAAGGTCCCTGACTTGGTCATCACCTACATGGAGGTGAACAATCATTTCTGCATGTCATGTGGACAGTTCCCTATGCTGTGCAGGGTTTTGCATGGGCTTTCAGCCTCACTGAGCTTCCTTTATTCAGTTTTTAACTAAAGGGAAGTAATTTGAGCACTGGTGTAACCCCTGGATTCATCAGAACTGATGACACAGACAGGGCTGGATCTGGCTTGACCCTCATTAGCAGGAAAAATGACAGATTGTCCCAGTTGCCATCAGAAATCCCCACCTGGCCCTGCCACTGCACCCCAAAGGTATCTATCTTGGATAAATAATAAATGCTAAAGCCAGCCTCACATCTGCCCCTTGAAGACTAGATGAAACTACGTTCAAACGAATAAAATCTGCTTGCTCTCTTTTGGTGATGAACTTGAGGCTGATGAAAGTGAACTATTTTTAGTGCTAGCTAGAGGCACAAGTGAATGGCTGGCAAGGCATGGAGTGCACTTCCCTGCCCTGCCAGTGCATCCAGCCAGGACTGCACCACCCAGGCACAAAACATGTCAAGAGCCTTGATGCCATGCTCCATCTTGCCCCTTTTGTTTAGAGTATGCTCTGTAATTCCTGTTTCACAAGGAGAGGGTCCTTCCAGCTCAGACCCCCCCTTGGGTAGGTGCCTGCTGTTTTTGGCCAGTGCCAGGGGTTACATTGCTGTGTTCAGCATTGGGAAGGAACACTGCTTTTCTGCCTTGGAGCAGCTCAGTGGGAAATGCCCCAGGTGCAGCTGCCTGTGCTGTGAGGCAGCACTGCCACGGACTGGAGAAGGAATCTTCTACCTTTGCTTCAGGGCTGGCAATAGTAGCATGAGCATCTAAATTGGCTACTACTGTACGTCCTGCCCCTTGCACCATGGGGCAGAGGAGATGTTGGTACTGGATGAGTTTCTATTTCCTCAAAATGCTCTGAGGACTGCTGCTGATTTCAGATTTATATGCGGTAATGTGTCCTTTACTGCGGTCATTTGTCTTGTTCTTTAAAGGCTACGGCCTGACATTTGGTCTTTACTGGATTCCACATTGCTTGTGAGCATAAAGGTCCTGTCTGCTTAAATAAAGTTTTATCCATAATGCTATTTACAAGTTCCTCCAAAATGTCAATATTTGCTTTCCTGCAAGCTAGCAGGGTGCATCACGCTTCCTGCTGGATAGCACTGTAAACTGCAGCTGCTCAGTGTCCATCCAGATGGTGTTTCTGAGCCCCCCGAGGAGAATTTCTGGGGGCTGATGTCCTGAGGATCTGCCCCCTGCACATCCAGCTGTGGTTCCTCCAGTAAGGATCTGGCTCCTTGTTTTTCAAAGTTTATACAAGAAGTTACTCGTTGGGCTTTTTATACACAGATACCTCTTAAACTGCTTTATTCTGTTTCTTGACATATTTGTGCTGCATGCACGGAGCTTTTATGTCTGGGATGTATACTCAAAACAGAATGGGCAAGTCTTTATGGCCTTGGTAGGGTCAGCTGCTCATCTGGCTGTTGTAAAAACAAATGAGGTGTTTAAATCTGCAAGACAGGAAGATCATGTCTTGTGTTTGCAAGCACTGAGTGAGCAGGACCCTATTGGAGGTGGTGGCCCCAATGGCCAGAGGGAGCTGCAAGTGTGAAACAGAGGCCCTGCCTACAACAACTGCAGGTCCAGGCCAGCACAGGCAGGCTTATCTGCCTAGCAGGACAGCTGGAACATTGCTCCATGGGCTGCAGCAGTGAGCAGTCTCCTGGTGCCAGCATTGTCCTGCAAGCCCTGTGCCAAGGAGGGTCATGTCCCCATGGCTTTGCAAACTGCCTTCAAACCAGGTATTCAGACAAAACTCCAGCAGTCTGTGTGCCAAATGCTTGGGAGCCTTACGCTCCTTTGGCTCTGGAGGAGACATCCCCCTCCCTGCAGAGTGACCCTTGCACTCACACATGCCCAGTCCCCTGCAGCAGAGGCATGTGCTGTGGAAACCCCCAAACTCAGATGACGGGAGGGGAGATGAGCTATGGGTGTCATCCTCAGCACAGCACCCAATACCAAACACCCTCCTGCCCCTGCTCCCAGGGTCTGCTCTGCCCCAGAAAGGGGAGATCTGTTTCCATTGCACCGAAATGCACCTGTTTCCCCACAGAACTATGTTTGTCCAAGTCATTCCCACAGAAGCAATAGTGCTTTTCTGTTCTACCAGAATGCCCTTCCACTGCTGCCTGAGGAAGGCGGTACTGAACTGTTGTTTGCTCTGCTTTAAGACATAGTGAAGGGAAAAAAAACACCAACAGAAACCTAAGCAACACAGCAAGCTCTTTCCCTCTTTCCCATAGACACTGGCCTGCACTAGACCTCTGCTTTGTGCAATGAAACAGTGTCCTTCCCAGCAATATTATAAAACATGATTTCCTTAATTCCATGGTATTCAGGATACAGAGCTAAAACTCGCAGGACTTAATCTATTTAAATTGTCCTGTGATATATAATATATTCAAGAAAACAGAGGTACACTCATAAGAGTTAATCCATTTAAAATTGATTTCGCCTCTAGCCTTTGTAAAATATCTGTGCAGGACAGCCTGGGGCTTTCTTCATTTTTCAGTTAGGAAAGAGACTGGCCAAGTCAACCAGGCAAAGGGCAGATCTCAGCTTGCTTTATTGCAGACACACTATATCCAGTGTTTCAACCAGTACCCAAGAACCAAACTGTTGGAAAGGAGCTGGGGAAAGCCACCAGCATCTTATTTCTTGCAGAGAAGATCAAAACAGCCCCTGAGAACTGCTTCAAAGACAAGCAAGAGGAAAGGTCCCAAGAGAGTGAGCATGCTTAAGCTCAGCTCTCATGCAAAGGCAAATAAATGGCTTTAAATTGATTCCTTTGCCAATCCCTGAATGGAGGCATAGAATCACAGAATGCTTTGAGTTGGAAGGGACCCTAAGGACCGTTGAGTTCCAATCCGCCTGCCATGGGCACCTCCCACAAGACCAGGTTGCTCAAAGGCCCATCCAAACTTGTCTTGGGGATGGAACGCGATTCATTTTTCCCTGAGGAGGTGGCAAGACAGGTGCCTTTCCCCTTGGAGTATCAAACCCGTGTCGACGCAGGGGAATTAGTGGCCCCAAAGCCTCCAGCGGGATTTGATCCTGGAGTTTCACTGCGCTGCTCAGTCAAGGGGAGGCCCCCCTCACCCGCCGCTGAGCATCACTAAGGGCTCTGCGGGCACTCTGGGACAGCGCACACCCCGCGGAGCCCCTCGCTGCCCGGTGCCACCGGCCCAGAGCCATTACTGCCAAGTGCCACTGGCCCCTTGCTCATGGCTGACCGGTACCGCTGGCCCATCTCCCATCGTTGCCCGGTGCCACCGGCCCGTCTCCCATCGCTGCCGGCTGCGCACAGCGGGGCCCCAGCGCCACCCTCCGGGGACGCTGCCGTAGCCACGCGGTCCCGGCTGCTCTCCCGGCCCCGCATCCTCTCCCAGCAGCGCCTTTGCTTCCCCCTTCAGCGCCTTCAGGGCTGCTTCGGGGCTCAGCCCGTGCGGAGCATCAGGGGCCGGGGATGGGGCTCGGTGCGGGATAGGGCTGCGGCTTCTCGGCAGCGCTGGGGATCGAGGCACTGCGCCTTTGTGCTGCCTTTTCAGCTGCGGAAAGAGGATATTTATTGGTCATTTCAGAGCCAGCTGTTGAAAAAGGTGCATTTACAAGCTTCTTAAATCTTCCTCTCTTGGTTAAGAATCTCAATTTTTGGTTTGATCTTTTCATGTAAAATGAGTTTGTTTGAGGTTTTCTTTCTGAAAAATGAGGTTCATTTCCTGACCAGCTCCATCCAGCTCAGGTGAAACACCTGCAGGAGGAAGAACGGGAGGACACTGCTGCAGAGAAAACTGAGGAGGCCTGTCCAAGTGCTGCTGATATCAGTAGATAATCTCATAACAAATTAGCAGGTAAGTTTAGTAATGTTGTGGATGTGAGTACTTAATATCTGTTTATAAAGGACTTCTCTCGTTATTTATTGTTCCATTGAGGATTAGCTGAGGAAGGAAATGGGAAATTGTACTCGCTGGCATGTCATGGAGCTGGCTGAGGAGCTGAGGAGGAAATGAAGCAGAAGCCAGCTGAGAACAGCACCTTGCCGTGGAACACCACAGGGTGGTTTTGGCCCATGTGAGGAGCAAGACAGCTTTGACTCAGCATTCCTGGGAGAAAGTTTCAAATGAAATCAGCACAGCAGCAAGCATTTTTGCTGCTTTCTCCCATAACCACCAACTCCCGCCCAGTCACAAGCTTGGATGGAGGATCCCACTGCAGAGCTGAAGGTGGTGAAAGGCTCCCAGTTGCCCGAGACCAAGAGTGACAAAAGTGCCATGTTCTCCCCAAAATTCAGCAGTGATGTGTTTCTCCCCACTCTCACTAATGTCACAGGTGTTCTGCATGCTGGGACACACAGAAAGGAAGGTCAAGCATGCTGCCTTCCTGCTGAAGAGGGTATTTCCCTCCTATACTAAATATGGAAGCAGACATAAGTAGCCCTCTTGTTATTCCGGGGTCATCTGAGAAAATTCTGGAGGAGGCTGTTCTTTAGTCTCCACTCCTCACTGCTTCCCTCACACTGTTGGCAGAGCCAGAGCTGGCAGAATGGGGAGGGCTGGCCAGCTTCCCACTGCTCCCACAGAACACCCACCTGAGTGGGTGCCCAGCCTCTGGGCAAGGGACTTGACACACAGTCACAAGGAAGTGTTTGTGTGGGGTTTCTTTACCTGTACCAAATGAACATGTGGCAGAACTCTGACCCTGCAGTGCCATATAACCATTGGATATGAGCTTCTAAATCCCTTACAGCAAGAAAGAGAGAGGTGATGGCACAGCTTTTGGTGCTTTGCTGCAAGCCTTGGCCAGTGCCACCAAATCAAGTACCATGGGATATCTGAGATGAAAACTTCAGATCCACACACACAGAGTACAGGCATCATCCCTGGGATGCACCCTTAGCCCTAAGCCATCAGAGCCCAGGGCTTTAGCAGGAGCTGCTTCCTTCCAGAACACTGGATCTAAAATAAGTTGCATTTCTTTCATTGTTTCTTGACTTGAGCTTCTGAAAGCTCAGACTGCTTCTGTTTTCCTGGTGTTAGTCATGCACACAGATTGGGAGTTTAACCTGTAATTCTGGCTTTGCTGCTGCTATTAAACATTCACACTGGGTTTTTCTAAACCAGGAGCAGAAACATTTCATTTCATTCTACTAGAGTTTAATCTAGGACTATGACATTTCAGTTAGTAATACATATTTAACACTCCCAAAATTAACCAAGAGGAGGAAAAATGTTGTGTATAAGCAACTACAAGCATTTTATTTGCAGCCAGTAAAAGCTCTAAATTTAGAACAAGGATCTAAACAAAGACCTTGCAGTAACTCCTTCTGCCTGCCTAGGCTGTATAATTTAGGGTTCTGTTCAAAAAGTAATGTCTGTGATTTTCATTTCTCCTTAGTTTGAATTTTTTGGCTGATGAGCGTCAGAAAAGTCTAAAATATTGAAAATTTCCCCTAGATGGGAAAACTATGCAGGATGCTAGTCCTACTCTGGAGCACACAGATGTTCCTCATCTTCAGGGGCTCAGGGCAGCTCCCTCTATCTTCTGGTAGCTACAGGTTCTCTCTTGGACTTCAGTGGGGCTGTGAATACATTTGGGCAGGGTTCATCCTGCCCCATGCTGGTGCAGACACTGTTCCAGCAAGGTTCTGGTCTAGAGCTTGGCAGTGCTGTACTGCAGCATGTGAAGTGCTCCATGGCTTGGCTCTCTTGAATAACTGTGTCACTAAGAGCTACATTCAATTTTATGTTCTTTAACGTTGCTGCTTTCTGTGCCTCCATAGATGGTTGTTTATTACCCACAGCCAGAGATAGTTTTGCTCCTCAGCACAATAAATCAGGCTCCTTTTAGCACAGCTCAAGCATTCCCAGAGTGATTACAGCTCCCCCAGAACCACAGTGTGACTCAACATACTGAACAGAAGCTGGAATTTCCCAATAAGCTCCAGTTTCTACACAGAAGTTATTGCTGGATATGGGTTGATTTCTTTTTCATGGTGGTTGGTACTGGGGATCTTTAGTTGCTGGATTAACCTCGGAGCAGGGCACTGCAGGGGAAACAGGAAGCGGCTCTGGAGAGTCCACAGAATGGGGGCCAGGTGGGCTGAAGTGGTCAGTGAGCAGGGAAGAGATGATGGACAGCCAAGGGATAAAGGAAGAAATCCTGCCATGCTGCAGGGATTTGGAAGCAGCCTTGCAGAGGCAGCTGTTCAGGGGGTGAGGAGCTTCCTGGCTTGAACTTGTGCACACACACACTGTCCCACTTTGTGCAGGATGCAGCTGGGTTTCTGCATTTCCTAAATAGTTCTGGGATTATTATTATTACTTTTTAATCAGTGCAGGAAATTAATGGAGGTGAGAATGGAAGTGCAAAGGAGCCTCTTTGTTATTTCTGACAGAGCACAGCAGGTACATGGAGCTGTTGGATAAACCACAACAATATAAACAATAGCCTTGAAGCTTCTTTTTTTAGTTAAATGACTATTGATGTCTCTATTAGCTTTCACAGCAGATATTAACACCTGTAGCAGGAAAGAGATTTATACCCATTAATAATGAATTCTGTGTTAGCAACGGGACTAACTCAAATACCATTAGCTTTGCCTAACAATAAAACAGAGGTCACACAGAGCCCTTTGAAAGCTCTGATGTGACTGTTGTGCTAAACTCACTGCACTGCTCTCCTGCCTGCCAGAGCACACAGTGATGTTAATGTGGTCCTTGGCAGTCTTTAGAGGAAAAGTAAATGCTGAACTTCATTAAATATAATAGCGCATAATAAGCTGATATTAGTTAACATAATGCTCATGCTATGAATAGCAGATATTGACCCAAATGTGAGAATAGCCTAATCCAGTGTTCTACCACCTAACATTAATCTTTATCAGCTTTGTGGTCATGTTCAGAGATCTCCCCTGGGTATGTTTCCTGGCCACTGTTAAACAAATAAATTGCTTCTGCTGTCCATAATTAAGGACATATATTCAGCAGCAAAGAGGCACAGATAGAAGTGTACAGCAGGAAATTGCTGCACCCTGAGTTATACTTCACATAGACCACGATGGCAGAATAAGACACACTCCCTTCTGGCAAGGAAAAAACAGAAAAGAGAATGAGAGTTAACATGGACAAGCTTCAGTGCAGCCTCTGGGGGTGCCCTAGGGTTATCACACCAAATACTTCAATATATCAGCACATAATCCTGATCTGGAAGAGATCCAGCTCATTTGACCCTAACACCACTGTCATTCCAGCTTTTACTGCCTGCATTGACATTTCTCTGCTACCACCACCACCACCACCACACCACCACACTACCACCTCTGTCCTCATCTCTGTGCTCTATCAACACCACTTGCACCAGAAAGTAAAGCTTATCCCCAGGAATGGGGCAAGTGCTCCAATGAGTGGAGTTTTTGGTAGATTCTTTGCATAAAAAGAAGGCTCATTTCAGACTTTTCTCCCACATCTGTCCACCCAGGTTCACAGATAGTCACCACATGTTCTTTCTGGGCATTGGAAGGAGCAGCAATGAAGAATTAAATTTCCTCTGGGACCCAGAGTCTATCAAGAGAAAAAAGCAGCAGAACAAGTCACTAGAACTAAATAGTAATTATCATCAAAAGTGCATATTATCTAGATAGATAGATAAATAGATAGATATAAACTTGGGTTAAACTAATCTTAAGATTTAGAGAGAAAACCATGAAAGCAGCAGAATTCAAGGCTGGGGGTGCCATGGCAACTCTGACTCATGCCATGATGTTTGGGCATTGAAGCCTCTCCCTGGGACCTCCCAGCAAGTGCTGATGTGTGCTCTGCATTTTATGGGCATTCTGTGGACAGGTAATGGAGCTAGAGAAAGGTGCTGGTGTGTTTGTGGAAGAGGATGCAAGTTTTGAGGGAAGAACTGGAAACCCAGATCTGGAGAGTACCAATACAGGCACAGGTAAATCTGGGCTCACAAGTGAGGTTGCACATGAGCTCCTGAGCTCACAGCCCCAGCAAGCCATGGGACCATGAGAAACTGGTCAGGAAGACAAAAGTTTTAGTAGTGAAGCTTGGAATACTGAAATCCCACCTGTGAACCCTAAATCAGCTCCAGCATGGGTCCTGCCCACAGGGGTACAACTTGCAGGTCCTGATCTGCCCAGCAGGTACCTCTGTGCAACAGAACAGCTTCATTTTCCTCCAAGTAAAATTTCTTACCGTCATGGGATTCCCTTCATGCAACTGTTATTCTGTGGAGGAATTGAGTCTAAACCAGAGACCAAGGGCTGATGAAATCTCATTTAAAAACAGTTTGACCCTGGCTGTAGATCAGGAGAGTCTGGGTCCTCCCATATCAGAGAGGCAGAGCCCAGGAGAGCAGACCCAGGTTATTAAACAGAGGTGTGCTGACTAGGAGCTGAAGGACATGTTTTCTTAGCACTGATTGGCTTCATGTTAACTGTATTTATAAAGTTATAACTTCCAGACTCCTCAGTGTCTTTAGAAATCAGACTGATTGTTGTGAGTGTTTTTAGAATGTAGCTGTTTCAGAAAGTTTTCTACAATAGAGAAAATGTAGGCAACGGAATTCCTCCACTGTAATCTATTTATCTTTCCCTTTCAATATAAGTGTTCTTTAAAATCATGTTAGTAAAAGATACGCATTTGTTTGTCTTTCAACACTTCCATTAATTTTGGATTTTTTAAATCTTCAGAAGTAACAAATTACTTTTTAAAATCTGACAAAATTCACTTCAAAGCAAGCTGCTCTCAATTGTTCCTTACAAAAACAGCCAATGCACTCTTTTTCAGTGTGCATGCCAGCATTCATTGCTTTGATCATGATTTTTGGTGAGCTGCAATGAACAAAAGTAGATGTTCAGAGAAAAGCACAACTTCTGGCTCTGCTATACATTGATACACCAGGCCTGATTCACAGAATAGCAGTGTGCTTTTAGGCATCTAGAGACAGAGTACAGAGGAAACAAAAATGTAACAATTGTATCTGAATCCACTGAGCATCTTCAGACAAAAATAAAACATGTAAATTTGGAGGACAGAGCATTTGCATTGGCAAAGCTGAGACACAACTCATCTGCACATGCAGGAACTGTCAGCGTGCCAGGAAGAGCGATTAAACAGCATGTCTGTGTAGTTAAATTGGTTTGTTTGTGAGAGCAGATGATATAGTGCAAGTCAGAGCTGCAGGAAAGTTCTTTGAATAGAAAGCCATGCACAGTCTGAGTTTTGGGAGGCCACCTCAAAAGACAGATGGGGCTTTCTTATCTGTTTCTTAACTCATGCAGCAGGCACTGAGTCTTCACCTCACCTTTGATCTAGAGCTGCACTTCATCCTGTTTCACACTTTGGTTAACTGACCATAAAAGCAACAAGATTATTTCACTTCCAACAGAAAAGTTTGATGCTCTGCTTCTGCAAGCAGGGAAACCCCCCAGGCACTATTGGTTTTGCTCAGTCCGTCCTGGCTCCCCTCCTTGCCAGGGACTGTCACTGCTGTTCAGTTCCAGGCACACATTGCTGGGCACTGCCAGCCATGGGAAGGCCATCTCCACAAGGAAGGAGTGCAAGGGCACTTCTCAGTAGTTTGTTCAATGCCTCATTCAACCTGGCCTTGACACTCCCAGGGATTTGACATCCACCCATCTGTGGGAAACCTATTCCAGTGCCTCACCATCCTCACAGTAAATTTATTCCAAATATCTCAACTAAATCTCTCCTCTTTCAGTTTGAACCACTACTCCTTGACTATCACTACAGCTCCTGATGAAGAAAATTCAGAAAAAATAAGTGAGAAGACCTTCCCCTCTTAATCATAACAGGAAAAGACTGCCCAGTCCATTCAGGGAAAATATTTTCCACATCTGCTTTTCAGTCACGTAGGATATTTTCCTTCCTACAGTATGCCTTGTGCTGAGCACTTCCCATGGTCCCAGAAAGGAAAGGCATGTATTATAGCACCATGTGCTCACTATCAGTCTCATAACCTGCATGAAAACAAACCTGTTTCATAGCTGCTTGTGTAAATAGCCCAGGCACAGGGCTTGCAGTGTGACTTAGTAATCAGCAGCTGGCAAACGCCACTGTCTGTTTCCACACCTGAGACGTACAGCCACAGACAACCATGCCATACCTCTCTTCCCTGCCCCACCTTCTTCAGGAAACATTTTGTTTGATGTATTTTTGTCAGTGTGTTTTCTGTGATCTGATTTGCTATTTATGCGGTTTTCATCACTGTTGTTACCTGGGTGCCCAGGGAAGACTGTGTGGGAGCTGGGTACAGAGCATTTCCCAGTGCAGGTTTTCCACTCCCCTGTGCCTGGAGGTGGGTGTTGGACCACATTCTCTGTGTTTGCATTTCTTAGTGCATTTCTTCACCCTCTTGTGGGATAATTTGAGTTCCCTCATAGCATCCTCCCTCCCTCCTCCAGTTTTCCCTGGTTCCTCTCTTTGCCAATACTTGCCAAAGCTGCTTGCACCTACTCAGCCTCTTGTGACCCTCCTGGCACTTCTGCAGCATTTTGGGTGCACTCTGCATCCTGTGTGATTGCTCTTCACACAAAGCTGCCTATGCAAGACAGCTGCCAACACATCAAACCCGCCAGCAAGCTTTCCCCAGAACAGCACAGGGACCCAGGTGACATGGTGTGATGGCTGTGGTGGCAGGTGCCAAGGAAAGATGCCCGAGTGGCGGCACTGCATCAACAGTGGTTTGCAGCACCGGGCAGAAGCAGTTCTCACAAAGAGAACCAGAAATCATGATTTGCATCAATGGCTTGTCAAACAAGCTGGCAAAGATAGATGCTCCTACATGGTGCTCAAGGTATGCAGCTTTTCCTGTTTTCCTGCCTCTCTCAGACCAGCACAGGCTTGGTGCTCAGGATTCTCAGTCAATGGGACTTACCCTGTTTTATCTGACCACTGATGCCATTCACATTTTCACACAGCTGTCTGGTCATCTAGGTCTCTTCTACTCTCACCAAACTCTGTATCCCTGGGGAGCAAGGTCATACAGAGAAGCATCTCCAAGCCCCAGGATGCCATGCAGGAAACCCTGGTGTAATTTTTGGATCAGCCAGATGTTTGGGTTTCACTTCAACTGTCTTCATTCTATGGTAGACCTGGGACCAGCAGTTCTTACAGTACTTCTGCCCCTTGCTTTTCCCTATGCCCAGAGGACACTATGCTGCAGGATAGAATCAGCTCAAAGTTATCCCTAAAAATATAAAAATACTTTTTGCCTTTACTTTTTCATGCAATTATAAAAGCCAATTTTGCATTAAAATCTTATGTCCCTAGGTGACCAGATGAATCGAGATGAGTGATATTTTGCAGAGGCTGCAAATCTACCATGTATCTGTCTGCAGTGAGTATATAAAGATTTAGTGGGGCCAAGACCAATCTGCCAATATCAGCAGTGCTAGCAAATGAGCTAGAAAGCAACACAGAGCGACTCCTGAGCTTTCTGAGCCTCTGAACCACAAAAGAAGCAGCAAAGTCACTCTAAAAAAGACATAAGCCTTTATGCTTGAAGTCAGCCTGGCCATGGCAAAAGACCAGGAAACTTCCCCACATCAGCGGTGATTTTGGTAAGATGGTCCTGCTGACACCACAGAGTGCTTAGGACAAGCTGATACAAGAGCTCTGATTCATGGGAAGCCCTGGGAGATGTCCATGTCCAAGCTAAAGAAGATAAAAACTCTTATTAGCTGGTCAGAGAGGGCATGAAGGACCTTCAGCTGCTGGGCATAGGGCTCAGCCATGGTGTACTGGGGAAACACTAGGGTCAGTTTGTCCTCACTCTGGTGTGAAATGCATTGACTAATGTTGAGCAGGACATGGAAGCCAGAAAACAATTAATATAATTCAATTGTGTATGATTTTATGTTAGCAAATCCTAGCAAATGTACAATCTGCTATCTCAAGGAGTCTGCCATTCATAAGGACTTCAACCTGTGATCTAGTCCTCTTCCTCATGTGGGTTTGGTTTTGAGGAAACTGGGCCAGGGACAATATGGGATGTAAGTCTGAGGATTTGACAGCTCCTTACAGAGCTGGGCATTGCAGTCCCTCCAAGCCAACACATTTCACTTCTATTGCCAGGTGAAATGAGCCCTCGCTGCCATCCTGGTGCTCATCCCTGCCTGCAGCCTGAGAAAGGGCCACTTCTGGGGAGAAAGCAGCCAGCTCACTTGCAAACACTAATTATGACCTTTATCTTCCATCTCGGGAAACTTTGTCCCTGTTACACCCAATTGTCCTCTTGCTGATCTTTAGGAGCAGCAGAGATAACAGCACTCAGTCAGCCTGAAAACACTGCACAGCCTCAGCACCACCCTGCAGAGGCAGCAGGCAGCATAACCCCACCAGGAACAAGCCCTTGTTCTGTCTCTGTCTTGGCCAGTGGAAGCCAAGACAACACCTTAGTAGCCGATATTGTTTGTCTCGATGGGCAAATCAGGCCGGGCTGTGTCATTGTGGCGCTGTGGTTATAATTCTCCTGATGCAGGGGCTCTATCAGTCTCTGAGAAGTCACTCTGAGAAGCAAAAAACAAGTGGGTTAGGAGTGGAAAGGTCAAGACCACTGCAGTAAAGCTGAATTTTAATCATAGTGTAAGACTAAGTACCAAAGCTGGGATTTTATTTAATCTTTATTCCACAATGACGTAATTTCCTCTGCCTAATAAAACATGAAGTCATGCAGCTGCCATGAATGGCAAACTGATAAACAATTAAAGATGCTTTTCAATAGCATTTTTCTCCAGTTTCCAGAGCCATCTGCCTTCCCCAGCTAAGATTACATCATTAGTGATTTTAATAATTTAGAGGCCATCCTATTTACTCTAATGCAATTGTCATGTTTGGCTGTCAGAGCAGAAACAGTGTGCAATGAATCAAGTCAGCAATTTTTTGTACTAATTATTTATTCAAGTTCTTCAACATTGAGAACTTAAGGTGTATGCTAGGCTCATTCTTCCTTATTTTAAAAAAGAATCAGAAGAATTGCTCACTTCCAGTGTGTTTCCTTCCTGACGCCCCAGCACTTCTGCTAATTTGGCTGAGAAGCATCACGATTTTTTAGGGGGACGGGAGGATGTGGCCTCATGTCACCTGCATGTGCAAGGACAGGTGTGCACGTACCTGCCTGCATGTGCACAGCCACCTCTGTGTTGACCATTTGACAACAGTATCTGCCTCAAATACGTTAAACCTATATTTTTAAAAAATAAGAGAATAGACAGAGAACTCCAGTTTGTGTGAGTGCTTTGGGAAATTCTGTGCTTGATAGAAGTCAGAAAAAGAGCTGTAGCTGAGCTAAAGGAGCCAAAGTGCAAGGGGAACAGGAGGTCAGTGCAGAGAATGTGGAGGAAAGCCTAAATTTATGCCCAGCCTGCCACCATCACATGTATTGATTAAGTGTTTGGGCTCTGAACAGGCACATATTGCTGAGCAAATATGAAAAGCAATGCAGGTTTCAGGGGGAAGCCTCTTTCCTCTGGGAGTTACTGTTGATCACTCATAATTAGATCAGAGGTTAAAACTGACCAGAAGATCAGATGAAAATTTATGGAAGGAAAATATGAAGAAAAACAAATAAGGAACCATATTATTTAATTCCTGCTGTCCGTCTCAAACATTCATTACAGAAATCAATGAGAAAAAATTGTTTATAAAGTTATTGTCATTTTGTCTGATAGACTATCTTAATTCTCTATCACCTGATTGTATCACAGAATCCTTTGCCTGGAAAAGGTGGGGGTCAGACTATTCTCCCAGGGAACCAGCAGCAGGACAAGGGGACAAAGTTTTAAGTTGCACCAGGTGAGGTTTAGGTTGGACGTTAGGAAGAATTTCTTCACAGAAAGGGCGATTAGACATTGGAAGGGGCTGCCCTGGGAGGTGGCGCAGTCACCGTCCCTGGAGGTGTTTAAGGAAAGACTCAACGTGGCACTCGGTGCCCCGGTCTGGCTGACAGGGCGGAGCTGGGCCATGGGCTGGCCTCGGTGACCTCAGAATTCTTTTCCAGCCTGTTTGATTCCGTGATTTTGCGATCCGGCGCTTCCCTCACGGCCAAGCGGCGCCGGCTCTCCCTCGCCCCCTCAGCGGGGCCGCCAGGGGGCGCTGCAGCGCGCCCCGCCCTCTGTGGTTCCGCGCGCCGGGGGGCGGGGCCGGGCCGCTCTCGCGATACCCGCGCGGCGCCGCCCGGCCCGCGGTGCCCGGAGGTGGCGGCCCGGCCCGGCCATGGCGTCCGACAGCGACACCGAGGAGTTCTACGATGCGCCCGAGGACGTGCATCCCGCGGGCTCCCCCGCGCCGTGAGTTCGCCCGGCCTGCCTTTCCTCCCGCCTTCCCTGCTTCTGTCAGCGCGGCCCCGCGGTGCCTGGGCAGCTCCCGGGGGTGTTGTGGGGGGGGGAGCGGGGGCAGAGCGGGGCCGCGGCCGCCGCTGAGCGCTCGGGGTCCGCTCGGAGCGCGGAGGGTGCGGGGAGGCGAGCGGGGCTCGCCCGGCACTCGGGGCTGTGCGGACGGCGGTGCCGTGAGAGGATGAGATCATACCTGCCTTCGTGAGGCGAGAGCGGCTGTAGTGCTGGGAGGAGACGTGCGGAGATGGCATCGGGATCGGCAGGAGTAATCCCTGAAATGCGATAAAAGTATCAGATTTTCTGAGGAAGGAGAAGCGAGCGAGCTTCGTCAGCAACAGGCAGCTGTTGCTGCGTGAAGAACAACTTCTGGTGTGCTCTGTGCCCTGTTTTTAGTGATGTCTTTGATACTTTTACTGTTTTTTCATGGGGATTGGACTAGATTATCTCCAGAGGTGCCTTTCAACCCTAACAAATCTGTGATTCTGTGTCTCTGATGCTTCTTGCCTTTAGCCAGCTGGTTCCAGTAGTGAAAATTTACCAGTGTTTTGTGAAATAGATGCCAGTGCTGCTGCCTCAGAAGTAAGCCTGACACCGTGCTTGTTGGTGTCAGCCAAATGTGCTCCCTGCTGTAAACTTCTCTTTCTGGCTGTGTGCTGGACAGGTCATGGCTTGTATCAGTTCTGTTTTTCATGTAGCCTGGACCAAACCTCTGCATTATTTTACTTGGTAGGATGAGGTTTCACATGGCTTGTTTGTAGAGTAAGAGATATGGATTGTGGGATCTGCGCGTTTGAGGCTTTAATAATGGACTAAGGAGCTTGCTTTAAGCTGCGACTCAGCGGTCACTGGATGCCTACAAGAAAGACTAGATCTTTTCTCCTCACCTTCAGATCCTGTATTAAAGTTTTTCTGAACTTAGCTACTTAGCTGTAGCCTGGTGAAAAGCACATCTTAGCATACAGTTCTGCAAGATGTGACAAGCCAAATTCACTGCACTGAAATGAGGTTTTTCTCCACCTGCTTACCTTCTTCTAGGAATAGTGATCAAACTCTTTTCTGCATTAACTCAAAGTAAACAGTTGAAACCTAGAAACAGCAAAAACTGTTCAATGAGTTAAAGCAGCTGGAACCTGTCAGGGTTGGGACTGGAGAGGGTGAAGGTGAGGGATTAGTGTGACTAGAGGCCACAGACAGGGAAGGGGAAGCAGACACTTTGGTAGCAGTGAGCTACTAAATCTGCCCAACTGCACATCCACCTTTGTCTGATACGCATAATGCCACGTGTCCTGGCTTTGCAGGTTTCCACCGCCTGTATCTAGGCAGAACTTGATAATATGGAGTCACTTATTAGAAATAAATTTTAATTTCTCTAGTGCTCTTCCGTAACCTGTATCAATCCATCATTGACTCGAGTCAATAGAATTCTGTGAGCTTGTGTCAACTAAGGGGGTGACGTCTGTGAGCTTAGTTTGCAATACAGCTGCTGGTCTGTAATTCAGTCTGTTGAATCTAACAATATGGACAGTATTTTTCTCAAAATAGGCTTTGAGATTTCATAAGAGCTAATTTCACAAATGCATTGGACACTTCTAGGAAGCAGGCTGGTATATTTTTTGCATATATAATGATATTGAGTTGGGACCACAAAAAAAAAAATCCAAACCTTCTTCTTGCAGGCAGGATAACTGAAAATAAGTACATGTTGCCCTCTGCAGTTTCAGTTATTTCTTCCTGCATTCAGTGTTCTGATGATCAGTAAAAATCAGTTGGGAATCCTTTTTGGCAGCAATAGTGTGCAGCAAAGCAGCGTAGATATATTTGCCCTCATTAAAAATGTGAGGTTTGTAGCTTCCTCCCTCCCTAGCCTTTGTTCTATGTGGGAAAGCTGCTGATAGAGAAACTCTGAAAGTGGTGCCAAGTGTTCACGTCAGCTTGCTGACTTCTTTGCTGTTTATTTATTTTATTGTCTGGTCTATAAGAGTGGAGTTTTCAAGTCGGATATAGGCTCTCAATTTCCACTGTTAAGTCATTAAATTACTGAAGCTTGAGTCCCTCTCAAGGAAAGCACCATATCATCATCCTTGAGTACATCTAACTGGTGCTTTAAAAGAACTAATTAGCAGGAATTGCAGAACCTGATGCAGTGTCCAGTAGAATGGTCTGAGGTAGTGTTCCTGGGGTAGCGCTTCTGGGGTGATGAATTCTCTAAGGTGAGGTGTGTTTGGAGATGTTTTGAGACTGCTGTATCCCCTCTGATGAGGCCTGTGTGCTTCCCTTCAGCTCTGCATCTTGCTTTTACTTGTAATTCTGCTTTTGACAGGATGTGTGGAGAGTATCTGTCTGTTGGATAACTAAGTCCAGGGTAAAAAGGGAGAGGTGGTGTGACAGAAAATGCCCCTATTTAACCACTGTCACTTGCTTTAAAGGTGCTATAACCATGGAAGAGTTTAGGAAAGGATGCTGAAATGTAGAGGCCTGAACATGAGGATATCAGTTTTGAGAGAAGGAAATCATGAAGTAAGGCACACTTGGTTCAATGCAAGCACGTGATAGACCCTCTATATTTTATTTATAGGAAAAGTGATCCACCCACTCTGAAATCAAGAACTGCCAAACCTAATAGTTTGGACTTCATATGCCTAACAGTGGGGGGACAAGTTTGCTCCTAGTATGCTGTTATCCTAAAAATTGTTATGAGAAACCAAACTAAAGAGATGGTATAGGTAAAGAAAAATGTCCTCTGGTACTTCAGTTTAATTCTTGACTTGTAATTTCAGTAGTCCTGTCTTTTAGAAGTTGCCTTGATGCTTTTCCTGAAGGATCTAGAGTTCCTCTGTGTAGGAAGACAGATAAGGTTCATTGACATGTGGGAGATGCTTAGTAGATCTTTTGTGTGAGTACTTTAGCTAATGTATAAAGCTGATTCTGGCAGCAGATAGATGGAGTGTGAAGAGTTGGCTGTGTTCAGTGCTGCAGATGCACTTCTGCACTCAGAGTCAGCTGATGCTTCTACACAGGAGCTTCCCCAGGGCAGCCCATGCACTGCAGCAGTAAATCTCTAGGTTTGGAGGTGTGACTGCCATGGAGAGCTGCAGCAGGAGTAATTACAGCTTCCAGGGCAGCCACAGGTTAGAGGGAACATGGTGTGCAGACAGCAGTGAACAGAGTTCCTGGGCTGGCTGTTGAGCCTGTGAGTTCTGTACAGGGCACAGCTGCTCTGTGTGCACTGCAAATCTCTTCCCATCTGCTTGCTAGCACACCTGTTGTATAACAATGCACATCCTCCCAGGAAGGCAGGCACTGTCGCTTTGGGATTTGCCTAAGGCCAGTATTCACATTGTTTTTTGTGTGAAGGGCTATATATTTTGTTTTCTATCACAAAACTTAACAATATGTTGCAAATGTGAAGTCCCCTTCAAACAAGTGCTAGGCTGAAGCTACCTGATAGTAAGAATGGCAGCTTCCTGTGGTCTGGTCACTATAAGGATGAATTTGATAGTAGGATAAACAATTTTTTGAAAAAGTTTCTTTGAGTTTATTTAACTTTCAGACTAATCAGACATCTATTTGTGCAGGTGCAATGAGATGTTTCTTTAAATTGTTAATTCAATCTTTTAATCTTTGTAGATAACCTTGAAGTCTTCTTTTGTTAAACTGGTGTAAAAGTGGTATCACGTAAGATAATTTAGGAGTTAAGTGAAATGCATTCTAGATGTGTTGCTACCAGTTTATGCATCCCACTTTTTAATAAACATTCATACCAGATTAGTTTTGGCCTTGTGTTTTCTGTGGCATATGTCAGTTTTCATGTGCTGCCTGATCTTTCAAAGCCAAATCAATATTTGAACTTTGGGTTGATTCTATGTAAACATTTTCAGACACTTTTGCCACTGTATATATATTTTTTTTAAATGTAAAGATTTCTGACACTGCATCCAGAAAACTAATGCGCTTAAAGTAAAACTGGGGCATGGAGAAGGCTTTAAGTTCAGGTGGTTGGTAAGACAAGCCCATTCCAGAGTAATGTTGAACTGCAAAAGATTTCAGTTACTAGCTGGCTGACTTTGTGTAAGCATAGTAGCACAGAAGCAGTAACTACTCACAACTCAGAGAGCCACGGCACTGACAGACACACAGCTCAAGTCCTCTCAGGCAAGCCACTGAAATTACCTGGCTGTGTTACAAACTGGCCTGAAAGTGAGGTTTTTGCCAAGTGATGTTGTGGAAGCTATGCAGTATTTTAAAAGCATGTAAATTCTTTGGTAAAGCTTCTCCTTAACTGTGTGTGTGGGTTATGTCAAGCTATCAGCACGATGTTATGTTCTACACCTGCTAGTTCTGTAACCCTTATCACTCAAGCACCTTTTTCCCAAGGTGGCTGAGTAGCCTGAGCGTGGAAAGTAACATCTGGCTTTGTTTGAGTGCAGATTTTCTACAAACTAATTAGCTGAAGAAGTCTGAACCAGTAGCAGTGTCTTTTGAACCTCCTATTTTGTGTAACCAGAGTAGTAATGAGTTGGCTGTACCAGAAAGTGAGTGGCTAATTAGTGGAAAGTGTCACAGTAGAAAACTGTTGGAGGATTTGTGTTATTTAGGTTGTTAAGTCTAAGCAGTGTCTTGTAAAATAAGACCCTGGCTGAAGGCTAGGCATTAATGTTGTAATTATAAATATGTTTCATTTTTAAAGTCATCTCGTGGATTTAATGAACTGTGACACATTTCTGCAACTCCTAAGGAAATCCAAGGGTTGATAGTGGAACTGAAAATATTTCAGCAACCAGAAATGCCACACAGGCTGCAGCCTTTCCCAGTAATGTAATTTGTGAGACAAAAAATGTTCTTGATTTTCTGGTCAAAATATTATTTTTTTTTCTTTTTTGTGCGCGTTGGGTTAGAGCTTTCTAGGAGGATTATACCTCAAAACACTGTCACAGGTATTGTGCATTGAAGTTAATATTTGGCAGAAGCATCTCAGTGTAACATGTTAAATTAGCTGCAATGGTGGTTTATATGTACCGATCCATTGTACTTTCTTGTTTACTTAGCTCTGTTTACAAATGAGATCTTTGCTTTTTGTGATTAAATGCTTCCAAAGAGTAAAAAGAAGAGCTGAAATTCCTTAAAATCAAATGGAAATAGTTGTGGGTTTTTTCAGGAAGTATTGTTCCTTAAAGCGATTTTGGAGGCAGGAGGGGCAAATGAGCCTGAGATGTCGATATTTGTATTGCTTGGTGCCAGGTTCAGAGTGTCACTGATCTTGGTACTCAGGGTGTGTGTAATCCAGGTAGTTCATTTGCTATTAAGCTTATAGGGAATTCATCTCTAACTTTTCTCTGCTTGTGACTGACAAACTGATAAAATCATAGAATAATTCAGGGTGGAAGAAGCCTGGAAAAATCATCTGGTCCAACCTTTTTTTTATCAGTAAGATTCTGTAGTCAGAGTAAGCAGTGTGACTCAATAATTAAATATCTTCCAAAATTATGACAGTCTTGTAGAAGCTGTAAGTTCAGGTTATAATAAAAGCTGACCATCCACTAATTGAATTGACTTGACAAGAAGTAATTATTTGATACCATTCCCCTAAGATAGCTTGTTCTTTGATGTAATTAGTGTTGGGAGAGGTGGTGTGTGTGGTTGCTAATGCAAAGTCACTGTTTGGCAGTGTGTATTTTGGAAAGTAGTGCACGCTGGTTCCTTCCTGTTACAATGTATTTTGTCCCTATTTATACCAAATGTCCTGATTAGAAACAAGATCTTAGGTTTGCTACAGAGACTGAAGAGCAGAGTGACTGTGATAGTGCCAACTCTTTGGATCAGGATTTGAGCACTTGATTTGCAGGGTGCTGGAGTGTTTGCACTTCTGCTTTGAGAGTTTTTGTTTCTTTAGTGTCCACCCAATGCTTGGCATACACATGCTAATTTAAAATTCTCTGTAATGCAAAAAGTTTTTAGTTTTGTACTTGGAATAACATATCTTTATTAGAAAAGGGTCACAAAGGTGATTTCTAGAAGATTCTACTGACAAACTCTGAGTTTGTAGACGCTGTGGATCTGTTTGGGGCATGGAGTAGGGAACTTGTATAGAAGTGAGGTGAAAAACATTCACTTTGTTGCTCACCTAAATTATGAAGTATACAGTTCCTGCAAAGGAAGGCTGGATTATAGACTGTTTAAAACAAAACTTGCACTCTTTGAACTCTACCTAAGTCTATCTTCTCTTTCTAGCAGGTCACCAACAAAAGTTGGAACCCATGTAATAAAGGTGAGTTTCTTTTTAAAATCAATCAAGTGCTTGTTGATGAACAGAGGTTGAGTATTTCCACCTAATGTGGATGTGCTACAATAGTCCTGACCTCTGCACACAGAGGAAATTATACTTATCCTTGTTGTAGGTAGCAATTGTGCTTGTCTTGAAATTCCAGTTTTCCTTTTATTTAGGTTATGTTTCAGTGTTTTGAAGCTCATTTTATTCTGACATGTGTATGTGCAACTTAATTAAGCTGTATGTGATTACTAAACTGTCCTCTTTCAACTGATTTGTCAGTAGCAAGCAAGCTTCTGCAGCCACCTGGGTTTTGGTCCTGATTTAAATGAAATGGTTGATTGTGCTCTCTTTTGTCTCCAAAATAAGAAAAATCTTAATGTTTGTACTTCAGAAGCCTCCCCTCTAGGTTATGTGAAGATAAAATACTATATTTAGCTTAATGAGACAGCCTTGCCACTTCCCACGCAGGTAATTGGTATTCTGTGCAAAGTGACAGCAGGGCTGAATCCAGCACACAGTGAATAGGTGAGGAGCTGGAGCCTTGTGCAAATAACACCCATTTCCTGGTCTCAGAGGGCCAAAGGTGGTGCTGTACAACACTTCTGCCTAATGAAGCCTTGTAGTTTTGTCTGCAGTGTTGGGAAATCCTAGTGAGGCCAGTGCTTCTGAGCTGTCAGCAGTACTCTGCTCTGAATCAATAGTATTTTAACAGTGATACCTTATCTTGCCATACCTCTTAGGGAACAGGGCCTTACCCCCCATTTTGTGTTCTGTTTAATGTGCCTTTAATTATTAAGTATTACATGTGCGAGCCTTTCAAGCAGTGTTGTTTTACCATTCTCACTAAACTCTTTGCACTCAATGCACTTCAAAACTAACTTTAATGTCTTCATGAATTATTAGTTACGAAGTTCTCTGTGTTGCTATTAGATTTTTTTAAAGTATCTTCAAAAATCACTTGTTCAAAGCTAAATTTCTGAAGGTGGAAAAACTAATAGCTTCTCTCCTTGGTATCATATTAGTTTATGTGTGACTAATGATATAGTTTGTCTTGGAATGGGTAAGAAATATTTCCTAAGTCCAAAGTTTAATAGGTGTGTGAGTTTAATGTCAACAGAATTGGAAATTAATATAATGGGCTTCTGTAAGCACTGATTACACTTAAGTATTTAAGTCATCATATGTTTGAAGATAGGTTTTAGTAATAAAGCAAAGTAGAGCTTGCATTTGGATTAGAAACACTTTGTGGTAGGAGGGGGAGGGAGTGGAGAGGGAGGAAGAATTTTTCTGTAATTGCAGCTGTCTTTGTACAATATGCCATTTCTGTAGATCAGAACTCTCCAAGATGGATATCAGCAAGAGTTTGGGCCTCTAGAGGTTCAGTTTGGTTGTCTGAGAGTCCAGGCAAAGCCTAAGGAGAAGTTTCTTACATATCTGTACTCGACAGTCACTCTAAATAAAAAAAAAACAGGGACAAATGATTGAAAATACCCTGTTCTAATTAGATCTGCTTTGAGGGCTACTGGATCTCTCCAGATCCCTTCCAGTGTCATGGATTCCATCAGATTCCACTTTAGATATTGTTGATATATGTGCTTATGGACAGTGTGATGATGTGACCTTTCATTGGACTAGATGGTCTTGAAGGGTTTATTTTTTCCCTAACTCAAACTCTTTAGGATTCTAATAATTCATGTAGAAGGCAAGGTGTATGATAAAGTACTTACCAGTCCATATCACCTGAGGTTAAAGCAGTATCCTGTGGTACAAACTACTTATGGTTCTGAACCTAAAATTTTGTAGGAATTGATTAAAATGTTTACTCACAAATAGAATATTTTCAGTTCAGCTTATTTGGATTTTGGAAGGATCTGCATGAAGATGATTGATCTAGGAATAATTATAGGATGTAAGATTTTATGTTAGGAACCTCAGAAGCATGTTTGTGACCACTTGATAGAATTGCCTGCCTTAACTTGGATATTTTTAAATAGTTTCTACTATATGTGGCTATTATACAGTTCTTGCCTCCTTTCCTAAAAGTCAGTAAAGATAATAGAAAATATTTTAATACAGAATTTCCTTGCTACAGATTACATGTGTTTTTCTCTAAACTTCATGCTGCCTTCAGTTTGATTTTAGTTGAGGTTGCAGCCTCTTATCTAGAGCTGCCTATTTTGTTGCATAGTGTGCAGCCTTTCTATGCATGACTGAGAAATACTACCCGTGTACTGAGCATTACTGCTTAAGCATCTGACAGCAGTAATGTGTGAAAATGTGGCAGATTTCTTGTCCTTTATGCTATTTAATTTGTTGGAGCTATATATTTTTTAGATCATCTTACTGAAGAATTAGTACCATAGTCTTATGACTTTTTCTTCTGTAGGATATGGACAGTAAACTACACAAAGCTGGAAATGAAACATTTGTACGAGAAATGAAACAAGATGATTCAAAAGAGGTTAGTTAAATATTGCTTTGAGCTTCCAGCATCACACTAAAAATATTAAATAATTTAATGATCAATATTCATCCTGAAACTAACACAGGTTAGAATTGGTTGTTAATGTTACTAAGAATGGTCATCTAAAGGGTAAAAATCAAACTAAGTGTTCTAGAAACATAGTTAGGATTCACCAGTTTTGAATTATTTGTGTAATTTACAGGATTATATTTAGCACTACATGAGAACTCTGAAGAGTGAACAGCTTTTGTTTCTTAACTTTCTCTCCAACTATATTAAAGAAGACAGGAAAGTAGTCACTTTGTTTTTAAACTTTTTAAACAAAATGCATTTTGTATATAAAACAACTTTTCAGTGGTAGAGTTCTTGTGGGTGTTGTGCAGTCTGACTGGTTTGTGTACCCAGGAAGTGTCTGCTAGAGTGGTTTTGTTTTGTTTCTCCAGATTATTGACAGTATTATAGAAGAAAGCCAGAAGGTCCAACAACTAGAGGATGGTTCTTTAGCTTCTAGAGGAAATGAATTGACTATTCCAACTTCAGATGCAAATGCTTGGATTTCTGGAGCAGGTATCATTAGTGATATCCCAGAAGAACTAGCTGCTAAAATACCATTACCAGAAGACACTAGAGAGCCACAGGATCAGAATGTATGTAAGGACGCTGAATTGGAGTCTGGGAAACTTCTGCTTAGTTCTGACCAACAGGAATCTCATAAACTGACAGAAGTAACAAATGCAACTGACCATAAAATAGATGAAACTGAAGCACAAGGAGAAACATCAAAAAAAGAGGACATAACAGATAAGAAAGAGGCAAGTACTTTAGAAAAAGCAGCTTCAGATTTATCTACCAAAGACCTTTCTACAGCAGAAGAAATGCCCCCAGCAAAGCCACCAAGGCAGCTGACTGTGGAGCCTGACATAGTGGCGAGCACAAAGAAACCTGTCCCGGCCCGGCCCCCGCCTCCCACAAATGTTCCTCCCCCGAGACCACCCCCCCCTGCACGGCCAGCTCCCCCTCCCCGGAAGAAGAAGAGTGAACTGGATTTTGAAGTGCAAAAACCTGGTTTGGAAGGCAAGTATTCTATTTTAGATGGGTTTACTTATCTGCAGGGTTACTATTGTTTGTGTTTTGGGTGAAGGATCGTTCAGTCCTGTGATTTTAGTCTAGTTATGGGTAAAAAATCCTTCAACAATCTTAGCTTATTAGAATGAAGTAAATAATATCCTTCTGCTTTAGAAGCGTTCCTCATTCATAGATTTTTTTGTAAAGTAAGACTTGCTACTAATAGCTGTGGCTCAAGCAAGGAGCAATTGACTCATCAACACTTAAGTTAAAAAACAGTGACTTCAAATAAAATGTGTGTGGTCAGTATTTGCATAGAAATGCAAGTCAAGGTGTGGACGGAGGTCTTATGAAAATGAGTAGTCCTGGGTTACTAGGGAAATGACTCTTAAAAAGAAGTTAATGAAGCTGAAGAGGTGTGAAATTATGCCTGAACCTCCAACTGTATATGAAATACATAATTTTAAGTTAGATTTGGTGGCAATTGATCATTAAAAAATTCAAAACTGGTCAGAAAGGGTGCTCAGGCCTGTAGCTGATGTTAGGATTTGATGCCTATGGCAAGTGTTATGCTCTTTTTTCTAACAAATCTCTTTTCAGTTTCTCGAGACAGCTTCATGGCTGGTGGTCTTTTAACTTCAAGTTCAGTGACAGAGGGTGTGCCCAAAGATTCTCAGCCTTCCTTGGATTTGGCCAGTGCAACTAGTGGAGATAAAATTGTCACTGCACAGGTACTGGGAAATGGTTGTAAGTTTGATGTCTGTAACACTTTCTATAGCTTCACTGTTACAGGAGAGATAATGTAATCTATGTCTGCACAATTTCAGGAAAATGGGAAAGCAGCTGATGGCCAAGCAGCAAATGAAGTACTTGGACCACAAAGACCCAGGTCTAACTCTGGCAGAGAGCTCACAGATGAGGTATCAATAGCTGTGGTCTGGACGTGGTACACCTTTGTGCTTGCTTTCCCTGTCTGTTAAATGAATTGTCATAGTCACAGGTCACTCGTTCTCTGAACTATTCCATGCTGTCACCAGGAATGCAAATAGGAGTGAGGGCACGGCTGGCTTTGTCCACCTAAGAACTTTGTGTCCCCTGAGTCATGTGTGGCATTAGCCTTTGGAAGTGTGAGCTGTAACAGACCTGAAATGCCCTCAAGTTTGTGTTGGTAGCTATGCAAACACCTCAAAGGATTTTCATGGGAGGGAACACCAGCAAACCTGGTATTTTGTCATGTGTCTAAAAGGGGAAGGAGTCAGCAATAGGAAAATTATCTTCCTCATACTAAAAAATAGTTTCTTCAGTTAATAATTCCACTAATCCTGATGCTATTTGGCTTTTGTAAGTTTTCTTTTGTGTCTATTACTGTATAGCTTTTTTTTAACTGTTGCTGAACCTATGTAAAGGTTCATGAGATACTCCAAAAAACATTTTCCTTCATGGTGCTAGTCAGTTGTGAATTCCTGTTCTCTCTATATGTTAACTTTGCATTTGGCTAAACCTAAGATACAGAACTGGACTAGGAAAGGGGAAAACTACATCATCTTTTGATTACATGATGTTTGATATTAGCATGAGAGGTGTCAGGCAGTGGTTGATGTCTCTACAGCTGCATTTTTGATTTATGAAATTGAAGCTTGTGACTCGTAACTCTTCATCTTTGTCTAGTAGTTGATAAATTACTGTGTTAGTGCAAGCATTAAGCTTAATCTTTGTAGAATAAATATACAGTGAGTTACAAAACTTCCCAGTAAGATAAGTAATTTTAAAGTTTTGATGATTTCTGTTTTGCTTTAGGTTTTCAAGTCTAATCAAGTTCTCTTCATTTCACATCTTATTGTTTGCCATAGGAAATTCTAGCAAGTGTAATGATAAAAAACCTTGATACAGGTGAAGAAATACCTCTGAGTTTGGCAGAAGAAAAATTGCCAACAGGCATTAATCCTCTGACTTTGCATATCATGAGGAGAACTAAAGAATACGTCAGGTAGGAATCATGAGAGCGTTCAGCTCATACGATGCTGTTGCTCTCAGAGTTTTGCATAAATGGAAGCTGCTCTTAGGCAGGTAACAAGAGCCCCAATCCATCTGTCTGACTAATCTGAGCTAATTCCCAGTTCTCAGTGAACTAGACTTCTTATTGATTTCTCTCAAGTTAACTAAAGGTTGCTGATATTGCTGGAACTTGACAAGCAAGTACATCTGAAAATCCACTGATCTCCAATTAGCCTTTGATGTACTAAATGCCACTTCTGTGCTGAATTAAACGCAGTTTACATTCAAGTACTGAATGTTGTTCATGCCACCACCTCCTGTAGCTTTTTCAGTATTTCATAAGAGACTGCTCCTCTGAAGATTTGTTGTCATTAGTACAGCTGACTGCTTTGAGGTTTACCCGTTCTTCATAGAGCTTTAGATCCTTCTAATATGTAAAATGGAGTCTTTTTGCAATCTTTGATAGAAGACTTGTCTAATGATCAGAAATTCGTGTCAGTCTAGATGTTCTTTTCCAAGGTCTATATGAATTTATGCATCACAATTTCTAGGTTTTTTGCATTGTTTTATTATTGAAAAGCTCACTTCTCTAGAACTCTTTTATAAAAAAGCTTCTATTTCAGCATTAACAACCATTAATTTATTTGATCTGTGGAAAACAAGATATGAGAACAAAGTGGCATGTTACAAATTCCTAGTGATTTAATGTGTTTTGTCTGCTCTTAGCTTCCAAAGTGTCACTGTAAGCTTAACTTGGAAATTTGTGGCAGAGAATAATATATCTTTGGCACCTGTAGAGTGTATGCAGCTTTAGTATCAAGATGCCTAAGAACTGAAAGACCTGTTTATTGTGTCATTAAAATACTGTCCATGTTTTTCCAATGTGTTACATAGAGGAATAAAGATGGAGCCTAAAATACAGAGCCTATTTTACTAATGTTTCACTCAATTTAAATTCATTATGATACTTCATTAAACAGTCATTTCTGTATTTCCTAGTAATGATGCAGCGCAGTCTGATGATGAAGATAAAATGCAGACACAGCAAACTGACACCGATGGAGGGAGGTTAAAACAGAAAACGTAAGATGCCGGTTTGTTTTTTCCTTTCCCTAGAAAGAAATAAGAGTTTATTTTTCTAAGCTGAAGCTTCCCTTCTGACTACTGAGCAAGTTACTTTTTAAGTAATCACTTTACAAGTGATACCTGATTTTACATAAGCCTGTAGCTCTGTGGTTGAACTGAAGATTGCATTATTGCTGTCAAATTTACTACTTATTTTAAGAAGCAGAAATGAAAAAAAGATAAGATTGCATTTCAAATACAAGTTATTGATTCATAGTAGCCAAAAAAGGGAGGATTTTCCATTATTATGTGTTGAAAAAGTACCCTTGTTTTTAAGGACTCAACTGAAAAAGTTCCTTGGCAAATCTGTAAAGAAAGCAAAGCACCTTGCTGAAGAATACGGTGAACGTGCTGTAAATAAGGTTAAGAGTGTTCGAGATGAAGGTAAGTGACACTCAATCCCTTTTTTTTTTTTTTTTTTAATAGGATAGTCGGTTTATCCTTGTGCTTTTGAGAGTCAAAACTGGCAGGGGAATGTGCACTGCTGTATTATTCCACTGTTATACAGTTGATGTGATTTTTTTTTTTTTTTTTTTTAGAGTTGAACCTTGTAGCTTAGTAGGCATTTTGAAGACGACCAGGTTACGAGGATAAATTTTTGTAAAGTAATCACTGAGACCTTTTCAACTAAACCACCTTAATACTCTGATTCTTTGTTGTGCTGTTACAAAAAAAGTTTTGATATCAAAATGTCACAATATCAATTTTTGGAAAGTTATTCCAGCAAAGGTGGAAGTATGGATTATTTTCATTACGTTAGTAAATCAGATTGTTTTCTGGCAACCAGTGCCACAATTAGAGTTCTCATCTAGCTTGAGCTCCTGTTAGATTTCCCAACTACAACTGAATTCTCCCCTTCTTGTTTCATCAGTGTATCTTTCAGACAGACTTTTCATGCTGCAGCAAGCTGGTGTAACCACAGCCTGAGATAAGTGCCATGGAACTGCTGCACTTCAGTGTCTTGTATTGCCACTGGCTGTTGGCCACAGCTCTTTTGCAATTCTTACACTTCATGGGCAAATCACTGGGCCATTGCAGTGTACTCAGAGAGAAGAAACCAATAGACTCATTTTCAGCACACATTAAACTGACAGAAATCACTTAGAGCAGGATCTGCTGAATGCAAGACAGATGCTGAGAAAGGGGCAGAACAAAATTTGGTAGCAGTTCTTATTTTCAGCGTTCAGTGTTTTGATTCGCTGTAGCCTAAAATTAATGCAGATGTATTTTTAGACCTTGATGCAATACTATTCTTATTTTAAGATCTTAAAATTGCCTACAGAAATTGTCTAATTCAAGACTAATCTGCTACGAAAAAGCTTACTAACCAATTAAATGGGTGCTGCTATATGTAGTACTGAATTTGTGTTCCTCTTAGTCTTTCACACAGATCAAGATGATCCCTCTTCCAGTGATGATGAAGGGATGCCCTATACAAGACCAGTTAAGTTCAAAGCAGCACATGGCTTCAAGGGACCTTATGATTTTGAACAAATTAAAGTTGTTCAGGATCTCAGTGGAGAGCATATGGTAGGTCTCAAATTCCATCAGTGGTTTTGCTGAATCTGTTCAGCCCGATATTCAACTTTTCCTTTTCATCTACTTGCTGACCTCCAAAAATGACTGTCAGGTTTATTCTCCGGGAAAAACTTAATTCTGGAAAATAATAGTCTGGCAAAAAAAACCAAAAAAGAAAATTTGGCTGGTTTGACCAAATCTTCAGAGAGTGAGAAGCATGTGGACTCCCAGGCATCAGGGATTCTCCAGAGCTGTCCTTTGAAGAGTTATGGTATCAAGTAGTATGTTTTTTTTAGTTCCTGCAGTTACAGCTTTAGGCTGAAGTAGGCTATTTTCCACTACCAGAATTGAGAACAGAGCAGCAAGCTTAACCTGCTCATCATTAAATAAATTAGTCTGTTAGACAGATGAACACAAGTATTGAACAGAAATACTTAATAGGTTCTGGAGGCAAAAGCTGGGAGAGGTTAATGGAGCATGTGGATCAGAATAATAAGGAGGGGACAAACCAGGATAGGATATTTGCAGAGATGCCTGTGGAGGATGAGGCAGAAAATCTACCTATTCATCATTGTTTGGAGTGTGCATGCTTCCCTATGGAGTCTGGAGTACATTCTAGTATTCCTGATTTCCCAAACTTCCTCTGACAGCAGCTGTCGGACTTTAGAAGCAATTCCTCATCTCGAAGTGTTGGGCTGAGGGTAATGACCTACAGCAGTCAAATGACCAGAGATTCCAAGCTTGTCATCCACAACCAGACTTTCCATTCCTGCTGGTAATCTGTGTTAGTTTCCATCAAGCCAGTATTTGACTTCTGAAACCTAGGAAATTCCTCCAAATTGGTGGAGCTTGTTGGAGTCAAAGGCCTGGTAGCTCTTTATTCAGTAGCAGGAGGAAATGGGATAGTGCTTAGGTGGTAATGTTTTATTCACTAGTAACTCTCTGGACTTAGCGATGGAGAAAGAATTGTTATCATCAGAGACTTTGCAAAACCCTCATGCCAATTATGAATATAACAAATATATGTAGTACCCATTTTGGTTGTCAGTTGGTGTAACCAAGCACAATTTCTGCTTAAAAAAAAAAAAAAGTGTGCAAACCTCAAGTGCAGCTACAAGTACTTGTCAGTTCTACAAACAAACAGGAGGTTCTGAGTCCCTCAGACAGCTGTACAAGTGTTATGTAGAATTCTGTGGTAGTGCTTGCCTCCTGTATTTCCTCTCTTGCAGTCATCTGCCCTGTGGGCTTTTTCTATCAAACTGCTTTTGCACATGTGTTGCACAATCCACCAGTCTTAACAATTACTTATCAGCATTTTGATCTACAGTTTATTTTACTTGTAGTATCTTGTGTAAGTCTAAATCTTGTCAGTTGACGTAGAAAGTCTTCTTGGTATGCAGAAAAGCACATTTTGTGACTTGAACAATCACCTCTCTATTTTGACAGGGTGCTGTTTGGACAATGAAATTTTCCCACTGTGGTCGATTATTGGCATCTGCAGGGCAGGACAACGTTGTAAGGATATGGGTTTTAAAGAATGCCTTTGACTATTTCAATAACATGCGTATGAAGTACAACACCGAAGGTATCTGTGCGTGCCTAGAGCGTTGAAACAGCAGAAATTCTGGGTATCTGGGAACTTGCTGTTGACCCTGTGTTTCTGTCTGTGTTCTAGGCCGTGTCTCCCCTTCTCCCTCTCAAGAAAGCCTGAATTCTTCCAAGTCTGATACTGATGCAGGGGTAGGTACACAGGGTATTGAGAGGAGAAGAGATGGTTTGGTTTGTAATGTCAGATCTTCATTGTTGCTTTAACCAAACACACATTAAAGGAGTTCTTGGCTTGTGTCTTTTTGTCAAACTGTCATATCAATAGATGTCTTCAATCAAGTATGTTAATCTTGTGTACAAGGGGTGCAAGCAAGGAAGCCAGCCACTGAATTTGAGGCATTACAAAATCTGCACAGCTGTGCTGTCGCCTCCTGCCAGAGGAGATTACTGAGTGATTTGCTAAGGGGAAAAACCCTACATCATTGAATTTCCTGTCTTAGTGTTTTATCTCTGATGATTACTTGTGGTTAGTGTCTCACTTGATATATTTTCTGAGGAAGGCCGAAGTGAGCAATGGGATTCCCGGAAGCATAACGATACGTGACATATTTAAATTTTTCACATCAGTGTAGATAAAAACGGAGCATAACTGAAGAAAAGTATTTAGACACTCTTGTAAAGCTTTCAGATACTGTAGTAGACTTTGCCATTAAAATTAATGTATTTAAGGTGGATTTTTTCTGGTTTTGGCTTCCAGTAGTGTGAGAAACAGATGACAAAATCAGGATTAAAGAGAAGATCTCGGCAGCAGTGTTATTTAGTGTGTGTTATTTGTAGTGTTATTTAGTTGGGAGTGTTAGTGTTATTTAGAGGGAGAAGCAGGGAGGCCAGCAATCACTCTTTAATTCATGTAAATGATGGGCTTGCTGAGCCACACAAACACGCCAGAGATGTTGTTTTGAGTGGCTGGGTTTTTAAAAAATTGATTTTACACCTATTACTTCTGAGCTGGTCTCTTACTAGGAAGTTGTCATTCATGATCTGCGCTAGAAACTTTGAAACCTGAACTCCCAGCTTATGTTCTGAAGTGGAATGCAGTTTTTAAGGTTGATATACTTTGTTCCAAAAGCTTGTCTTCAGGTATTTGCTTAAATTGCTGTCGAACTGTTCCCACTGAAAAATGGAAAATTTAGAGCTTCTTAATTTTGCAGTTTCAGGATGATGTTTCACAGCCCATTGTACTTGACATTTGCTTCAGTTATTCATTAGTGCAATATTGTTGGTTGGTTGAAACTGTTATTATCCTTATACTTTATTAAGAAGTAGATGCCTCATTGTTATTTTTTCAGCTAATATTTGGTAGTATTTCTGTACATTTCTCTCCTAGATTTGCAGTGGAGTTGATGAAGACCCAGATGATAAAAATGCCCCATTTCGTCAACGACCGTTTTGCAAATACAAAGGCCATACAGCAGATCTTCTTGATCTTTCCTGGTCTAAAGTAAGGCATAGTACAGGTTGCACAGTTTTGTTTTCCTTTTTTTCAGTTGTCAGTTGCCACTGGAACCATACATTTAAACAATAAGAAATGACCCTTAAAGTTAAAAGAAGTTTTGTAAAAACAGCATCTGTTCTAGTTGAAATAGTTGGAATAAAATGAGCAACCTTCTTGGGCTTGTGTAATTAAAAGTTATCTTAAAAAACCACAAGCCAGTGTATTCAATAGTGAAAGTAAATTATTTAGAGTGAGCGGATTTTCCATTGAGCTGCGTGATTTCTGTTTTATGGTATTACTGCTTTTCTTGTCTTCAGTATGCTTTGCTTTTTGTGCAAAGTGTACACATTCTGAAGTTGCTGAATATATACATCTATTTTAAAACTAGAGAATTACCTTGCTTCACATCAGACTTATTCAGATAATTCTCCACATGGGAATGCAGTTGCATTTTTAGGAGCACAGTCTGGTTGAAGCATCTCAGGCATCTCTGAAGTCTGTCATGCCATTTCTTCTCTGGATACTTTAACTACATTCCAAGTATTCATTTTCACCGAGATTCTTCTGGAAGATTCGTGCCCAAGGGTCAGTGTACAGCTCTTAAGGAAAGCACTGATCAGTAACTGTGATTTGGATAAACCTTTTTATCTTAAAAGATAAAATGTTGAATTTCATGGCAGTGTAGAAGTTGTTAATGCTCTACCCAATGCAATTCTGTATTTCGAGTTACTTTTGTCTGTTAATAACTGTGGAATGCTCTTGTTTCACAGAATTACTTCTTGCTTTCTTCTTCTATGGATAAAACTGTCAGATTATGGCACATATCAAGAAGAGAATGTCTTTGCTGTTTCCAGCATATAGACTTTGTCACTGCTATAGCTTTTCATCCAAGGGTAAGTGTAACTGCCCTCTTAGTTCTAGAGAGGTAGAATTTAAAGTTATAACATTCCACTCTTTTTTTTTTTTTAATTAAAAAAAAAATTGAATAATAGTTTGTGCACTTCAAAAATACACCTCCTGAATAATAAAAAAATCATGGTGAGATTGAACAGATTGTCCAGACACTACAGAGTCTGTGATAATTTTTAAAACTTGACAGAATATAACCCAGTACAGCCTAATCAAACTTTTAGAACTGTCCTTGCCACAAGCAGGGTTGGTGGATCAGTGACCTCCAGAAATTACTTTCAACTTTTTAAAATTTTTTAAAAATACTGTAGTCAAGCTTCTTAATAAAACTCAAGTGGAAGAGCAATGTTTGTCAGTGTTCCCTAAAGAACTAGATGTTTCAGCTCTTGACAGGATGAGTATTGAGAAGGTAGAAAGTACCTGTGCTAACAGTGAGCAGTTTTCTACCTGAGGTATAACTGCATGTGTTTAATCTTGTCAAGAACCTGTAAGAATTTGAATTCCATTTGCCGCAAATTTCTGAAACTTTATGATCTGCTCATCTGAGGGTTCTTATTTGGGAAATATGTAGAGGAGCTGTTTGGAAATGGGGTGGGGAGGTTTCAGGGAAGGCAGAGATATACTCATAGCACAAGCAGAGATTAAACTTTGTGTGTGTTCTCAGGATGACAGATACTTCTTAAGTGGTTCATTGGATGGAAAACTCCGACTCTGGAACATTCCTGACAAAAAAGTGGCATTATGGAATGAAGTAGATGGGCAGACAAAATTGATTACAGCTGCCAATTTCTGTCAGAATGGCAAATATGCAGTCATAGGCACCTATGATGGAAGATGCATCTTTTATGACACAGAGGTAAAAACTTTGAGTCTGTGGATTTTTTTTTAATGTTAAGTAGCCAACAGATTTAGAAGTTGTGGTTATTTAAATACCAAGAAAAACCTGTTAGAGCTTGAAGCAAACTGACATTTTTACACAGTTGTTTCAAACTGGGCTATGGTTTGATGTCTTTTCAGCACTTGAAGTATCACACACAAATACATGTGCGTTCTACCAGAGGTCGGAACAGAGTTGGAAGAAAAATTACTGGCATTGAGCCTTTGCCAGGAGAAAATAAGGTACTATCTTTCAGTGCAGCTTTGGCCCAGCACTGAATTCTGATATTTATATCTAATGCTTAGTAAGTTTGTGCCAAATCTTCTAACACTACTAAAATGAGCCTTACTCTCCTGATTTAGGCTAATGCAATACTAAGTAGTGGTAAAATAGAAAATATATTCTTTTGATGACATTATGCTCTGATAAGCTTGCAGGTGAAAAAATAGTTACAGATAGCTAATTGTTTCCACTCCTAAATTTATTACTTCTTTTCTAGATACTAGTGACATCAAATGATTCCAGAATCAGGTTGTATGACCTAAGAGATCTGTCTCTATCTATGAAGTACAAAGGCTATGTCAACAGCAGCAGCCAAATCAAAGCCAGCTTTAGGTAAGACAGTATTGTAACAATGGAACTGCTGGATTTGGGAAAGCTGTGGCTGAAATGCAGAGGGTTTTGTTTAAATCCTCTACATTGGCATGAAACTGAGCCTCTGAAATGTCATTTGGCTCAGAATGCAAAGGTAGAAAAGGCTGTGCTCAAGAGTGATGAGCTGGGAGCTCCTGTGGGTGAGTGAGTGCAGTTGCATCCTGTGGACAGCATGATGTGTGTCCATTACTGTTGCAGTGAGTGCAGGAACTGTGCTAGAACTGAGGTTGGAGATGACCTTGGGAGATATCTTGCTCCAGATAAATCTCCCAGATTAAATCATCTCTATGTACTGAGCTGTAGCCCGGTTACTGTCAGAGTTTAGGGATGCAAGGATACTGTAACCCATGCTTGAACAGCTAAGAAAAGTAAGGTTTTTCCTTCTTTGAATCTTTAGCCATGACTTCACCTACATTGTAAGTGGTTCAGAAGATAAATATGTCTACATTTGGAGTACATACCATGACCTGAGCAAGTTTACATCTGTAAGAAGAGACCGAAATGACTTCTGGGAAGGCATTAAAGGTAAAAACCAGCTTTTGAACTTTGTTTTATCAAAGCTCATATGATTTGAAAATTGAAATATTTTATTTGCTATGCATTTCCTTTGAACAAATTCTTAGCAGGATGTGTGGTAATTGGTGGCTTATCAGGAATCCTTGTTCAAAGAAGACTCTCTTTGGGATGGCAAGAGACAGAGTAGATCAGAGTTTGTCCAGCTTCAGTAAGAGATCTGGAGTTAATGTAATGCTTTACTGGCTGATTGTAGAAATCCAAACAATTATCAACGCATAATCCTTTATGGAAATGTGACTTTGAAAACAAATGCAAGCTTTTTCTCTTTCACAGTAGGCTGAAAGCAAAAACGGGTGGGGAAAAAGCAGCACTTTTATCTGCTCCACATGCACAGAGGTTTTGGGAAATGTGGACCATGTTTATATCAAATGTTTTTTGGACCTCTTGCCTGTTAGTTTTGGGCACTTAGAGCATCTTCTGAAATCTAAGATTGTTTTACAATGACAGTTGTTCCTTGATTTCTGAGTTTACCTGATGCCACTAGCACTGAGATTCTTGCATATTTACTAGAATTTATGCCTGCTATTCTTGTAAAATTAACAAATTCTTGAAACAAGGTAATCAAAATTGGAATGTCTTTCTGAAGCACACAACGCAGTCGTCACCTCTGCAATCTTTGCTCCAAATCCTGGGTTGATGGTGTCACTGGAAACTTCTGAAAAGCAAGAAGCTGAAAGTAAGGGAGAAGATTGTGAGATATCAGACACCATTCCCTCTGGTAGGTGTTCTAAGATGAACTCTGCTTGGTACCATGGTATGAGCAGGAAAATATTATGAGTACTTTTGATCTGGGTGGGGGTTTCTTGAGAAGAAAAGTCCTTGCAGTGGCATGGGTATGTATTGCAATTTAGCATTCCACCTTCAACATTATGGCAGATATTGCATTCTTAAAAGCTGAGGATGTGAGATGAGGGGTACAGTTGCCATCCTAGATACTTTAGGATTGTTCCTGTTACACTGGAGCTATTAGGAGGCAGAGCTGCATCAACCATTAATGAAAAGGTTTCTTTCCTAGAAATGCAGATTTTCTTGGAGTATTGGCTAGAAATCAGGAATATGATAAAGGAAAAAGGGTATCACAGTGATGTCATATATTTTAATGAGGGTGGGATTTTTATATATATATGTGTATTTTTTTTGATGAACTGACAGTTTATTGTCTTTCTTGTTAAGGAGCTCTGAAGACAGATCACACAGAAGTGCTTTTATCAGCTGACTTTACTGGAGCAATTAAAGTCTTCATTAACAAAAAGAAATGTGTATCTTAGTTGGTTTGCAACTGACCGCATAAAGCTATGGTACTGTGGGATTAAAATTCCATAAATAATGCAGGCAAAAGCAAAGTATCTAATATAATAATGTTACAGGCTGATTTATTTTTAAATCTTTATTTTAAGGCTACTCAAATATTGGATCCCTGGAAAGCAGTGTGCCTATTAACACCTGGGCTTGTAGGATAGAAAGGAACGTGTAAGAATAATCCTGCCAAACATGAGACTCTAAACTTTCTACAAGCAGTTGTTTTGCAATGTCCTTGTGAACCTGCACAGGTTTCTCACAAATCCGTGTTTGCACATGTGTGTGCCTTTTGGATATATGCACGAATTGGAACCTGTATCAAAAGCATTTTAGTGGTGCTTATGGCCACTAGATGTCAGGAGCTGGGGTGGGAGGAGGGCTGGAAAAACGCTGAATAATGTAGTCTGATCTTTGCACAAAATTCCATTTGAGAAAGATCTTGAATTTGTAGTAGCTAATATTCAGAGTTTTAAGTTATGCAAGTTTTTGATGGGTCAGCAACCATGTGTAAATGTTTTTATAAATTTCTCAACTTCAGAACGTGAAAATTCTTTTGTTGTCTTTTAATTGTTGTGGACTTTAGATTCCTTTCTTATATATAATTTTTTGCACACTGGAGCACAATACTTGTGTAAAGAATTCTCTCATTCCGTGTTCGCGGGCACCAGGATATATTCACCTTCCAGATAAAATTAAGCTGCATTAGAAAGTTCTTATATTTTACAACTATGTAAAATAAACTGTTTACATTTTTTAAGCATTGTAGCTTAAAGTTTTAAGTTCTTCTTGTTTGTTTAGTGCCACTGAATTTTGGAGGTCTTTGTAAATATTCATATAAAACACCTATGAAGTAACATTCTGGGCATTGTAACCCATGAAATGTTATTGATGGTTAAATGTTTCAGAGAACAAATGTGTCATTAAACTTGGTCACACACTTGGAAATTGTTACTTCTTTTCATTTTGATTTGTTAATTTGTCTTTTGTGTAAAGTAGTTTTGACCTGATCCTGCAATCACTTGTTACCTTCTGAGTTCGACTTTTCCTGATCTTGTCACACCTTTCTTTTTGAAAGAATGGGGAATGCAGTACTGCAACTGCATATTAAGCAGTATTAAGAGTAATGATGTGATAGTTTAGCACGAGGAGGACACTTCAAAAGTGTGCACAGAATCCCATTAGTGGAAGAAAGAAGACATGGAAAGGCAGGAAGTGAGTATCACTCACTTTTTAATTCTTTTTTATTCAGGTGAATTTGGCTATGACTTTCTATAGAACTGTCTTGGACAAGAAAGGCAGTTGCAAGGGCTTTATTATTAGTCAAAATAGATACACATTATATAAAATTACCTTCAGTTAACACAGTTGGGTGAGTTCAATTCAGAGTTGAAAATACCAGCAAGGTTGAAACATACTAAACTCCCTCAAGATTCTTTTGTTACTTTGGGCTCCACTGAACTGACAGAAGTGAGATGCCACAAGAAGATATTTGATTTGTGATTCCAAAAATCAGTTTCTATAATACGAGCAATATTTGTGTAGAAGACTATAACTGACTGGGATTTCTGTGAGCTATTCCCAAACACTTCTAGGGTTTGTTATAGATGTTCTACATATTTATTGACTCATACATGTTAAGAAGCTGCCTTGTGCAGTACAAATGTCATCACTTTGCTTACAGGTACCTTAATTCCAGAATCTTGGCACATTGTGTCCTTCCTGTCTCTGGAACTAGAAGTCCAGACTGGAGGAAGAGGCATATGTGCTTAGCATAGGGGGGGTTTGGGTATGCTTTTTTGTGTGTGTGTGCTGCTCTTCCATTCCTGATTTTCCCATATTGTAGTTAAAGTAGTAAATGCAAAAATTAGGGATGAGTAATAGGAGAAGGAAGCTGTTACTAGCTGCTAAGAAATACTCAGAAGAGGATGAGTCAAACCCAGCTCTGAGTGACTGAAGACCTGGCTGACCTGGCTGCTGTCAACATGCAGTGTTGGAGGTACACCTGGGACTGAGTGGACTTTGGGAAGGTTCCTGCAGCATGGTTGGCCTGCATTTTGGCAGTTGTTTTACATGTTCTATGCAAAGTCTCTGTAGCCTCTTAATGATCTGAATGGTTTGGGGTTTTTTCCCAACATGACTACTTTGGAGATATAAGTTGAACTGTTAGTTTTGCATATTAGCTGCCAGAAACTCTATTAAGGTGTTGTGATTGGACCTGTTAAGTACTCAAGTGATTATTTTAAAAAGGGTTATTGTTGTCCAGGCAGTAAACAAAGCTGATCTTGAGGAAGATGAACTTCCATTTTTCTTGATATTTAGCTTTTCAGCACTCCCAGTTCTGGTGTTCCCCTACATTGATCTGGTATTCTCAATGCTTTTTCCCCAGTTGAACTGTTCTGCTTGTTTTTGATAGTTCAGAAATCAGTGCCTCTTTTCCTCTCCTTCCAAAAGCTGTGTAGGTTAAGAGCTGTTCCTTTCTGAGTGGTGCTGTCTGTGTGTCCTGTCTGATCTCAGCCATGCTGGCTCTGAGGGTTTCTCTGGTACCTTACATGCTAGATTCTGCTTTTGTCCACAGCCTCCAAGTTCTCCTTGCAGGTAAATGTTAAGTTGCAGGTAAATGTCAGTTTGTGTGCTGAGCCTGTTGGGTTCAGTCAAGTGCCACCACTGTCTGTACATCAGGGAGTGCCCCTGCACTGCAGTGACATTCCTGGCTGGAGCACAAGCACAGCACGGATGGAGATCTATTGAAATAGAGCACTTCCCTTTGTGCAGGAGGGTTCCTCTCTCTAGAGTGTTTTTTCCAGGGGGCTACTTAACAAATTCTGTTAAAGAATAAAAGATTGCTATTTGTGTCATCAAAATTCTGCTTACAGAAAGTGATTGAGAGTTCCCAGGAGGCAAAGTGAGGAATTGCCATTGCAGAGGAACCTTGGTGCAGGAAATGTGAATTAACCCAGTCCCTTCCCAAGAATCAATAAAATGAGCTGATTGGAGTGTCACAGATCTTCAGCACCTCATTTCTGCTGTAGCTGGCTCCTGGCAGCTGGTCCTGGCAGTGAGTGGCTGTGGCTGGAAACAAAGCTGTGTCTCTGCTACCTTTGTCTCTTCCAGAGCTGGGCACTAAGCCAAGTGCACATACAGAGGGACAAAAACAACAGATCGTGTAGCTGAATCATACTAGAATTTGATTTCTAGATGCTGCACAAGTCTTGTTTTCTGAAGTTAAAAATGGGAGGAGTGTCTCTATTTCTTTTCGTTGATGAGATTCTTTTGGTTTTTGTTTTTTAATGGAAAGCAATGCTGAGCTCTGCAACTGGCATGATGCTAACAGCTGTTAAATATAAGAGCGTTAGCCATAGGCATGGCAGAATTGATTCATCAGTCACAGAAGGCCACTATGCTTTTTTTGCCTGTCATTAGCAATTTAATGAACATGTGTTGGAAAATTGCCACTCTATGAATGAGACAAAAAGAACCTGTGAGTGTAAGGAATGCTAAGCTGTTACCTTTTGAGGCAAACTTGCCTGCTGCTTCTGGCTGGAATATCTGCAATGCAAATTTTTTTTGTGTTTTATCAGTGTCTGTTTTCTAAGTGTTTTTTCTCATTCCATACATGATACCTTGTTTGTTTGAGAACTGCTTATAAGCACTTTTCTTCATTTTGTGAAAGTGGGAACTAACTGGAAGGCTGTGGGGAGCTGTTGGCTGGTTCTGAGGATGTGCTGCTGGAGTTGTGAATCCATGTTCTTTATGCTGATGTCTATATCTGCTATTTCTGCTTTCCTAGTATTTTGCTGATTGGTCTCCTGCTAAGGTGCAATGGAGGCTTTTCAGTTCACATGGTTAGAAACTGATACATGCTTTAGTGATGGCACTTCAGGCTTTGGTGTGGAATTCTGCTCAGACTGTAATGCTCAGTAAATGGAGCACGAAAAATGAGTGAAGCCAAGTGCTATGTACAGAGCAGCGCACAAAAGGCCATTCAGAAAGGAACACGACTACTTGTTTAAGCCTGTGGGTTGATTTGTCTTTATCTGCAGTAAGTGATGAGCACATGTTTAGAGCTGTGCCAGGTTTGTTCTTCCACTAGCCATAACTCCTTTGATTTTTGTAGGGTTCATGCATAAATTTAAACCTATCCTTCAGTACCCTTCTGAATAAAGACTGGTATTATATTATGGTGATTAACAGAACAGCTTGTTACAGAAGCACATGTTACTCAGAGTCCAGGGAGTCCTTTGGAGCTCTAGTCCAATCCCCTCTGCTCACCCAGGTCAGACAAGTTGCACAGGCCTTTTAGTGTCTCCAGGGATGGACACTACATTTTTGCTAGATAACCAGTATGTGACCAGACTCACAGGAAGTGTTTCCTTGTTATCTGCCATTCTGTTTCCACTTGCTTCCTCTATTTGCATATCTGAATGTCCCAATGCAGTTTTTGTCTTTAAGACTGCTGGGCTTTGCTTAGATCAGTTTGTGCCTAAGGTTTTCAACAGACTCTATTTTTATAGAAGTAACTGCTCCTTCCTTTTGCTGTCTGAAAACAAATAATTAAGATCAGTAACGAAGAGAGAAAATCTGAAAGGTGAGAGATTAATTAATTATTGGCCTGTGCAGTACTTGACTCTGCAGAGCATATTGTGCAATATATTTATTTGAGCAACGGTGACCCCCTTCCCTCCCTTATGCTGTTTCCCATGTATCTATACAAGGAAACAAACATCAGGGAGTTTTTTCTTCTGCCTTTTCACAGAATTGCTGTGAAAAATACTGGGCTGAGACCAGGCAGCAATGGCATTTTGACCTAAGAGTGGATGTCCAGCAGCTGTGTGTATCCACCTATCCACCTCCTAATTGCTGTATTCTTTGTCCAAGCTACAGAGCTGCTCATGGGAGTTGTGTGAGATGTTAATAATCCTCTTGTGTGTGGCAGTTACTGTAAATGATCTTTCAAGCCTTCAAGCAGAGGAAGATAAATAGGGGAGTGCTCATAAAGCTGGATGTTGCTGTGGTACAGTAGAGCTCTGTAGTTCAAACCAAGCCCTGTGCTTTCCTTCCATCACTCCTGTCTGATCAGTTGTACTCCAGGATGCAGAAGAGAGGGGCAACAGCTCAGGGCCATCATCACTGCAGTGCTGGGCTCTGTACACAGAGAAACAAGGATATGCTGGGGAGAGTCCAGCAAAGGGCTACTGAGCTTATGGAGACCTTGGGAGAGCTGAGTGTGTTCACCCTGGGGAGGAGCCATCTCAAGGGGGTCTTGTCCATGTGTAAAATTTCCTGACTGGTAAATGTTGGAGACTTCTTGTTATGTGGTGGAAGGACAGCTGGCCATGGGCACAAATGAGATAGAGGAAATTCCTATTTCTAAATAAACATTTTAAAAGTGTTGGGTTGGGTTTTTTTCTTTCTTTCCTTTTTTTTTTTTTTTTTTTCCTGTCAGAGTAGTAAAACACTAGAATAGATTCAAGCATCTGCTGCTTGAGGTGGTCCCAATTTGTCAGAAATTGTTCTTGCCCTTTCTCCCTGGGGTTAGGGGTGGAGCCTTGCAGGGGCAGTGAGGCAGCCAAGGCAGGGCTGTCACTGTTGTGTGACCACGTTGTGCTGCTGGTGCAGGTGCAGCTCTGCAGGCACTGTCAGGGCTCTGCACCCGTCTGGTGAGACCAGAGCTGGCCCTCACCAACCATGTCTTGACCTCTCTCCCTTCCAGTGTCTGGGTATGCACAATGCGTGGAGTGAGGAGGTTTGATCTCTGCTCAGTTCTCTGTGGCAGAAGGAAAAAAAGCCACATATGAAAAATGAAGAAGGGATTTAGAGACAGTTGGAATTGCTATTAATCTTATTTTTAGTTCTGTATCTGAAAATAGCTCAGTGTTTCAGAAGCAGCATCTTGGTCGATTTTTTTAAAATCAGATATGATGAAGTTACCTTATTTTTCAGGAGACAAACTTTGGGAGAACTTTTAAATAGAAAAATCTGGTGACTGGTGGGTCAATATTATCTCTAAGGCTGTGCTAAGACAGCCTGAGACATCACATGAATTCATCATTTCTGGTGGTACCCCTCAGTACTCTTCACTGACCCTTTGAGTAAGGAGCCAAGGTCTCTGTGTGCTCTTCCATGATGGATGCTGCTGGGAACTGCCAGGATGCACCTGCAGCTGCCATAACTTCCATCCCCAGGAGCTGGAGGAGGTGAGCAAGGAGTCCAGCAGCCCTGGCACGAAGGAGCAGCGTGTGCTCCTGCAGAGCCCAATGCTCACCCGGAGGGAGCCCTGCTGGGAAAGGCAGTGCTTGGATTTGGCACTCCTCCCGTCCCCAGGAGCTGTGCCCGTGCCATCCGGGATAAGTCAGCAGAGGGCAGCCCTCTAACACCAGGGCTTTGCAGCTAAGGACCAGTTTCTTGCTGCACTGCCCTTGACAGGCCTGGAGAAGCCAACAAGTGGCTGCTTAATGACAGTGCCATTGACACCTCTAGCGATGGGTGACAGGGCATGTGGCTCTCAGGGAGGAGCAGCCATAGCTGTGGTGTACCTAGCCTTGCTCAATTTATATTTCCTGAGACTTCCCAGATTTCCCCAGCAGTGCTGGCTGCATGTGCAGCTGAGGAGTGATGTCTGATCAGGATACCCGAGCACTTCATTTATCCCTTGCTTTGGCAGAAGGCACAAGCAGCACAAAAATTGTTGCTTAAGGAGTTCTTCAAGGCAGTCTGTACCTTGGTTTTGCTATCAAGAGGGGTCAGCGTGCAGATATCATTCTAAGGTTTGTTTGTTATTTATTTTGAAGTACTAGAAATACATTCAAACATCTCACAGGAATTTTGAAGTTGGGAAATGCAAGATGTATTGGCATTCATAATCCTCTTCCTGCCTGGCAAAAAAAAAAAGCACATCTGGATCTGGATAACTGAGTCTGGCAGGTTGCCTGCAGGAATGCAGGACCCTTTCCAATGCAGTGATACACTTGGTTAATCACCTGCTGAATTTAACCATGTAGGTTTTTCTGGGATAGGCTCATGTGCAGGTGATAGAAAGGCCCACAGCTAAGCAGTGAAAAAGGGATTGTTGGCTGATGATACTAAGTGCCTTTTATCTTGGATGGCTTGATAAATTAAATCCTAAGCCTGCCACTAACCCTTCAGCACCTTTGGGAGGCTTGTGGAGATGGTTCAGGGGTCCCCTGTGTATGGTTCCAGACCTTATGTCAGTGTCAGCTGCACAGACAGGTATTTGTCCAAAAAAAGAGAGATTCTTCCTTAGTGCATCTTGTGTGCTATAGTGCTCCTGGTAAGAGGGAAGATACCACTGTCAGTCAATATGATGTCCTCTGCAAAGTTTCTCTTCCTGTAGTCTGTGCTGTCCAGAAGAGCAGAGGAGGAGGTGTGGCAGCAGAGCTGTTGTGCCCAGGCTGGCTGCACCTTCCACTGTCTATCCTCACTGGGAACTACAATCTGCTGCTGCTGCTCACCCTCTGATCAGTCAGGCAGGTGTGGTATCAAAATGACAATGGGGACTTCAAGGCTGTAGTCTCAACAAAACGACAAAGAGATGAAAATGTTAGCACATTTGAATCTGTGAGTTCCTCAAGGCAGACTGAGTTGGGAAAATTTTGGTTATCTGAGGCAGTGCAACTCCTCAGCACTTCCAGAATGCCCTGTGTGTCCTTGGTGCATTTCTTATGCTGATAAACCATTACTGGCCATTTTTTCTCTGTGAAAAAAAGAGATGAAAACTACAGTCCTTGCAGGTCTGGGTTTGTCTGTAACAGCAGTGCTGTGGCTGCTGTCTTGCCTTAACACTTTTTGTGCTTGAGTGTCTTACTGTGATGTTTAGTCTGCCTGAGAGGGAGACACAGCTTTCTGCTTTTCTGTTGTTTTCATGTGTCCTTCCCTTTGCTTCAAAAAACAGCCTCACTGTTCACTGGTATTCCCTGGATCAGGTCAGTGGGATGCTGATGGGCAGCTCTTAGGATGCTGGCACCATACCAGGTTCAGCATCTTAGTAGGAACCTTCTGCTTCTCTCTGGATAAGAAATGGAGTGTGTGCTTTAGGGAGGGTTTTATTCCTTGTCAGGTGACCATCACAGCACTCTCCTCCGGACAAACACTCTGGTTCTCAGAGCTGTTCCTAATGTAGCAAATGGAAGGCAGAAATGGCTCTGCCAAAGCTGTTGACCCCAGTCAGTGGTGTGGGCTCTCCTGCAGTGCCCAACCCCCTCGGAGGAACCCCAGGGGCCAGGGGCTCTCCCCAGCAGCCAGGATGAGCAGGGCTACCCTCACTCTGTGACGAGCATCATTGAGTTACCTGTCCTTTTGTGGCCACATGAAGGAGACCTAATAATTTCATTTGCCATTTCACTGCAGGAGAGTAACTGGAGGCTGTGCTGTGAGGGTTTGAAGTGGTTGATAAAATCTCTATAAGAACATTTATGGGTGCAGGGATAAGGAAGTGAACCTCCCTGTGTTGCTACTGGAATTGTGTGTCACAATGCTTTTCATTTAACTTGGGTTTGGAAAAGCTTCGTGTTTGTGAAAACGCAAATTCTTTAACTCATCAACTTCTTTTTTTATCCCACATCTAATAGATATTTGAAAATTAACAATAAAATTTCAGGTTTGTTTTGATGTAAAACAGATTTGTTTCTGATGTAAAAACCAGAGCAATCTTTCATATGAAATAGTGACTGCTGCCCCTTCAGTGAACTGCTAAAAGCAGAACAATAACTGGCTTGCATGCTTTAGGAGTCACAAATAACATTTTGAATGGTTTGGATCATAATGGCTGTATTCATCACCCCCTACAGATTGGCTCTCATAATCAAAACTTTTTCTCTATATGTTGTGTGACTTCAGACATGCCTATAATTCCAGTGAGATCCTTGTAGATAGTATTTAATCAGTCATGGAACAATGTGTATAAATTTCTATGACTATGTGGAAACTCTACTCAATTCAATATCTTGCTGTGAAGACACAACACACAAAATAAGTAAAAAAATTAAAAGGCTTTAATGAACAAAACAAAGGCTCTCTATTGTAATTTCAAAATTACTGTCTTTCAAATAAATGCACAATGATAAAGGCATGAGGAGTAGGAATTGAGTCCTAGGGAACCTTCTTTTCATATCCTTACTTTTGTTTTTGCAGCTGGGCAAGCAAATGTTATCATGGCCTCTGTAATCACAACACTTTCCTATAGCAAACTCTATAGGTTGGATATTTTCTCATTTAACCCCAGATCCCACTTCAGCTGCACACAGCTGTTCCAACCCTTCCCCTCAGTGGGGCGTGGGGGGAGAATCGGAAGGATAAAAGTGAGGAAACTAAATACATTTTAATAAGTAAAGCAAAAATCACTCACACAGGCAAAGCAAAACAAGGAATTCATTCACAACTTCCCAGGGCAGACAGGTGTTCAACCATCCCCAGGACAGCAGAGCTCCCTCTCGAGTAATGGTGACTTGGGACGTCACTCTGAATGTTCCCCTCCTTCCTTCTGACCCAGCTTCACAGCAGGGTGTGGGATGTCCCTTGGGTCACTCGGGATGAACTATCCTGGCTGTGTCCCCTCCCAAAGCCTTGTTGCAGCCCCAGCAATTTTTGGGTGAAGCGAGGAGCAGAAAAGCTCTTGCCTCGACTCTGTGTCGACGCTGCTCAGCGGTAAGGAAATCATCCCTAATTATCAACAGTTCCCAGTGCATATCCAAAACACAGCCCGCTACCGCGGAGAAAAATAAACGTAAACGCAACCCCAACCAGCACAGAGACGCTCAGTCGGAAGGTCTTGTCCTGGATCCAGCTTGGCAGAGCAGGGAGATCACCAGCCCAAGCGGAGCCGTGCCCGATCCGGCACCGAGTCCGTGCTGTTCCGAACACCCATCCCGTTCAGCTGCCGAGCCCTCGCTGCGTCCCGGCCGCGAGCATCCCGTGCGGTACCGGGGCGGCTCCGGGGAACCTGCGGCGGGGACAAAGCGGGGCCGGGCGGGGCGGGGCGAGCAGGGACCGGCCCGGCCCAGCCCCGCGGCTCCGCCCGCCCCGCCCGGCGGCAGCGAGGCAGCGCCCAGGGGAGGCTGAGGCTCGCATCGGCTCGGCTCGGATCATGTCGCCATGTCGGAAGTGAGGAAGTTCACGAAGCGGCTCAGCAAGCCGGGCACGGCGGCCGAGCTGCGGCAGAGCGTCTCGGAGGCGGTGCGCGGCTCCTTCGTGCTGGTGAGCGCCGGCAGCGGCCGCGCCCGGGGCCGCTCGGACAGCGGGAGGAGCCCGGCGGCGTCGGGCAGGGGCAGAGCCGGGCGGGGGACGCGCCCAGAGCGGCGAGAGGAAGAGGAAGGGGCTGGAGAAGGCCTGCAGAAAGGGCAGAGCCGGGTCGGGGCTTGGCGGAGCGGGGGATGCGCAGGGCGCGGCGGGGCAGGGTTTGGGAAGCGCCGGGCTAGGGATGAGGAGGGCGCGGCTGGGCAAGGCAGGGCACGGAGATGTGTCTTTGGGATCCCCTCCGGGTGGGTTGTGCCGTGCCGTCCCGCCGGGCACCCCACCTGCCCGCAGCATCGCGGGGAAGAGCGCTGGGGCTGCGTGCTGGCAGCGGGAATTCACGGGAGCTGGGAGTGAGGGGCTCTGAGCAAACAGTGACAGAGTGACAGGGGGAAACCGGCCCGGGGATAGGGAGCACCGAAGGGCACGACCTGGCGAGGTGGAAAGCACAGGCACTGGGCCGATACGTGCCGGGAATCGCGCTCAAGTGTCTGGGGTGAAAGTCAGGTGCGCTGTCAGACGCGTTTCATGCCGGCATGCGGGATGCTGCAGCAGGTTGTCTTTGTTGTGCTCACAGCTGTGCAAACGCCAGTGCTGTGCCCTGGGAGGATGCCGGGGTCAGCTCGCAGCTTCCCGGGGCTTTGCTGGATATGTTTCACTGGTGCTCATTGAATTACTTTAATGTGTAATCAACTTTGACCTTGACTGTGATGGAAGAAAGGGGATGTGTAGAAAGTGCAGTACAAGTTCAGCAAATAATTCCCATTAGTTCTTTACTATTAGATTGAATGGCATGTGCTGTTAAATAAATTGTGAGGCTTGAACATTTCTTCTAAAAACAGAGTTTGGTTGTAAATTTGCAGATTTCTAAGCCCGGGGAAAAAAAAAAAAAAAAAAAGCCATGATGATAATCCAGCCCGTGTTCCTTGTGTTTCTGCTTCCTGTGTGCTGTTGTTTGGGGATCCTTATGGGCATCCATGTGATGTGCTTTCCCTCTTTCATCAACAATACACAGGGACAAAGGCTTTGTACAAGCTAATGAAACTTTCAATTGAAAATAAAATTGCTTCTATAGGACCAGCAGAGCTTTGATGTCCTACAGGCAAATGGTTATTTGGTGCCTGTGTGAGGTTCCTTCTCTCAGAAGAGGAAGGATAAATGCAGATGAAGATAAATAAAACCTTGACAGTAACTCAAAAGAGCCATCAGAGTCCATCAGGCAGCCACTCTTTTTTTCTGATCCTCTCTAGGGTTTCATTGCCCATGCTGTACCTGCCAACTTCTCTCACTTTCTGGCAGGCAAATCCCCAGAGCTGCTGTGCTGCCTCGTGTGTTTGCAGCCAAGCACCAGAGGAGGGTGAGGGCAGGTGTTTCTGATCCCCAGGTCCTGGCAGAGTTTCCTGCTTTCGACAGTTCAGCAGCAACGGATAAATCCCAGCACTTGTGCATTACCAGGGAGAGCCATGAGGCACTGCAGTCATCAAGGGCTGGGGAAGGAGGTGGCACAAGCTTATAGGACTGTCTCACATGGCATTTTGACCTTCCTCAGTGATTAAGGATGAGGTTTGCTCCAGCAAAAAGCTGGCTCCCCTCTATCTAGCAGCTTGTCATCTTTATGAGGAAGGGATGTCCGTGTGCTGGTGAGAGGGTAAAGAAAGGATCCTGAGAAATGACGGTGGGGAGTGGTGGAGTGAGGGCGAGACTGAGAAGTTGTAGTTTCTGATCCTGTTCCCAAGGTGAGTCTCAGTTTTGGTGCTGATGGTGCTGGGCAGCTGCAGAGCATTGTGTGAACACCTCCCCATCCCATCTACCCTCTCCTTGCCACAGCCAGTGTGGGGCAGATGGAAGGGCCAACATCAGGACTGTGATCCCTCAGGCTGGGGCAGTGAGCTCAGGGGTGCCTCTGCGAGGGGAGTGTCCAGAGGGTACATGGGGAGTAGGAATTGCCATTTGATAACTGGATGGAGCAGGCTGGCAGCAAGTGATGCTCTGTGTCTCAGGATGTCAGGAACTGGGACTTTCTGAGGCAGACTGGAGTTGCATTGGAGCCTTTGGCTGTCAGGATCCCATGCCTGCATCCTGGGCACAGCAGGTGATGTTGAGTCAATAAAACCTATGTGAATAGTTTAATACTCCTTTGGTCATCTTGTCAAGTGCCTTGGCTGTCTGCTTGCCTTGGGGCAATCACAGCTGAAAGCACAGCTATCTCTGGTGGTGAGCATGAAGGGGTGGTGAGCAGAGCTAATGCTGCAGGTACCAGAGCACACATCTCCATCCCCAGGAGGAGTGGGTACCATGGGGCTCTCAGTGTGTTGGTTGAGGGCACTCCTCGAGACAAGGAGCTGTCTGGAGTAAGAAGCTGTTTGTAGTCAGTGAATGAAATGTTCATAAATGAAAACACCTCAGTGAGGAAAGCTTTTAACGTCATGGAAGTGGTCAGCTTGTACAGAGCCACAATGTGTGCACTGAAGGACACAGCTCTCTAGCCAGAAGTGCTGTGTCCAGCTGGAGGGAGTGCAGTGTGGTTACAAAGCTGCTGTCTTACAGGTGCAGTGAAGCCCATGCCATCTGATTTCTGTTCCTGGTTTTTTATTTATGCCTGGCTAGTGCAAGGAGAATATTTATGTTGTTGACTTTGGCAGGCTTTGCTCCCTTGTGCTTGTGAAGGGGAAGCGGAGCTTTGTTGGATATGGTGGTGGTTGGCAGTGGGGGGAGGTTGTCCCTTTCCAAGGTGCCCTGGAGTGCCTGTGTCCACATGCTGCCCTTTGGACCAGCTGCTAGGATGCAGTCAGTGCTGTTCCTGCCAGGGTAAGCAGAGCTGTAACCTGCAGCAGTGGAAGTGAGCCCAGGCTGTGGTGGGGAGCTCAGGGCCACTTTGGGCACAGGTAAACACTTGGAAGGATGAATGCAGTTCACTTGGGGCTCTTGTTCCCTCTTACTCTGCTGCTGTTCCCAGCATCCCAGGCATCACTGTGGCCTTGCATCTCCTTCACAGCCAGGCTGTGTAGGGGAGGGATAGTTCAGCAGGAGTCCCTGAGAGCAGGCACAGCCCTGCAGAGCAGCACTGGGAGTGCGGGGTGCCGCAGACAGCCACACTCTGTGGGAACCCTGCTGCTCTCTGTGCTCTCTTCTTCAAGATGCTGCAGGGCAGATTGTATCAATTTCAGCTTTGAATGGTCCCTGATGCGTGCTACTGATTACAACTGGGGAGGAAGTTTTGGCAGGCTAATTGACAAATAATGTCACTATTTAAATAAACAGACAAATTTACTGGAAGTGTTTGTTGACAGGTGGGATAAATGACACACTTGAAAGATAAAGAGAAATTTTAAGATTCGGTTAAGAAAGGAGCAGTCAAAGCCAAAGTGTGATAACTTTAACCATTCTTAACCAAAAGATCTGCAGCTTAAACCTTGGGGCCCCAAGAGTAAAATACTGTGTTAGAAGTGCAGAACTTCAGAGCCAAGATGTTGACGGTGCCTGGGAGAGGCATCTGGACTAGAGCTGAAAGAGAGCAGCCAGGGACCTCTGGCAGTGGATGGAGATGGGTGACTTTGGCTCAGACCTTCAGTGCAGTCTCCCTGCTCCCATCCTCTGATGTTGCTGAGTAATAGTGGGAAAGTTGAGCAGCAAGGCAGGAGAGCCCTGCTCGGGGACCAGGCAGCTGCAAAGCTCAGACACCTGCCAGCAGGATGCACGTGTGCTCAGGTGTGCAGTCCTTGTTCTGATGGAAGTGCCTGTGCGCCTCTCCTTCACCTCCTCTGCACCCATGGAGTGCAGTGGGGCTTCGTGGAGTTGAGCAGTTTAAGAGCACACATGTGTGAATGAGATCCTGGGTCTTTTGACACTGCCAGGACAAAACAAAGGCTCTTCCTTCTGCCTAAGGATCCAGACCAGCTGCACTTGTTTGGGTGGATGTGAGGCCAAAGCTGAGAGACACCCTGTGCCTCCCCTGTCTCTTTGGGATGTGCTCAGCAGCTCTGGGGCCCTGCAAGGAGAGGAGCTGTGTCTCAACCCACGTGCAGCTTTTCCACAAGTGTCATTCTCTGTGTCGTGACAGAGAAATTAAAAGTGTAGGAGGCACAAGATCAGAGCAGCAAGCACTTGACAAAACACAGATGATGCATTTTCCCACAGTGCTGCCAAACCCAGTCATCTGGTGGCAATTTGAAGTCTCGCACAATTGCTCTGATTTTCTATAGATCATTTCTAAACAGTTTAACTGAGGATGCATTCTGCTTTGCCATGAAGATTTTAGAAAGAGTGCAGAGCCAGAGTATCTTATCTGAGGAGGAGCAGCTGGAAAGGATTGCCCACATTGAGTCAGCCAGACCAGGGGAACATCTCTGGGTATCTCCAGGGCACAGCTTGGTGGCACCCAGGCACTCTTAGGTCTGGGCCACACATCTGCCAGCAGTGGCAGTGTGGCAGTGCATGTGTTTGTGCTTGCAAACAACTGCGTGGATCCTTGCCATGCAGAGATATTCAGAGCAAGTGTCTGCTCCCTGTGTTCCGTGGTGCTGTGGGATGTGCTCCCTGAAAGCTCCCCGTGAGAGGATGGGCAGTGTGCCAGGAGGAGATGGGCTTTGTTTGATCCTGGCTGGGCTGGGCTCCTTTGGGTGGCTCAGTTTCAGTCAGACGCAAAAACGAGATATAAAGCTCCTTAATAGTGATACTAAGGAGGTTTTGACTGGAGGCAAAAAGGCATTTTGTTCTTTCTGTGTTTTTTTTTTTCAGCTTAAACTATATTATTAGTTTCAATTTATGCTCATGCAGAGGAAATCAGCTTTCTGCATAGAATCTCCTCTTTTAATAAGCTAAATTCACTTTGATCAATGTGAAGCCTGTTTATATGCAGCATTTGTAGTGATCTTGGTACTCAAGAGAGACAGAATATATGCGTGTTCCCTCTGGGGGTAGTCAGCATGCTGTGTTTGCACAATTTACATAGAAAACCAGACAAATATGAGGCACGGGAGGAAATTCTGCCCCTGCGTAAGTGGGCGGGAGTTTTGCTGTTGGTTTAACCAGGGCAGGATTTGCCAGCTCTGCCCGGCTGCCTCCAGAGCTGGCCACCTCAGCTGGCCCTGGCTACTCCAGTGGAAGTGTTGGTGGAGAGAATGTTCTTCAGAGGGGCTTATTCAAGAAAAATGCTTAAAAGCATTCTTAAAATTCATCACATGCTTCCCTGAATCAGGGTTCCTTGCCCTGAGGGGCTGGGTTTAGCCCAGGGCTGGCCAAGTGCCAGGGAAGTGGCCAGGTTTGCTCCTGCCTGAGCACACACACCACTTGTGGAGTGGATGAAGGGCGTAGCTTAATGGAGAGGAGCAAGGCTCCAAGTACACTCTGCAGCTATATGGGGACAAATCCTCGGCATACCTCCTACTGACACCCAGTCCTTAAGAGATGGAGAAATCCCTTCCTGTTCTATGGGTGCCTGTGCTGAGGGATGACTGTTACAGGATGAGCTGCAGTCAACGTGTCCAGTCCAGGTTTTTGGAGACAGGGACAAGCTTTTGATGGACACAAAATCTTATGCTTCCCAAGGCATCGTTTAAGTGTTTGCATCCTCCTGCCTGTTATAGGAAAGCTCTAGGAAGAGCCATTCAGCCCTTGTATTGTGTTTATTTCTTACCACATTTTGCTAGCTGGGGTTTTAGCACTCTCTAGGCAAGGTTGAGAGTGGTTGGTTCTGTGCTGAGGACAATGTCTTGAAAATGCAGGTGTCCCTGCATTGGCAGCATCTGCCCCAGCCCACCACCGTCAGTGCCATGAAACACCTGGAACAGATGGTTGGTGGTGCCTGCAGCCAATGCCAGCACTGCAGCTGGGATTTGTGCACTCAGAATCCAGTGAGGGGATGGCTCCTGGGCTTTGTTTCAGCCTGTTCTGGTATTTGGAGCTATTTGCAGGTATCTCCCCCACCACCAGGAGCATTTGAACCAGGACTACCTGTAGTGTGTAGTGTATCATCATTTCCTATATGCACCTGGGTGGCTTTTTCATCATTTCACTTAGCACTCTGCATGCTGATTTATTATCTCTAATGGTGCAAAATTGCACAAAGCTTTTGACGTTTCTGTGGCCTGAGAATGCAAGTCACGGTCACACACACAGCAGCTGGACAGCAGCCAGACGTGGGGTGCACGTGTGCTTCAGCATCCCTGGTTAATTGGCCTCCTCACTCCTGCTTTGTGCAAGGAACAAAAGAGTAGTTTCTTATACCTTTGTGGCCATTGTTGTCATCTTAAAAATGCTGGAAAATGTTTCCCTGCCACCAACTCTTTCCATCTCTCATTCCCTTAAAAGTGCAAATCAAAGCTCTCCCTTGCTGACTCCTCTTTCCTTCAACAGCCCTGACTTATCTTTACAGTTTTCCCCTGCCTCCTGCTGCTTCTCTAATGGGGTCAGGGCTGCTTGTTCCTGACCCCTTTCTCACCCCTCTCTCTCTCTGAAAAGCAGTTTTTTCTCTCCCCTATTAATATCTCCTGTCACAGGACTGCTCCTGGGGAGCGTCTGGAAAGAGACTGTGCTGGTCCACAGCATTCCCCACTCCCTCATCCTGCCCCAGGCTCCATGCTGGGTGACATCCCCACTGCAGCCTGGCCTCTCTGTGCCCTGAGCAAGGACAGTGCATAGGAGAAGCCAGGAGAGTGACTGTCCCCTGTGCAGTAGTAGGAGCTGTGATGTCAGAGTGCAGTGCCCTGCTCTGGAGAGCCATGGCAGCCATGCATGTGACTGTATTTTGGCAGTGCTCAGGAGCTGGCATGCGGGCTGGCCTGCAGCATCTGTGTCTGGAGCAGGGCACGTGTCCCAGGGGTCTGGAGGAAGCCATGGCTCAGAAGGGCAGCTGGCTGTGTGTCTGCCAGGGCTCTGTCAGCCTGCCAAGCACAGGCTCTGTATTTGGCCCTGGGGGACATGGGGGGAGCTGGAGCAGGGACTCAAGGGAGCTGTTGTGCCAACCAGAAAGGGACTGGGGGGCACAGGGGCATGAGAGGCTTGGCAGGAGCTGTGTTTGTGGCAGGGTCAGGTAGAAAGGTCATAGTCAGGGGAGTTAAGGGGAGTCTCCATTTCTTAGAGGGAGATGATGGTGCTGACTGGGGTGGGCTGAATGCCCACAGAGCTGGTGTTCCGGGAGAAAAACCCAGCTTCCAGCTGAGAACTGTCATGGCACCTTGGGGTTCCAGGAGAGTTGCACTGGACTCAGGTTTTCCTTTCCCTCTGTGAGTAGGGAGCTCTAAACTCTTCCTTATCCTGTTGCAGGATGCTGGCAGTTGTACAGATGATTTTATTTGGGAAAGCTTTCAGGTGCTTCTGTTGACAGCAGCATTTTCTGTTTGGGTGGGTTGAAGCCTTGGGTTAAGAGTTGTCCCTTGCAGCCCATCCACAGTGTCCACTGCTTTGCTGGGGAACAGAGTTGAACTTTACAGCCCCTTTGCCCCTGTATCCAGTGCCTGCAAGCTGAAAGCAGAGCACAGATGAGGCTGAGACAACTTCCTGAGCTGTGAAACCACCACTGCCATTGCTGGGTTTGGCTGCCCTGCTGGGTGTTCACTGCCTTGCTGAAGCAGCCCAAAACTGCCCTGTGGCTTCCTGCTCTGCTCTTCCCCATGCTCTTCCCGTGCTGCTCCATGGGCTTGGTTGGACAAGTCTCTTGCCCTTGTCCTGGCCCTGTCCTTACCCCGGTGGGGCTGGGAGTGTTCCCCTGCTCGCCCGGGGCTGCGGCTGCGCTCTTGGCTCAGCCCTGCGTGCGAGTGGTTTCCTAAGTGAAAAACAAGAGTTTGAGACAGACAGGAAAGGGAGGGGTTCTGCCTATGTGCCATTAATTGCTTTAAGATGTTCTGGAGCTGGCTATTCTGGATTTGGATGCTAAATATAAAACTGATACTACATAAATAAATGATGAAATACAAGTGACATCTGAAAAGCACTTTGGGATGTTCCAGTTAAGAACCTAAATAAATAACATGTATTATTGTTGTTGTAATTACTGTGTTCCTTTTTTAGCATGCTTGTGCTTACAGAATGTTTTGAGAAGTCCTATCTGGAAGAAATTCAGCTGTCCCGTAGAAACCAATACCCTTTTGCCAATTTCTATTAGCGCTATTATTTTCAAAGGGGAAAATCAAAGCTGTGACGTGTTTGCACATCTCTCATGCTCTGCAGCACATGCTCAGCTGCATGCAGGTGCAGTTTGGCTGATGTAGAGCTACCCTGATCCCTCCCTAACCCTTTAGGAAGGGCTGGATTTGGGCCAGGGTGTCCCTGTGCAGGCAGGGACTCACGGGACTGCAGGTGCTGTGGCTGGGGGCTAGAAACTGCGTGGCAGTGTGACTGAGCTGTCACTGTCACACAGAAGCACTTGGTGATCCTGAGGAAGACCAGGCACAGGGGACAAGACTACTGAAAGCAATCTCACATTGTCCTAATGCCCAGTGCAGGAGCAGTGCTGGATCACCTCAGTGTGTGCTCATGCCAGACATGGGCCATGCCCCCAGCTTGCCAGTGCTTTTCCTGCTGCCTCTGCACTTGTTCAAGGCATCATTCTCAGAGGTGATGTGTGAAGGTGAAGTGAAGCTGGGCTGGAGTTGGCAGCACTGCCTTCTAGGCTGGGCCACTCACACTTGGGCTGTGACCTCTCTCTGCTTCATTGCAATGCAGCTGTTTTCTGAGGGCTGTTTGCTTAAGTGATTATGCAAGAATCTCAAGCTTTCAGGAAAAAAAACTGTTCCTGCCCCTCGTGGCTGCAGAACTCTGCTTCAGAATGGGATCTGCTAAAGGCTGTGAGCTATGGTGTTCACTTCTGGCTAAGTGGAAGGAAGAGTCATATGCTGATTAGTTTGGCTTCCTATAATTTCTTAGCCAATTTGAAGACACTTCAAGGCCAGAATTCCTTTTATTTAACAGCCCTAATAATGACAGGTAAATGTTTGCATATCTACACTACATCAACTTTTTTGACTATTTCTTCAAGCCTTCTCCAAGCTGGTGTGTCACACCAATACAGTGTCGCTCTCAGGGACAGCACTGTGACTGTAGACACTTGCTTTTTCACTGGAAAGTGGGCATTACTTTGAAAAAAGAGACATCCACCTTTCAGAACACCCAGAACCCAGGTTCTGGTGGCACCCAGAGAGGAGGTGTGGGTTGGTGAAATGCTTCTGCACAGAGCTTGGGCGGGGTGCAGGGAAGCACAGGAGAGGGGGCTGACTCTGAATTTTGGATGGAAAGAGTGAGTCATTGCCACTGCAGATGTTTTCTTGTGGGCTGCCAGGGCTGTGCACTCATCCTCCCCTTCCCCATGACACGGCTTTTTATTTCTCTGAGTTCCTGCAAGGTGCAGCATCTCCATGCAACGTGAGCAGGGAAGAGTGGGGCACAGCAGCCCTGTGCTGCTGGCCCTGCATTTAGAGCTGCAGTGTGCACAGTCTGGATGTGCACACTTAACTCCTGCATGGAGATGGGAGCGTGTGGCCTCTGGCCCAGAGTCCTGTCTGATGAGGCCCTTAGCACTGATATGTTGCTGTTCAGGGGGTTTTTCTCCTGCTGCCCATGGAGAATTGTGCAGAGCCTTGCTCTGAGCTGTGTTAGCACCTGATCACTCTCTTCTCCTCGCCACAGCCCCTGCTCCTCACCAGTTCCTTCTTTCCTTCCTGATTGCCCATGGGCTCCTCTCCTGTCTGCAGTGCACACCTTCTCTGCCAACCCCTCCTGGCCTCCCTGACCCCATCTCCTGCCTCTCACAGCTACACAGCCCAACCTTTGCACAGTTCTTGCTTCCCATGATGTGGCCCCTGCACAGATCCATCCCCAGGTGGGTAAAACCCCCATCCCCCATTGTACCTGCTCCTGCACCACCTTGGGTCAGCTCCTGAAACCCTTCCCTCTCCATGCTTCCCCTCCTCCTCCTCCTTCTGGTGAGGTTTTCCTCCCTTGCCATTTCACAAGATGCTCTGTGTGTTTGCATGCCCTCCTTACAGTCCATGTCTCTCACCTGTCCCAGGTGCAGCTGCTGTGTCTCAGTGCTTTGGTGTCTTCAGTAGAGCCAGGATTCCTGTCTGGACATTTTTCTTGTGTTTTTAAACTTCCTTCTTTCTGGCCAGTGTAAAAATAGTTTTGGCCTGCTCATATCCAGCTTTATTGACTGTTTTTTATCCTTGAGGTTTCACCATTGTGCATCTGCTACATCCAGCTGAGTGCTGGCTTTGCAGCAGGCTGGTGGACACAAACTCTCCATCACCTGCTGAGAGCTGCCTCATTGCCTCCCTGCTGGTTTCTTCCCAAAATGTGGCTTTGCTGAGAAGCCCACGGAGCTCTTGGCATCAGCAGGGCTGCAGTGTGTTGTGGCTGCTGCCATATGTGCTGACTCACACTGTCTCCCTGCTTGTCCTTCCTCTCCTGATCTCTGTTCCCACCTCTTCCCTTCTCCTGGAATTTTGAATGCAAAGTCGTTGGGGCACAGATTTTATTCTGGCTTTGCAGAGGTTTGTGGCACTTCCATAAACACTGCATGGCCAAGCCCAGAATTTATGGATTTTCAATATTCTTTCTTATGCCCAGCAGTCTGGAATGATGACTTCTCTGTGAATCTGAGCTTTTGTAAGTTGAGCTCTGTAGCCTTTCTGCAAGCTTGAGTGAGAGTGTGTAAATGGGATCAGATGGCAGTGCAGGAACTGGGGGTGGAAAAAGCAAGGAGTCACAAATGTGATACTAAAAAAAAGCTCTTAAAGACCACACAATTTGAGTTTGCCCTGACCTGATCTTTGAATCCCTGGCTGTGGAGAAGCTTTTCTGTGGATAGAAACTGCTCAATTCCACATGCCCATATGGTTTGCCAAGTGAGTTTGCTCAGTTCCCAGGCATCATTTGAATTCTCTCATGTACAGTCATGTTTCTTGAGCAAAATAAAAAAAAATGGGGACTTCTTTCTGCTGGTTTGAGCTATCCTCACATTTCCAGATTGTTCATTGCAGTGAGGAGTGTTGCCAGTCTTGGAAGTGATGTGATTTTAGCTGTGACAGGTATGTCCCAAGGGTAGTTGTATGCTTCCATTTTCCCCTCTTTTAGCTTTCAATTCTCCATATTGACTTTTCCTCTCATTTTCTGTATATTTCACCTATTTGACCCTTTGATATTTATTTTAAAATTTGGGCTTTTGCTTGGCTTTCCACACAAGTGCACTACAGGGTTGCAACAGATGAGGCAGCAAATAGGCTGTAAGGTGGTTTCTAAATTTTGGGGAACAGTTGTACGCTCTGAGATAATGCAGTTACATCCATACACGTGATCTGTCCTCTTCCTCCTTCTCTCTTCAGCTGCTCTAAACAACCAGCAATTTTAAAACTTCTCTCATTTGTGTGTCTCTTGCTGCTTTGAAATGTGGATGCACACACTGGGTAGGGCTTCGTTTCTGAGGATGTGAGAAAAAGTCTCGTGCTGGGGGCTGCTGAACCTGCAGGTTTTTCAGTGGAAGGCCCAGAGGAAGCCTTGCAGGGCAGGGTGTGTGTGTTTGTGAGTGTTTGGTGGCTGTTGGTCACGAGAAGTGAAAGTCAAGTGTGGTGCAGCTCCAGTGCTGGGCTTGGCTTCCGCCGTGTGCTGGCAGCTGCTGAGGGCTTGTGTCACTGCAAGGGAACCAGAAAATTGGTTACACTGGAGCCAAACCAGCCTGGTTTGTCATTTGCTTCTCTGGATATTGTTTTAAATGAAGGCTGAACTGATAGGACTGAAAATACAAAAGCTATCTCATGGTTTTCCCTTGGCCGTTGCTTTAAAAAAATCCCCAAAAACCACATTTTTCATTCTGTGCATTCCTATCACTTGGGTTATATCTGTTGTAATTCTGGGAGAAATGAGTCTCAGAAAAACTTTAATCATATATAACAACAAAGTGGTGTGTTTTTATGATATTCAAATGGAGAACACTGGAAGACAGGTGGCTGCTGGTTTTCAGGCACTGAAAGTTTAAAATAGAAATGTTCTTTCCTATACTTCACATGAACAAGCTGTCATTGTGAACCTTTGTTTATAAAGCAAATAAAAGGAATTTCATACACTTCGCAAAATGGAAGCAGAAAGGTGATAATTTAATCTGACTTAAGTATCCCCCTCTTTGTTAGTGGATAATTCCCTTGCTAAACCTTCCCTTTGCTCTCTCTCTGGTGTCTTGGGGAGGCTTTGGGCTCAGGCTGGCAGAGGGCAGTGGCACAAGCAGGGCACTGAGGACTTTACATGGGTTTTCCCTCATTCTGGGCTCTTTGTGCTCGTGCTTGGGCAAAGGCACAGCCTTGTGTTGGTGTTTGTGGGCATGCTTCTGTTGAAGTAATTTCTCTGAATTTCCTGTTGAAATGCCAGCCAGCTCGCTTGTGGTGGGGAGTCAATACTCCAATAGACCGGCTGTTGTTCTGCTTGTGCTGTTGTCCAAGTGGAGCCTCGTGACCCAGCGTGGATGGGGGCTGCAGCACAGCAGACATGAGCCTCTGCATGACTCTCAGCAGTCTGGGGCAGAGCACAGAGAGAGCAACCTGTATTTTTGGGAACAGCCTGCTTTTTTTTCTCTGAGATACCTCCCTTGTTTTTCATCCCAGCACAGTGAGCTGCAGTGCTTTGGGCTGGATGCTGCTGCTGGGTACAGCATCCCCAGGAACCACAGGAGAGGGCAGCTCACCCCAGCCTGTCCCTGCTGTGTTCTCAGAGCTCAGAGGAGCCCAGCAGCATCACAGTGCAGTGTCTGCCTGCCCTGGGTGAAGAGCTGTGTGCCACAGAGCAGGATGCCTTTGGCAGCACTGCATGTTTTTCCTGAAGAAATGGATTGATTTTGTTACTGGACTGGCAGCATTTCTTTGTACTTTGGTATTGGCTTCCCCCGTGGAGGAATTTGTGGTTTCTAAGACTCTAATTACTTTAGTGTAATAGTTTTTCCTCTGCTTTTGTAATGGCTTTGGTGGGTGCCATCTGCTGTTGTGACAGTGCTGGGCAGCATGATCTGAGCCCAGGGTGGTGTGGGGTGTGCACTTCAACCTTCAGGAAAACTAAGACTTTGAAATCCCATTTTCAGCATTTAAAGCTTTATCTCCAGCCATTCTGGACTGATGGGAGTGTGTGGACTCAAAGGGTCAGAAGTGCAACAGATATTTGGGATGGCTCCCTCCTTGCTCCATGGGTCTGTTTGCAGGGACATGAGCATGCCTGGTCCCTCTGGGCACAGTTTAGGATGGATGGAGGAGTTTGTTTCCTCGATGGCAGGCAGGAGCCAGGCCACTTGCTTCTTTGAGCAGCTGCTTTGCTGACAAACAGGTTGACCTACATCTTTTGGCTCTGCTTCAGAGACATGTCTGTGGTTTCTGCTGTGGCCTGGGGCAGCCAGGGTGGTGTGCTGGGTGTGAGCATGGTCACTATAGCACTGAGCTGCAGGGAATGGGGGGTGCTGTGTGCTGGGACAGGGAGTTTGCACACCTTGGGGAAGGGGAGCCCTAGGGCTGTGTTTCTAACAGCTGCAGAGGATAAATGCTTGTCTGGGTGCTGCAGAGCCCTCTGGGTGCCAGCGCACGTCCCTCCATCCCTCGGGCATCAGATGTGTGACACAGGGCCTGGCACTGGTTTGGCAGATAGAGATCACAGCCCCCACCAGACATTTTTTCCAATAACATTTCATCCACCAGACTGGAGGGATTGAAGCAAGTTTTGAGGATTTTTTTTCATGTTTGTTGTAGGCAGTGCTCTATGAGTTTTCAAACATCTCCTGTAAGGATTTGGGATCCTTTTCAGCTCTTACCCTTTAGCTGTCATTGAATCCCATGAGGATGACTGCCAGGACTTTGTCTTTCTGGTCATCAGAGGCATCAGACCTAGAAAAGAAATGTCATCAAAGCCCCAACCTTTTAAAAGGACAGCTTTAGAAACACAGTCCTAGTTTCAGGACCATGTTACAAAATAAAAAAGGACTAAGAATACAGTGTGATTGGAAGGCCTGCATTCCCAAAGAGATGCAAAAGGCTCCCAGAGGGACTCTAATTTACTCTTAGAGCTGCTGCAGGATGAGGTGAGAGGGGACCTGGTGCAAGTTGTTGGGGTCATGGCGCTGCTTTAACCCCCCAAGGCTGCTGAGTTTTGCCAGGATTGCTGCAGGGAATCAGAGGCTGGCAGAGCTGTGTGCCTGCCCTGTGGGGCCTGTGTCGTGGGGAGGACAAGCTTGGGGGCCCCAGACCTGCAAATGGGTGTCCTGTTAATTCACATTAATTTGCAAAGCTTGGCAGACTTTCGAAGTATACAGTGCTATCCCAAAATAAGACTGGTGTTTCAGATGATTAACCAAACTCAATTACAGTAATTTCACGATTATAAGC
>VRYO01002184.1:15302593-15330472 GCA_009812075.1 Sialia sialis | reverse complement strand
ACAGCTCAGGTCTTGGGTGTAGAAGCAGGAAATTCTGTGTGCAGTGGGACTGCAGCATTTGTCACTCCATTCCCAAATCCCTGGTGGCTGAGGGAGCAGCCCCTGGGTGCTCTGGCACCCAGCCTGGCCTCTGCTGACTGACCTTTGTCTTTCTCACTGGTAATCTGAGCACTGTGAGGCTCCTTTCAGGACTGTGCAAGCAGTAAAACAAAGTTTTCAGAGAGTGATTAAGAAGGGAACTTTTTCAGATAACTGAGCTAACTCATGCTGGATTTCTGCAGCGTGGAAAGGAGACATTTTAAATGCAAAATTGTCTGAGGCAGGAGGTGTTTCATTAATGTATCCCGGATCCTCAGGAGCCAAAGGCACAGAAGCTTCAGCTAGGATTGGTTATGGAAGAGCATTGCTGACTTCCCTGCTTATCTCGCAAGTCACAGAAAATATTGAGTTGTTTGGCCTCTGGGTGGTGTGGCTGTTTATCCGATGGTGTTATACAATGCTGAGTTTTCAGTCCTCATTTGGGGCTCATTCTTTTAAGCTGCAGGTTGTGCTGTGTTCAGCAAGAGACCTTTTATTGGTCTTGTCTTTAACTCCAGTCATGGTGAGCAGTTCATGCCACAAAAGCCATTTGACTGGAGGGTAACTTTTGCCCCTGATGTTCCTCTTCCCAGAGTGGAGAGCCCAAGCATGTTATCCTGTGAGGATGTCAAGTCCAGAGGCACATGGCATCACGTGCTGCTGCAGGGGTTTCATAAACACTCTCGTAGCAGGGCCAAGCATCAGAATTTTGGTCAAGGTTCAAAACAAGGCAAAGGTGATGAGAATTTGGTTTTTGTTTTATTGTGACCACTCCTATACAGAGTCATTGATTGGCTTTTGGTGTGAAGTTTGATTTTCACAATGCAGTGCTGAGAGCCTGATTCTTGCTCATGAAACCTGAAGTCAGGCTGGGCAACTGAGATGGCATTTGCCTGCTTTAGAAGTTGTCTTTTTCTCATTTCACTAAGTTAAGTTTCTGGACTTGTTACACAGACAAAATTGGTGCAATAGGGAATGTAATGAACCTCTCCTTATAGTTTTTGCTCGTGACTCCAGGGATTTTTGGAGAAGTTCCTCTTGCTTCCCTGAAATGTGAGTGAGAATAAAACTGGGCTCTAGCCTTTGGCTGTGTCTGGGGTGCAATTTATGGAGAGGGCTTTCCTGTCTTTCCAGAGGGATGCTGTTCTTCCTTCCATGGGCTGAGATTCCTGCTTTGGCAGTCATAGCAGCAGCCTTGCTCCCTTCATTCCTAGGAGAGCACAGCTCTCATCTGCTCCTCAAGCAAAACCAGCCCTGAGCTGAGCAGAGCTGGTGCAGGAGCCAGTGTTTCTTCCAAGCTGAGCTGGATGAGCTGCTCAAACATAAAGATGCTGGATCTTGCAGCTGTTAAAGCTATGGCCTGTCCAAGAGGCTTTCTTGCTCCATTAAGAAATTAGAGACTCTGCTGAGACAGAGCAGCACAGTGCTTTGTTTCTTCCCTTAGCTTATTACTTAGAATTTAACCCCTGATTTCCCTCTCTGCAAAACATGCTCATCAGTGGTGTCCTGGTTTGGGGCAGGTTACCTGCAGCACAGGAGTATCAGAGTACTGAATAATGGGCAGTCCAGTGGTCACACATTTGAAATCAAGCACAAGATATTAGTTACTGTTTATTTTAGATGTTACGTATATGTAATTTTCTTCATCATCTGTTTTTCCTGCAGGAAAAAACTAAAGTGGTGGAACCCTTGGACTATGAGAACGTGATCCTTCAGCGCAAAGTTCAGATCTACAGTGATCCCCTCCGGGACCTCCTGATATTTCCTATTGAAGATGTGTCTGTGAGTTTGCTCTGGCTGCTTCCCATGTTTGAGGTTCACTCATCTCCTGTCCTGCTTACCTTGGAAAATTTCCACCATTAATCCATATGTTAATTTTGGCTGCAGTACTGACACATAAAACCAAAATGGCCCACTGGTGGTTTAGGCCCACCACATTTATTTAAAGTGAATGTCAAGCCCTGAAGATGGAGCTTGTGCTGGAAAAGTGTTCTGCTTTTTCCTGCAGATTTCGGTCATCAGCCGCCAGAGAAGGACTGTCCAGTCAACGGTGCCAGAAGATGCTCTAAAGAAAGCTCAGAGTCTCTTTGTCAAAGAGGTAGGGGCAAAGCCCATGTAACAGCTGCCTTCAGCACTTCATAGCGCTTGGACAAGATGCTCAGGTGTAGCTCCTGGCCTGCAGGATTGCAGATCACTTGGCTTTTCCTTTATGGGGCACTCTGCCCACTGCACGGGAGAGTTCTCACAGGTATCTCATGTGCAGAGTGTCTTTGCAGTGGGTTTTGTACACAGCCAAGGTGTGTGGCTTTGCACCGCCTGCCTGACAAGGAGGGGATCCACAACCTCCCTGGAGCATCTGGAGTGCTGTGGGTTTGTTGTAAAGTGTTGCTCTCCAGGACCATTCCCTTCCAGTGCAGTGGAACAAAAAGTGATGCTTGGTGCCGAGTTAGACGTGCTGTATTTCTGAGGACAGAAAACTTCTGCTTTCTGGAAAACAGTCTCCTCCCAAATCACTAATCCTTTTTTAGAGCCTTGGAGTGATGGAAATACAAAATCTGTAGCAGTGTTGCAGGCCAGATGCTGTGTGATTTTTGTCTCTGTGCTGAAAAGGTTCCTTATGAAATTCTGCTACATGAAACAAGTGAAAGAGCCTTGCCCACGCCCTTCCCGCTTGTGCTTGCCTCACCCTGTAGTGTGTAACCTCTCAGACTGGTGCTGGGCTTTGTTTTGCTTGCTGTAGCTTTCTAAGAGCTGTATTGTTTTCCTTTCAGTGCATTAAAACCTACAGCTCTGACTGGTTCGTGGTAAACTACAAATATGAGGAATACTCAGGAGACTTTCGGATGTTGCCATGGTGAGTGTCGTGCTCTCTTGGAATGCTGATGTGTGATCACTGGGCTTAGCAGGAGCAGTCTGCCCTTTCCCTGGTGCCTGTCCCGCAGGCAGCCTCTCCTCCAGAGGCATGTCACTCACTGCAGGTTATTGCCAGAGGTTTGTGTAGTCATGGCACTGCCCCTCAGCTCCGTCAGGGAGATGCTGTGTGGGTCAGTGCTTCACATCCCACCCTCCAGTATGCGCACACCCCCTCCCTTTGGAATCAGGACAGTCTGCCAGACCCACTGCAGAATAAATAGTGTTGGCAGTGTGTGCACATCCGAGCCTCATTGTCCTGCTGGGCTGATGCTCCCTGTGTGTCTCACACAGTGTTCCCATGCCAAGCAGATTCTCCTTGTGCCCCTGGTACAGAGAGGGTGATGTGACATTGCTGGTGCTGGGGAGCTTTGTGCTTGGAAATGCTGGGCTGTGCCAGTGCTTCCAGCTCCAGAGCTAATTGGGTTTTTCAGACAGGCTCATACATCTCAGATTTCTGCTGGATTGTTATTTTCTCTGTGATGGCACCTGCCCTGCCTCTCACTGCTCACACTCTGGGCATGTCTGGACCCCTGTCCAGGCTGCTCATTGCTGGAAGCTCATTAAATGCTTTTTCTTCCTAATTGGATGTAGTGAGTCTGTTCTGAGGGTCTCGAGGGGATGTGAAGCAGCAATGGAGTCATACTGTTGATCAAATAATGCTAAAATCTGTCAATAATCTTGTAGAGCGATCTTGCTTCTTTTTTGGTAAAGATGGAAGATAAACCAGAGTGCTCTCTCTTTGTTCCATAAATGCAAGTCAGCAAAAACTCTGCAGAATCCATGAGCTAACAAGAGAAAGCTAATTACAGACTGCTTGTAATTAATTTCCATGAAATGCACTCAGAACTTAGCTTTCCCCAGCTGTAAGGAGCTGTAGGTCTCTTGAAATCTAACTTCTGTGCTCTGTAGCCTGCAGTTTGGCTGTTGCTTCTGGATCCAGCACCAGCTGCTGGCTCACACAACCCTCATGTTCCATTCATTAAACATGAAAATGTGTTGTGATTTCAGCAAATCCTTCAGGCCAGACAAGATTCCAAGCCATGTGTTTGAAATTGATGAAGACTTTGAAAAGGATGAGGTAAGGAGAAGGTTGGTTTTTTGGGTTTTTTTAATGTATTCCTGTTAAAAGGCAGTAATACATAAAAAAGTTAATTTCACAAAGCAAAGCCAGAATTCAGTTCCTAGGAGCGGTTTTCTGAGGAGATGCTTTCTGCTGTGAAAATGGGATCAAAAGTGAAGCAGTGATTTATTTTAAAGTATGATGAGATAATCTCTTGGAGCCAAGGGTCTCCTAAGTTATCTGGAAGATTAGTCATATTTCTCATGGCTTTTTCCTTTGAAACAGAGCGTCATAGGAGGAGGAAAAAAAGGAAGCCAAGTATTTACTAAGGAAAACCCTTCAAGTCCAGAACTAAAACTGGGCAGTCTGTTTTTTCAGCTACACTGTGATTCTGGGGTTCTTCTCTTAGAGAGTTTTGTGGTTGACCTCATAACCTGCAGGTTTTCATCAGCCACTTGGACCCACCATGCTGGCAGTGTGTCAGTCCTGCTCTGTATGTTCTGTGCCAGTGCTGGGAGGCATTGACTTCCTCTGGAAGTTGGCATCTGTGTGCTCAGCTGGCACAAGGAAAGATTTGCAGCCCTGGAACTCCTCTGTGGGGGTGAGCTGGGACATCTCAGACCTGGTGGTTGTTTTGGATGGTGCAGATGCCATGTTTCCTGCCCATGCATATCTCATTGCTACAGAAGGGATGGGCAGTATTTTTCTGTTTCAAGTACCACGTGCAGATTAATCCATGCATGTGATATTAGGAAATTTTTGTTTACGGAGGGAAGGGTTTTGCCCAGCTGTTTGAAATTCCCATGGCACCAATATGTTGCTGCTGAGGAACTTACAGAGGAAAAGGGAACTCTGTTGCAGAGTTAAAGATTTGGAGGGACTGTTTCATACACATTTCTCAACTTACCTGGGTACGTCCCAGCACACCTCGAGTCTGGACTGCATTGGGTTCTTTATAAATGGAAATGTTTTGTCAAGTTTGAACTTAATATTTTGGCTATGTTGTTGGTTTGCATTACATCAGTAACTTGAGGTGCTGCCTCTTAAAAAATATCGGCTCTGGGCTGGAGACATTGTTGTGCTCTGTTATCAGCCTGCTTCCGAAAAAGCAAAAGGACAAAAATACGCTATCAACATTTGGAGACCTTTCTTCTTCTTCTGGCCAGGGTCCCAAATCCTCAAACAAGAGAAGTTACTGAGGTTTGTTGTGGAGAAGTGTTCCAAGTGCTTTCACAGATGTTTTGACGTTTGTATCTTTTGGCATGGCCATATCTAAAGGGTTCTGTTACAGTTTCCCGACAGCATTTGCATTAGAATTGTGTAATGGAAATTCAAGTAAAAGAAATCTCTTGATGAAAAAGAGTGAGCCATTATAAAGGAAAAATCATGGGTTGTTTTACCCATGGAAATAAAGAATCAGAAAACTTGCTCTGGATTTGGACATGAGAAGAGTGCGAGCCTGCTCCTTTGGGTGCAGCAAGCTCTGGACACCAGCTCTTTCAAGGAGGCAGGCTGGGGCTGCCTCTGCTGCTGAGTCACTGGGAACCCCAGGGTGAGACTTTTTCATCATTTTGGGCTCTCGTTTCCCTCCTCGGTGGAGGTTATGCTTAGGTATGAATGGAGAGCCATTCTTTCTTCCTGGGACCATGGGGCAGGAGCAGATGGAAACCCTGTCTGGTGTGCCAAGAGCAGCCTGGTTGGGTCACTTGAAACTTTGTGAGTTTGATGAATGTGCAATCAGCCAGTTACATTTCAGTTATTTTACTGGGGTTTGGTGGTTTTTGCTGAAATATCAAATGTCAGAATGACAAAAGGAAATGTCAGAATAAGTTCAGAGTTCTGCATTTTGCAACTTCCTAAACAGACCATCTTGAAAATTTCCATCTTCCCCAAGTTTGGAAATACTGTGTAAGAACCAACAGGCTTCATTGCCTCATTGCAAAATCAGTGTACAGCTCTATCAGAATAGATGTAATATATCTTTTTTTAAAGGCGACTCAATCTAGCCTGTTTTGCCTCTTTATTGGAAAGGAATATTCCTGGGGTTTTTTTTGTTTTTTTGGTGCTAGCTCTGTATGTGTAGCTGTTCCTGTTACACATATAATCTACATGTCACTGTATTGCTGTAGTTAAAATGGTATTGCTTTCCAGGGTGGACAGATCCTTGTGTCCAAGGGGAATTTCCTGTGGGAGACAGTTTACCTGACCTTCTCTTTTTATCATTGTTTGCTGTCTTTCAGGATTCCTCTTCCCTGTGCTCACAGAAGGGTGGTGTGATAAAGCAGGGCTGGCTGCACAAAGCAAATGTCAACAGCACCATCACTGTTACCATGAAGGTGAGTTTGGTCCGGTTACTCATGAACAAGGCATGAGGTGAAGTTCAGGCCACATCTCCAAAGCTCCCAGGAGCACAACAGCTGGGTTGGGGTTTGGATGGGCATCTGCCCCTCTTGTATCCCATGGTGGACTGGAAAACCCAGTTTGACAACAGTTTTTAAGCCTCTCCAGCATGTCAGACTGATGCGTGTTGGACCATGACAGTCAAGCTAAGCACAAAGGTGAAGCATGTTCTTGTAAAGAAAGATTGTTTTGTGGATGAGCAGCTGAGGCCCAGGAGAGGAAGGCAACTGGGATAAGTGAAACAGCTGCCCTGCAAAGACAGCTTTCTGAATTGATAGTTTCCTTGCTGTTTGGAAACATGTACAGAGGCCAGCTTTAAAATAAAATGATAAATCTTTGCTTTTAAAGCAGGGATGATGTTACTGCAGAGATGTAGCAGTCATTACTGACCTAAAAGCAGCAGCTGCCTTGTCTCCTGTTCTCTGCTCTACCTAATCCAGTTTGACATTGCTTAGACTGTGCAGAGATTTTTAATAGTTCCCCCACAGGTTTTTGCTGCAGCAATGAGCCTGTCTGCTGTCCCATCATGCAGCTGCCTTGGTACAGCACAGCGAGATTGTTAGGGAGTTATGCTCAGTGGTACAGCTGAGGGGTGGCTGTAGCAAGGCTGCTCTGTAAGGAAATACTAAAAAAATCTCCAAAAGCGTAACTGTTCCAAGGCTTTCAGGAGAAGTGGAACAGGAATGTTCATAGGGATAATTTTGAATTTTAAAATAGGCTTGAAGGGGATAGACAGAAAAGGGTTTTCTGATCCTCTGCTTTTCCAAGCAGGCTTAAAGCAACTTTTTTCCGTGAAACTGCAGGAGGCAGTATCATTCATACTCAAAGTACAGTAATTTCACGACTATAAGGCACACCCTTTTGACTAAAATTTTGTTCGAAACCCAGAAGTGCGCCTTATAATCTGGTGTGCCTTATATATGGACAAAGTTCGGAAATTTGCCAACGCTGAAGTGTGAGCCACGAGAGCTGGGGGCAGGAGTGCCGGGGCCCGCTGCACGGGGAGGGCACCTGGGGCTGCATTTAAAGGCTACACTGATCCGTGAAAAATGTTTGCAAATTGAGCACCTGCCAGTAAACCCCACGATCGTGTGATTCTGTTACTAATTCATTACTTTATTGCGCGCGGATCCTTGCTACAAAAAAAAGTGCGCCTTGTAGTCTGGTGTGCCTTATAGTTGTGAAATTGCTGTAGTTAGTTTGGGTCTGTTCTAGTCTGAGCCTCTGGTGGCATTGGTCTCTGTGCCCTGTACCTCAGACCTGTCTTTCAGAGAAGTTATCTGCACTACATTGGCTACAGCTCAATTAATAAGATCCAGAATGTGAAACTCTGATACCAAAGTACTGAGAATCAGTATCTGTTCTCTGAGCTGTGTCCTACAAAACAGCTCTAAGGCACTGGTGAGCAAGCTGAGGGCTTTGACCATCCTCAGCACCATCACCACTTGGAGGGCTGCTGTGATGTGTCCACCTTGTGAGTGCTGGTTCTTTGCTGAGCTCTGGTGCCTCACACTAAGCATGTACAGCATGTTCTGTGCAGAGCTGATCCACAAGCAAACTCTCATGAGGCTGCAGCTGCCACCCTTTTATTTCAGAGCAACCTTTCCTTTGCAGAGAGCTGCCCTGGTTTGGCTTAGCTCTCCCTGTCTGGTTTGCCGTGTGTAGGTGGCCTGCACTACAACCATGCCATCAGGATTGTCCTTCTGTCCTTCTTTGCCCAAATACACTTCCCCAGTTCTCTAGCCATCCCTCTGCAATCTCAGTGCTCACCAGCAGCACCTGCAGCCTGACCAAAGGGGATGTTCCCTCTGCTCACGGATTTATAGTATTAATTTCAAATGATCATCATCTGACAATGATTTCTGACAGCCATGCTTGCACTGGGGGAAGATCACAGGAATAATGTTTGCTGTTTGATTCTGCATTTGCTTTCGAACAGAGTTCAGCAAATGCAAACTGTTTAGCATAGAATCCCATATCCACAAGAAATATCAACCCTGTAGTATCTAGAGAGAGATCTGTCATGGGTTTCTGTAGATCCACTGCCAACATTCCTGAGATTGCTTCAGTGGAATGCTAAATCAGAGTTTAGGCTGGATTAATGCTTCACATCCTTAGCTTTCCATTATCTTTATACTCTGTTGAGCTAAAGGTTTAGCTACATCTTATAAAACTTAAAGTTCAACAATCTGTGGAGCATCTCTACAGCTCATTAGTCATCCAAATGATGCCAGAGGTTACCTCTCAGAAGGGATGGTTACACTTCAGGGCACAATGCTCCCTCCCAGGTCTCTGCAACATGAGCATGTGCTAGTGTCAGTAATGATAGAAGCAGGAAATTACTTGTAATCTCCCATGTGGGATGAAAAATTCTGTGTTTATTCATAGATTTTTCAGGTAGACAGAACAGTAGAAATACTTGCAGTGCTGCTTGGTCTGGCTTCCTTCATGATTCTCATAACACTAGCCAGCAAATGTGAAATGTACCCTGCTCCTTACAGCATATGGTGCTACCACAATTGCTGCCAAAATGTTCTCCTGAATTATAGTCCAGTAGCTTTTGGCTGACAAGCATGAAGAAGGATGTTCAGAGATACTGGAGAGCTTATTTTTCCTTCATGAAAATCAATAGTACAAACACAGGAGCACTTCTCCCGAGATTACTCGTTCTTGATGTAAGAATTGGACACTAACCCAAAGCCAGTTCATGAAAATAAGTTTGTATAAAAAAACCCAAACCCAAAGCCACAAAAAACCCAAGCAGTTGAATGGATTGCATTGTCCCTTGGCTTGCATTTGAGTGCTAGGAATTTCCACATGTCTGTTCCTGAGTCTTCCAGACAATCGCTTTGTAATTCTAACTGAGGTCTGTGTGAGAAAGGCTCTGGAAATACCTGCTCCAGGGTGGGATGGATCTTCAAGTAGTGTGCTGATCTGAATTTACTGTGCAGCATTACTTTGTAAAGATAAATGAGGCTGGAGCCAGCTGAGAGATGAGCTCGCTCTAAAGCCCTGGGGCATTGCTTTACACGGGCAAACTTACAACAACAACAAGGGCATTAAAATTAAAGAAGCTGATGGAAATCTCTCTCTGTAAAAGCAAACCATATTCAAATGGGTGAATCTGCAACACTTCAGGGTCAGCAGTGTTTCATGTTACAGTATTTTCTCAATAGCAGGGAGGGCAGATATGGAAACCATGGTCATGGTGTGTGATGTACAGCACAATGAATACTTGTCTGAGCAAGAATTTGTATTTTTACAGGTATTCAAGAGGAGGTATTTTTACTTGTCACAGCTCACAGATGGGTCCTATATTCTGAATTCCTACAAAGATGAGAAAATTTCAAAAGAATCCAAAGGCTGCATTTTCTTGGATGCTTGCAATGATGTGGTTCAGGTGGGTGTCCTTTCTGTGTGGACTTACAGATTGCTGAGACAGGTCTGAAGGAATGGAATTGCAAACTAACCCAAAGCTGGTCAGCTAAGCTGGTCAATAGGCCAGTAAGTAAATGATGTTACTTTATCTGGGGCACCTTCCTCCTCTAATTGCTGCTTGCACCAGCTTCTTGTTTCTTAAGCTGTATCTTGATAAGTCCATGCAAGCATGCAGTCCTCTGGAATTCAGGACCTGCACAGGGCTCATAAGGTTTTAAGAGCAGATATTTGCACATGTCTAAATCCTGGGTTTGCTTAGTTGTGCTGGAGTGAAGTGCAGCAGTGGATTGCTGCTCTGCCTTTGCTGTCTCTGCAGAAGCTTCAAGCACCGAGTGTGGTGCAGGGCGGCTTAAATTACCCCAGTGGTTTGCTTCAGCGTGGATGAGTCAGAGCTGTGAGTTTCCATTTATCTTTCTGAACACAGTAAAAGCAGTAATGCACACACCTCAGTGATGGATGGGATGTACTTCCCAAGTTGCATCAGATTTGCCTTGGTTTCTGGTTGGAAAATGCTGTTTAAAGGCCAGCACAGCTCCAAAAGCTGCATTGTACCACTTGCTCTTTTAAGATAGATGCCTCTAAGCGTCCCAGAGTGCAGCGTCACTTACCATGCCAGACATATCCAGATCCTGGCTTCTCTGGGTAAATAGTAAAGGTCTGATGCCATCAGAAGGAGCCTCTTCCTGCTCCTTGTTGCAATGTCTGTGCTTCAGTCTGGCTTCCCTTCTCTCAGAGTAGCTGGCCATGGACCTGTGCACTGCTGAAGCCACGCAGCCCTCTGTGATTGCAGCTGGATTGCTGTGTCAGGGAGGGTGCCTGCCTTGTATTGTGTGGGATTTCAGCTCAGGATGATTCCCAAGAGAGGAGCTGTGTGGCAGGTACTGTGCTGGGTTCTTGAGGAAAATGTAATATAAATATCCTGTTTGTTTGTTTGTTCAGTGTCCCAAGATGCGCCGCTATGCCTTTGAGCTGAAGACAATAGACAAGTACAGCCACTATCTTGCAGCTGAAACTGAGCAGGAGATGGAGGAGTGGCTGGTAACTCTGAGGAAGATCATTCAGAGCAATACTGAGAGTTTGGTGCAAGAGAAGAAAGATGCTGTGGAATCTGTGCAAGGTCAGTTTGTAAACAAACACCTCCCTTCTCCAGCAGGATACAAGCAGTGTGTCTGGAGAAGTGTATACTCTACTGTATTTAAAGCAAGAACTGTGGCTGACACACAGTATCATGCAAAAGGGCTTAGTTTAACACAGATGATAGTCTGAGGAATAAAAGTGGAGGGGAAATGTGACCCTTCTTTTGGATGGGAAATACATGGCAAAGTGTCAAGGCTCCTGGAAAATTGGCTCTGTGCTGAAGTTCTGCTTTGGACAGACCTAGCAGACTGTAATAGTACACTTTGATACTGGTAATGCATGGAAAAATCTTACTCCCAAGGAATGGAAAAGTCTCTGTAAACGGTTTCTGTGCTATTGTTAGCAAATACTGCAGGATGCTTTCTGGCAGAGCAGTGCTCCTGCAGTTGTTTTGAACATCTGTTTCTTGTGTCCTTGCAGATGATGAATCAAGCACACAGGGAAAGTCAGAGAACATCCTGGAGAGCCTGGAGAGAAGCATGCATCCAGAGCTGATGAAGGTACTGTGCTTGCAGGATCACTCTCCTCACTCACAGCTACTTCTGTCCAGTTGATCTGGGAGAGGCTTTTCTGCTTTCTGTGTCTCCAGCTCTGGTGGTGCTGGGCAGGCACCAAGTCCTGTGGGGTCTCTGTTATCCCACCTGTCTGCCCCATGGTTTGAGGCTGTGTTTCTCACCTCCAAGTGTGGTTACCAGCTTCTGCCTTTTTCCTTCAGCACAGCCACACCTCTGCACTGTCCTTGCACCATGTCAGTGCTTTGCATCAGCGCATGTATCACAAAGGCAACCTGAAAAATAATTATTTTGTTTTGACTCAGTTCTTTCCCAATAGTGACTGTTTGCCCCTGTGTGGCTAGGCACTAATATCAATGCCTTCCTTTATCCTAGTATGGAAGAGAAACAGATCAGCTGAACAAACTGAGCAGAAATGATGGAAGACAAAACATCTTTTCTTTTGACCCAGAAGTCCAGGTAAACATTCCCACATTTGCCAGTGTGAGGTTTCGTTCACTATGTCGTGCCTCCCTTGTCCCCTTGCATGGCCACAGAAGCAGAAGCAGCATGTTTTCCAGTGGAGAAGTACAGCCCATATTTCTGAGATGTCAGTGCTCAAACACAGGGTAGGGTTACAGCAGCCCCACACAGAGATCTCATCCAGCTTTGCTGGAATTTGTGTGATGCACCTTGGTGTTGCTGATATCTCAAACCGGATTTTCTCTGGGGCTCTGAGAAGTTCCCATGCTTGCAAGAAGAAGCAGAAGAGGTATTGCATGGATACCTGCAATGCTGCATGGGCTCAGCACATCTGGAGCAGGGAGCTGTGGTGGCAGGGCCATGGCAGGGGTTTACAGGAGGAGCCTCAAGCTTCAGGGAGTTATCAAATGTAGACAAACTGCAAAAACACCCTGTGCTGGTGTGACGCACTGGAATAGGGGGTCATTGTCTATTGGCCTGTTTTCTTCTTGGCTTTGAACTTGAATTCTGTGCCAGGGCCCAGGTGTGAGATTTCAGTGGAATGAGTTGCAATTGCTAACAGAGTTTTAGAGAACAGTTCCAGGATATGTCATTGTTTCTGGTTCTCCTTCTGGTTTGGCATGTTCACACCTGTAAAATAAAACATTCTGGTTTAACAAGGAGATGTAATTAGCCTTTAAAAGGTTTAGTTGTACAAAATGAGCTTTTCTCTTGGCAATTCTTTAGAGTCTAACAGGAGGAAGATAAGCATCCAGGAGGCTTTTTGGTTTCTTTGTTTTTGGTTTTTTTTTTTTTTTAGAGAAGCTTCCTATATTCTAGTCAGATAATAAGAATAGAAATATTACTCAGTGTGGAGCATCTAAGATAACTTCTTTTGCCTAACTAAATACTTAGGCTGAATTCATTGCCTTCTTTCAGAGCACTTCATTCTGGTGTGTGTCAGTTGGATCTGCTATAACACCAGGCATTCAGAGTCTTTGCTCCAGTCAGTGCTGGTACATGCACACTTATATGCATGGTGCTAAGGAAACTGGGAGCAGGAATGTCTATCTGCACTGTACTTTCCTGATGAAAAGAAAAGAATGGAAACAATATAAATACCTGCTGGTATTTATGGGTGTTTGGTAGCTCTGTCCCCAGTGCCCAGCACAATGGGTGTGTCAAAGGTTGAGGGGTTTTGGTTGCAAGTGTGCCTGCTCTTGGAGAAGGGTGGATGTGGAGGCACAGACCAGATGTGGGTGTTCTGAGTTAGGGAAGAGGTGAATAAAATAAATAAATAAATAAATAAATAGATATATAAATAAAAAATATATATTCTATATTTTATATATAGATATGTATTCTGTATATATATATTCTATATAATATCTAATGATAATTGAGCCTGTTTGGATTTCCCAGACAGACACTCTTTGCTGTTTCTACTCATCCCAGTTACTGCTGTGCTGCTGGACAAGCCTTCCACTTTGAAATGTTGCTCACACTCCCCATGTGCCTCCTCTGTATTTCAAGCACAGGGGCCATTTCTAACCCAGCTATACCTTCATGGTGGAAGATATTTATTTTTCTGATTGTATCATTGTCTTATGTTCCGCTTTCTTCCCCAAGCTCTAAATGGTGTTTGGGAAGATCCCCTGGGTTACAACAAGGCAGGAAGGAACTGAAATCATTCTGAGGTTTAGTTTGGTGTGCTCTACAAAATAAGTTGCTAAAAATGGATGCATACCCATGAATTCATGTCTTGAATGCTTCTGTGTAACATCATCAAATTGCACTCATTGTGAATGTCTTGTACCTTTCGGGCCACTTTAAAAACCAGATGAAGATAGTATTGGGTAGTGTTATCCCTTAACATTATTCAGAGGGTTGTTTTCTTTTTTAATGAGACCAGATTTGTTTGTTTGCTGTCTAGAGACTCGATTTCTCAGGGATTGAGCCAGATGTGAAGCCTTTTGAGGAGAAGTGCAGCAGGCGCTTTGTGGTTTGCTGTCAGGACTTCTCCCTCAACCTCCTCGCTCAGCTGAGTGACAGGGCAGAAGAAGGACCCACCAACGTAAGGGGAGCTCCAACATGTCCTGCTTTGTCTTTTTTCTCCTATCACCAGCAAGGAAATACCTTGGCAAATGAATCTGTGTGGTTAAAACAATCCCATTTTGCCATGAACCACGGGGACCTGGGCAGGCAGTGACTGCTGGCCCAGAGTCCTTGCTGGATTTGTTTGTCTTGGTATTTTGGTTTTCCAAAAAGGTGTTTGGGGACGGGGTCTGCTTCAACCTGCCAGAAACTGAGACTGCTGGGAAACATGTAGTTCAGGGGCACAGGGAATGGGGAGTGTTTCTGCCAAATTCTGCACTCCTGTGAAAGTCCTGTTGGTAAAGGATTAAGTTCTATGTCTAAACCACTCATGGCTGTGTTTTATTTCATTTCCTCTAATGGCAAGGGATTTCCCTGTTCTGGAACCTTCTTCTGATTCCCAGCCTAACTCTATTCACAGCTACTTTATTATATGCATTTGTTATTGTGCCAAAGTTGTGACTTAGCCTAAAAACTCTTGTATTTTCTGAGTCTGTGATGTCTGTAGACAGCTATCACCTCTCACCTCAGCCTTTGTTCTGCTGGGCTGAACAGACCAGTCTCCTCCAGTCTTTCCTCCCAAAACAAATCCTTGCTGTCACGTCCTGTGCTTGCTCTGGCTGGAATCAGCCCATTCTGCAGGGGTGCAGGGCAGGCAGAGGCACCAGCACTGCCCCATCCCTGCTGATGCTGCCCTGTCTGATGCCTGGTACAACCACAAAGGCTTTTTTGTGATGTTTTCATATTGGCAGCTCTGAGACACAACGCCAGGCTCAATAATTCCCAGCAGATGGATGCATTGCTAATAGCAAAGATTCTTGTTATCCCTCCTCAATCAGGTCCAGAGTGAGACTTAATCAGCACATTTTCAGCATTGATGTAATGCCTCCAAGTCATGCTGGAATGTCTTGGGCATGCTGCAGTGTTATCTTCATGCCTGCATTTTTATCTTTCCATGGATGCATGCCTGCTAGGATGTTTGAATTAGAAATACACGAATTATTGCCACTTGCCTGTTGCTGTCAAGGTCAGTAGCTACAAAGCAGTTGGCAGATTTTGCACATGCATTTCCTCAGCAGTGTCAGCCTTGTATGTGTGTTCTCCTGGCTGGGAGAGCTAACTTTCTTCCCTGGGATAGCACCTGAGGAGCATTTTGAGTATCACAGTTGAGCCATCCAGACCTGATGGACTTTGGAAAATAAATATCTTTATCTGTAGCAACTGATCATAAACACTCTTTAACTGATTTCTTATTGCAAAATGATAAACAGCTCCAATAAATGGAGTTCATATTTTCTTCCTGACTTCATACTTTACCATTTATGTAAAAAACATACATCTTTGATTCTTTATATTTCATGTATCTTCGCTCAAGCTGGCTGGATCAAAATGCAAGAAGGTGCAGGAAAAAATGGATCTGTATATTTATAAAGCAAATAAACATGGATTGTTTGTCAGAGTTCTGTAGGATGCTGGTGTACCAAACCAAAGGAACAAACAGAAGCAGAAGGTTTCAGTTTCCTTATCAGGGAAAGCAATGCATGTTGATACTCTGGAGCCTGTGCTGTGCATCTCGTATGATACACATATTCAATAACATTCCAGGTTGAGCCTTTTTTCCTAAGCTTGGCATTGTTCGACCTGAAAAGTAATTGCAAGATTTCAGCTGACTTCCACGTGGACTTGAACCCTCCCTGTGTCCGGGAGATGCTGCTGGATAACTCAGAGCCCAGAGCAGAGGGCACCCAGGGACACTGTCCTGGCCAGAGCTTGCTGCACGGGGTCCCCGAGTCCTGCCTGCACTACATCAAACAGGTGAGCATCTCCCTTTCTCCTCATTCTGTGTCACTGCTGAGGTTTCCAGCGACTTTGAGGTGTGTTGTTATCACTGTGTGGTGACCAGAAGCCAGCTTTTCTCTTGAGTTTTGGTCAGAGTCGAAGTTGCCACGCAGGGCAGTGACAGGCAAAGCACCAGGGAGAGTTTGCCAAGGCTTGGCCATGCCCAGGGCAGGGTGTGTGGCTGTGGGAAGGGGCAGTGGGGTGATCAGTGCCCTGGTGCACACTGCTGGGTGACAGTCTCTGCCTCTCTGTTGCAGGGGGTGTTCTCCGTGACCAACCCGCACACTGAGATCTTCCTGGTGGCCCGTGTGGAGAAGGTGCTGCAGGGCAGCATTGCCCACTGTGTGGAGCCCTACATGAAAAACTCGGACCCAGGGAAGGTACTGCCTGCCTGGGGCCATGGGAGTGTCTCAGGGATGCTGGCTGCTGCTGCAGGGACTAGAGTGGGCTGTTCATGGGTTGTTCTGCAGCTCTTCAGTTTCTTTCTGGCAAATACAGTCTTTGTCCATTCCGTTTTTGTCCATTCTGTTCCCAGGCTGGCTTCAGTTTGGGGTCCTGGGAGACTTGATTTCTTCTGCTGGAAAGAGGCAAAGGATTTTTAGAAAGAGCCAAGCATTTGGGGCCAAACCTTTCCCCATTACACTTCAACAAACCTGTGCTGGCAGGAAAAAGTGGGACACTTCATCCCCAGAATGAAGTGTCTGCATAGAACCATGGAATCATGGATTCCTTTATCTTGGAAAACTGCTATAAAATCATTGAGTCCAACCACTAACCCAGCACTGTTAATCCCACCACTAAACCGTGTCCCTAAGCACCACATCTACATGTATTTTAAATTCCTCTACCACTTCTCTGGGCAGCCTGTTACAATGCTTGACAACCCTTTGAGTGAAGAAATTTTTCCTGACATCCAAGGGAGAGGCCCTGCTGCTGCCACCAGCATCAGTCTCTGTATCCAGGTGGAGCTAATGCTGCCTTGTTGCAGCCAGTCAAGACTAATTCCTGAAAAGTCAATCACAGAATACCTGGTAATGGTGATATTCCCTTGGCACACTTTGTAAGTCTGTATAAGGTGAGCCAATTGCAGTCAGTATTGGAAAATGAACTAATACCCTTTGGCAAACAGAGCACTAATACCTGACAGTTCAGTCCTGAGGAGGTTTAACATGACTGCCCACAACGTTTGCTATTGCTCTGTGAAGTACCAGCTGTAGGTGGTGTGAAGTGACAGACAGGGATGTCTGTCAGCTCGCTGGTGCCTGGGGAGCAGATGGAGAGATGCTCCTCCCTGGAGGCTGCAGCACCCTTCACTGCTGCTCTGGGGCGGCACCAAGGTCCTGGCACATGCTGACCTACCTCTCTCATGTTTTGCAGACTGCCCAGAAGGTCCATAAGGTGGCCAAGCAGGTGTGCAGCCGTCTGGGGCAGTACCGGATGCCCTTCGGCTGGGCTGCCAGGTCAGTGCCTCGGGCTGGGCTGTGCCACAGTGGGAGCTGCTGCTGCTGCTGCTGCTGCTGCTGCTGCTGCTGAGAGTGACCTGGGACACAGCTGGGAAAAGGGCCAAGTGACTGAAGTCAGTGAAATTGCAGCTGAGGGCAGAGTTTTGTTCCAACTCCCAAGAAAGAATTGGGATTGACCTGAAATGCTCTGTCTAGAATTAGAAACAAAATATTAAAAAGTAAACAGTGCTAGGGCTGGGAAGGCAGTAACCTTCCTACTGACCTGTAGCTACTGCTATTAGGGCAGGACATTCCTGGGGATAAAATATACCATCCCAAGCTACCAAGGGAATCACTGCAGAAATTTCCTCCTGGCACCAGCTGTTGCCAGGGACAGGATGAGAGCAGAGGGCTTCCCAGCCTGGCAATGGCAATCAGGGTTTGTTTTCTATCTTAAACTCTGCTTTAATTAATGTTCTTGGGGATGGCTGGAGGTAGTGATCCCATTCCCTTGCTGTTCTTTTACTGAGATTGATAAGTATCTCAGACAGAGGAAGGCAAGATCATCTACTGCCTCCTAGTGCTAAATTGCATTTTGGTGCTGGCAAAAGGACTGGGAATGACATGGGAATACAGAAAGCTGTCACAGTGGGCTGGAGTTTGGGGGTGTACCACTTGTGATGTGTATTCTTGAACTGGATGTTCCTGTGATGCTGGCTGCTCATTTTTGGATGGTGGTTTTGGGATGCAGCTGGATCCTGGGAGCGAGCACTCAGCCCTCTTCCAAGTGGACCCTCACCCTAATGCTGGGCTCTGGGTGGGAATTGAGTTAGACTGGCTTCAGGTTTGTTCCTGCAGCTCCAAAGAGCTGCCTCTGTACACCAAGGAGCTGAGTGGGCTGGTGCGGGGAGCTGTGTTGCTCTGCAACCCTGGAACATTTCCCCTGTGGGTCTCAGAGGGAAGTGCTTGCACAGGGGTGCAGATGCTTTAATGTTCTTACTATACACAGACAGCCACTATTTTCAAGGGCAGAGATGCTGGTGTTCATCCAGGGCAGAGTCCAGTCTCCTGCTGTGGCTTCAGGAGGAAGCTGATGCATGTCCCCAAACTGTTTTTTATTTTGCACTCCTTTCCTAAGGGAATTTCTGTGCTCTGACCCCATTGCAAGTGGGAAGATGCTTTACCACTAGGTTTTAGTGGGAGGGGATAGAAGGGTGTTTGTGATTGTGGACCAAGCTTGGAAATGGGCTGAATGTGTCCTGACCTGGCTGGAGAGGAAGGAATGGGTAATGATGTCCCATATGATTTCATATTGCAGCCTGGGTGGGGTCTAAGCACCACGTCAGGGTGGGAGAGCAGTCAGGTGTGAGGCACTGGGAGCAGTCACAGGCCAGTGAACCTCTGCCTGATGAACTGCCTTTCAGATCTGTCAAAGATCTCAGTGTCTGTATATTTACCAGCATTTGGAAAATACACATCTTCTTTTCTGCAGACCAGTTTTCAAAGACTCCCAGGGCACTCTTGATGCTGATGGAAAATTCTCGCCCCTGTACAAGCAAGACAGTGGCAAACTCTCAAATGAAGATATGTTGAAGCTTTTAGCTGAGTATAAGAAGTAAGTGTGAGAGACTGGTGCAGGGGCTGGGCACGCATTTCAACATATATTTTTAAACAGTCAAGCGTAAGCATGAGATGACAATTTCTAAAATACTTGGAGGGTAGCAAAAAATGCTGATGATGTGCTCAGAACCTGAGCTTTCAAGGTTCACACTCTTGTTCCTTTCTCCCTGACACAGACCAGAGAAGACAAAACTGCAGGTCATTCCAGCCCAGTTAAATATCATCATCAAAGACATCCCACTAGACTTCACAAGTAAGAATCTTGGATCTTAACATAAATGCTGATGGCCTGAGCCTCAGGAGTTAATGCTTTTAGGGGGGATTTTGCTGTTTCATTAACAGGGGCTGCTATGAGAAATGAGTAATTCAGCACAAGACTTACTGACTTGTAAGTCTTACTGATGCCTTCTATGGAGGAGCTGTGGTCCAAGTGCAGAGATTTACCTGAGGGATTGATCTGCTTTACAATCTGGCCATCACATCCTAAATCCAAAGGAAGCCAGCTGCCTGCTTTTGCATCAATTTCACATGACATTTTTGATCCATAACATTGTAGGGCTTTACAAACATGGTCAGTGTGATTCTTTACCTTGCATTTAAAGAAACTGAAGCAAATAAAGGACTTTTGATGTGTTCAGTGTCATTCCACGGGCTTTTGGCAATTCCTGTCACAGGTTATGTAGGCTAATCTCCTGTCCAAAACGCTTTTCTAGTGGACCTAATTTTTTCTGTTCTTATTCTCTTACAGATTGTTTCACAGCTTCTTATGTTCCTATAAAACCTTTTGAGAAGGGCTGTGAGGACGTTGCAGTTGAAGTGGAGGAGCTTGTCCCAGAAGTTGCAAAATACTGTTACCCCTTCACTGTCTATAAAAACCATCTCTATGTCTACCCCTTGCACTTGAAGTATGAGAACCAGAAAGTGTTTGCAAAGGTGAGGGACCTGGGGAGGGAACTGGGGGCGGGACATGGCAAGAGAGCTGGGGAAGGACCTGGGCAGTGATCTGGGGAGGGAACTGGGGTGGGAACTGCAGCCAGCTTGGTGTGGGCTGGGGTGATGCTGCTGCTCATCCTCCTGTTCTCCCCCATTTCAGGCAAGGAATATTGCTGTCTGTGTTGAGTTCAGAGATTCAGATGAAGCTGATGCCAGGCCATTAAAGGTGGGTTAAATTACCTGTAACGGGGCTGCCATTTGGCCACTGCTGGGTGTTCTGTACCAGCTAGGCTGGGCAGGGCAGGAGAAAAGCACTGAGTTTCCATGATCACTGGTTTAATTTGGCCAGCTGGTTTAGGGTGACAGGGCCCCGAGTTGAGCTCTTCTTTTGTGTTTCCAGTGCATATATGGCAAGCCCGGGGGCCCTCTGCTGACCACAAATGCATATGCTGCTGTGCTGCATCACAACCAGAGCCCAGAGTTCTATGATGAGGTAAAAGCAAAGTGAGGGAAACAGCACATCTTCCTGGATGCCACAATGCCAAGGGGCTTTTCAGGATACCTCTTTTTCCAGGGCTGGGTGAAATATGGGTAAAGATATCACCACCCTTTGCCCCCGCAGAAGGGCTCAGCAAGGCCAGAGCCTTTGTCAGTTGTTAATGTCAGTTTGTTTTCTGCTGTCTTTACTGTCACGCTTTGTGCACTCCAATCACACACCCCCATTAATATGTAATGTTGCAAATGTGATGAAAATGTTAGGAATTATTTAAGATGGGTAAGAATGTGTCTTGTGTAACTGCATACAACATAACATTTGTGATATGAAATAGAACTAAAATATTGCTCCACAACTAAAAATACAGTCTGATCTATCATGATATCATTTTAGATTAAAATTGAGCTTCCAATTCACCTCCATCAAAAGCATCATTTGCTTTTCACCTTCTATCATGTCAGCTGTGAAATTAATACAAAGGCAACATCGAAAAAACAAGACACCGTTGAAACTCAAGGTATGTTCAATGCTTAAATTATTTCTGTTGGAGTGTAAAAGGCCAAGATAAAATAAATGTAGGGACATGAAAAAAGATGTTAATAACATACAAGCTGATCTGAATTTTCTTTTCTAAAGCCAACCTAATACGAAATTGTAGGTCTAAAATGGAATAAACTCCATGGTTTTAGTTTATATTAAAGCTCATATTTTTGCTGCGGTCTGACAGCTCTTCCTGTATGTTCCTGACTTGACTTTCACAAAGCTGTTGTCAGGCAAGTCACCAATAAAATCTTGCTGTGAGATCAGGATCCCAGGGGCTGATCCTGCCAGCATGAGGCACGTGCACACCTGGGTCCCACTGGCTGGGAAGCCTCTCCCTTCATCCAGTCCTCAAAGGAGCCTCATCATGGTGCACAGCCATGGCTCACACGCTACTCCTGCCCCTTGCACCCACTCCTGCTCTGTGCTGTGGCTGAATTTCATTCCACCAGGTGAAAGGTGCTTTAATGACACTGATGTTGGTCCTTGCTGAAGCCACTTGCACAGCTGCAGGTTTGGACTTCCTGGGGTGAGACAGAGCTCTGTGTGAACTGGCCATGTACCAGAGTGTGTGTGCTGGCTCTGACAGAGCTCTGTGTGAGCTGGGCATGTACCAGAGTGTGTGTGTGCTCACTGTGACAGAGCTCTGTGAGCTGGCCATGCACCAGTGTGTGTGTGCTGGCTCTGACAGAGCTCTGTGAGCTGGCCATGTACCAGAGTGTGTTTCTGACCCTCCTGCCATGGTTGCCTCTGCAGTGGGGTTCTCCTGGGCGCCGCTGCTGAAGGACGGGCGCATCCTCACCCTGGAGCGACACCTGCCCGTGTCCTCCTGCCTCCCCCCTGGCTACCTGGGCCTTGGGGGCACAGACTCACGGAAGGTAGGAAGGCCATCTAAAATAGGCTTGCATGGAAAAGGAAGAGGAATGTTGAGCTTTTGTTGCCACTGCAAATTCTCAGTTTCTGTTGGTGCTTTGCTCAGCTGAAAAGATCTGTGCTGCAGGGCATCCCCAAAGCTTGAAGTTCTTAGGGATGGGAGGCAGGACACCTTTAATTCCACTTTGTCTGGTTGTGCAGGTTGCAGAGGTTATTCTGTGGTGGGCTGGGCTGTTGCAGATGGCAGAGAGCAGGAGAGGGAGTCCATGCTCTCTGTGCATGTTTTCATGGGGAAGGTGGTGTTTGTGTGGGGGTTGAACCCCTTCTTCCACCCCAGCCATCACCTTCTGACCAGGTCTTTGCACAGAGCCACCTTCCTACCACAGTCTGAAACCAAGTACTTGGATGTTATCTGTTCACAGCAGCCCAGCATGGATGCAAAGTGGGTAGATGGAGCAAAGCCACTGTTTAAAATCAGAATCCATTTGGACTCAACCATTTACACCCAGGTAAGTCAAACGCCTTAAAAACTTCCAGCACAAATGCTAAGGAAGAGATTGCTGTGTCTCTACTACAGCTAAGACACAGGTGGTGTGGGAAAGAGGGCCCTGGTACCTGGTTTGCAAAGCAGCACTGAGATCCTTCTGAAGCAGCATGGCTGGGATTACTTGCAAGGATCTGCTCCTTGGTTGGATGGGATGAGATAATTATGTGATGGAACGAGCCTAGGGAGAGGCTGATGTTCACTGGCAGGCCCAAGGAAACATTTGAGCAAATGACCTGCTTCAGTGATGCAAAAAGGAGAACTGGTGGATGTGAGAGGTTTCCCCAAACTGTAGAATCATTAATGTTGAAAAGATCTCTAAGACTTTCAAATCCAAGCTAGTATTAGACTTTCTATTAAGTTTTTTAAAATTTTTATTTAAAAGTTCTCTAAGAACGCAGACACAAGAAAACAGTCCTTGTTTCAAAGGTTTCCCTTTCAAAACAGTTCAGGCTGTTCTACCAAGTCCTAGTGTATTCTGCTGTCTTATGGTAGTAGTGGACTTCCCTGAGTTTCACATGATGTGCAGCAAAGATCCCCAGCACATTCTGTAGGGCACCTCCTGTCAGCACTGCTCCTGGGGGAATGTCCTTGGCTGGATCTCATCAGCTACATTTACATTCAGAGCAAGTGGCTTTCAGCATCTAATTCTGTTTTGGAGATTTACTGATTCTGTATTGCACTGAGAGCAGTGTAGTAGTTATGCTTCCCACCAAATTACATTTCCAGATGCTTTTCAGATTTAAATAACCCAGTAATTAAATTTAACCTTGGAGAAGGAGGGAGAGTAATGGGAAGGAGAGTCTGCCTCAGATGGGCAGTAGGAGGCTGGTGGTGCAGGTGGTGAGGCAGTTCTGTGAGCTGCAGCTATTGAGAGGGTTTCTGTTTCTCCAGTGTTGCTTGGGGATTAGGGCTCAGGGTAGCACAACCACAGGAGAATTTCAACACTGCTGGAAGTTTTGTGCTTAATATTGAGGTTACTGGGAGCCAGGGGCTGAGCAGTGGATGGGTATGTTGGAAAAGATAGAGAGCAGCACTGGAGATGGCAGCTGGGGAGTGCAAGTGCCACAGGCAGGGACATGGGGTTTGCTGGGGACTTGGCCCACTGCTGCAGGTAAGCCAGCAGATTTCCAAGTGTGAGCAGCAAAGTAGGGGCTGACAAATGTTGAGGCTGCTGAATTGAACTTGTTTGTCTCTTCCAGGACATGCACTTGCACAAATTCTTCCACTACTGCCAGCTGGTTCGGGCGGGAGCTGAGGAAGTGCCAGGGGAGCTGGTTAAATACCTAAAGGTGAACAGTGCCTGTCTCTGGGCTTCTTTTGTGTTTTTACAGACTGTCAGCAAATACCCAGAACCCTGCCCTGTGGGAACACACCCTTGCTGGGCCGGTGCACTGTGCAGCACCTTTGCTTTCGCTTTATCCTGTCAGATGGGCTAGTATTTAAATGAAATGTTTTTTCATGTCCCTACATTCATTTTATCTCGTCAGACGATTTTCTGTGTGCTGCTTCCCTCTGCCCTCCACAAGGGGTAAAACAAGCAGTCAGCATTGCTCTGCCATGCTTGTGGCAAAGCTCTCTCCTGGTGGGCTCAGACACTCCTCCCTTGCTGCTCTAGGTTTCATTCAGCCCTTTAAACTGTAGCACAGTTCTTGTTTTCTGGAAGCTCATTCGAAGCAGGAGGGGTTTTATTCAGGCTGGAAAAGATACGTGAGATTATCAGCCAGTTAAATTTGAGCAGAGGTGACCTGTGACCTGGACCCAGCTTTTTGGTAACCACTGCAGCATGAGTAAGGGCTTTGGAGCAGGTCCAGCAAGGGCTTCTGCACGGAATATTATTCTTGGCTATTTAGTGTGATGTTTCCTTCTATAACTGCCTGGTTTTGAGAATGGTGCTGTAGCAACACTTTCAGTGGTGGGGATCTGTCACCATAGGGTTACTTAATGTGTGTCAGATAATGTATAAATATGTTAAGAAATAAAAATAATGGAGATTTTGAAGCCAAGCACTAAAATCATAGTGGCTTTGTTGTGAGCATTTTGCCAGGTCCCAGCACCCTCACTGCAGCCTACGGACAGGGAGATAGGTTTGTGCTAACCACAAGTGAGGGGTTCTTAACCACCACCACCTCAATAATCTCAGTAATTTAAATAGCTAGATTTTAAAACCTTTCATTAGATTTGCAGGTTTGAAAACTGAAAATGAAACATGCTGTCTTTCCTAGATTCATATCATGAGCTTCAGGCACAAGAGCTCTGTGGGATTGGTGGGGAGCATGTGCACAAGACAATCCTGACCTTCACCAAGTGCCTTAAACTGCATTTTCAATAGCAAGCTATGCTCTTTGAGAAGGAAAGTCTGTCTGAAAGTCATTGGGCAGCAGTTTTTCATGCTCCAAATACATTTGTGGAAATGGGGCTTCAAAAAACTGCCACAAGTGATGAGAAGACTTAGAAGCAAAACTTCAACCCTAAATTCTGGGCTTTTCAAATAAAATAATAGCATGTGACCTCTAATGAAGTCATAGCTGGCTGGACACATCTGAGAGGAGGATTAATACCTGCCATGAGTGACTTATGTTGCTCCCTGAAGGTTTTGAGCTGGAATCTGTCAGCTGGAAGGAGGCAGTGAGTGCTGCTATGAGTCCAAGCTGCCCTGTCCTCGAGTGGACTGAAGCATTTCCACACCCTGAAGCCTTTGCTAATGCCTGTCCCATTGCCACAGAAATGTCTGTAAATGTTGAACATCTGCAACATGTTGAACTAAAAGTGTCTGTGTTTTGAACATTTGTTTTAGTGTTTGCACGCGATGGAGATCCAAGTAATGATTCAGTTTCTACCTGTAATTCTTATGCAACTATTTAGAGTCCTCACCAACGTGACACAGGAGGACGAAGTAGCTGTCAACTGCACCATGTGAGTCTTGGGTGCACCACCCAGGGACAAATGCAAAGCCACAAATGGCATGCAAAGCAGGATCTGGTTTCCCAGTGCAGGGTGCTGGGTGACAGCACTGTCTGTCCTCCCCTGGACCATGTGGGTGGCATGGGGGCATTGTGGGGCTCTTGTGAGGAAAAATGTGGTACTTCAAAGATGCTCCTGGTTTGTTTCTCTAAAGGTAAAGGGTTTGGTGGCTCTGGGAGCTGAGTTATGGTCATATCTAAAGGCTGCAGAGTGCCCAGGCGTGTCCCAGCTGCAGTCAGCAGATGTGGGAGCAGTGTCCTGGCCTCATCCCGGCACAGCAGTCCCTGGTGTCAGGATTGCTCCCGGTGCCCCGGAGCTGGGTGTGGCTGCTGCAGCTTCAGCAAAAGCACCTTCCCTGCCTGGCACCGGCAGGCCCCTGGAACCAGAGATGTGCTGAAATGTGCACCTTCCTGCCATGGTGCTGCCTCAGTGCACAGGGGGTGCTGCATGGCATCCTCCTCTGGCCAGTACAGAGCGTGCAGCACATCCCAGGACATGCTGCTCCCATGGAACTGGAGGCTGAGCCCTGCTCCCCAGGGATGTGGTGCCTGTTCCAGTCACAGCCGTGCACTGTGTGATGTGGGTCGTGAGAACTTTGTGGAGCTCCAAATTCCACTCTGAAGCACCAGAGGGCAAGGAAAGGGGATCAGGTGACCTGAGGTACCTGTTGGGTGACCAGCTCCCACTTTCATTTCCAGAGATTTTTATTAAAGCTTGGCCCGATTCTTTCCAGTTGACAGTAGCTTTCTGTTTAATAATGTCTCTTTTCTCATCGTATTTTCATAGTGGAATTTAAAACCCACTTTATCTGATAAATGACTTGTAAACTCCTCCTTTGTGGTTTGGGCTGTGACAACATGCAATAGTTTGCTGTTCCCTCTGGCTGGGAGTGGAATGTAAATCCCCTGTAGTGGCTGGGGAAACCAGGCTCTTGCTGCCTTGATCAGCTGCCTAGATCAGCTGCCTAGGAGTGAGTCCAGAGGGCTGCATGCTCTCCAGGGTCTGCTTGACCTTCCCACACTGCAAGACAACAGCCCAAAATAATCCAGTGCGTGTAACAAGGAGCATATGATGAAAATAAAGTAAAAGAAAAAGAAGGAGGCTTCTAGAATTAATAAATTCCGGGAATGCAAGGAGGTATCAGATTATAACAACAGTGGACAATGTTCTGTCTCACCTCCTCATGCAAGGAGTCTTGAGTGTTAAGTTTGTCTGAGTGATTCCTGGGCCAGCACAGAAGTGGAGAAGAGGTTTTGGGCACCTCATCTGAGTGCTCTGAGCAAGGATGGTACAGAAGCTGTGTGTGGGGGTGCTGGCCTGCAAGAGCTGTCCCTCTGCGGGCCGTGCCAGCAGTGAGGTTTTTGAGGTTGAGCAGGATGGGACACATGTTGTCTGCTTTTGTCAGGCAGAGGAACTTGCCCTTGTGTTGCGTGCTGAACACAAACCACGTTTCTCCCCAGGGTTCTTCTGCACATCGTGTCCAAGTGCCATGAAGAAGGTCTAGACCACTACCTGCGCTCCTTCATAAAGGTCAGTGGTGACACTGCCCCTGGACACTCCCTGCTGGGAGCAGCCCAGGCTGACTCTGCTCTTCTTGCCTCAGTACGTTTTCCGAGCTGAGAAACCAAGTGCCAAGCAGACGAAGATGACCCATGAGATCCTGGTGCTTTCCATGGCCACCATCCTGAAGCAGTCAGCAGATTTTCTAGCTATCAATAAGCTCCTCAAGGTGAAGTATTGGCAGTGCTTGGCTGCCAAGGGTAGAGGGGAAGAAAAGGGGGTCTGGTCTGAAGCCCAAGACTTAACCCCATGCAAACCCACTGCAGGAGCAAAGCTGCCAGGGCAGCTCCTTGCATCCCCATCCTTGAGGTTCTGCTCTTAAAACAGAGATGAATTCTTACAGGGAACCTCTCTTTAGACATGGCAGGAGACAGCAAAAGGCTGTTCATTTTGCCAGTTTTACCTGTTTTCCTCAAGCCACACCTGAAAGGTGACTCATGGGAGACAAACTGAGTTTCTGCTCTGCTTCTGCAGGGCTTGTACCCCAAACTCTGCTGGTTCTTGGCAGGGTGCATTGGGGTGCAGAGGGACTGAATCTATTGCCACCCTAGGACTGGCAGGACATCTCTGGGTAGCAAAGGCATCTATTCCAAGCCAACTATGCAAGCACAGCTGTGCTTACAAAAAGCCATTTGAGTGTGAGCTTTCCCTCCCACATAGGTGCTTCCCCACAGAATCAGGGAATATCAGTCATGTTCAACCTGAGAAAAGTAATAGTATTCTTTGTTCATTCTAGTACTCGTGGTTTTTCTTTGAAGCACTGGCAAAGTCCATGGCAATGTACTTACTGGAAGAAAACAAAATCAAGGTAAAAATTAATTTGGTCAATGCTGCATTACAGAACTACCACAAACTCCTCCAAAAGCTTTTCTGAAAAGCTGACTACTTAAAAAAAACAAAACCTGCCAAGCTGAACAGCTTGACTTTATTTTTCACTTTACTTTTCCTTCTTCTACCCTTTTTCTCAGGGCAGAAACAATCAATTTTTTTAAAAT
>VRYO01002184.1:15283249-15301593 GCA_009812075.1 Sialia sialis | reverse complement strand
GTAGGCTGGATTCTTCAATGAAAAAGCTGCGGCTTATAATCGTGAAATTAATGTAATAAAAAAAATATATAAAAATACAATTACAGTTGTAATTTTAAAATTCCAGAAGTCCTTATGGCTTGTGCAGCCTCATTTTCTGTTACTATGTACTGCAGTTGCAGCCAATACTTTCTTTGGTCACTGTTTTATTAGGAGGCAACTGGTGTCTGTGCTCAGTTGTCCCCAGCTGCTGGCTCGCAGCACTGAGCAGGGATGTGCTCTTGGTTTCAGCTGCCCAGAGGCCAGAGGTTCCCTGAGTCCTACCAGCACGCCCTGCACTCCCTGCTGCTGGCCATCATTCCTCACGTGACCATCCGCTATAATGAGATCCCTGAGGAGTCTAGGAACGTTAACTTCAGCTTGGCTAACTTCCTGAAGGTCAGCAGCTTCTTTCCTTCTCCCAGGATTTTATCAGGAAAAAAAGAAAAGCATAGATAATGAGAAATATGGAGAAAGCAAACAAATGTGATTTTAATTTATCCTGTCTTTGGTTTTTTTAGTTGTACAAACTCTCCATGGGATAAGCTTTCCTAGGAAAGAAACCGTCTCTTTCCAAAGAGTTACTAAATCTGTATGTTACTGGGGGTTTTCAGGCATACCTAGCAACTCTTTGGAACCTGAAATATATATATTCTCATTTTAAATACTTTTATTGTCCACTGGAGACTTAAGTAAGATCATACAAATGATTTCAGAGAAACAGGATCATGAATTTTGGAGAGCCAGCAGCAACCCAGAGGATGAAATCTGACTGCTGGCTGGACAGCAGTATAGAGAGGATTTATGACGATTGCTTTCATTTTTGATGGTTGGTCACATGTTGCTATTTTTTTCTTCAGCGTTGTTTGACCTTTATGGACAGAGGATTTGTTTTTAACTTGATAAATGATTATATTTCTGGATTCAGCCCAAAAGACCCTAAGGTAAGCAGTAGGTTTCTTGAAAAGTGGTTTGCAGCTGTACATATCTATGTCAGTAGTTTTTGTAGTGATTATTTTATACAACTCTTGGGGACTTTTAAGGCTCTATTACTGCGGAGTCTTTTAGAGGCAGAGACCTCTTTGTCTAGGCCAAGAGCCTGTACCCAGATGTTATTTAAGCAGAACATCTGTACCCAGATGTTCCTTAAAGTAATGTAGAGTCACAATGAAAGAGTGGTTGTAGCCTGGATGAAAAAGACAAAGAAATCTCATATGCATTGACACGTAAGGAGGGCAACACAAGAATTTGCCAATTGTGAGTTTCATCAGATGCTATTTATTAGATTCTTCAATTCTTGTGCAACAAGTACATTGAGCTGGAAGAAAATGGGTCAAACTGAAAATATAGTTTGTGTTTGTCTTTTTTTATTTCAGCTGCTAGTTGAATACAAGTTTGAATTTCTTCAAACTATTTGCAATCATGAGCACTACATTCCTCTGAACTTACCAATGACATTTTCCAAACCCAAGCTGCAAAGAGTTCAAGGTATGTCCTTTCTTAAGAGGCTGGCTAAAGAGCTATAATTTCTTATTCCTGATGGCTTCTGACTAGATGAACTTTGGTTTGATGTCAAGGGAATGTATGTCCCGGTTAGGACATTAACCTCTGTCTGTTTTCTGTCAGGTTTACATAATTTTGTTCCAGAATGGTATGCAGTCAGTCTTTTCAGTATTTCCTATATTGAAGTAGGGACTATATATGGGAGAAGCAATATCTGGAAGCCACTGCCTGTGTTTCAGTAAATAGGCAAATTGTGCAATGTAATCCTTTGTTCTCAGGACTGTCAGCCTCCCCTAAAGTGGATGTCTCATGGATGGGAATGGGGATGCAGGAGCACAGAGTGAACTCACTGCCCTGCTGCCAGCACTCCCTGTGGCCACCAGAAGGGGATCTCGGTTGCCTTCTGCTTTCTCACTGAACACAGCAGTGCACAGTGTGTTCCAGCCTGTTGTCACACCTGCAGGCAGCCAGCAGAGCTTGAGGCCGTGCCAGTCCCTGGTGCATACCAGGAGTGTTTGTGCTGTCACACCCCCACACATCCACACTGCTTTCACTGTCACACTGAGTTCCCTCTGGTCCTGGAGCTGCTCAGCTCGGGGTGCAGGGGGCTCACAGGGGCTGGGCTGAGGCTGTGTGCAGCTCTGGGTGGTGGAGCTGTGGCACTGATGGCAGTGCAGCCCCTGCCAGCCCCCAGCAGTGCCACAGCCTCCTTCTCCCTGGCTCCTGATGGCTCATCTGTGCTGCATGAATGCAGGAAAGATTGCCAGGTTTTGATGCCACAGGCTTGGCCAGTGTAAGTGCTGGAGAGGAGACTGAGGTTTGGGATTCCCCATGTAAAAGCCCCATGGATTTATGATTGTATGATTAATTCTGGTGGGGGAAAGGGGATGTTTGGTTGTGCCTCAGGGTGAAGCCATACAAGTCCCAAAGTGGTTCCACACGCATACAGGTGGCAGAAGCAGCAGTAAGTGAAATTTCCCTTATTTTGATAAATACCTGACTCCTCAGAGCTTTCTGGACCAGCTGCTTCTCTCTTACATCAGTTTGGCTGCTTGCCTGGCATTGTTTAACAGGAGCATTGCTAGAAACAGCCAAGAAAAACACACCCAAGGTGCCTTCCTGGGGCTTTTTAGTGGCTTGGTAACATAAGGATGCTCTTTCTTGGTTAACATTCACCTTTGCATTTGTGATGGTTAAATTGAAAAGCTGTGAGTGCAGCTCATCTTTTCTGCTGTGTTTTATTGTGACTGGACCTAGCAGCTGAGGTTCACATACAGCTCGTGGCAGAGAGCAGCCCAGGTAGCAGAAGTGCCTTTGCAGTGGTGCCTGAGCCCTGCCTGCCACGGCAGAGCCATGTGGGGATGCACCTTCTCTGCAAACTTGTCTGCCTTTATGGACAGACCTGTGCTTACAGGGGCCAGCAGGCTCAGGAGAGACTCTGCTGGTGTGTCTGACCTCTTCACCAGCCTGTTTGGATGCAGAGAGGGGATGCCCAAACCCCGGCTGCTCTGTTTCTAGGAAAAGAAGGAATAGCCCTTAGGGAGGTGGATAGAAAGTTCCTGCAGCTACAGCCAGTGCAGATGGGCAGCTCACATCCTGCTGAGTTGGAACAGCAGCTCTGAAACCTCCCAGCTAGTGCAGGGCTGGTTGTTGGTCTGTCCCTGCTGCCTCACATGGGGACATCAGCCAGAGCAAGCCCCAAGCTCGGGGCCAGCAGCACACAGTTAGTTTTGCAATGTTGTGATGGGAAAGAATCCAAGGGATTGACATAAGCTGGGACTTAAGCAAAGGCCTCACAAGTAATATTAAAACATGGCATACTGTCCTGTTTCTCCAAGATTTAGAGCATTACTTGTTCCTGTTTATTTTTGCTGTCTTTTTATTTGTCCCTTTTCTTTTTATACATAATTAGAATTTTTTTCATTTGCTGTGGAACGGTTCACTTCAGTAGGTAGGTCCGACTGAAATGGTCAAATCCTCTAATGTCAAATTAAGTATGCACTTTCCAATCAATTAGCTTGCATTCAACTAATTTAATAACCACGATGTGTGACAATTAGGCATTTGCTAACATGACTAACAGTGAAAGCTAGGTAATATTCCAGACTGCTTTTTCTTTCCTCTGAATCAGAGTTTCACAGACCAGTAAAGGCTAGTTTTGAATCAATGAATATAAAAATATCTTTTACAGCCACAGAGCTGTTGGAACCCTTTGGCTGGGATTTTCAAAGCTGAATGCACCCTGCCTTACCACAGAAGAACTTTCATACCTCTGGGGTTTTGAAAAAAAAAAAAGTCTGAGCTGAGCAAATGGCATTTGTACCTTTTGGGGGAAGAACAGAGCTTTGGGGCTATCCCTGTGGTGGCTCTGATCTGGTAAATGTCCTGCCAGAGATAATGGTGTCAGGACAAGGCTGTTCATAGCAGCCCCAGTGCACCTGCAGCCTGCCCCACAGTCAGTGTGTCTGTCACTTCCCTGCTGCTCTGTCCAGGCACCTCAGCAGAGGAGCTGCCTTATCCTGGTAGCAGCCTCTGCTTTGATCAGTGTCTGCCTGAATCTGTGTGAGATGCAGGGTACAGGGTAGGTTAAGCAAGGTGGTGAGGTACTGAGCTAGCTTGGCAGTCAGTGCAGCTTCTGAGGAGCTGTGTTCAATATCTGCTTCTGGCAAGCAGCAGCCTGGAGCCCTAGCCTGGCTCCCTGGCTGTGCAGCTGCCCAGCTGTGCAGGCTGGGATGCAGCATGGCTCACATCCTCATGTGCATCCCTCATCCCAGCAGCACCACATGCATTTGCTCTGCTCTCTGACCTCGAGACAAGGAGCACAGATTTGTGGAGGCTGTGGAATGAGCTGCAGAACAGCACTGCTAGGGCTGGGTGGCCAGGTAAACCCACCATTTCCAGTGGCCATTCCCACCCTCACAGCTGCTTGGTGGAGGTTGGTATCCCTGCTGTCTGCGTGGTTTGGGCATTTACAGGACAAACCCCAGCCAGGAGCAGAGTATCCCCAGGCACTAAGCTGTGCTGTCTTTCCCCATTTCAGCCATCTCTGACTTACAAATTACTCGTCAGAGAGAGATGCAGAGCATCACATTGCAGAAATCCTTCCTTGAGGTGCTGCTGAAACAGTGAGGGCTGAAATTAATGAACAGCCTGAACTGGAAGACACCAAGTTCTTTGATATGACTTAGTTCATTGGTGGAGAAAACTGGTCAGTTCAGCTTTATTCAAAGATGAGTGCATTGCAGGAGAGTGGTGAGAACCATTTGAGGTCTTTGTGGCTTACACGCCTGTTATGTCTTGCTCTGAACAGACTCTTGGAACATTTCCCTTAACCATTGCCTTGTTGTTTCTTTCAGATCCAAATCTTGAGTACAGTTTAACTGATGAGTATTGCAGGCATCACTTCCTCGTGGGGATGCTTCTTAGAGAAGCCTCTGTTGCCTTGCAGGACAATTATGATATCAGATATACGGCCATCTCAGTCTTAAAAAATCTCTTGATCAAGCATGCCTTTGACAACAGATACCAGCACAAGGTCAGGCCTGTTTTGTTGGCTTTTTAACTTAATGTTGTTGAATTTTATGAAAAAAAAAAAAAATCACATACCACAGTTTCGGGTATTGCATGATGCACCAAGAATATTCTGATTGCTTTTTAGGGAACCATTGTAAATAACTGATAGCTATGGAATAACAGTAATAGCTCAGAAACCATCTGGGAGATAACTGCAGCCCTCTTACTCATGCTGAGTATTTAGATAATTAAGCCCTAAACCATTAAGGAACTTGAGAGAGTCATTAGCCAAGAGTTGTTCAACAAAATTAGGACGTCAGTGATGTTCTGGTCTTGGGCTTAAATTCATATCCTGTATTAATATGCTGTAATCAGGAAACAGAACTGATCTCTGTTACAAGTCAGCTGCCTCTTTTACTAATTAGTGACTCAGTGGAGAGGATCTTGATTCTCATGAGGTGCTGGATTTCCTCTGGGTGGACCCAAGTTTTCTTTGGTCAGAGGCTCAGCACATGATAATGCTGAAAGAGGCTGGAAATGGGTTTGTTTTATCTTGGTGCTGCTCCCTGCTGACCCATGTGCCCAGCTGTTTGTGCAGACACTACCTGTCCTTGCTCTAGCCAGAAAACACGCCTCTGTTTAGAGTTGTGGTCCTCATATGCTCCCAGTGTGCTGCATTCCTGAGTGTTACCCAGGAAGATGTGCCAGGGGCTCTCATGGGCCCAGAGCCAGCTCCTCTTCCCTCCCTTCTCTGCCTGTCTGAAGGCCCAAGCTGGAGGTGGGCTTGCTTTTCTCTGCAGTGAGGATCATGGCTAACTCAGGAGCTGTTTGCTCCCTCAGTGTGCAGCACTCTCCTGGCTCCTCAGAAATTCCCCTGTCTTACTGCTGTCCCACAGGATATTTGTGTATGTGTTGTGCTCAAGACAGTGTGTCCAGGGACTCCAAAGCAAAAAAAATCACATCACAGGCAGGACAGCTGAGTGTGTGTTGGCACAGCCTTTCTCCAGCCAAGGAGACCCCTGCTCCATCAACAGCTGAGAGAAGGTTTGGTCAGCCCATGAGTGTTTTCAAGATTTCTTTTATCTTTTGTCATACTGAATCAGAGGAAAAAATTGGATTTTTTTATTTCTACTCAATTTGCAGGCCTTAAATTTTGGGTTTTTTTAACCTTTCAGACAAATCCAGAGTATTGTATGTTTAAAAAAAGAAGTGGATGTTAAAGAGTCCTCCATTTAGAAAATGCCAGTCCAATAATTTTTGATCTCTACCAGTTATAATCCAAATTAATCACTTCCTACAAACTGTTTTCACTAGAAGCATTCGCTATGGGGAGTTTCTGACTGGAATCAGTAGGCAGCACCAGGCATGGAGCGAATGTTTGTGTTACATTGCTCCTGGGTGTTGCACTTAAAAATCAAACTATGCAAGTCAAGTGCCAGTTGAAGAGTTAGGAAATCCAGGGCTTAGTTTGTCACACATCCTGTATGACTGGGAATGTTATTTAGCCTCCAAAACCCCCGAGTGCCCCAAGCTTGTTGCTAGAAGGGTAATACTTCTCTGGCAGCTCTAGAAGTGGAGATGAGAAGCCAATCCAGCTCATGTTCTCAAACACCACATACAGTGTGTAAATACAGATATATATACGTGTTTTGGCTCAAGACTTCTATTTTCACTCCTTTGGAAAACCTTGTTGAGATTTTTCCCCTTTCAGAACCAGCAGGCAAAGATTGCCCAGCTGTACCTGCCGCTGTTTGGGGTGCTCCTGGAGAACCTGCAGCGCGTGGCCAGCCACGAGGCTCTGAGCTCCTGCCCTGCCTCCAGCCCTGTGAGTAGCACTGGGATGTTCTAAGAGCCAAAATGAGGGATCCAGAACTCCAGACTTTAGAATGCTGTTTATTGTATTCAAATGATGCAGCAATTCATGGGTCTTGGGTGACAAGAGCCCAGCCCACAGCCTGACAGCCACAGCTGTGGCTTTGCCTGAAAGCTTCTCTAGTTCTGGTTACAATACATGACAGTAATTTCACGCTTATAAGCCGCACCTTTTTGACTGAAGTTTTGAGCCGATCCCGAAGTGCGGCTTTTCACCTGGTGCGGCTTATATATGGACAAATTCCGTGGACTTTCCAACAACCCGGATGTGTGGCTTATAAGTGTGAAATTACCGAATATACTTCTTATTGTAGATCATCTTAATACATAAGAACCAATCAATACCTTTACTACTACCTGTAGCCTATCACCACTACTAACATTTCCATATTCATGTTACTATTTTCCAATCACAAAAAGTTAGTATGTTACAGTTTAAGCTAGAAATTGTTTTTCTTGCAGTGGAAAATTCTGAAATCTTTTCTCTACTTGCAACGTGGTGTTTTTATTTGTCTGTAAAAATCCTTTTGCTTGGTAAAAACATCTTCTTTTTAAGGTAGATTCATCCTTTGCTCAAAGTCATAAAAGCCCCTTCCAACTCACTTGCTCTTTGCCTTCTTAGTTATCCAGTAGAACTGGCTTAGCAATTCTTTTCCTCTCTATCAAAACTTGCTATCATTTCTATTCCTTCTTCAGCGTCTGCATTCCAAGATCTTTCTGTTATACTTACATATCTGTGAGACCTTCCTGGCAAATCCTTATCCTTCCCAACATCATTCCTGTGTCTGACACATTTTTGGATGCTGTGAGCAGTGCTGTGAGGGGAGCTGAGTCCCTCCAAGTGCAATGAGCTGGAGCAGGAATGGGCCTGGGACTCTAGCAGCTGTTCTGGGGAGTTGCCTGTCTTCCCAAGATTTGTGTATGTGGCTCTCAAGTGGCCTTAGCCTGGCTAACTAGACTTTCCTCCTTGCTGGAATAACAAAAGGACAAAAAGGATAACAAAGAATAATAGGACATCTGAGAAAAACAATTCAAATTTTCAACTCAATGAAAAACAAAAAGGAAAACAGTACTATGACTTACTTTAATATGTTCTGCTATTCTTTGTACTCCTCCCCAAGTCCTTTGTCTCCTTGTAAGAAGAAGAAGAAAAGTAAGAAGAAGTAAGGAAGTAAGGAAATTTCTGTTTTAATCTGTGTGGTTTTTAAAACCTGCTCCAATTTGCCATTCTGTATTGCGTTGTTTCTTTCTGTAAGAGAATAGGTATTATCTTTCATTGGTCACGAAACCTTATATTGCTTTACAGGCATCCAGGGATGATTTCATATGCAGTTTTCCATCCCCCTCAAGCAGATCCAGCCTGATTGCAGACAAAGATCCAGGTAAATTAATTTTTCTAAATTCTGAATTTCCCATTTGTTTTTAACATAGCTATTACCAGCCTGAAGCACCCAAAACCCACAATCTCCTGAAAGACCTCACAGTCTCTGCACGGTTTTTCCCAGATTGGTGTCACCCTATGTCCTGGTTTGGAGAACAGCTGTCTGTGAAGAAAGGCAGGAGCCTCTCTTTGAAATGAAGAATATAAAACCCCCTCCCTTCAAATTATTATAATTTTGAAATCAAGAGGCTCTCAGACAAAGATATGGGAGTTAGGAGTAACAGTTCTTTACTAAGAAAATTGAAGTAGAAATACAATACTACAAAGAAACAAACCCCAAACACTGACAAGTTAGAATACAACCTGACACCCCGTTAGTCAGGGTGTTGGTAGCAGTCCCATTCAATGGTGGCTGCATCCTCCTGCAGTGACAGATGTGGTTCAGTTGGAGCAGTGCTTCTGTAGAAGGGTGCAGTCTCCCTCCAAAGATCCAGTGATGATGTGGAAAAGTCCAGTTTTCCTCTGGAGTCCAGGGGAAAGGGTCTAGCTTAGTGTCCCAAAACCTCTGGTTTTATCTTGGTAAGAAATGTTGGGCTCTTCCCCCTGGCTGGAGCAACTTCCAATGGGATGAAGTAATCTTACCAGTTCTACAGTGGGACTCAGTGGGCCATTAGCAGAAGATAACTCCCTGGAGGAAGGATGGGTTGTGAAAAGACAAAAGAACACTGCCCCACCTGGTTTCAATGGATGGCCCATTAGCAGAATATCTCCCACGGAGATCAGGATCACTGCCCCCACCCTCAACAGATGGTGATAGAATAGATACCTTTTATCACATCCTGTATTGTAACCCAAGACACCCTAGCTGTCATTTCCAGATTTTTCCTTCCCCGGCTTTTGACATGGGGCTTTGCAAGCCCCATCTGTGCTGCCTGTGCTGTGCTGACAAGTGCAAAGGGTTTAATTGTAGGGTCTGAGGTTTTTTTTTTTTTTCCAGCCCTTCCAAATGGCCATGCCATAAAGCGAGAGGACTCAAAAGGATCCCTGAACTCAGAGGGAGCAACCAGTTCCCCGGATCAGAGTGAAAATGTAATGTACCAGGGGTGGGGAAGAGCCTGCTCAGCCTGCAGGCTGTGTTAAATAATGGGGAGGGACAAGGGGCTCCAAAGCTAGCTTATAGATATCTCTGGAAACAAACAGATTGATGTTTAACAAAGGACAGACTCACAGCTCTGGTATGCTTTCCCTCTTCAAACATTGCTGACCTAAAAATAGCATTGTTGACAAATTACTCGTTGAAGAGTAAAGGCAAAATCTGTCTGGAAAATCTCTGCTCCTATGGCGCATTTATCCATCCTCAGATGTGGTCCCTGTGTGTGGGCAGGTCTGAGCGGGGCTGGACCCCAGTGCCTGGTGCTGGGAATTGGTTTCCAAATGTCTGAGAAGCAAAGCACTGTGGTGTGAGATTGGCAATGACCACTGACTTAAGATGAAAAGTTTGCAGGAAAACCAGCCCAGGGGAATAACCACAAGCCTAAACTTGCAGCAGGTGACTGAGGTCATACAAAGACCTCTGACCCCACTATTGAGACAGCGAGGTATTCAGTACTTTTCTTCCTGGCAAATTGCTCACATGGAAATCAGGTATTTGTGCAAACCAGTCCCTGGTTTCCCTCAAGGCACTTTCCAGATATCTTGGGTTGGCGTGAATCGTTGATGAATCTTCAAAATCCTTGGCCCTTGCAATGAGCAAGGCAGAGATTATCTGGGCTCGTGGCTGTGTCCTGACATGCCTGGAAGAGGTGGGGCCTTGCAAGCTGTCCTCCATAAATCACAGAGCTCTGGGACCAAGTACAGCCAAGCACTTGACTCTCCAGCAAAGCCCTGAGCACGTGCTCCAGTGCTGCTGATGAGACTTGCAGAGAGTGCTGTTGCTTCCAGCTCAGCTCTTCCCCCATGGCCAGACATCCTTCTCTTGAATGTGTTTGAGCATTTTTCAGAGCTGTTGGAAGCAATCTTTCTGTTGGGGAATGCAGTATCCACAAAACCATGTAAAAGCAGTGCCACGTGGAGGAGCACATCTTCAACAGTGCTCTGCAGAGGCACTTTGTCATTGCCTGTTCCCCTGCAGTGACTTGTGTGCTGACTTGATTGTTTGGCACAGTCAGTAGCAAATCTCTGGCCATAGCACCATGTCTCCAACTCTAAAATGATTGTTTATTTCTGCTTTATTATGACTCACATCCACAGACTATCCCAGAATAAAGAGCAAATAAGATCTGTGGATCCCTCTCCAAACATGTGAGGCAAAGCTTCAGGAGAAGCCTAGGGCTTAATCACATCCATTTATCTAAAGATACAACTCAGGCAAGCACAGAGAATGCAAAATAAAATTGGTATCACTTTAGACGTCATGCTTCCCACCACACAATGCCCGAGCCTTTCCTACATAAATTGACTCATCAGCAAGATTTCACTGTACTTTGCCTGAGTCATTAAGTAGGAGGAAAATCTAAACACTTCCAAAAATCAAGAGGAGGAAAAAGTTGTTAAGATGAAATGTCCTACTTTTTCAATAACTGACTTTTTTTTTGAAGTGCATGTCTTTTAACAGAAAGGTAGATTCTTGCTTTAAATGGTGAGAGACAGTGAATATTTTTTTACAAGAACTGACTTTAAAAATGTCCAGGAGCTTAGATGCTGCAGAGAGAAGGGGAAATGAAAGCAGACTGGTGTGTGTTTTGCTGGATAAGCTGTCATTCACTGCCCAGACCTTTTTTTCTCTGAGCAGAGTAGTGTTTGGTGATGTGCCCAGGATGTCCAGGCTGCTCATCACTGGATGAGCTGTGTTCCAAGACGTGGTGCTGTGGGGTGCACATGTGGGGAGCAGGAGGGACAGTGTGTATGCCAGGTTTGCTGTGGCCATGCTGCAAAGCCCAGGAGCCCAGGCCCTCCCTGGGGCTGTCAGTGTCACCCCTGTGTCCCCACAGATCCGCAGGAGCTCCATGAGGAGCAGCGTGTCCCACTGCAGCCGGCTGGACCAGTTTGAGATCCGCACGCTTCTGATGTGCTACCTGTACATCGTGAAGATGATCTCTGAAGGTTGGTGCCTCCTCTCACTGGGGCAGCCAGAAAGACAAGGGGCCATCAGTTTTGGTCTGTAAGGTCCCCCCTTTGAAGTTTTTAAAATCTCAGTGCGCTGTTCTTCGTTTTCTTTCAGATACTCTTTTAGCTTACTGGAACAAATTCTCCCCCCAGGAGCTGATCAATGTCCTTGTGCTTCTGGAGTGAGTATCTTGAGGCTGCTATTCAAACCCTGCAGCTCTGTGTGGTCAGAATGGCTAAGGAGGGGACCACAGTCCCTGCACTGTCCTGTACAGCACTAGGGGTATCTGGCCAGGTTGGAATGACATGCTCTTCCTCCCTCTGAGGAGAAGCAAGTGTGTATTGAGGAAGCATGGTGTAGTGGCAGTGCCCTGTGCTGTTCTGGGGTGTGTCTCACCACCTGTGGGTTCAGCTTCCCCTGCCACTGTCACAGCCTCCACTTTGCAGAAAATTTGGAGAACAGATGGGTGAGATGACAGGGATGTGCCACAGAATTTTGCAGCCAAGAGTGTGAGGTCAAGTGACTTGTAAATACAGACCCAAACCCTTGTGCACAGAGAAGTGTGTCTGCAGGCAAGAACAGGATAGGTTTTAAATGTTCTGGATCATTCCTGATCTGCAGGATCTGTAACAGATTTGTATTTCATTTTCTTCCTAGGGTGTGTCTATTTCACTTCAGATACGTGGGGAAGAGAAATATTGCCAGGTACTGCATCCTTCCTTCTGGTGTTGGGGTGTGGGGGTCATTCCCGTGCTCCCTGCCCCAGCAGATGTGGGGAGGGCTCATTCACCCCCATGCTGGGCAAACCCCAGTGGGTCTGGGGCTCTGCTCAGCTCTGAGCAGAGTCCCTCACCTCAGCACCCTGCCCCTTCCCTCCCCTGCAGCTCCTGCATGCGACCCCCAGGCTCAGGCGAGCGCAGGTTGGCAGTGTCCCCCCCAGCCAGCTGCAGGTGAGATGAGTCCCTGCTGCATCCCTGCTTCCTGAGCAGCATCCCTGCTCTGCTGTTAGCCCTAGGGCCTTCTGGAGCAGCAAGGTCGTGTGGCCAGTCCCGCTGGGATTGCCCCAGACTGGTGTGTTGGAGGGAAGAGTTCTCCATCCTGGTGCCTGGTGTAATTCCACAGTGCTGTGGCTGCTGCTGCTGCCCAACCCCTGTGTGTGCTCCCCTTGCAGGGTGCAGGATGCCTGGCTGGCCAAGCACACGGCAGCCGAGAGGAAATCCCAGACCATGCCGGCGCTGCGCAGCAGAGCTGGGGTGAGGCTGCAGCACCTGGGCAGCCTGGAGACCTCCTTCACCCTCAACCACAGTATGTACAGCAGGGCCAGGGCCTGGCAGCCTGGTAAAACTGCATGGAGCCATTTTCCTAGCTGCTGGCTGCTCCAGGTTACTCAAATTCTACAGAATTGCAGTGGTCACCAGACCTCCTGCAATATTCCTACATGGGTGAGGGTGGCATTTGAGTCAGCCCCTTAAAAATCACCCCTGGGACTTAGGACTTGTGTGGCTTTCTGCTCTTGCCTGTCTTGGCTCAGCTCCTTGGCTGAGTGTGTGTGGGGGTTTGGGTGGAGAACTGGGCAGCAGGAGAGCTGCATGGCACAGAGAGCTGTGCTGGGATGTGCGCTCAGCCGCTCCATGTGGGTGTGTTCTGTCCCATTGAAGCACTTTGCCATTCCCCCTCTCTGGACACAGCTTGTGTACCTCAGGCTCTGTCTGGCTTTAAAGACAGTGGTATTAAGGGGCAATACAGATGCTGTTTTTCTGGTGTGGCATCAGGCTGAAGTAGCGTCCCTGAATGGAGTTGGCAAATGCAGCATCTTGCTGTTCTTGCTTCATCTCCCAAACACAGTGAAGTGTAAGGGGAGAATCTTATCTATATCAGCACTTCGATTTTTTGGGAGCTGGAGTATTGAGCATTGTTTCCTCCTGATTTTCTATCTGTCCACAGATGCAAGCACCTCAGAAGCAGATATTGTGCACCAAGCATTACTGGAGGGCAATATTGCCACCGAAGTGTGCTTGACAGTCCTGGACACCATCTCTTTTTTCACCCAGAGTTTCAAGGTCAGCACTGAAATCAAAAATATTGTAGAAAAGTGTTTTGTGTTTTTATATGTGTGTGGATTTTGGTGTTCTCCTAGAGTGGAAGAACATAGAAGGCTTTACAAAAGCACATCATTTGCAGCTTGTTTGTTTTCCAAAACACTGAGTGTTTCACAGGGTTGCAGAGTAATTATCCTCTTATGCAATCTTGCCATTTCTTCAAAACTGTAAGGCCAGAGAAAACCACACTATTATACCATGACTGTATAACAGAATAAGAGGAAATGTGTGTTGTATAGAAAGGAAGGACTAGAGGAAAGGGAAATGAATGTCCAGCATTTTTAGAACAGTCACTCTGTTGCACCCCAGATTACCTAGAAGCAAGGCCTGGATTTCTTTGAATTAGTGTACATGAATATCTCTGCGCTGAGGCACTCCTGCTGTGGTTACCAGTGCAGACAGGACCAGAACCATGGGTAGAAATCTTCTGTTCCATATTGGGATTCATGCTTTTGGCAGTCATTGCCATGTACAAAAACCAAGGCCTCTGTGGTGAAGAGGACCCTAGGATGGCAGCAAGATACTGGTCCAGAAATGCTCTTCTGAAGTGGAGTCAGAGGAATCCTGCATGTAGCAACCTGTCAATAGTGTCACAAGAACAGCTCTGGATTTCAGAGCAAACTCTTTTAGATGGAGATGCTTCTGTTGCAGAGCCAAAAAGCCATCCTGGTGCAGGCATTAAATTACTCCTTAGATGTTTGGTAACGCCAAAAGGACTTCAATGCAACACTTAAAACTTGCTTGACTTTCTCAGCTGCCTCTTTTGGAACATTTCTGAACCACAAAACAACATGATTTTCAAACCACAGGATAGACTGGATTCCCTTCCCCTTTCATGGGCTTCAGCTTCGCTTTTATGGTCACAGCACACACGAGTGGGTCCTGGGCTGATGCTGCTCCACAGGAAATGAGCTCAGGGTAAAAGTCTGCACAAGGGCTGTGCAAGGTGCCAAAATCTGAGCCAGCCCAAGGATTGTGAGGACTGGCAGTGGGATGGGAGCTGTTGATTTCCTGTCAATATGGAATTTCCACATCCTTGTGTCATGTCCAAACTTCCTGCACAGCCCTGTGGGGATGGCAGGAGGCACAGCCCACCTGGGCTGACACCAAACTGTATCACTAACCCCCAAGGAATTCCATTTTACCATATCCCCACAAGGTGCAAACTGGCAAAACTCTCAGGAAACAAGTGAAATGAAATTACTAACTGCAGCTACAAATCTATCTAGTGAAAAAATGCGTCTTTTTTTTTTACTTCCCTCTCTCTCTTTTGGGATGCAAACAAAACAATTTTCAAGACAAATAAAAAGAAGTGAAAAAAACCCAGTGTGATAGTTACATTGGTAACAGCATGTTTTCTTGAAAATAAATAGGCAACTAGTGAAATTTGCACAGAATATAGACTTAGGTTTTGAATTAGTGATGCAAAAGTGATAAAATATTTTAGGTTTTTTCTCTGCTACCAAAATAGCCTCTGCTAACTACTGTAACTTTTTAGTGGTTGTCACATTTTATTTGCTATATTTTTACTGAAGGCCCTGTTGCTTATCTGGCTTAAGAATTAATGTGATTATTTATGCAAAATTATCTCTGTCATTTCCAGCTTCAGGCGCAACATTTCTGCAAAGTAAATTCTCGTGTTGCTTTCCAGACCCAGCTTTTAAGCAACGATGGCCACAATCCACTTATGAAGAAGGTTTTTGATATTCATCTGGCTTTTCTGAAAAATGGGCAGTCAGAAGCAGCCCTTAAGCACGTGTTTGCCTCTCTGAGAGCTTTCATTAGCAAGGTAGGTAATGCGTGATAAGGGTGTGGGAGAACTTACAAGAGAGGCCAGTATGGTTAAACTCTGTTAAACCGATATTTTGGAGATGTGTTTTAGAAAACAGCTTCACTGATTTAAAAAACAGCCCAGGTTAAGTTCTCAAGTTATTTGTTGGGTGTCAGGAAGCAAAAGGAGAAATCATGAGGAACTCCCTCACTTGCCTTGGTCACAAAGATTAGTGTCTGTTCAACCAGCAGCTGGTGCTTGAGTCTTTGCCCCAGACTGCCAATGCTGCTCACAGGGCTATTGCTTGAATAGTGCATGCACTGACAAGCAGCTCCTCACCCACTGCCTGGGAGAGATGACAGCTCTTGCTGAACCTTGTTCTGTGCTCTCTGGGCCCTGGCAGGTGCTGAGGCTGTTTAATGCCCCAAGCTCAAGCAGTGACAAAGCCAAAGCTGACCAGCAAAAGAGCAGTGACTGATGCTACTGACTGACATTGCTCTTTGTGCTTGTTAAAACCTGCCACTGCTCATAAGGATGTTTTCAAGACCTGGTGTACATGCAAACACCATTCCTCTCAAGCTGTGCAGTTATCAAAAATACAAAATTAATTAGAACCTCTCAACTCCTTTGAGCACAGCACTTCAATTAACAAGAAAAATCTCTGTGGCAGATTGCAGCCAGGCAGGGCACAGTGTCTGAGTGGTAAGCAGCAAAGAGTAACTTCCAGAAGAGCTTTTGCACTAGCTGCTCAGCAAAGTCTGATTAAAAGATCAGACTGCTGAACTGTTTTTCAAAAGTGGAGAAAGTCTGTGCTTTGTGCATTCTGCTGTAACCCCACAGCAAAGCTAAGAGTAGGTGTAAGACTAGGGCTGGGTTTTGGTTTGTGCTAAGCAAACACATGAGAAGCAGAAATGCAGAGGTCTTGCTGGCTCCCTGTCTGCTCCAGTCAACGTGGTCTCCTGCAAGGTGTTTTTCCATGGGGCTTCCTAAAGCCTGTTAGATTGGCAACTGGCAGGGGCAGGAATCACTCAGCTTTTGTGCAGGGTTCAGTGCATGTTTATTGCTCTGCCTTTCTTTTGATTTTTCTGCCTGTCTGTGATTTTCTTAGCCTCGAGAGCCATCCTGCTGCAGATTTGCATGCACCCCATTTTCCCCCTTGCTAGCCAAAAGTTTGTTTAGCCAGAAAAATGTTTTGTGCCTATAGCAAATAACAGACATTCCTTGCCTTCTTGGCATATTTTCTTTGGTGGTTTTTTGGTTTTTTTTGTTTTTAAATGTGAAGCCAAACCTGCACACGTGCTCTGTTTGATCTCACTGTCAGCCTTCAAAGCCTGGAGCCCTTCAGGGGTCCCACACTTGCTTTCCAAAACACCAGTGACATCAAGGAGGCTGCAAGGTTGGGCAGTGGGATTGTTTTCTTGGGTTTATGCCAGTCCAAATCCACGCAGAATTTCACATCGTGGGTCTTTAAAGATACAAATTATTCATTTATTATTCATTTATTATTCATTTATTATTCATTTCAGCTTTCTCACATTTCCCCTATGACAGGACATACATGGCTTCTGTAAAAGCAAGATATGAACCCAGCAGATGGTATCTGTAAGGAGGAAGTGTTTTCTTTGCCAACTCCATAACCACACGAGTCCCAGACTTCCTTTTAACTCCTCTCCAGGGTTCTTCTAAGGCCTGAAGTGGCTGTGGTGGCTGAGGCAGGTGGTCACTGCATTTCATGACAAGCCAAGGATGAAATGTTTTCCTGCAAGTTTGTTTTCAAACATTATCTCTGCTCTGCTTTGTAACTTCAAGAAAAGCAAAAGGGATGTAAAACTTTGTCACAGCTAGCATGGAAAATTTCACATTTTTATGGCTTTCTGTAGCTATAATTACAATGAAAAGAATCCCCCTCTTATTTGTGGTCACAGCAAATGGTTGCTGGAGGGAAAAAACCTCCTGAGATGTATTATGCGTTAAATCAAATTATTTGATAGGCAAAAGACTTTAAAAAAAGGTTGCAAGAGAACAAGGATCAAAAATCTTCTGTAATTGTTTGCATCTTTGGTTTTGGTTACATGCATGTGTTCCAGGAATTTGGCAAGAAAGCTGCCTCTGTTTTACTGGCTGGTAAGAACCAAAAAGAGCTAGATTGTTCTTGTTTCACACTCCAGGCTTTCTTAAGAACTGAATCTGCCTTTTCAGGGCATCACTTACAGATAAATGCATATATAAATACCTATATGCATGCTTAGGAATAGTCTTTGAATTAAAGGTTATAAAGGAAAGCATGCATAGAGGAGGGATGTGCATTAAAGACCAGCTGAGACATGAGTTCTGCCTGTCCCCATGGCTGCCCTGCCCTCCCATCCCTTTGGGGCTTCTCTGGGACTGGCTGCTGGGTTGAACCCCTGCTCTGGTCTGTGGTGTTGGGGCTGGATCAGAAATGGGCTCCTGCAGCGTGCACAGTCATCAGCACAGGGGCTGTTTCCTGCTCTCCCCAAGTGTGTTCTGGGCCAGCTGGAGAGCTTCAGGCAGCACCTGCCTGGATCTGCATCAGCCAGACCCCATGGATCTGCTTCCCTGAGCCTGGCACCAGCAGCTTTTGCACCTGCTTGGGCTTGGTTCCCAGAAAGGGACATGGGTTCCCTCTGAAAAGGCTTTCCTCCAGAGCTGGTGTGGTGTGGAGAGCACAGGGCTTCTCCTGCTGCAGATTCCCAGGCAAGGGTTTTGCCCCTAGCAGTGGAAATGTCTGGAAAGCCTCTGCAGGCAGTGTCCCTGCTGAGAGCCCAGGGCTGACCATGGTCCTGTCCCATTCTGGGGAAGGACAGCACTGCACTGCAGTGGGCAGCAGTTCCTTGGGAACTCCTTTCCTAAGTGCATCTGTGATCTTCATGGCCCTCTCTTACAATGATGTTTGCTTTTTTCTGTCTTTCTTTCACACTCTCTCTTTTTTCCTCCCTCTTTCTCCCTCTTTCCCCCTCTTTCTCCCTTGCTCTTTCTCTCTCTTTCTCTTTTTCTTTTTCTCTTTCTCTTTCTTTCCTTCTCTTCCCCTCTTTCTCCCTTGCTCTTTCTCTCTCTCTTTCT
>VRYO01002184.1:15262130-15282249 GCA_009812075.1 Sialia sialis | reverse complement strand
CTCTCTTTCTTTCTCTCTTTCTTTCTCTCTTATTTTCTTTTGTTTTTTGAAAATATTTTTTGCCCAAAGGCAGTGAAAAAAAATCTATTTCTGATTTCTTGGTGCAATCACAAGATTTTGCTAGCTACAGGTCCTGCATGTCTATTTTAAGACCCCGTCACCAGCACACCGTGTGATGACCACAGCAATACCTACAAGTTTTGCTGGAACATACATACTTAATGCAAGGAGAGCCACAATAACAGCTGCAGCCTGGGGCTGACACGGTTTAGTGTCATCTCCCATGGGCAGAAGGTAGTGGGGCAGATAAAAGTGGCTCCTGGACCATGCCCCATGAGGACCATGGGGTCAAACTGAGCATATCTTTCCTGTGAATAGGTAAAATCATGATTGCCTCTTTTTGCCAGGACATTTTTTGGGCCAGGTTGCCAGCTGCAGCAGGAGCAGAGCGCTGCTGTGCAATGCCCAAACAGCCTCCATCCCCAGGGGAGGTGCTGGCATCTCCCTCCCCAGCAGGTCCCTGCGGTGGCCGTGGCTGCGTGCCAGCACAAACCCTTCTTGTTCTGCTTCCCTGTGCCCACCCTGCAGTGTCCCTTTCCAGGAGGCTGAGCCACCCTGGCAGCTGTGCTCAATGCTCTGGGGAGGGGACAGGCAGGCCACCAGGGTGCTGCTGTTCCCCTTGTCCCTGCTGCAGGTCCCTGAGCCCCACTGTGACTGAGAGAGCTTGCACTGTGGCTTGGCTTGGTCCTGCTGCTCCCTGCGTGGCAGGACAGGTCACTGAATTTTAGGCTTTGAGGGACAAGCCAGTCTCTTGTTTGCATTCCTGAGGGCAGGCAGGCGTGATTTTAGATGTTTTTGGGGGATCATGTAGATGTGTGAGCGTTGCAGATCGCGTTTCCCAGTGAGGTTGGATTCCTGGTTGGGCTCCGATGGATTTTTCTGATGTTCCAGCTTGTGGTGGGAATGTCTGTGCTACCTCTCCTCTCTGCCCACGGCTTTGAGGATGCCTTTTGTAGGAATGTAATTCTGTCAGTCCAGTTCGGTGAGAATTTGCCAATAAACCCAGATGTTATCAGGGAAGGGGTTAGATGGACACAAGCAATCCCATCCCCAAGACTTTGCGTGACAGCAAAGTTCACATTGCTCTAGGAAATGAGGTTAAAAATAGGCCCCAAATCCATTCCCACAAATACTTTCAGGCTCAGAATTTTGGCAGAAGTTTTGCTGAGGCTGTCCAGGCTGGAGCTTAGTCTGTTGCCCTGTGCCCCTGTCCATCTGAACCCTATGCCATTTAGTGGTGGATTTTTCTAATTTTTGCGTGTCTTTTGTGAAGTTTCCCTCAGCGTTTTTCAAGGGAAGGGTGAATATGTGTGCTGCCCTCTGCTATGAGATCCTGAAGTGTTGCACTTCCAAGGTGTCCTCCACAAGGAATGAAGCCTCTGCTCTTCTGTACCTCCTGATGAGAAATAATTTTGAGTTCACCAAAAGGAGAACATTTCTGAGAACGCATCTTCAGGTCAGTGTCTGGAGAAAAGCTAGAGAGCAGGACACCTCAGATTTAATGAACAGATACAGCAATAGAGCTCTGGGACCTCATACCTGCAGGGACCCTGCCATTGCCATATGGACAAAAACCCCCCTGCTTTCCTGCCTAATTCTATTTCCAGTGACTCTTCCAGGCACCTTTAGGTAAAATAATTGGCATCAAGTGCTCCAAGCTGTTGAGATTTAGTGTATCAGACACCAGGCACATCTCTGTGCCAGGGCTGGCTGAGATGGGGTGGAAAGGACATGAGGAGGACTTGAGGCATGAGGAGGGATTTCCTTGGAGGTGCTTTTTTGGCACTGGTTATTTTTGAAGCAAATGTAGATACCTAGAGGGACACATGAATACCCTATAGGTTGTAAAGAGTCACAGAAGAAGGTAGGTAATGTCCAAACAGAGATTCATGTTATAATAGTTGGGTTGTTAGTTACGCAAAGCAGTTTGATCCTCTGGGGAGTGTCTGTCCTTGGGAGATGCAAGAGCTAAGCCACAATGCCAGGTGCTGCTTACAAGGTGGAAAAGAGGTGATGTTTTCCTTGTGAGCATTTTATTAAGTGTTGCCTTCATAAAACCCTTTTATTAGGGCTTATTTAAATAAAGCCTCTACCTTGTTCCACAGATAATAATTGCAGTGAGCCAGCTAATTGCAGATGTGGCCCTCAGTGGTGGAACCAGATTTCAGGACTCTTTGCTCATCATTAACAACTTTGCAAACAGCGACAGGCCGATGAAGGTGAGTTAGAGATGTCACATCCCATCATGTGCCAGCAGCATTTATGCAAGGCTGGGGACAGATTCCAGGAAACTCTTTTAAGGGTTGTGCTAATGACTGGAACTGGGATTTATAGGCTCGTACTACGCTGCATTTGCTCAGTAAACAAGTGTTTATGTGCCAGCAGCAATAGGACCAGCTGCTCAGGCAGGTTGTGCTCCAAACATGAGGTCCCACGCCAAGGGGAGGGAGCCAAACAGCTCAGGTTGTGCTTTGCAGTGTTCTGCTTGCAAGGTTGTCCAAAGAGCTTTCCAGGAACTCCCAGCTTTGAGAAAGAAGTCTAGAGAGGGTCTGATATTTCTGTTGCCTGAAGGTAATAATTAGTGGGATTTAGTTTTATTTAATTGAGTGTCAGTAATGTTAAGAAAGAGCTCTTATGTGAGATTAATGGTTGTGTTTCTTTGGAAAACAGTTGTCTATCTTTGTACTTGAATTTGTGGTTTGTGCTCAGCCCATTGACAAGCAATTGGAGGGGACTCCATTTCACACAGAGTAGCTGCCAAGGCAAGGTAGGGGAAATGGGAAGTTTTTGTAGTATGACCTGAAGGCTTAATGGGAACTTCTTTAGGTGTTTGTGATCTTACAAGTTTATAGGCAGGATATAGGATATATCTGGCAAAAATCTCAGTTCTTTTCTGCACACAGATGTTGGTAAGTGTTTCACTGAGCCATACTTTACTTATAATTTACATCACGAGATTATCATTATATCAAGTTTACGTATTTGTGTAGGTTCAAGAGTACAAGTGAGATTTCAACACACTGGCAAGAATGCCATGCACACCCATAGCAGCAGCCAAGGAACAGGAATCTGAGAAGAGGGAACATAAACCAGGCTCATCATGGAGGGGAGAGAGCTGAGGGGGAGAGGGCCGTTTACAGAGATGTGGAGTGCAGGACAAGAGGCTGTGTATGCAAGTTTCAGCACGGGCAATTCCAATTTTGCTTAAGAAAAAATTATTTCCCAAGAGTCCTGTGCAGTCCTGGGGCAGGGCCTAGAAAGGAGGTGGGTTTTCTGTTTTAGGAGTAAAACTTGGCTGGACAAGCCTTGCTCTGACTCAATGCATGTGCTTCTGTACTACATTCCTGTGGTGGGAAGCTCTACAAATGCCTTCAGTGCTTTAGGAATTGAAGAGAGACCACAACAAGCCAGATGTTGAATGAAATGAAATAAAAATTACTGAAGCCATGGTTTGAGGTGTCATCCAGAGACATTTGCATGCATGGAGCACTTCTGTTTTGCTCTGACACCAGCTTCTGAGGATGCCAAAGTGGCAGCCTCATTGTAGCACGGGAACAGCCAGGCTGGCATCCTGGGCACAACCTGGAGAGACTGGTCCTGTGCATGTCATGACTGAAATGCTGCGTGCAGTGTGAGTTCAGTCAGGGAGAGTTAATTAGCCTTACCTACTGTGTTCTCAGTGTTTTCAGATAAGTGGAGTGTTGGCTGAAAGGGCCATTCCTTGGCAAAGCCTGCATTTTCTGTATTAGCTTCTAATTCAGTTTGTTTTGTGTCAGGCAACGGCTTTTCCTTCCGAAGTCAAAGATTTGACAAAGAGAATCCGTACAGTGCTCATGGCTACTGCTCAAATGAAAGAACATGAGAAGGACCCAGAAATGTTGGTGGATCTCCAGTACAGCTTGGCCAAGTCTTATGCAAGCACCCCAGAGCTCCGGAAAACGTGGCTGGACAGCATGGCCAAGATCCACGTGAAGAACGGAGACTTCTCTGAGGTGAACTGTGCAACTGAAAATGTGCTGCACTGCAGGGCAGACTGACAGATGACATTTTGATAATTCCCCTTTGTGCTTTGCAGGCAGCCATGTGTTATGTTCACGTAGCAGCCCTCGTTGCAGAGTTCCTGCACAGGAAGAGTAAGTGTCTGCTGTCTGGGAGACACAAGGAGGATGATGATGGGGTTTGGGGGTGTCAGAATCTTTTTAAAGACTAGGCTCTCTCAATTCCGTAAATTATTATTTTATAAACAAGCTGAAAAGAAAAAAAATTGCAGTATATAACGCTAGAAGATGATGAGTAGTTTTTAAGAAATTTCTATTGTTCATATCTGTTTACTTTGACAGCCATGCTAGCATGATGCTGAGTGAAGTAAGAAATGACACATCATGTCTTGGTTTAAATGTTCACTTGCATTTTATGTTAGGAAATGTGCTCACACAGGAAGGCCATGTTAAAAACTGACTCAATATGATCTTCAGAATTGCTACTATAGGCAGTACAGAAAACCGTAGAATAAAGCAGTCAAAATTCAGTCAAGAAATGAGACTGCAGCGTAACCATACACATATGTAAAGAACAGTCAGGAAAAAATGAGAGTTTTGTGGCTAAGTGCAAAACAGGAAGGAAGGATAGAGCTGTGTGTTAAGTTACACCACATTGCAGGTTTTCTTTTAAATACCTGTTCCACAGTTGATATATTGACCCCATTTCTCACTTCCATGTGAGGCAGTAATTGTTGAACTGGACCCTTAACATTTCAGAAGGTTAAGGCTTCATAAAAGCTGATTACATGCACTGCCTTGGCTGGAAAGTTCTTCAGTGCCCTGCTCGGGAGGCTTGGAGTCCCTCCAATTTCTGTGCTTTGTCTTGGCAAAGTGGGAAAAATCAGGACTTGTTCTTGTGCTATGTATGCACATTTCACGTGGCTCAGAGAGTATTGAAAGTTCGCAATGTTTTATTTGTACACAAAGCTGCTTACCACAAGTAGTGGTGAAGGAGAACTCCTAAAAGGGAAGAGGAACAAGTCCAAAGGAATATTAGATGAAGTTTGAATGTTGAGTTATTTCTGTCACTGGCACTCTTTACATATACAGAGGCTGGAATGGTTCAGTAAAGGCTGAACTACCCAAAATTTTGGGGTACCTAACTGTGCTTCCTTGCTAGGAGTGTGCAGTGCTCTCTGCTTACCACCCAGCAATAGCTGGATGGGGATGGAGTTACTTTTCTTCCTTGTACTGGTGCTCTATTTTTGATTCAGTGTGATACTAATGTTCAGAAGACATGGCTGGTTTGGTTGTTTCTCAATAATGCTTACTCTAAGTCAAGGATTTCTTCAGTGTCTGATGCTGTGCCAGTGAGGAGCTGCACAAAAATCTAGGAAGGAGAGTAGCTGGGGCAGCTGACCTGAACTGGCCCAAGTGATATTTTACATCTCAGAATGTCATGCCCAATGGATTAACTGTGGGAGCTACTTGGAAAGGGTGCTGGTCTGGGAATGGTTTTGGTATTGGTCCGTAGGTGATGAGCAACTGTGTTGTGCATCACTTGATTTTCTTGAGGTTTATATCTCTCTCTTATTTTTATTACCTTAGTTTTCTTTGTTTAAATTATTAAACTGTTCTTATCCCAACCCGTGGGTTTTAATTCTTTTCCCTGATTCTTCTCCCCATCTCACCAGGGCTGAGTGGGGTAGTGAGAGAGTTGTTGAGTGATATTGATTTGTCTGGCACATTTGAGATAATTCCACTAATCCATTTGCTTTTGTCTGCTGCAGAGCTGTTTCCCAGTGGATGCACTGCCTTCAGGAAAATCACTCCCAACATTGATGAAGAAGGTGCCATGAAAGAAGATGGTGGGATGATGGATGTGCATTACAGTGAGGTGAGGTCCTGTACCAGATACAGGATATTTGATATCTGATTAGGATTTAGTTTAAACTTCATTCATGTGAGCTCTAACAAACTGCAGTTGTGCACTGGTATCTGTAAGCACGACTGTTCCACTCCCGTTTCCCAAGAGAAATCTGCTCTGAAGAATTTTCGGTGTATGATTCAGACAGGTACAACTGATGTAAGTTCTTGCCTGCTGTGTTATGCAAACACTGATGTTGCCAGCACAGGGCAGCACAGCCGGGTGTGGTGTTTCCAAGAAGGGACAGAATTAAGACAAGCCCTGCCAGGGGGAGGTCATCTTAGGGTCCCCCTAAGTCAGGGCTGTGCTGCAGGACACCATGGTTGCAGAACAATCCAGAAGCTGCAGCAAGGCATTGGGGAAGTGGGTAGATCCACCCATGAGCCATAAAGTCTCACAAGCACTTCTGCACCCTCCCTGTGCAGCTGCCCTGGTTTGGCCACGCAGCTGAGCGAGGTGTCCCTGCAGCCCAGCTGCTCATCCATCTGAGGATCATGGCATCACAGCCCACTGCTTGTTCCTTGGACGTATTTCTTAGTCACACATCTCTCATCTCCAGTGCTGTCAGGTCCATACCCCCCCAGAATTTTTGCTTTTTCCTGGGGAAGTAACTAAATAACCAGGACATACTTGCTGGCTATTACACTAATGATATATGAAGAATTAATGAACTTCTGAAAAATAATTTGCCCTTTTTCGTCCCATTCCCCTTTCCCCTCCCCAAAACTTAGAATACCTTTAGAAAGGCTAGGAATACACAGTGTTTAAACTTATGTAACTTCAATTACTTTTTCAGGGATCTGGTAAAAGTATCTGAAGTTAAAATGGCTTTATCTCCTGAGTTGGAGTGTTTCTAACACCACCCATTTGGTTGCTCACATAGGAGGTTCTGGTGGAGCTGCTGGAGCAGTGTATAGATGGCCTGTGGAAAGCAGAGCGTTATGAAACAATTTCTGAAGTTTCCAAACTGATCATTCCTATTTATGAAAAGCGGCGGGAATTTGAGGTGGGTATTTTGAAGTAGTTTGCATAGAGCAGGTAATTTTCTAGATTGCTAAAAAAAAGACAAAAACCAGGGGACTTTTTTTATTTTTGAAATTATGAGTTACTGAATTGGTGTCAGTAAAGCACACATTGTGCTTCATTGTTGGTTATTAAAGAAATTAGCCAAAGCAATGATCTGAAAGATGATTATCAAAGCTAACGACATGGATGACTCTTGTTTAATTAATAATTACCACCTTCCTTCCTATAAGGAAAAACTCTTGTCATTCCATATGCTCATGGAAGCTAGATTCTTTTTGAGACCTGAGGATTTTAAGGGTTAAAAACAGAATGAGAACACTTCAAAGAAAGGTCTACATCTGTGGGTAATTCAGTGGCAAGTGCAGAGGAAGGAAGGAAGCTGTTCCCAGCCTTGCTCCTTCCCACCACATGCTGTGACCTGTGCTTCAGCTCAGCACTGGTCCCCTTTCACTGCCTGTGCCATGACAGAGCATCCAGCCTATAGCTGAAGCTGGGGCTGGGGAAACCTTACCTCGATCTATTTTCTTCATTGTAAAGCTATTTTTAATAAAAAAGCAACTTCCTGGGTAAAATATTGCCAGCTGCTCTGTGTGAAGGCTCCGCCAGGAAACAGGCTGAGCAGTGCACTCCAGGGGCAGTGGTGTTACTGCAGTCTGTGGTACCCTGCAGACCTCACCCTAAGCATTGTACATAAAACTAGGTTCTTCAAACAAGACTGAGTTCAGCCTCTTTAGAAATTAAGGTTTCAATTCTCCAGAGGATTGTGTTCAGGTGTCTCAGTAGCTTCTGGTGATAGCTAAAATGTCCTGCTTGGAAGATCCTGCTTTCATCATAATGTTAAAATCTGATTTCCAGAAACTCACCCAGCTGTACAGAACACTCCACGGAGCATATGCTAAGATACTGGAAGTAATGCACTCAAGGAAGAGGCTTCTTGGAACCTTCTTCAGAGTGGCCTTTTATGGACAAGTAAGTATATACACTGGCTTGCCAGCTACCCCTGACCAGGCATCCTGGCCCCAAAAGCTGCTGCTCTGTCAGACCTGCAGTTGAAAAGCTCCTCTGGTACAGCCACCAGTGTGTCTGTGTGAGTGTTTTGGTACTGCACACTGGGGATGAGGGTTTGTATCTGTTTCTAGGAGCACTTGATTTATTATAAAGTTTATGATTCTTCTGTTAGGCTTTTCATAAAACAACTCAGCAGTTAGGAAATGGCTTAGTGGGTTCAGAAAACACTGAGGGTTCTTTGGCAATTATCATTATTGTAGGTTACACAGACACAATTTAGTGTGTATAGTCTATAACTAGTATCAGTATATGACTGTAACCATATATATAAACAGTAGTAGTAACAGACATTTTTTTCTACAGAAAAATTCTGCTCCCTTCTACTAGAAGAACTTCTAGCAGAGTAGAAGTTTTTGAGAGAAGCTGGAGGCAAAATATCTGTCAGTGTTGATTACAAACATGTAGAGATAGGTAGTACTTCTGTTAACTGAGGTAGTGAAAACAGAATGATATCTTCGGCTCAGAGTCCCAGGAAGTGGCATGATCTTATCATATCTCATGAAGTCTTCTGAGCTTAAAAGCAGTTGTGGTTTTACTTTTTCTCTCCACCTATAGCAGTTAATAAAGTGTGACACCCTCATGTCCTTTCTGTCTCTGAACAACCTGCTTCTCCTTGTGGACTCATAACCAAGGGGGAGAAGCAGGACTCTTCTTTAGAAAACACATGTAAATTATATTAGCCTTGCCTTTCTTTATTCCTTCTTTTAGAGGAGATGATGAATACCCCTGAAACCATCATGGGTTTGTACCTTTGAATGTCACTGTCACAACATATCAGAGCAGTGACTTTTGCTGCAGAAAACATGCATTTTATATTTACCCTCATTGTCTCTGTGAGTTTGGATATGTAAAAAGTAAATAAAGTTAGCAACAGATAAAAGGAAACAACTGCTTAGTTTTCCAGAAGCCAGAAATAACTGGATCAGTCCTTAAAATGAAGCTGTTAGCATCCTGACAACCAGTACTTGATCCAGTTTCACACTGTACAGCTTTTCTGGCTTTATGTTCCAGCAGCACACAGATAGCTTAACACTGTCACGAGTTCTAACTGGAACAACTCACCAAAGCATGAAGTTCCCATGCTGTTTCCATTATGGGTAAGAGTGGTGATGCAAGCACAGCCTTTGATGCGTTTTGATCTCTTTTTACAGTAAATGCACCAAATCCCACTTCCCTGAATACAGGAGGAATTAAAGCACAGGAAATGCATTTCTTTTTTTATTGCTTAATGTCCCTTGCAGCTTACACAAATTCTTTATTTTCAGACTGTTCCTGTGGCTTTGCTGTCAGGGCTTCTTCAACTTGTGTATCTTTCTGCTCCTTCTCTGTACCTTGTTTTTGTGGTTTTTTTCTCCTGCCTGTCTCTTTCCAGCCTTCCAAAAGGTCAAATGCTGGCCAAACCATCTCCCACATAGTTTAGATTTCTCACTGGTCGTACTCAAGTAATGATGTGTTGTGTTTGTGTTGGTTGAAGATTTTTTTTTTTTAAGACCATTTTTTTAAGGAACCTGTTAAATAGGCAAAGTTCAGTGAGACTTTGTGAGCAATAGCTTCCCAAACCTTTTTGACTTTCTGAAGTGTTAGTAGAAGCTTGCTTCACAAGCAGAAAATCTAAGATAAAAGTTTTCCAAATGAAGAAACACAGCTATTCCTCACTAGCTTCTTTGTAATTTTTTTTTCTTTTTTTTTTTTTTTTGTGGTTAATGGCAGACATTCTTTGAGGAAGAAGATGGGAAGGAATATGTCTATAAGGAACCCAAACTGACAGGCCTCTCGGAGATCTCCTTCAGACTTCTTAAACTTTATGGAGAAAAATTTGGGTCAGAGACTGTAAAGATTATCCAGGATTCTAATAAGGTAGAGTTAAACTGCATGCCCTGTGGAGCTGAAGGAGGATAACAGAGCATCCCTTCCTTCTGCCAGTGGCAGGGGAAGAGTGAGCTCTCTCCTCCACCCTCGTACAAACACCTTGCTTCCTGCTGCCCCTGGCATCCTCGTGCTCCTGTGTGTGGACACCAAGCACAGCTTGGTGCTGCCGTGGCTCCCAGGTGTGAATTATGGATGGGAAATTGCAATCCCCACAGTACCCAGCCTTGCTGAAGGCATTAGAAACCAGCACAGAGCATCAGGTGCCTGGAAATTGAGTTACTCATGTTGCTTTGGTGCTGCAAGTCAGAAAGAAAAACCTCTTTGGGCCTTGCAGCCTTAGGTCCTTTCTTTTCATGTGGAATACTTATTTGTGCTCCCTGCAAGAGCTGTGCAGACCTTTAGGCTGCAGTGGGATTTATCTGGGTTACCAAAGCCAGTGCTGGTGATCCCAAAGCAGGTTTAGTGCAAGCCTGCAGGTTTGCCTGGCCCAGCACTGTATGAGCACTGGATCCTGGTCTGGAAACTTTGTGGTCCTGTTAGCTGGACTAAGCAGCTCAGGCCTGTGCTGCACTGATGGACCAGGGGGTGTGACTGCCTGCAGCAGGAGCAGCTTGTTTGGCACCAGGCGATGTATTTCTTGTGCCACACCTCCTTGTCTGCTGATGGATGGTCTAGACATCCCAGCTGAGGACAAAATGAGCATTTGCTGTGTCACTGGTCTTCATGCAGTGAGGCCAGGGAAGTAAGGAATTAATTCAAATCAGATCAGTGAACAGATTAGCCGATTTTAACTTATTAACCTTTGCTCCTCCTGTGAGTAACCATCTTATTTCATAGGTCAACATTAAAGACCTTGATCCCAAGTATGCTCATATTCAAGTGACTTATGTGAAGCCATACTTTGAAGACAAAGAAATGTCTGAAAGAAAAACTGAATTTGAAAGAAACCATAATATCAATAGATTTGTCTTTGAAACTCCTTACACTTTATCTGGAAAAAAGCATGGCAGTGTGGAAGAACAATGTAAAAAAAGGACCATTCTAACTAGTAAGTGCAAATATTTGAGCCTGAGACAGTATCAGTAACAATTAGGAGACTGTTCTAGTTCATGAAAATATTCCAGAAGTGTGACAAATTCTCTCAGCTTAATGAGAATTGTGAGACAATATTCTGGTTGGGAGGGGGAGTTTACTTTGTGCTTTCATGTGCACATTTTTATAGAATTAAAAATGGTGCTGGTAAATTACAGCCCTGTGGGATTTCACATCCCCAGGGGCAATAATGTGTTTGTATATGTTCTGTGAAGAGTACTCCTATGTGCTGCATGACATCTCAATCTATTCTTTTGCTGTTTCTGCTAGCTTTGAACTCCTTCCCATATGTTAAGAAGAGAATTCCGGTCAATTATGAACATCAGGTTAATTTAAAACCAATTGATGTCGCTACTGATGAAATAAAGGACAAGACAGCAGAGCTGCAGAAACTCTGCAGCTCTGCTGGTGATGTTGACATGATCCAGCTGCAGCTCAAACTGCAGGGCTGTGTTTCTGTGCAGGTCAGTCTGTTTGATGTCTGTTCAGAGTTGCATTTGCATACACAGCTGAGGGTGAGGCATTGTCACAACATGTTTACTTTCCAGAAATCATTAACTACCCAGGCTTCAGGGCTGCAGTTCCAGCACAGCCTCCCTGTCGTGTTCCATGCTACACAAGGGCTGGCTCGTGGGAATAAACATTTTCTCCAGTGGTGTTTACAGTGGCAAGTCCAAGTGTAATTGCACATTAATCAGGCATAAGTAATTGCTGAAATATGTTTAAGTCTTGAAGATTGTACTGTAAGAATCATGCACAAAAAGCTGTTTTGTGAGCCTGGCTTCTCAAGCTGGTTAAGTGACCTTAGGACTCAGACTGTGCTGCTTTTCCTCAAGGAAATAAGAAGAAAATATGAGGAAACAAACTTAGTATCTCTTTTTATCTCAGCAGCAGTTCTAGCATAAATTATTTCTTCTTTCATTCTAGGTTAATGCTGGTCCTTTGGCCTATGCCAGAGCTTTCCTGAGTGACAGCCAGTCCAGTAAATATCCTGCTAAGAAAGTGAATGAGTTAAAAGAAATGTTCAGGTAGGATTTCTAATGCAGTAAAAGCTGGTAGCTGGCTGGAAGGTGGTACCTGCTTTGATTATATTTTTGTCCATCTCCAAACTCAACAGGTACTGGATTCTTAGATATGCCTTATAAAGATCCAGGTCTCATGGGGTTGTGGGTGCTCACAGATATGAAAAAAACCAATGAAATTATGTATCTCAAGAGTTCCCAACTCCAGGGCTGTGCTCTCCATGGGGAGATTTGCTTGAATGTTTGCTTCAACAGTTCCCGTGGGTATTTGAGGTTATCACATGATGTTTGAAAACCAGAGATCTCACAGTCCTGTGTTCAGGGGTCTTTGATATTGTGCATTGTTTACCAGTTTCTCCAAGGGGATTTTTTGCTAGCTAGCGATAAACTTGAAATCTTTTTCAGCAAATCCTTTCCCAGTTTAGGGAAGAGCACTGTTCCTGTTTCTGTTGCTAATTTTTGAAACTGTGTGGCTTGCACAGGTGTTTCTCCAATTTCTGTCCCTTCGGGTAGTTCTGTCTTCCATTTGAAAGTGTCTCCCAAAATATGATTAGGAAACTCTTGTTTCATCTTGGGATTATGAGTCTTTTCCACACTCTTTTCTGGATCTCTCAGGTGTAACCAGTTGTCCACCAGCCCTTGCATTTTTTGCTCTGTGGAATGATTCCCATTTCACCCATTTCCCCATTCTTATTGTATGAAGAAAGCAACATTTGGACTAATGCCATTCTCCTTCTGTGTATCAAATAACCTGGCAATCAGGGAGCAATCCCTGAAAACATGCCACGCATGGTTTCGCTTCCCAGCCTTGCAGTGCAAACACAATCTTCATTTCAATTGTGAATGGTTTTTTATTGAGTTTTATAAAAAAAGGAAAATATTAAATGAAGTTTTTTAAATGGAGCAAAGAATGAGTAACAGACCCCAGAAAGAGCATTACAGCTCCCCATGGTGTGAACTTCCTTCTGGAGGGTGTCTCTGCTATCAGGAGCCTGACTCTGACAGCCCTGCTGTGGCACACACACCCAGCTCTGGCCAGCCCTGCAGGACTGTCCCATCTGCTGAGGATCCAGGCTCAAAGGAGCTCCAGCAGAAAGCCCAATGCCTGTGTTGCAGTCCCTCTTCATCCCCTGATTCGCTGTGCCAGGGATACTCCTGGAATGTGTCTTGCCCCAAACACTGGAGAAAAAGGGGTGGGAAGTAGTGAGATTTTCCTGTTCAGTTGCTTGCTTTGGTAGAAGTCTGGACTATTGTAATGCTCCAAGTTTATTCCTTTCCTCCCCAGGAAGTTTATCCAAGCCTGTGGAATTGCTCTGGAGCTCAACGAGCGTCTCATTAAGGAGGATCAAGTGGAGTACCATGAGGGGTTAAAATCAAATTTTCAGGATATGGTTAAAGAACTTTCTGACATCATCCATGAACAGGCACGTACTGCATGGTGGGAGCCCACGGAGGTGGCTCTCTGTGCTTGAAAACTGACTAAGCTGAACACTGGCTGGGAACTGAAAATGTGATCCCTTCTCATGTTCTGTAGCTTAACATAAACAGGCGAGTAAGTGAACGTGGAAATTAAGCAGTAGATTTGGTGCATTCCTAAAACTGCTTTCTTTGAAGTCTCAGCCTGATGTTGGTATTCAGAGTGCTGCAGGGTGGAGTCTTCAGTGACACACCACTGCCTGCCCTCAGAAATCCTATGCCATGTTCTCCATCACGTCTGGAAATTATAAAGAGGTCACAGGTCAAAGTTCTCTGGCAGAATTTCCATTTCCTCATTTATAGCTAGCTTATGGGGTTTTTTTAAATATGTTGTTTTTCCTTATATATGTTTTCTTAGAATTTTTGCCTAATGCCAGCATGCCATTTATGTACACTGTTAAAATTAGTGCTAATTGATCTGATCCATGAGTTTGTTTTCTTGGATCTTTCTAGGAAAGTACATTTAAATAATAGCATCAGAGAGGTGAGAGATTCAAAGAGCAGCTGTACTTCTATCTGGTATCATGCTGTGAAATTAGATGAGAATGAGCTTTCTGAAGTAATTTCCATACCTCTACTCTAATTTTGCCTTCATTATGACAAAAGAAAGCTTGTTGATTTATAGCATCAAGGATATAAAATCAATAGTACAGACTGCATTGTGGTCCATAGAACTTGAAATTTAGAAGAATGCTTTCACGATCTCCCAGTTAGTCAATACACAGTCTCTGTGTGACTGAATTAAAGCTGCAACATGTTACCTCACTAAAAATTGATAGGCAAATTCCACAGCCAGCTGAATAGTGTTCACACTAATTGAAAAATCTCCAAGTGGCAAAATAATACAACTGCACCAGGTTGTTTGTAAATAAGGTTAATTTACAATAACATAATGCTTATGGGAATCAGTCTTGTTATAGAAGAGTACAATATCATTTCAGAGAAACAGCCTCATGATGGGGATGGATTTTGTTGTAGGAGTGTAAGGGTGAATCTGTCAGAGAGTGACCGCTGCATTCCTGTTGCATTTGTTAGATTCTCCCACTCTGCTTGTGGCCACCGTTTTTTTAGTGTGCCAACTATTGATTTTGCACATTTGCCACATTGTTTTTTTCATTGCCACTTGCATACTTTCATACTCCACTACTGAACTTTGCTTGGAGAGGCTTGTTCATAAGAGCTGCCACCTGCTTACTCTAAGCTGTTTGCCAATGCCAAGGCATCTAATTTGCATGCAGCTGCTGGAACTTTTGTGGCTTTTGAATTTTGCAATAGTCAAATCAAAACCAAATCACTCAGTCCTGCACTGTTGAAGTACAATAGTTTGGATTATTTTAGAACAAAGAAGCATTGTTAAAACACACCCCCTGTTACCTCAATAGATTTATCCGCTGCTGTATTTTCTTTGCTCGACAGGCAAAATATGACAGAAATGTCCAGGTGAAGAGCCCCCTGGAAAGGATATACTTTTCACTTTCTTCATGTAATAGCTCAAAAGATATCTTAAAATACCATGTTTATGAACACTTCATAGTTGCACAACATTATGTGTAACAGCTGACTTCAACTTTGCATTGCCATCAAATGACCTAATATCTAGCAAATTCAATCTAATGGAGTAAGTTTTCTTATTTTGCAATGTCAGTTAAATGTGAAAAGTATAGTGCATTAACTTAGTGTTCTCACTACAAATAACACATGCTTTTCTAAGTATTGCCAGTATCCTAAAGCAGCACAGGCAGTGCCTTTTGTCTGAGATGCAAGAGCAGATGAGTAATCACTAGGTCACCCTGTGACTACTTACAGATCTTTTAAGCTAAAACATAAACACAAAAAATTGATAAACTGCAACCAGACAGGTCCAGGAAATTGCAGAGACTGGCAGAAAGCTGGATGTCCAAAAGCTGTTTAGGATGGCCAGTGATCTCAGTTTCACTGATGCAATTTCAGGGTAACTAACTTGACTGGTGAGCCACATGGTGAAAATAAATACACAGTCAGCTCTGCCATTCCAGCTGGATCTGTGCTGTCAGAGTGTCCTTCAGACTACAACGTACGAAATCTGGACATGGAGGTAGTGAGTGTCTGTGGGATTCAGCTGCGTGTACTCCCCATGCTCACAAAAAAAACCTGATAGAATTCTGTTACTGCTCAGCCATCATAAAAAATTGTTCTGAAATGTTTCCTTCCTACAGTGCATAGTTGTAACTGAAAGTGATCCAGTAATACACAGAATGGTGTGTATATTAATGCTGCAGAAATGGCTAAACTACTCTTCTTTCTCATTTCTTTGCTATGCTGCCTTTGTGAAACAGCTTTGAAGACAAGGTTGGATATCTCTTTTGCATACCTTTTTAAGCAGCTTGATTATTATAATGAAGTGAAACCAGTATTGAATTTGTGATTGTTTTGTTTAGATCTACCATGAAGACACAATGCATTCGCCATGGATGCAGGACTCTCTTCACGTCTTCTGTGCAATCAGTGGAACCTCTGGTGATGGAAGTTACTGCTCGCTCAGATCCACTGCTGACATATAAACATATCACTCATAATTTACAGAGCCTTCTCAGGAATTCTTGGAACTGTACAAAGGATGTTTAAAACCATCCATGATGAGCAAAGATTGAATTGTGGGGTGGTTTGGTTTGTTTTGCTTTGGTTTTTTTTCCCACAAAAAGTTGCCATGCTTTCAAACAGGGTGCTTGCTTATTTTGCTGAGCAACATTGAAAGTGCCTGGACATTGCACCACTGTGCTTGTTTTCTACTATTTTTTTTTTAAGCTAAATGAATAGCAGGCCATGGAAAGGCAATTATCTAAATACGTGTTGAATTGCTGAACTCTGAATCGGAGCAATGACCTAATATGTAAAGTTGTACAATGGAATATAATAAAATGTAAAAATACTTTGTAAATAGAAGGAGTATAGAGTATATAGAAATTAGCATTATATCATAATTGCTGCTAAAAGCTTTGTTGGACAGGGGACATGAAGGACAAATTGTATTTACGAGTAAGATACTCCTCTCTTCTAAAAAGAGACCTGGGATGCACATACATTGCACTCAATGACAGTAAACTTACCCTAGTTGGAATAAGTAATACCTAAGTCAGAAATTACAATTTCCATAGATCCTCAGAGCAACTATTTCTAATCTCTGTGAAAGTTGAGGTTTCTGTAGCTGATTCCAATTTTGGGTAACCTTTCACAGCTGCAGGAGAGGATGGATTGTACTCACTGAGAGCAAGCCTGAGAGAGGTGCCATTTCACATGAGTTTTCTCCTGCTTGCCACTCATGGTCTCACCCAGATATAAACTGAGAACAGCTTAAGTTGAGTTGGAAATTAGAAGGTGCTTTAACAACTTTTGAAAAAGATTTTAACAATCAGAGAGATGAGGTTTAAAAAATTGCAGTGCATCAAAATAACTTAGACAAAATTGAAGGATTTGTTAGCACCACAAGTCTCATGCATGGTTCCTTCTGTTAAGCAGATCTGTTCTCTGAAAGCTCATTGTTTTTGTCTGATAGGTGGTTGTAGAAAATGTGTTTTGCAGAATTCTTTTATTCCTTCTTCCCCTTCTCAAAGCTTTCATACATTCTCTGCCTCTTGTTTAATAACACGCTTCAGATTCAGGAAGAGGAACACAATTCAGTAATTCTTTTCTCCAGCAACATTCTTAATATCTTTGTTTTTCAAAATCCTGTCAATTGTAAATATGATTTCAGCAGGTCTTGTGGAAAGGGTGGGAGTTTTAAGGATATGTAACAAAATGCCATAATAAAAGGACTCCAGCTGGGTATTTAGCTTGGCTGTAGTGTCCATAAAATACTAAGCTTCTAAATCTTTGTGACAAAAATTATCTTCAAATAGAAACTGGACCAAAATATTTATTATGCATGATTCTAAATACCTATCTTATTCATATTCTGAGAAAGTAATGTTGTGATCCATTTGCTGTTTCAAGCAAAATACAAATGTGCCTATAACGAACCAACCATATTTCTGCTTCCATGTGCTTCTGTGCCAGACAGGCTCTAAATTTAGCACAAACTTTCAGTAAGAGGAAGAGAGACTAGCATGTGTAAATATGGTTAGCACCTTCCTGATTGTTATCTTTCAACAAATAATACTTAAAAGCATATACTGAGAGTTTTCCAAATTACTTTACTAAAAGGTGTGAAGCTCATTAATAGTCAATCCAATACAAGATAATTTTGGAGCTAATTGACCTCTAAATATCAGTAGTGAAGGCAAATCTTGACCACAGCAAATGTATGAGATACAGACATCCAAAAACTCTTACACTGTAGCTCTTTCAAATACTACAGGTAGCCCAATAATTTTCCTGGATTTTCAGGGAGATCCTTATGCATGTTTTTTGATGTCTTTAATGTTCTGAGATAATATTGTTGGCTGAATTTTCAATTTCTATTCTGTATTTTTACTGGAATTCCAGTGAAATTCTTACTTGTATCTTCAGCTGTCTTTAATGGTCCAAGATGAGTTTTTGTCTCAAAAGAACCCTTTTATTCTGAAACTGTTTATTTTGGAGTTGTCCTGTCATTTCACTGTCATATACTGGCAAGCTGCTAATTTGGCCAAAAAGAAGTGCTTGATACCAGTCCAATTATAATGTATCCAGTCACTGCATTTCAGAAGGATACACTTATTTGCGGTTTTAATGAATTACAGAAATTATACGCTCTAGGGATTGTCTTTCTGTCCTGCTGAATAATTTCTCTGGATTTTTTCTACAGAAAAATCTCCTTTTTAGATAGTTTATAAAAAGACTGGTAACAAACTAACTTCTTTTTCCTTTATCTAATCACCAATCTAGAAAGGTTGAGGAGTGGCCATTATTTGACAGCTGTTTTTGGACAATGGTGCCGAGATGATCACATATTCTCTATCTATCCTTTTCTTATTTAATGCCCCATTTTAGAGCCATCCTCCAGATCTTTTCTTATTTACAGCTGAAAGAGCTTAGTTCATAGATATAGCTGGAGAATATAATGTGCATGTGCCTGTTTTATGTAGCTGATACATTGGATACATCCTATTTGCTACCTGTTTGAGAAGAATAGAAATTTCTGTTCATTAACATTTTGATTTTCTTATTTTTCTTATTTCTTGCCTTAGGAATGGCAGAATTTTTTTAGTCTTGAAAAATTAGTGGAACATATTTCAGATTATTTTCTGGCATGCACTCTTTCTATACCTTAGTTGGGCTACATTGCAAATTTTATTTGCATGCCTCTAATTATTTTTGCTGCAAAACTGCTGTGTAACACTTCAAGTCTTCAGAATGGATGCCTTGATCATTTTTCATAAAAGGAAAAGAAATGGGATGAAGTATCTGTGAGGATTGAGAGGAGTTGGCTACTCTCATTGCCAGGATTTGTTCGGATAATGGGATGTGTCAAAGCCAGATGGTTTGCAGATACAAAGCAACAAAGGGTCTGCCAGTATTTTATGTACAAGAACTTGCTTTTAGAGATTTACAGAGTAAGCAAAGTGTAAACATTTTCTCTCTTGGACCTACTGCTTTTTTCTCTGAAGAGGGATTAGAAAGTATCATTTTAAGAAAAATAGCCTCGGAGCTCCATGTCCTCCCCCTCAAAAAAATCTGGAATGAAGAACTTACTGCAGCAAATGATATATTTTTGCATATTATTTGGTGTTCTAAACTTCTTCTGATGTCAGGACTTCTCATGAGAGGCCAGCAAATGAAAGACAGTGGATGAGAGAATACCTGTAGTGTGTCGTGTTTGGTTTGTTCCTGAAGAATTTTGAACATACACAACATGGTATTTTGATACAGAATAATACTTTACGTAAGCATAATACCTTTGTCTCAAAGTAGGTAAAATATGTTTTCCCCTTCTAAAGAGACCAAATCTCATGGACTCCACATTAGGATTTGAGTAACTTGGCCCAGAAGAAGTGGAGAAGAACATAAGTGAAAATTATGGGATTAAAAATTTAATAGAAAGAAAACTACATCTTACTCAATTTACCCACTTCAGGAGAGTAGCATGTGTTGATCTAATGTTCACTGAGATGAGTTTTCTAACTTAAAAAGGGGTTCTTACTGTGTTGAGGAGCACTGTTTACAGCTAATTCTTATGCAACCACAGACTGTAGTTTATAACAGTGTGCTTGTGCCAAGCAGTGGCAAACCAATTGTGATATACAAGTAACACTTGAGCTGGATGTAATTTACTCTCTTCTCATGTAAATCTAACACCTGCTGCTCTATAATCATAACAGGAATGCTTTTATCCTGCATGTTGTACCTGTGAGTGTTGTACAAGCCCTGTAACCTTTCATGTGGGAAAGGACAGCACCTCCCATTTGCTTCAGTTCTTAACTGCTGTACTGAACACAGAGGACGAACAGAGTTGCTCAAGAGCTTCCTGACACCAGCCATCCAGTACGGCTCTTTTTACTTTCTTTTTCTTGAATAAGAAATAATTTTGACAGGAAGCCAGGGGAAAAAACACATTTCAGTAAAGTTCAGAGTTTATTCCAGGTAAAAATAAAAGACTACACAAATGGGAAAAGTACAGTAATTTCACAATTATAAGCCGCACC
>VRYO01002184.1:15149409-15242190 GCA_009812075.1 Sialia sialis | reverse complement strand
TAAAGGCTGCACCAATCTGTGAAAAATGTTTGCAAATTGAGCACCTGCCAACAAGCCCCACGATCCGTTACTAATTCAATACTTTGTTGCGCGCGGATCCTCGCTAAAAAAAAAGTATGCCTTATAGTCCGGTGTGCCTTATATATGGACAAAGTTTGGAAATTTGCCGACATCCCAGAAGTGCACCTTATAATCCAGTGTGCCTCATAGTTGTGAAATTACTGTACTCTTCCAGGTAGATTACTGGAATTGCATTATTTTGTTACTCCAGACTGCTAGTTCCTTAAATTTGTTTCAAGTTGGGGTTTTTTGGGTGGCTGTGTGGGTTTTGGTTTGAGGATTTTTTGTTTGTTTTTGCAACTCCGTTAAGTGACTTCTACTGAACATTCATGTCTTTTGCTGCTACTTAATCATATTTATGATGCTGAATGAAGCTATTTGTGGTTGACTTCCAGAAACTAACACTTTTAGAATTCTCACATTTATCATAGTCAGTTAGCTAAGAAGTAAATCAGACATATAGCTTATTGTTGGCAAAAGAACAAAACCAGCTATAGTTGTTTCAGGCGTTGGTTGATGAAAGGCTTGGAGGGGTGCCTTATTTTGGGGAAAATAAACGTAATACCCATTAAGGAAACTTATTTCTAAATAAATCTTTCTCGGTAGCCTTTTGTAAAAACCCTAAGAGAAGCACACTGACAAGTCCTAATACAAACTTCGAACATGAGGTGGTGAATGTTGTTCTCCCAGATGGGACTCTTGGCCACGAGGGCTGTAACTGTGGTAGCTGTTACACTTTGTTGTGCTTTCAAAAGTGTTTTGTTACTGCCCCATGTAATTTTCTCTGTGTGCTCAGTGAAAACTCTACAAAGTGTGTACATGCTTAATTCTCCATCCTCCTGCCTGAGCTTCACCTGTGGGCTGTAGTTGGAAGCACCCTTAAGGTGGGGACCAACCTTCAGTTCCTCATCTCCAGAGGTCATCTCTTCTGTCAGCCAGGCCTAAGCCATGGCTCTGAAAAGCACAGTTTGTTGCCCAGCTACCTTGGCTTTTCACCATAATACAGGGTATATGTTGTGAAACAGGGGTCTGTCTTACTGGGTTGAAAAAGCAACACTCACCAGGAGGAAATACTGATAAAAATGTTGTTCCTCTTTCAGAGCTCTGCAAAGGATGATCCCATGAATGCTTTTGACAGGTTAATTATAGAAGAAGAAATTAATTCTTTAATTTTAACAGAAACTTCAGAGAGCACTAATTCTAATTCTGAAAAAGAAAACAAGTAGACTCTACTTTATCAGTGAAAGAGGAGGAAGCTGATTCCTGCTCCCCTACCTCAGTGACTGTAGATGTGAAGAGGCTGTGAGACATTGGCCAGCTCTGACCCCACTGACTTTCCCTGGTGCACAGAAGATGCATCACTAAGTGGATGTTCTTCCATGTCTGCCAGAAATACTCATCAGAGCTCAGTCAAGATGAGCACGTATGTCCCATGTGACTGCACTGTGGATTCCCTGGCTTCAGCCAGCTCTGCCCTGTTACTCATCACTTGCACTTATGTTTGCAGCTCACACCAGACTGTCGGGGGGTGGGGGGGGTGGTTTTTTTTGTTTGGGTTTTTTTTGAGCAAGCACTGTGACTTTTCTGAAGTATTTGGCTCTGTTTGCAGTAGGTGGGATGAGGCTGGTTTGCAGTGGGTGGCTCATTAGTGCTAGCACGTGGAGCTGCTGCCAGGTGGGATGGCAGAGCATGGACTGTTTGTGAATAACCCTGTGTGTATGCCTGGGCTGGGCCCTCTCTGGAGGGCACTTACTGGGTTTCTTGTGCTTCTGCCCATCAGCTGGGGCTTGGTCAAATCCCACCAAAGATGGTATTTTTTGATTTGAAAACGTGTATGAAAAACCTTTCTGCTTTCCAGCTGGTGTTCAGAATATCCATAGAAAAGGCTTAGTTTTGTTACCCTGCCAATTGCCTGTCCTCAGATGCCTCGCCTTCATGGACTTCTTGGGTTAATTGTACTTTGTTTAAAATGAGAAATGGAATATTTTTTTATTTGTTCTGTGCAGTAGTAGATAACTGTACTGAGTCTCACCAGACTGTGATTCTCCTTTGGCCATATTGGCCTGAAGGCACCTGATTTTTAGCTGCTAAGTCATCCCAAGTCTGTCCTGCAAAAATACCAGCATGGCTGCATGAGTGTAAGGAGCTGTGGTCAAACCACTGAAACCCACCTAATTCAAAGGCTTCAAGATCCATCCTTACTGCCAAACTGATGGATTTGGGGAAGAGAGGATGACAACCTTGGCCTGTTTTCTAAGGGATAAATTTTATTCTTTCTACAGAGATGAGACTGATTTGAGCTTCCTCTCCAGGACTTAGCAATATAAAACAAGGTGCTGATTTGACTTTTTTTAAAAGCTTTCTTCTATATTTTACTGCAACACTTTGACAGGTGTTTTTGTTGTTGTTTTGTTCATTCTTTGATGGTTTTGTTTTGAGGGTTCTCTACCCAGCAAAGCTCAACAGGTGTTTACTGGCACAAATGTGACATTTTTCTGCTCAGCATTCTCATAATTAGTTTCTGCCCTGTGCTGCAGGGGTGGTACGGTGGTACTTGATTGTGCTGGAGGAAGAAGATAATGGAACAGAGACAAAAAGATCCATGGAAGCCGTTTATGGTCAATGCTCAGGGATTTCTTGCTCCTTCCAGATAAATGTAGACATCTGAGTCATGGACATAGGCAGTCTAGCAGACTGGGAAGAGATCTCCTGATAAGCTTAATTGGAGCAAACTTTACAGATACTAACCTTTTAAAGTTCATCCCTGTCTTCAAGCTCCATTCAGTCAAAACAGTGAAACTAAATGCTACATTTTTAGAACATATTGTTCTGTGAGAAGTAGAATGAGTGCCACATGCTTTTTAGCTACAAATGTGCAACTTTTATGCAGTTTTTCTCTCCTTATCAATAAATGAAAATTCTTCCCCCATTGTCCACTGAGCCTTTCAAATACAGTTTTTCCATGTCTTGTCTTCCTTTTGTTAGTGATAGGGGAGTAGAAATGTAGCAGAACAGACCCCCTATTAGCACGTGCCTTTTACCTCCAATCAGGCTAAAAAAGCCCTCAACATTATAAAAATTAATAAATGAGACACAATGAAAAGAAAACCTCAGGGATTTCAGTGAGATAAAACTCAGGTTATACAAAGTCAGCTAGTAGCACTTTCTGAAATTCCAGAAATTAAGGAATAGCATGAGGGAAAGAGTAATTACATTTGTTGCCAAATTCATGCCCTCTGCAACATTTATGTCATTTTAATGATAAATATTCCTTCAGTCTACCTCATCTGGAATGTTGCTCAACACAGGCCACTAGACAAACAGATGTATAACTTTAAGATAAGTAAGCATAACAGTGTAATAAAAAGTTTTGTGGCTTTCAGTGTAGCAATCTAGGAAAAAAGTACTTACCCATAAATTCTTTTGACTTTTATGCTGGTGTCTATGACAAAACCAAAAGTTATTTGCTTTTAAAAAAATCAAACCAACAAAAAACCCCAAACAAATTCATAAAACCACAGGATTGGAAAAAAAAAAAAGATGGAAGGTGTTAGGCCAAAAGGAAGATTTAAATGCAAAGGATGCTTTAGGTCACTATATAGAAAGGTTTTGAATAACACTAGTTGACACTTCCTCACGGATTCATTTCTTGAGCCTGTTTCAGCCTGTAAAGCAAGTGTCTGAATATACTTTCACTTTTAACATGCTCTTTTAAAGGTAAGAGGTATTTTAGCTTGAAATTATCTAAATTTTACTATCATTTTTTTTTTCACTTGCAGTTACTTGATCTGTAAATTTGTTCAAAGAGTGAATAAATATGATTGAATGCTTTTCAGTGTAATGGCATGGCATTTTGTTCTTGGGTTGAAGAGATTAAAGTGAGGCCAAAGAAATGGGTTTTTAATGAGAAACCATGTTTGAATAATGCAGAACCCAGAGAAGAAAAGCTGAGTTGCTTTGCCCTCTTCCCTTTCAGGAGTGAACTCAGCCTGCACACTTGTTGTGGACGGACTGCAATAGCCATGGGTTTTGGCTGGGGTAGTGGAACAGAGATGGAGCTGAGGGCTCTCATCCTCTCTGTACTCAAGGCCATTCTGCTTTCTGACATTGCCATGTTATTTTAATGCTATGGAGACCTAATAAACCATCAAACTGGAATTTGATTAAATTTCTGCAGCCTTCCCCAATGTATCTTTAATATTTTACATCTTTGTTAGCTGCTGAAGTTATTGAAAATGCTGGGTTCCTGAACTGATGAAAACCATCAACTTGTCACTTAGACCCAAATATATTCAAGTGCCAAATAAACACATTAGTAATGGCTTCTTGGAAAGATTCAGAGAGCGAGTCATTAGTTCCCTTCAGTTCAGTGAGCAGATCAATTAAAAGTAAGATATAAACCATGACATCAAAACCCAAGACTTTCATATTTCTCTTTCACAATTCTTAAGTTTTGGTGGTAATAATGACTAACAATTAGTTACCATTATTACCATAAGTGACCTTTTCTTATTTTAATGCTTTCTGTTAAATAATCTAAGATTTCTGTATTTGGCGTCATTGAGAAATTGAACAATTCATTTCCTTTTTGTTGTTGTTATTTTGTTGGTTTTTTTCTTGGTTAAGGAAAGAAGTTCTAGAACACACTGAAGTGTAAGCCATAGTGTTTCAATGCTTACTACTGAAAGTAGGGTAGAACTACTCACAGGTTGGGTATTTCCATTTACTGGAAAGTACTCAATAGACTTCTTTCTGAGCTGGAACTTAGAATACTCACAATTTCCTTCGGAAAGGAAATGGGGTTTTGTTGATATTTAAAAAAAAAAAACAAAAAAAACACAAAACAGAATGAATTTTTGTTTTGGAAGGTTTTTCCACTCCCTTGAGCAAGAGCAGGATGTAGGTGAGCAGGGGGGTGGAGGTCCAGATATGCTCAGGATCTGGCAGAAATCTCCTTCCTTCTCAGCCAAGTGCCATGGTTGGGCAGCAGCTGAGATCTACTGGAACAGGAACAGGCAAGGTGGGACTGGGAGGAGCAGCTCTGCTGGGTTACTGAAGGCTCATCAGGATGATCCCCAAATTCTCCCATTCTAAACGATATTTGCAAAATCTCTTTTAGGGGCGCAAACCCCACAGATGGCATTGCCAGCTGTCGAAATGCAGCTTCTAGATAATACTGAAAGTCCAAATGCAAAAGCAGATTAAAATCTCCCTATTTGGATGAACTTCCTGCAAGCTGTTGAATCAAGGCAATAGCAGGAGGCTCAGATCACATGATGTAATGAAATCCACCACCTTACCGCAGCAAAGCAATGCGGGTTTGGGTGGGTGGCACAGGGAAGAGAAACTTTCTTTCAGGTCCGGAAACTCTGTCTCAGGTTTGTAACAAGAGCCCGAAAGCTTGTTGATGACTTACTGGCTTTTTTTGGTTTTGGTTTTTTCAATCTGTTTTTCAAATATGCTGGTTAGGGTAATGAAATCATTTCTCTTTGTTTGTAAACCTTGTGGTGTTTATCACTGAAGTACCCCTTCTGTGGCCATTCTCTGATTATTGCTAACTAGTTTTCCAAGGATAATAATTCAGTGGGAAAAGACAATTGCTGCTGCCACCAGAGAGCTGAAAACCAGCCAGTGTATTCTAGTAATAGTCTCTGCTCCTTGTTTGGCTTTTGCTAAAATACTTCAGTTATTTTGATGACTCTTGCACAAAGCAGCTACAAAAAGAGAACTTTCCAGTTAACCAGGATTTCCAGTAATCATGTTCTTAGCTTGTTGGATCAGTTTCCCTCTATTTAATTTGGGTCAAACAGCTAAATAAAAAAGCTGTTTATTTTGGCTAAGTGCATTATGAGATTAAAAGCTTTAGTAGGAAAGGTGTTTTATTAAGTTTAGACACTGCTACATTTTGGAATCTCAGGCAGAATTTGCAAAGCTAAATCAAATGTTAGGGGCAGCTTGTACCAGGAGTTAAGCTAATGCTTTAAAAGTAGAGAGCTTGTACCAGGAGTTAAGCTAATGCTTTAAAAGTAGAGCTGCCCCTACATCTTCTGTGCTGAAAGAAAAAACCCCAAACCCAACTAATTATGTGCTCCATGGTGGGAAAAATTAGGTAGTGCAGTGGGATGCTGTCCTAATGATCTACTGAAATTGTTATTAGCACTTTCTGTCTCTGCTCTGAAACATCAAAACCGATCTCTGTTTAAGACACTTAGCTACATCATTGCCACTTCTTTACCTGCTTAGTTGTAGCAATAGAGCTAATTTATTATTTTTTTTTTAATGGCAGAGAGCACCAAAATTAGCTTGTTTTGCCTGTTGAAGCCTTTCTCCCTCCTGTACTTCAAAGTCTTTTTGCCTCACTAGTTTCCTTTCTTCGCACAAATGTCAGTGTGGAAACTTCTGAAATGTCAGCAAGGTACTCGCACAAGGTGTGAAACTACTTGGTCCTTCAAATGTCAAAATTAGCTACAGGGAAAACCATTCAGGGTATGGCTACTTATTTTTAATATCACCACCTGTCATGTTCTAGAATATTCAGCTGCAGACAACCTGGCCTCCATTGGCAGGGACTGAGCCATTAGTTGGCATTTTTCCACAGCTGACTCTCACAGAGCTTTTCTTGCACACAACACTTTGTGACTTGTTTAACCAGGAGGTATAAAAGGTAGAAATGCCAGCAACATACTAGGCAGAGAGAGAATGGCATTTGCCTTTCTCTGTGTGGGATTTCAAGGACTGTGTTTGATCTCGCTTTGGAGTAGAAATCCTGTTTCTAAATTCTTGGGGAAAATTGGCCATTTTATTAGGTGTGTAACAGTAGTTCTGTTGTTTATGGGCTGTATGAAAAATTATGTTGCTGGAAGAATTGCCAGAGCATCCTCTGCCATGTTTTCTTCCACTGAGTGGTGCCAAGACAGTGTTTTTGGTGATTTGTCAACTTTGTAAAAAAACTCTACTAGAATCTCCGAGTATTTTGTCTCACTGCTGTTTTCTCCTTAATTCAAAAACTCCCCCACTAACTGACCTGTTGATTTATACTGCTAATTAAGTTGCCTTTTCCTCCGCCCTCCTCTCACCAGCATCTTGTTTGCACTCTGATCATGTGCCAAGTTCTGTCTCTGCTCTTTTCTGCTGAGAAAAAAAACAAACCAAAAAGCCTGAATCTTTAAGTCTCGTGTTTTCCCATTTATCTTTTCTAAAGTATTGCCCTCAAAGCCAGACTGCATCATCCCCAAACAACCAGAACAATTACATTTTTTGGCTGCCAGTCCTCTCTTCCCATCTTTATCCAGAAATCATTGCTGCTAGTTTCAGTGGGTACAGCTTGCTGTGGAGCTGCACCTCAGTTTCTATGATTTCTGGTCCTCTCAGTAACACTGCTGCCCTGTCAGCCCCTCCTCACTGCAAAATCCCTTTCTCCTGCTAAGGGGAATGCTTTTGATTTTATTGGACCACATTTTTGCCACTTATGCTACTTTGGAAAACTGCAGCAATTTTTTATACTCATTACTGTGTCTCTGAACATCCTTCTAACCATTCCTCCTGAGTACAATCCACAGAGGATCATCTTCTAGGTGATTAAATGGCTTCAAATGCTGAATAAAACTGCTACCCTGACAGATTCCTGCAAAGCAGCTGCATCTGCTGTCCCGCTGGTTGGTCAAGTGCTCTTAAGGTGGTTTTTTCTGGTTTGGTTTTTTGTTTTTTGGTTTTTTGTTTTTTTTTTTTGGTAGTCACAGATCTATCTCTGTGCTTAACTTGTATTTCCTCAAGCTGATTAGAAGGATGTTGCCTCATATGTTAGGCCTATCAAAAAGGGAAATTAGACTATTTTGGCACAATTAGCACTATTTTGGCACAAGCTGTCCTTGATGGTGGTAAAAATGCCAAGAAGGGATTAAAAAAATATTGTTCCAGAGTCACTTTAGGGGTAAAAGCTGCACAGATTGATCAGTAATTTCTTCAATGCTTCCTTTCTGAGGACAATATTTGTTCTTCAGATGTTAGACTTCTGTTTTCCACTGCCAGGTCATATCAGTGTTCAGATTATTACACACTGCAAGATTAATAAAGCCCTGCCCACCCAAACACATCCACTTCATCTGATTGCTCTCCAGACTGTTTGACTAAATGTATCTGCTTGTTAATTTCCTCTGGTTAGAGATATTTTTTGAAAAGACTAAAACAAAAATTGCCTACACCAAACTTTACAGCAGCATGTTCTGACCTTTCCCATCTGGTCTTGAGCCTGCAGTTCATCTTCCTTTAGCCTGTAGTGTTGTCAGATCCCCTTCCAAAGTGTTTTGGCCCCTGACAATCAGGACTTGGTGGAGCCTGCTGTTTTCTGGCCCTCAGCCCTGTCAGAAGCCACAGTTCAGGGCCACATTCCTAGTGGGGTGAGGGCTGGAGGGCAGAGAAAGGGCATGCTTGGGCAAATGAAAGTCATCAGTACTCATCCAGATAGTGGCCGCAGATTACAGCACAGACAAAACAGCCTTTATTTTTAACTGCCTGCCAACCCAATCTTCTTTGGCCTCATTTCTCTACCCAATACAGTTCAAGTGCCTGGTAGGACTGCAGGGAGGCAGAGCCCTGCTGGCTGCTCCTTAACCCCTTTCCAGCATGCAGCTTTCCCTGCCCAGACTGCTCTCAAGGTGGCTCAGTCACTCCTAAAAATAGTTCACTGCCAGAGGGCTCAGGATGCTGTTGTGCTCACACAAGTGCCTAAGCTGTATAGCAACACGAGTTTTGTAGTGTTCATTTTAATTCACCCAACTTCCAGAGCTATGAAAGACACAGCAGTTGGGTAGTCTGTGAGGATTTGTGGATGTCAGTCACACGGACTTTAGCAGATGTCTCCTTGGCTGGCAGAGGTGTAGTTTGCAGAGCCCGGAGCTGATTCAGCTGCTGTACAGAGTTCTTTCCTCTTGAGCAAATGTAACACCCAGCCTGGGGTGGGGAAGCAGCTGAGAGCTTTGTCACTAGTGCAGAGCAGATCTCCTCCAAGCTCTTTCCCTTCCTGCAGGTTCACAGAGACAGCCCAGGAAGGGCTGTGATGCCAGTGTGTCCAGAGGACACAGAGCTGTGGCATTCCCAGCCCATTCAGCTAACAATCAGCCAAGGAATTGGCTCTTATCCTGCTCTGCCCAGCCTGGGGCTCAGTCCAGTCTTGGAGCATACTGGGGGAGAAGGGACAAACAGACCCCCTTTTTCTTCTTTTTCTACAAAACTCCTGCTGCACACCGTGTTGAAGGCCAAAAGAATGTTGACAGAAGATGTTGATAGAAGCTCGGACTAGCTCTCCTTTAAAGTTTCTTGAAAAGAAACTGCTGAGAAGACTCAAAAAATTGAAACAACTTACAAGAAGTAAAAAGGAAAGAAATGGAAAGAAACAATCCAAGGGTTTACATATATTAATTCATTTATTTATATTCTCTTTTCCGTGTTGCACAACTTCTATATCACATTAATTCAAAATTAAAATTATCTTTACAATCCATGACATAGCAACTTCTATACACTCAAAAGTACCACTAACTACATATGCTCCATCTTCCTCCCTTTGAAATTAATGCTGAAAACAAGAAACATGCACATGTAAGGTTTTAGAGTACAATTCTTTGGTCAGTTACACCTTCCTAGTGATCCCTATGACATTTTGCAGGAATAATGACTCTCTTAGACTAACACAGCAAAACTAATGTGTTTTGACAGACTCCAGATCAAAAAAACATGGCTTTTACACTTGTGTTAGTAAACACCAAATGAAGTAAAACAGTAAGTGGTTTTGCAGAGAGGACCTTTACTCCAGCCTGACAGTGCTGGATTGGCAGGGAGGAGGAAGACAGGCAGAGTGGTAGAGTCATATTAACACTGCAGCACTTCAGCCACTGAACTCCACATATGAAGTTCAGTGTTATTTAACAGAATGGTGACTCAACAGATTGATCCAAAGAAGTAAAACTCCAAGTCTACTACAGGCACTGGATATTCACCAGCTGCACACAGCTGTGCTTCCAACACTGGCACATATCTCTCCTTCCCAGCTTCTGCCATCAAAAATTTCAAACACTTGAGTAAAAACAAATGATATCATTTAACATTTTAAAGACATTATATTATCTCTATATTCCACATAATTCTGATATTTCTTTTAGAGCTGGGAAATCACAAAATATAGGATGGAATGATTAATGCTTTATGTTTAAAGTGTACTAAGTAGTTTAATGCCACAGCCTTTGGCTGCATTTCCATGGCATGGGATGGAGGGAGGTGGCTCTGTGACAATGTCAGCCACATCAGTCCTTTTGTACAAAGATAATTCCCTTAAAAATTGCCTTAAGAAAGAGCAGCTTCATTAAAATTAGACTTCGATCTGAAGCACATGTAAATAAAAAACATTGGCTGACACAGTCAGCATGGCTCAGTTTGGAACATGAAGTGCTGTTTGACTCTCACTCCAGAGCAATGGCTTCTCACCTTCACATACCCATAAGCAGCAAAATGACACAAATAACACTGCAAGCAACACCCTACTCTTCTTGGGTTGGTATCTTTTCATTTTGCCTTCTGGGGGAACTCTGAAAGGCATGAGTTGACAAACATTGCTCCAGAACTACTGGATAATACTTCTGATTCATATCAAATAGACAGATACAATACAGTCACATTTAATAGACTTTCAGTCCCAGTGCAATTTAAGCAAAAGCCTACTCCTTAATATACTTAATAAACTACACTAGAAAGACACAATAATTTTATTGATTTCATTACTTTTTATCTGAAGTTGCCTGTGAACTTCTATGTAACAAAATCACTTACGTTTCTCTGTCAAATTACCATGAGCTGAAGATAGGGCAAAGACTTTAAATATTTGAGGACAAAGTCCACTGCCCCTAGGGCAGACAAGTGAGCTACTAGTGGAAAGAGGTAATCTCGAATTACCAACAAGCTGCTAAAATGTGCCTGAGAATATATCTGTTCCTATGGGCTTTGGTCAATAATGGTACAATTTACCTGGCAATTCTCCATAATTCTTTCTTCCCAAAGAATTAAATTGAGAGCAGCATTTCAAATGGACAGGTAGTCAAATTGCAATGGGCTCCTGCTTGAAAATAATTTTGTAAGAATCCAGTTCTTTAAGTGATTTGAGGTTGCTTAACATGGGAGAAAAACGTGCTACTTGACTCTGGACCAGCAGGAACCAGTTGCTCCTTCATACAAGCAAAAAGCTGGCAGAATTTTCCAGTCTTTTGCTCTTGTGGAAGTAGCAGCTTTTCATAGTTGCTGAACTCCTTCATGTACTGAGAAACACCTAAAAATGGTGTGGCAAACTGTATATCCTGATATAATTAGCACTTCTTAAAGACAGTTTTTCTCTTGCAAAGCTAGAAGCAAGTTCCAATTAAAAAATTATTTAAAAAAAATATTTCATTACTCTTATTAATGAATAAAATATGTTAAAAACGTTTGGATGCTATACTCACTACCTTACACTCTAGGTACAAAAGCAGACATATAAAAAAATAGCACCTGACCTTGCTCAGGTGAAAAAAACTGAAAGTGGGTTCCTGGATCATAGTACTAAAGGCACCATGGTATTTAATCCCTTTCACAGAAAGCTTCAAGCCTAAAGAGCAGTTGGCTGCCTCTAGAAGCTGCCACTAAAAAAGATCACTACAGAACATCAAAATTCTAATCCTCAAAATTATTCTGATTTCTAGCCTAATTTTTTATCACAGTCCATTAATTCTTTTGCAACCACTGCCTTATATATTAGGAAAGCTTGCCTCTCAGTTCTCACCCAGATATATACATTTCCTGTGTATGTCTGTTCAATGGCAAAGAAAGACAACTGACAGCCACTTTTACTCCTTGGTATCCTGCCAAATAATCAGCTCACTGTACTGCCTATTCATCTTTCGTGAACATCAGCATGTCTAACCTGTTGCAAGACTGAAAAATAAAGGCAACAATTGTTCTTCCCAGTTAGATGGATGACCATTACAACTGCCCTAAGAATCCTGATTTTATATTTGTGTCTGCTAGTTCTGGAAAAGTGCAGTGTGTAGAGGGAGTATTCAAGTTACAGTAATTTTATTTCCCTCCTTTTGATCAATATACATTTGAAAAATAAGTTATTAAATTACACTGGATCCAGCGCACCTGGTTCCACTGTCTTGTAGATTTTGCTCAGAAAGACTTCCACCTTATCATCACCCAAATGACAGATGTCCAAGATGCAGATAACATGTTTGCCATCGAGCTCCTTCGCTGCTTTTACAATTTCATCTAGAAGTTAAGGAAAGGTGGTTTTAAAAGCTATTTGCTGTACACTCTGTACACAATAAAAAGGTGTACAGAATTGATAATGTTTTCATACAGTAATGTGTATATGCCCAGCCTTCTTAGAGCAAAAAATTTTACCTGTAAATTCCATCACTAGAAATGAGAGCATCAGAATAAGATATGAGTTTGTAGTTTGGATACTAAAATACTTCTCCAGAGGATGAGAACAACTCCAGCAAATACTGCCTTCAAAGTTCAGTATTACAACAATTTACTAAAGGTGGTGAAATAGAATTCACATCTCTTTCACTGAAGAGGTGAATAATGTCTGATCTACACCAGAGATTTCTACAGAGGAATAATTCTTGCACTGAAAGATAAACCATGATAAGATAATGATAAATGAGTAATGTCAGTGAAAGGCAGTCTCACCTGAAAGAGGAAACGTGTCACGAAGCCTCCCACTGCTGGTGGCCTTGTGCTGGCATGCAGAGATACTACTCATACAAGACAATAATGTATCATTCTGAATGTCTTCTAGTTGAAATAAGTGGGGATTGTCAGGGCAAAACAGCGGAAGAAAAGCAACATCTATTGCTATGTCATGGTTTATACCTGTTGAAGAAAAATATTTTATGTTAGCAGAAAACTTTATATTCAGCCTATCAGCAACTTTGTGCATCACTTCTCTTTTTTTTTTTTTTTAAACAAACAATTGCACTGATTTTTATTTACATGTTCTTTGTTAATAACTAATGTCTAAAAATAGGATTATACACAAGCACATCCAAATTGATATGATGTTATGAAACACTATGGTTTAAGGCTACCAATGCTGATAGTTCAGAAAACATTAAACCTTGGAAGACATTTCATCCTCATTTTAACATTATCTACAAAGGCAGAGAAATTAACTATACAACCAACAAATTGTGCAATGCAGTGCTGCTTTAATCTTCAATACTGTATTGTCATCGCCAGGATTCTAATGACTTCAAATATCCAAACACCTTCTCTGCTGATTTCCCTTAGCAAATAATGAAAACTTTTAAATTATGGGAACTTAGCATGAGCATTGTTAAGCAAGGCAATTTCTGTCTTCTTTTAATGGGAAAACAAAACCAAACTTAATAACCCTCAATAAAGCTAGCAAACAGATACACATCAATTAGTATATTTATATTTTAGTAAATACAAATTAATCAATGGACACTTCATGTTAACTAGAAGCAGCATGGAGCAGCTAAAGAGTATGGCTGAAATACAGCCTTTCATTTTCTGCCATGGAAAGAAGGCACTTTAGAAGCAAGAGTATGAAAAAAGCAACTCAGTGAGAATAATGCTGAAAAGAAGCATTTATAGTGTCTTTTTCCTTTTAAGAATACTAACTTGTTTCTGATAAACACCTCTCCAGCAGAAAGTCAGCTGACAAGTGTAATTGAATAATTTTTCTGATTACATCAGGTTTATATAGTGAAGAGGACCTACTTCCAACTGAAATAATTAACAGTTTCAGAACTACACACATTCTTCAAATAACACTTGTAAGACTATACCAAAAACTGATATCATATGAAAAATGATACTAGAAACAAAATATACAGGCATTTTATTGAAAGGTATGTTTAATGAGAACAAAAATTACCCTAAATGAGGACTCTAACAATCATCTAAAATGTCAATAATTTTTCAAACCTCAGGAAATACTCAGAATCAACTGATTCCATTAGAGAAATCCATTCAGTTTCTGACGAACTTATGCTGCTCTTGCTTAACCTTTTTTACAAGGCAAGCTACTTACCCAGAACTGTCACTTCGTAATACCCAAGGCCATTAGAACTTTTAAAGTCATTGATGTTTTTATCTGTCCTGGCTTCTATTGGCTGGTGCACTGCTGCATGAAGGTTGTACTGTTGCATAAGTAAGTCTTTGTGCATATAATCAAATTTACATGGAATACTTTCTGGAAAAATTTTGCTGTGATGAAAATAATTCATTAACTTGTCTTTCACTTGTGCCCACAGGTCACTCTGCCAGGAGTCACCAGTTCTTCCAGTCTCTTCAGTTTCAAGTGTACTGCTCACTCCTTCTTGATCTATTATAAGCAGAAAACATCTAGTTGCTTATATGCTTACATAATTGTATCACTCCTCTGTTAAATAAGAAATAATTTTCATTAGAACATTTAAATTATGAAGACATGGCAGAAATTAAAAGGGCCAAGAGAAAATGTGAGGTCTTATGCAATAAAGTGATACTAAACTAACTTAAAACTTGTATAAGGATACATTGAGAATTTATTGCCCATAATGGGAAACAATGCAGCGCTGTCCTTTCCTTCCAGCCATCCCTTAGAACACAGCAGGGAACATTGAGCAGAATTACATTCATGATACATTGCTACAGTGGTTTCTCAGAGGCTAATGCAGCCAGGTGTACAGAGGAACTGTCTTAACAAAAGTTATAAGGACATCTTTGTTGCCTGGCTTGGACCTGAAGAAAAGAGCTACTCTTAAGCCTCCTAAGGTTAATTTAACAACTATTGGCAACATACCTGTGCAGTGCTGCAAACTGTCTGACACAGCCTGTCCCTTTTTATCTTGCTCAGAATGTCCATGCTGATCTTCATCTAAGCTATAAAAACAAAGTTATAGTGTGCATACATGTATATATATTTATTTAAACCTAATTAACCTCAAACTCTATGCAGCAAAAGACAGATTTCCAGTGATAAATGATACGAGCTCGAGTGAATGAGCAGATTCCTTATCGTGAGAGTTGCATACAGCTGATTGACACAACGAGACCCATGTGCCCAGTAAATCAGCCTAGCAGAGCTAAGGACTAGCCCTGCCTGATTCCTGGCTTTGCTGAACGGATGGGGAAGGGTTTTACACTCACAGCCCGGTGTCTGCTGCCCTCTACCGGCACCTGACAGAAATACCACGTATGACACGGCCGAACATCACCGGTGACCAACAGGTGACTCGATCGCAAAAACCTGGTGCTCAGCATGCGGCTGCACTGTCCTATCACCCCCTCCAGGGCTCAGAAACACAGCATGGATGTCACCACTCCGGAATCCAAAATGACAGAAATGCCAAATCTCTCTTTTCCTGCAGACATGCTGTCCTGTTGTAATGATCAGTTCAATAAAGCAAACTAGGTATTTGTTGGACTTCCCTTTTTTAACCATAAAGTTTTGAATTAATGGTAAGAAACTCTTCTTTATCAATCTCTAATAAATTACCTAGGATATTATGCAGGAGAAAAACATAAAAGGCATTCTGCAAGTAAACAAGCTCTTAGGCCCATTTATTCCTCTCTTCCTTGATCCATTCCTCTCATTAGAATAGAACTCATCATGATGTCTGAAAAAACTTAGGGAAAGTACTATCTTGATTATCTTGCATCACAAACAACTGCAACAGGTAAGACTTTGTTAAGGTACCATTGAAATTCCAAATCATCAAAGTAGTTAATAATAACTACAAGACACAGAGAGTAAAGAAAGGAATCAAAGATGAACATGCTTTTTAGTGGATCATATTGTATTTCATAAGGATTCACAGGTTTTAAAAATTTTTTTCTACTTCATACTAGGGTGTATCTTGAAAATTTCATATCAACATTTTGTGACAAATGGGAAATATCTAAAATAGTATCTAGTGAAAATATAAAAGGAAATGCACTGAGGGTTTTGAGTATGAAAGTGTAAGAAATACACTCCCATGATGGATGCATCATCACTGAAGTGACCTCTTTGTGATGTCCAAATCTAGGCACAGAAGAATCCTCACTTAAGCAGTATGACCTGTGCAATTACTGATTACTGCCCACAAAATTAATTTTCACTTTTGAGATTTGGACCTCTCAAACATAATACGAAACCCCATCATATTGTTTAGAAAGGCTTGCTCAGAAACCAATGTGTCAACTTCTCATTAAAGCAGGGGATTAAACCAAGTCATACTGCTGACAAGTGGATATCTTGGAAAGTGGATATCATGTTTTTTTTCCTTTTAAAATTGTCTAGATTTGGGAGTGAACAGGCTCTGATTTAAAGCAAGTAGAGCCTCAGGAAAATACAAAAAAAAAGCTCGTCACTATTTTCCCCCACTTCTTTCACAGATCCGTAGCTGGGATAATTTTTACCTGCCCAACGCATTATTCCCCCAGGCCTGCTTTGTTCTGGATGTGTGAACAGCCTGACTTGAGCAAGGTTCATAAGGGAAACTGCTCTCTACACAGAGTCCAGGTGCTTCTTTGTGCACAACTATGTCTGCAATGCACCTGAGACCACCCAAATCCTTCCACCTACTGCAGTGTGCTCCTGCTGTTGTACACCAAAACACCCACAGCCAATTTTATCCATACCAGCTTTAGGAGAACTTGTGTCCTGACAGATTTGCAGTTCACAGCCTCCACTTTCAGTTTTCCACTCTCCCTTTTCACAGATGCCCACTTGCAAAAAAGCCTTTAGTCACTATTTTCAGACACACTGATATTCAACTTCTCAGTCATTCTACTTTAAAGTATTGTCATTGAAAATAACATCAATCAAAATATATGGCAGATCAGTCTTTTCAGAAACTATTGGGAAAATAAGCATATCTCATACTTCACATCTATTTCCTAAGCACTGGGACTAAATGTGGTAAGTGAAATTAAGAAAGAAAATAGTTACAACTTGCAGCTATGCCCACACAATACAAGGAAGTAAAGTGCCTCAAAACAACACAACAAAACATCCCACTCACTGATAAAACTGGTAAATCTAATTTTACAGAATGGTTTGAAATGAACTAACTGTTTTGATACCATTGTGGTAAACACATCTACCACAGCAAGTAACAGAGAGACCAAACAGCCTTTTATGATACCTTGACAAGTCTACACAAATTAATTTTTGGTATCTACTAATTTCTTCCCAACAAATTCTGATTTATGTGAAAAAGGGTTGTGAAGGAAACATCACATTCTGTGAAACTTTCAGTCACACACACCTCAAGGTAAATTTCCCTCTATCATAGTGTCACATCCATGGGAAGGAGAAAGGACAAAAGGGTCTATGTGACAAAAAAATACAGAAGTGAAACTGCAAGGATAGAGGCATGCAAACAAGTTCATTTCAAGCAGTGGGAGTACGTAGTGCAGCAGCAATTCCATGGCAAGATGCTAAATTTACAAAGATTAAAATTCCACGAAAACTACTGTGGTTTTTTTCATTTCCAAGTAAAAATAACCCTTTCTGGAATTCCTATCTTTCCCCATTCACAATCATTCTCTATAAATTAAATTATTTTGGAGTATATTAAATGCTCAAAAGTACCATTACATGAAAGATTTTTACTAGCAAGGATATAAATATCAACAATAATACTAAATTACCCAGTTTCCTTGTTCTTTCTGAAACCCTTAATAATCAGGTAAGGTACCTCAGAAATTCAGGGATTGGCTGTCAATACAAAGCCTCAAAATAAGATCTTATTGCTTAAAAAACTCAAAAATGCAACCACGTGCTGAAAATAACATACGAAAACTTGATGCAGAATACTTTAAGTTAGAATATGTACTTTAAAATGTATCTCTATTATTGGATTCAACGATCCTTGTGGGCCCCTTCCAACTCAGAATATTGTGTGAAAAATGTCAAGTTTCTTAAAACTAATGTTGTTATTTCATCAACATAATAAAAGTATTTCAGTGGGAGTTGACATTCTGCTGCATCTAAGGAACAGAAAACAATGCAATTTTAAAGTATGTCAGCTAACTTTCTATTTTTCTTTGGCAATTTGGAGAATTCAGCACAATTCTATAGTTAGTTACAGAAATACATGAGTTACCTTTGAATTATATAGAGTGAAACAGCTTTCCACAATCCAACACAGACTTTCTGCTCCTTTAGCTGGGGTTCTAGCACTAATGGCATAGAGTGGACACACAGGTAGCGAGGAGAGTAGCAGATTGAGAAAAGCAGAGAACAAAGTAAACATGCCTTAACTTCTGGCATCACCTATAAGAAATGGGGAGAAGACATCCTTCCCATCCTCCTCCCCACCCTGGAAAAAACTGAACATTTCTTAGCAAGCAAAAGAAAACAGGATTCCTTGCAGCCAAGGAAAACCTCCTGATTTTTCTATAGGTTTTCTATGGGTTTGCAAACTCCTGCACCACCTGCAGAACTGTGACCTTAAAGCCAGGTGATATTTTTAACAAACCAGATGCAAAGTCAGGTAACCATTTCTCCTAGAAAATGCAGTTTCTACCAAAAGGACTAGGAAACTACAGACACGTGGGTTCAAAAGAGCCTCATTTATCCCACAGAAATTAGCTTCCAATAAATGTGTTTCAAGAAAATAGGCATGCTTGTAGGGTACTGGCAGAACGATCAACAGCTTTGACCAGCTCCCTCATTACCACTGTTGCCATATTCCTAGCACCGATTCTTGGGTTTAGGGGGGAAAAGAAGGAGATGCTAAAAGCAAATCAAAAAGGCAATTGAGCAAATCCAGATCACTGCCAAAATACACAAACATCCTGAATTACTGACACCAAGGAGCTCAAACATTCTAGTTGCTCATGTTCTGTCTGGAACAAGTGACAAGAATGTATGGCCCTTAAACAAAATGCACTAAGGAAAGTAGCTCGTTAATGAATAAAAGCACTCCTTCGGTTTTCTTAATAATTTCACTTATGTAGTTATTTCAGTAGGTTCCAGACTTGACAGGGCTCTGGATTTGAAATTCTTATCTGGACTCCACCTTCTCTGGATCCAAACTGAGTCATGTAACAACTGAGTGTTGGGGAGTGAAAGGAGCCAGGGGAGTGACATCCTAGGGACAACTATACTTAGACCTCTGTAGCAGCAATAAAAATGTACAGCTCAGCTACCACCAGAAAATCCATTAATTACCATGATGAACCTCTGTTATTATATAGTAGTAGCAGCAATAGAAGATGTTTAATAACATCCTCAAAACTACGTTTCAGATATATTTAGAGTTGGTGCAGATGAGTGAACAGAAAACATTAAACTCCACCCTGATCAATTCTTTCATTTTACTTCCTTAGAGATTCCTGATCTGTAAAATTTTTACTCGGAGTATTTTTGTTCGATTATTGCAATTATTCAACACAATTAATTTCACATGACTTACCCAAGTTTTCTTCTTACAGTCCGCGTAAAATAGGGGTAAGATGATACAGGACTAACAGATGTACCTCCCCTTAAAGTAGGAAATTCACCATTATTGTTCAGTATCTATTTAAATGGAAATTCACAAAGCAAGGGACTTGGATGCTTTATTTCAGGCAGAACTAAACTAAGATACTCAAATGCTGGAAGTTTTCATATGGAACAGAAGCCACTAAGTTTGCTGTAACACTGCCAAGACAGAGCTTCTATTTACCAAGGTTTTATTAATACTAAATTTTCATTCAATCCTAATTATATTTTATTTAATTTCCCCTCAAAATATTCTAAATATCCACTCTCTTCACACATTATGACTAATGGATGTGAAAAGTAAAGAAAAAAAAAATCCCCTTTATAGGATGAGAAATCCACTGCAAAAAACCCAGATCTGACTGGCCTATCTTTTCAAACTTTTCATCTGTCAGTGTATACACCAGGCTCTCAATAGTGAGTGTACTAGATTTTACACAAGTGTTGCAATGAAGGGCAACCTTATACAAGCAGCTACTTTAGTCCTAAATACACAGTTGTATCATACAAATTACAAGTTCTTTTGAGCCCTTAGGTTAGCACACGACCACCGTCTACCTTCCTTTCTGACAGCAAGTTACAGCTACATGCAGTACATCCCATTACCCAGAAATCAAAAATAAGGTGTACTTGAAATTAAGGAACAGGTAAACCTGATTCTGCATTTTCAGTCAAGATATGATTTCATCACTCCACTGCAACTGTTGCTTGTTCCACAGCTATGCCATTAAACTACATTTGGTTTCAATTATTAACTACTTTAATTTCAAATCTGTGAGAACAAAATAGTATAAATATTAATCAGAAGAGAGCACTTTCATTAGTTAATCCTCCATTAGCATGAACAGTGTAATTGTCATCACCTGATGCTAGGAAAAATACATAATTACATATTAAAGATTCAACTATATATGCTTTTAAAGCTTTCTTACATATTTTGTACAGCCTGGGCTCCAGCCTAATTTCTGAAAACACTTCTTAGAAGATTCACCACATATTTATGAAGAGAGCTTACTGTTCTGCATCTCTTCGGAATCTGCGTCTTGTCTGTCTCTTGACTGAACTCCCCTTTGACAGCAGAGCTTGGTGCTGATGTTCCCCAGGAGTGCAGGCTGGCCCCAGAAAAGACTTAGCTTCTTCAGTTTTTCCCTTGTCAACACAGTCTTCTTTGGACACAGACGAACTTCCAAGAGAAGTATCCTTCTGCAACAGCAGTTAATTGTTTAAGACTTTCAACGCGCTTGAAGCTATTTTTTCCAACTCAAAAACCTGCAAATTTCTGACAGTCACCTTACATCTAGCAGAAATTATCTTCTAATCATATGAATAAGATAAATTCTGTCTATAAAGTGACAAGTGAGTATGTTGCAATAGTTGCCTCTCCCACATTCCAATTTACATCAAGTTATCAGTCAAACTAGAAACTTTTAAACAGTTACAAATTTTACAGAGGACTGCCAAAATACTTCCAGAGAAGCACTGAATCATTGCTTTTTAAAAATTTGCTCTCAAAAATCAGATTAAGAGACAATGTAATTGGATTCTGAACTCAAATGCACAATTTTTCATTCTAATGACAATCATAGCTGTTTTGACATTAAGTCTCACGCATAGTACCTGGACAAGTTCCTCTTCTGGGGCTTCTTCAGCTGTATCACTAAAGCTGATGAATCTTATGGCACCAATTATTCCCTGAACTGCGATTCTTTTGTGCTCTCTGTAGTGCAGGTCTTCAATCTCCTTCCCTATTTCACCTATGGATTTCAAAACTGATTCAACTGCAAAAAAGAAATTTCCAGAATAAAGTTCTAGAGAAATATAATACAAAAATCTCTGAACACAAGACTCAAAAGAAGATTAATTTTTACTGAATAATAAATTGATTTAAACTTATGCTTTTAAATAATTCTAAAACTTTTTGTTATCCACATCACATGGAGCAAAATTAAAACAATAAGCCTTTTTAGCTCATAAGCATCCATTAGTATGCATTATCAGACACCACAATTTCTGTTTCAGATGAAACCTCCAGTATAAGGTATCCTTCAGAATAACTATTTTAAATTTTGATTTACCAGAATATTCAGAGTAAAACTTCTGAGTATATGTGTAGCTCATGTGACTTTCTACAATTCTCCTGCAGCTAATAGTGCAATATTTTCTGCAAGGTGAGGATTTAGCCTATGAAACATTTAGTCATGAAAGGGAATTAATCTTGGAGTAAGACTGACTGAAAAAGGCCACAAATCTTACAGATATTTGATGTATGATACCTTCATTATTTTTACAATATTTCAAAAAGCTATCAGGAGGTCGTGGAAAAGGGTAATAGCCACCGATGACAGTTTTCTTTATCTGATCAGCTTCACTTTGCGATTTCATCCACTGAATGAAGTTTTTCACTTTAGCATCCTTGGTGTATGGCTGGCCCTTGTGCCACCCTTTTAAACAAAAATAATCAGGCATCAAAATAAAAGCAGGTTACTGAAATTTGTTCTCATTTTGAAACTCCCCTGAACACTACCTAGAAAAAACAAATCAAGGTCTTGACTGGAGAATACAAAAGATGTCTTCTGTCAAGAGTATTTTACAAAAGAAATACCTTGAGTTCCTTGACTATGCTTACATTTAATACTGAAAATCAGACAAATGTTAAATAACAGAAAAACCAAAACAACTAGCAAAAAAGCTCCTAGAAAAGGAAAGCTGGAAGTGTTTTTTAATGTTTTAAGTAAGTGGTAATTGCCATTACTACTCTATCAAAAGATTAACAGCCTGAAAGAATCAGTAAACATATGTCTTAACCTGTAAGATAAGCCCATTTTAATGCCTCACAAGAATGTTACTTGCCTTTTTCTTTTCTGCAATGTTTCATTATTACCTCATAGCCTGCATTGATTTTTTTTGTTGTAAAATGAAAATACCCTTTCCAAAGAAATAACATCACTACATAAATAACTACGGAAAACTAGAACTAGTGTAAATTACCTGTAATGAATATTTGACTTTCATTTGAAGTCGTAAGGTAAACTGTCCTGGAAGGATTCTCAGTGAGGCCCTGCATCACTCTCATCTGTGTACACACCAAGTATGTCACTGGAGAAAAAAAAACTTCATTTTTTTTTTTCCTGACAGTTCACTGATTTTAGAATGGCAAGACTGACGCACACTGGATTAATTTTATTAAGTCCTCTAAACAAGACAATTTAGTTCTTGGCCCTACAAATGTTTCAAATGTTTTGAGTCTCCATTATAAATTACCATAAGGACAAGCAATTAAATCTTCAATTTAATTTCAGCACAGTTATTACAACTAAAACATGAGATACTTCATTGGGATATCATTGAAACAAATAGTACAAATATTGGTATAAGATGGCTGTGTTCTAAGGGACAAAAAGTATAAAATCATGAGAAATTATGGAACGCCATTGCAAAACTTCGGAATGGAGCTCAAACTCACTCTTTTGTTAGTATCTCAGTTAAGCACTGGAATGTCATTATTTCCCACTTCCCCAGAACACTCAAGATGAATTATGCAGCCATAATCTTAGCAGGACTGTGCAGCTGGTGTTGCATCAAATGAGAAAAAAAATGCGCATCAACACCAACCAGTGTTAAAAAAAGGATGAGTGCTTGGAGGAAAAGAGAAAGAAAGCAAGAAGAAATATTTAAAGCTCTTTTAAAATCCTTCATTAAGGATTTCCTAGTTTGAAATGATCCATGTGTGATAACTAATACAGCAGGATGTTTTGCTGTTCGGACAAAAAACACTGGTTAAAAAAAAGATGCAGCTTTTCCACTTTCACCTCTCTCTCCATTCAATTCTCTCACATTAATCCCGTCTGTAAAAAACACAGGTATTTACAGCTCAAGAGGAGCAAGAGATTTGACCAGCTGCTGTCTTTAATTGCCTCAGATACAAAAGACATTGTCCAGGTGTTTCCTAACAGAAATGGCTGAAATGAAGGAGATCAGAGGAGCCCCAGGCCCAGCTGTCTATATAAATGTTTACACTAACTAATAGTGCAATTTGCAAGGGTTTCAAATATTCAAATATTTTTATTCTTAAATTTTAATTTCTGATCAATTACCTTCCGCTTGAGGAGATAAATCATGGCATTTTTTTATTCAGTGGCAACTAATCTTAGAATTACAAATTCGCAATGAACTAGAAAAACATTCTAAATAATTATTAATAAGTATTATAGAGAGATGAATACTTGGATGAATACGCTCAAACACATCTGGCTGAGAAGTTGCAAACAATTCCAGTATGAATGGCTGGTCTGAGGTCCCATCAATGGCATGTGCCCAACGATAGAGCCAGAAGTCTTCATTGTGTTCTGTATAAACAAATATTAAAAAAAATGTATAAGCATTTACTTGGAAATTTAGAAATTATTTGATAAATTCTGAAAGTTGTATTTATAGAAAAACCTCTTTTTCTGGCTCGCTCAGTCCTTCCTACAAACGTCACAAGACCAATAACATCACAGGAATGATTGTGGGGTAAGTCATCCAGTTCTGACCTAAATGCAAAACAGAAGAAAGCTTGGTAAGCTTAGAAACTTTGCAAAAAGTATTTCCAATTAACATCCACTGTAAGGTAGTGTAATTTGCATTCCAGCTTGATAACCAACAAAATTCTATTTTACCTTGTGATAAACCTATATTTAACTTCAGGTAATCCCCACTCCGGTTTAACCATTTCTTCTGGAATAATACTTATTTCAGAAGGAGGATCTCGAACATTGAGGTTAATTTCTGATGAAGAAAAAAAGGTAATATTTATGGTATGAATATTATGGTATGAATCATCATCATGATGATCATCATCATTATAATAATAACATAACAAACATAACAACAACCCATAAAGAAACCAGGGTAAAGTTTCTTAAATATTCCAGCTTTGTGAAATGATTAATCAATTTTTCTGAGTTCAGGTTTCATCAAAATAAAGTAAGGAATTCAGGTACAACAAAACAATTTTATCATCTGAATAATATTAAACTTTTCAAGTGCCTTCATGAGCCACTAGTCTATTCCAGACAGCATTTTAACAGAAACTAATCCAACTACACAGATTAGATACAAAGTACTTTTTACACTAGCTTTCTTGTCGATGTCAGTATGGTCTGAAATTGAAATTCAGACAACAAAGCAAAACAGAACCAGCACATAAAAATTTCCATATTTCATGCCAGTTCAGGTAATTATTAATAGGATAGAAATACACCATGGCCATGGAAGAAAATAAAAGGTCTTCTCATGCTTATTTTATATCACCTGAAAATTTTAATTTATTAATCAGACTGTTTAGATGCTAAATTACAAACACAGTGGAGCACTGGGGCAAGCAAGGTGCTCTTCAATCAGATTAAAAACAGGAAGAATGGCTTCAGCTTCCAGAATACACAAAGCAGTACATAACAGGACAAATGTTGCTGATATATAAAATACAGATTCTGATGAAGTCTCGTGGGTTTGAGTAAGGGATTACTCAAATGCACCCAGAAAAGTAATTCAGTAGACACAAATAACGCATACATCTGCTTACATAATTGTATCTGTTGCCTCATCCTGGCAGTGCAACATTTAGGAAGATGCTCTACTTCAAGTCAGACCCTCTACTTAGGAGTGTTCTCTAGGCTTCTGCTTTCTAGAAAGGTATTTGGAGGACAACTGCGATTTTGGATATGGTCATTTAGGACTGTGTTGATGAGGGAATTCCTGAAACAAAACTTCCCCACACATCCATATTGTTTCATTATTTTGAGATTAGATGAAAGTCTCACACTCAGGTCAGGATTATACCCTGGGATGAGTCAGGAGCTAAGGTCAGTCCAGACTGTCATCACTGCCACACAAATTCAGTGATGTATGAAACGGAAATGTGCACACTGCCTGGCAGTGGAGTTCAAGGCATTGGTACTAAGTAAGTTCCAAAGGTTTTAGGTTGTGAAACAGCACCTCTCAGCAAGTGCCACAATGCTGCAGCTGCAAACAAGGACCAGCAATGCAGAGCTCACTCCACAGAAGTCTAGGGGTGTGCCTGAAGCACAGTGCTTTGCAGGACTCTCAGTTTGGAAACCCTTTAATACTGTGGACTTGATAACTCTCCAGATACACTGAACAGTATTTGCAGGTGAGTGGTTCCAAGGCCACACTGGAAGGCTGGGATTTGATGGAACCACAAGTTGAAAATAAACGAAGAAAAAAGTAATTGCTACTTAAGCAATTCGATTTAGTGTAATTAAAACCTAAAATATCACCCCACACTGGCCATATAAAGATGTACTTAGTAAGGTAATAAATTTCACTACATCTGAACCAAAAAAACCCAAAAAACCAACGAACAAAACAAAAAGAAACCAATCAAACAAAAAACCCTCCCACAATGGGAGTTGCACAAAATCCATGTTACAAATGCTCTACAATTTTTTTTCTGAATATTCTGTTGTAACTCTCTTCTTATAGGATATATGATCATCCATGCATCATGTGATTATGTGAATTCATATTACAGTAATTTCACAATTATAAGCCACACCTTTTTCATTGAAGAATCCAGCCTACCCCAGTAGTGCGGCTTATCTATGGACAAATCCCAGTGAAATGCCAATCCAGAAGTGAGAGCCAGCTGGGGAGGGTGCCTGGGGCTGCCTTTAAAGGCTTCACTGGTCTATGAAAACTGTTGCAACTTGAGCACCTGACACCAAACCCCGCGCTGGAGCGATTCTGTTACTAACTCATTACTTTGTTGCACATGGGTCCTCGCTTTTCAAAAAAAAAAAAAAAAAAAAAAAAAGCAGCTTATAATTGTGAAAATACTGTAATACAAAATTCTCAGCTTTGTGCAAAGAACTGAGATTCTGTACATACTTTTGTATGAACCAAAGATTTGCAGTTTATCTGTGCACTATGGCACTTTCCTATGGAGTGACTTCTAGTTCTTCCATGACACAGCCCAGTGGTTGAGTTGGCCATTTTGATCCCTTTGTTCCTACTTCTACCCAATAATGCTTGTAAGAAATCAGAAGTGCAGAGTGAATAAGGCCATAAAAACACAGAGATATTTTCCCGTAGCAAAAGTCACCTGATATTTTATTCTGTCTTCTTTGCATAGAAAGGTTTTGTGGCAATTATATTTGCTTTCAGAGCTGACTTATAATTGTCATCACCTTCTCTCACAAACTTCCATTCCTAGCTAAACATTTCTATCTCCTGCCAAGTCATCAAATACTCCCAGACATTGCGATTTGGTTTTAATGCAAATATTTATCAGTCATGGAATATATTGCTTCTGGCAGTAAAAATATTGCTTATTTTTGTGCACTGTAGCAACTCCATTAGGGAAATGTCATTGTCAATAAGTTATACATACATCACCCTTCACCAATAAATGTTTTGTGTCAAGAAGTTATTGGAATTTTCTTAATGTCATTTTGCTCTGAGTATAAAAGCACAACATTGGAAAGAGTTCATGTAGAGTAAAATAGGAGAGAAAACAACCCCTAGGTTGATCGAATCCAGTTTGAAAAGGCCATTACTGTTATAGTGCAGGACTTGTATTTTTGTGGTATAGCTCCTTTGAGTATTTGCCACATTAAACAACTGGCAAGTAAGAAAATGCTTTTTCACAGCCAAGGAATAGTCTTCATACACACACTCCCACGGTGATGCTCTTTCAGCACACAGAAGTCATCAGTGAAACTTTTTATTCTGCAGAGCTGTGTGGATACTCTGGGCCTTGACAGTATCCACTAAAATCTAAATCCAAATGAGGTGATAATGCCCTTCAATGACCCAGAAAAATGTGTGAGCAGTGTACAAGTGATATGTGTATTATTAAGCAGGAAGTAAAAATCAGAGTAAAATTCATTACCAGAGGGCTGTCTTTATAATCTCAGTTTCTGATATCAGGGATACTTTTTTATTATTATTTCTTTATTTCTTAAATAAAGGTTTTAACTAATTTTGGCAGTGAACTTCATAGACATGATTCAATATACACAGCAAGAACCTGGGTGCTCAGGCACCTTCCAGAGCTACTAATTAGGATTTATATCTTATCAATTAGTCTCAGCAATGGATCACTTTGTATTTTATTTCTAAGAAGAGCGACATTGCACAGCTGTACTTCATTGATTCAAAATAGGTTTCTGCAATACTTAACCAATTGTAGCAAATCTCTTCATCTGTGAATCCCCTGGCGTGGGCTGTGTTTTAAACGGGTAACTGGTTTTGATGGCATACTTGGCAAGGAGGAGCACTGTGCCAACCTTCATACTGTGATACCATTCAGGGCACAGAGAATTCCACAAAACCATTGACATCATGCCCGAGCCATCAGCAACTTCAAAGTAAGCCTGAAGAAAAAAGAGGCAATATACAGTCATCTTTTATTTATTATCATTCTTGTATGTGTTTATTTTGGATTATGAACCAGGTACTTGACTCATAAACAATTTCTCTATCACAAATGGATATAAAGGAACATCCAGAAAATTTGTACTGAATACTAAAGCCAAAAAACCCCCAATTTTTAAACTGGGCAAATGCTGAATCTGTAACTGAGCAGATCACTGAACAGGAAAAATAGATTTTTTAAACTATCCCACCACACTTCCTTTTCCAAGAAGTTCAACACAAAAATATCACAAGTTTAATATGTTAGAAAAATCACTAAGAATTTTACAGTAAAATAATATATCTGAAAGTCACCAGATGAGAGAATCAGAAATAATTTCAATATATTGCCTTTTTTTTTTGACAGGACACACTAACTCCAACTCCCAAAGCATAGAAACTAGAAATGTTTAGGCTGTTAAACTACTAAACTACACCTCAAAGTATCTTTTTCTTCACAAAAAGCTCAAATGAACTATAGTAATAGAAACACATCCACTAAAGTTGGTACACCTACGATCACAAAATTCAGCAATTCCTGCTCTAGAGTGCTCAGCATTTTTGTAAAGGTAGTATTTTCCATACAAAATAGCTATAAAATAACTTCATGCGCTTACTATATGGGAAAAATTATTTTCAAACATCCTACAGCAAAATTTGAGTGTTAACCTCTGCATTTATCCCTCTTTACCTGATAAGGCATATCCATTTTTTTCTCTGGTTTTCCATAGTAGTTTAGTCTAGATTTGTGCAGGATTCTCACAAGAAGTGGATGGAAATGCACTCTGCTTCTCCACGTCATTTCCAGATGACCAAGATTAGTCAGTTTGGAGACTGAGATTAAGGGGAGGGGAAAAGACCGAAAAAGAGCATTCATGTCTGAACATGTTTTCAGGAGTAAAGTACCAGCATGTCACATGTATTTTATGTTTCTAACATTTAAAAAGTCATCAGCTGATACCATTCACCAGTAAATTCTGTTATGAATTATCTGCACACAGCATAGTTTTGCCTTTTTTTTTTTTAATTGAGAGTGATGACATATTTTAAATGACACAGAAGTGTTGTCAGATGAGCAGGTCTATTACAAAAAGCACAAGTGTCAGCCTACAAGGGTATCACACTCCTGCAGAAGTCCTGTTATACCTCTCTCCTCACCAGGCCTCATGAACCCCTCAACAGTGACCACATTTTGGGTGGCAGCTTTTCAGTGTGAGCATCCTGCCCCACAGACCAGACACATGACTACTACTGCACCCAGTGTTTCTGACATCTCAAAAGACTGGGCACAAGCACCACAGCTACATATTTTCAGACAATGCTTGCAGAGTTTAAAAACTCTCACAAAGCAACAGAGAATCACAGAAGGGGTTGGGTTCAAAGGGGTCACTTCGTTCCAACACTGCAGTGGGAGGGACATGCTGCACCCCAACAGCTTGGTCAGAGCCCCAGCCAAGCGGGTCTTAAACACTTCCAGTGATGGAACATCCACAAGTTGCAACTCTGGGCAACCTGTTGCCAATGCCTCATACCCTCCCAGGGAAGAGGTTTTTCCCTGCAGGAGCAGGTGAAGTGTGACACAGGTGGCACACTCCCAGTGGGGCCAAACACAGCTGGATGATACCAGGGAACTACACCCAGCTGCACAAGCAGTCACGAATCAATTAGGTTGGAAAAGACCCCGAAAATCATCGAGTCCAACCTGTAACCAAACACCACCCTGTCAGCCAGGCCAAGTGCCACACCCAGTCTTGCCTTCAACACCTCTAGGGCCGGTAACTCCATCACCTCCCTGGGCATCCCGTTCAAATGTCTCATCACTCTTTCTGTGAAAGAATTCTTCTTAATATACAAGCTAAACCTCTACTTAGGACTACGTGCCCTTGCACTGCCGCTGGTTGCCTGGGGGAAGAGCCCGACCCCCAGCCGGCTACACCCTCCTGTCAGTGATGGCAGAGAGTGAAATGTTCAGACCTGAGCCTCCTCTCCTCCAGGCAGAGCTCCCTCACAGGGAATGCACTCCCGACCCTTCCCCACCTCACAATAAAAACAGCACCGCCCCTTCCTCCGGGTTTCCCACACCCCCACAGCCACCTCCTCCGGGCTTACCGTCCACATCCACCCGCACCGGGGGCCTGTCCGGCACCCACACGTCTCCATAGGGATCCTCGTTGTTCCAGAGCGGCAGGTAGTGCCTATTGTCCCCGCGGAGGGGCTGGAGCGGGCGGTGCCCGTCGGGCGGGGTGCCCGCGGTGGCGGTGGCGGTGCCAGCCGCCCGCTCCAGCCCCTCCAGGCAGAAGAAGCCGCGGTTCAGGCGCTTCTCGTCGTAGCGGTACGAGCAGCGCGTGAGGCGGAGGCGCGTGCCCGCCCGCAGCCGCGCGCGCTGTACGAGTCCGTTGAGGCGCGGCGCGAGGTGGCAGCGGTGCCGGCGCGCGCCGTCCGCGAGCGTCAGGTCGTACCAGTACTGTCGGGGGGCGGCGGGCGGCGCCTGCGCCAGGTACCGCTCCACCGCCACCACCGTCACGGCCGGCGGCTCCGCCGGCGCCGCGCTCAGCTGCGAGGAGCCCTGCACCTCCTCAAACACCCTCTGCAGACAGAAGGCCCCGCCGCCCTCCGCCAAGGCCGCCGCCCGGCTCTCCTCGGCGCGTTCCGGGGTAGGGTCCTGCATGACAGCGTCCTGGGCGCCCGTCCCGGGCGAGAGCCGCGGCCCGGAGCGCCGTCGGCGGCGGCGGCGGTCGCGGGGTCCCGCAGTCATGGCCGAGCAGGGGCGCCACTCCCATGGCGCCCGCGGGGCGGGGCGGGTGCGCGCGCGCCGTTCAAACCGCCAACGGCCGGGCGGGGGCGGGGACAGCGACAGCGACACGGCACCGGGACGGGGACACCGGGGCAGCGGCACGGGAAAGCGGCGGGCGGAGAGCTGCTGCGGCCGGCAGCAGGGACGAAGCTGAAGCCCGGGGAAGCGGTGGGAGAGGCGGCCGCGGGGCGAGGGCGATAAGCGGCCGGGTAGCGGCGGCGGGCGGCCCCGGGTTGTTCCTGCGCTGGCCGGGGGTCGCGGCCGCTCCCGTGCCCGCTCGGCGGTGCCCGGGAGCTCGGCGGACGCAGGTTCTGAGCAGCGAGCAGCACCTTGGTTCTGCTGCACCTGCTCCTAGCTCCATTTAAGCGGATGCACAGCACTCGTCATTGCTTCTTCCCGTGTGTTTCTAGCTGGGAGAGTCTGTGCCCGCTTCTAATATTGTATTTGCCTTTTACATTGTTGCAGTGTGCGGGTAATCGTAAACATTTTGCTACTGAAAAAAGTCTCAGACATTGAAACTGAATCTTGTTTCTTGCTCCCATCTTCAGAAGAAATTCTTACTAGTCGTTCCTAAGTGTGTGACATTTGTATTAATATTGATTCTTGTCCCACTGAAACTGTTATAAATGACTATGTAGTGTCTGGCTCTCGCTACAATTATTTGCTTTAATTATAAAACTAGAATTATTTGCAAATAGTTATTGTGAGTTTTAAACTACTTTTTAAGTATAATAAAATCTGTAATCATTTGTGGGCAGTGTAAAAGGGAAAGCAAAGCTTTCATAAGACATATTTTAAGATATGCTTGCTATCACAAAATGCATATTTAAGATGACATAAGCAGAGAGCAGAAGACTGTAAGAGGAAGAACACCAAGCTAAAAGTGGCATCAGAAGACCACCTGAAACTGGCGACGTCTGCTTGCGCAAACGCTGCAAAAATCTAAAGCAAGATTAGTCAATTAGCCCAAAATAAATCTGCAAAATCATCTGAGAAAGCAACACAACTGTAACAATATAAAAGACTGCAGACTGAAGAAGTGGGTGTGCCACTAGCTTTACCATGCACCCAGAGAATGCTGTAACTCTTGCTTTATGTTTATTCCTTATTACAATTCATTAAATTCTCACAATTTTTAAAAGAGTGAGCTTCTCACTCTCACAGAAAATATCAACTTCTCTGTCATACCATAGAATCTAAGAATGATTTGGGTTGGAAGAGACCTTAAAGACCCCGCCATGGGACACTTTCTTTGATATAGTAAGTAGTCCTGTGAAAGCTTGTGGAAATCAAGAACTTTGTATTTGATATTTTATTAGCACCTGTACTTTTTTCTACTGGAGGAAACACCTCTTATGAGGAAAGGTGGAGGGAGTTGGGCCTGTGGAAACCAGGCAAGACAGGACTGAGAGGGGATTTTTTCAATGCTCACAAATATCTGAAATACAGAACGGGAACAAGTGGTGCCCAATGACAGGACAAGGGGCAACAGGCACATACTGATACACGAGTTCCATCTGAATAGGAGGAAAATTTTCTTTAGGGCAGAAGAGCGATGGAACAGGCTGCCCAGAGATGTTGTGGTCTCCTTCTCTGGAGATACTCAAAAGCTGTCTGCCTGACATCCTGTGCAACCTGCTCTGCGTGACCCTGCTTTAGCAGGGGCCAGGACTAGATGTTTTCCAGAGATCCCCACCCACCCCAGCCACTCCAGCAGGATAGGGTGGGGAGAGAGTGGTAAAAAAATGCTAGGAGGAGCAGCAGCTTCCAGTTTTTATTGTGTCACTGGTCCAGGTAGTCTTTGGAAATCCAGAAGTGTAGCTGCAGCTTAGGCAGTGCTGGCTCAGGTGCTAGGTCAGAGCAGTTCTTCCAGCTTAAGAACAGTTGTATTCTTAGTCTACTGTCTTTGTTACTGTGCACCATTTGCCATGGGGAAATTGGAAAACCAGTTGCCTGTGTCATTTATAACAGACTGAAAAAACTAGACACGGGGCTATAAAGCACAAGCATTTGCTGGCCTTTAGAATTCTCTTGGAATGATATGAGATCCTGTATTTTATGTCACAGGGCATTCCTTAGTGACAAAATCCAAAACAAATCAATCATTTGTGTTATCTTGAAGCCAAGTATTGGGTAAAACTTCCACATGGCATCTTTCTTCCCCAGTAAACACAACCTGTTGTGTGAAATGATAAAATGGCATTTATGGTTTAAAAAAATTAACACGACCCAAAAACCCTTTCAGTGAGCTTGCACAGGATGTGATTTCACATCACATACGAGCCTTACCTGGAGAATTACAGTGTACATTTTTTTAGTTATTAAATAACCTGTAGGCATAATGAGGAAATCTGTGGACTGCTCCCAGCTTATCTCCACTTTTGTTTGAGCTCATGATGTGATTTGCAGAAGAAACTTATTTATACACAGGTTATTGTTATATGTGTGTTTGTTATTGTGAGATTGTTATTGCCAGATTTTGTTATTGTGAGTCACTGTGGTTTCATTCATTGAAGATTAAGCTTTTGTGGAGTGGTAATGGACTGATGTGGACTGATAGTAGAGTTAATACTTAATATTGGCTAAATCTGTATGCATTGCAGGTTCAGATACAAGATAGTGCCTTCTCTTAGGAACTGGCTCCTGCTGCCTTCTTTGTTACCAGCAGAGGTCCAGCTAACACCAATTTCAAAACTGGAACAAGGGTGAATGTCTTGCTGCCAATGTGTCAACAGCATATATTAAAGACTGATTATGTGAGTGAGTACATCTAGATGTGACTTTCCTACCATACCTGAGCTGTGGGACCAGTATGATTGTATTAGAAACTGGAAGTTGACAAACACTCAGAGAATCAGAAATGACTGGATGGGAGCCATCAGCAGATGGCTGTAGCACATCACAAGAACTGAGGGCTTTGTGTTTGCTGAGCCTGCTTCAGCAGGCTGCATAAGCAGCTTGTTGAAGACAATATGATTTTTATATGCCTACAACCAAGTGAACTAAACAATACTTGTGTTCATCTCTGGTCAATCAATAGTCTCAAATACTCAGAGACAATTAGCAGTCCAATATCTTGGTTTTTATATACAACACACCTTAAGAAAACAGTAGTTAGCCTTTATAGCAGTGACAATGAGGAATGAGCTATGCTGAATAGGAGGATTATTAAATTCTGTTAAATATTGCATTTAAAATATGCTGGAGAAGTAAAAGGCACAAAATAATAAAAGGTAATGCTCTAGATTAAAGAAAACTAGACCGTGTGCAAGATCATAAAGCTTACTGTAAAAGTTGACCACTAAGTGTTTTGAGGACAAAAACAGAAAAGTTTTTCTGATTCATTTCACCATTATTTCCTAGGTGCTTTTGTTAAATCTTAGAAAATAACAGAAGTGGTTAAGTGATGCTAAAATAACATTTTGGGGGATTACCCAGCTGACATCCCCTTGCCCTTTAATCAGGTCTCTGCCCTTTGAAAGGCAGATTAAGAAAATGGTGGGTTATCAGCAGGAAAATTTCTTACACTTTTGGTGTGTGTAACTTTGACTTACTGCACAAGTTTTAAAATCTAAAGAAGTTTTTTCCATGACTGCAGATTTGCTTATGTTTCATTAAACTTAAATCCAGCTGTTTAAACACGGAACTGAAGTTGTAAGTCAGCTTTTATGATGATCTTTGGAAAAAAACAATTCCAGTGGCAATAAAGACTGCATGAGCTTACCTGAGAAAAAGTGACTTGGGCTTACCTGGCACTCAGGCTAATGTGCACAAAAGCCAGTTCTTGTAGCATCAATGACTGCTGTAGTTCCACTGCCCTCATCCCACTGGGAGTTTGTGTAAAGAGAAGGGCAGACACACAGAAATTCCATGAGGCTCATTAGCTGCACACACTACACAGCACTGGCTGTCACCCTCAGGAGCACTCTGTCCAGTCTGAACTCTTACAGTCACTTGGACATCTTTATCCATACAAGGATATATATTTGTTTTGTCCCTACAGGCAAATATGAATATTCCCCTAAGGATAGCAGCTGCATTTGGAAAACAGTAGCAAAGGTTTCTCTAATTTTTACAACAGCCAATGTCAATATAACAGAATCATTACAAGCATGATACTAGTTCTGATTTTCAGCGTATTTTTATTACTGTTTCAATTGTACAATTTCAACATTAGAGGAAAATACATAGTGTACAGTACATAACTTGCATGGTTCCCAGGTTTTAAAGTCATGTGCCAGGGTTCAGGCTGCAAAAGAGAGTTCACCATGCCTAAAATGAAAGCAGGCAAATACACACAGTTCTACATTGCTGCAGCATTAGCACAATCTTGTGTGGCAAATGCAACATTATGAGCACCACCTGCCATTAGGAGACGGCATGTACCAAAGGGTTGCTGACATGTATCCTTAACATTCTGCCCCTGTAGCATTTTCTCATGTCAAAGTGACATCACTAGAAAAACACATTAAGCAGTTCACTTCTTGGTTTTAAAAGTTAGTGAAAGCGAACAGCTAGTGAAACACCTCACAAAATGAAATTGCAAATCTGATATACATTTTGCATAGTTAAAATTATATCTGGATAACCTTGGTTACTGGATTTTTTTTCTTCTGGCCTTTGTACTTTTGCTTTGAACTGAACAGTTATTCAGAACACTCCCTCATTCAGTGTCCCCCAGTCACTTCAGACACCTTTCCATTTCTTTGGCTGCTTTCTTAACATCTTTTAACCTTTTGTATTCCTTCTACAGCAATATGCTGTGCCCAACATCCACTCCCACCCATTTGGCTACTTGTGTTTATTTTCTTCAGCTTTTCCCTCCTCTTCAGTCACTTTCCCTTTCTTCTCTTACTCTGCTCAACATCTCTGGCTCTTTCTCATCTTCAACCATACTGACTATCTCTTGACAGAGAGACAATGCCACAGCTGCTTCTTGTTGCATACAGTTGCTATTGCAATTTGCAATACCACTTCTAAATCCTTCAAAAGCATTCACCTCTAGGTGCCTCATGCTTTCCATATTTACATATGAAAAGTTTTTAATTTTTTTTTATAGAGAAGATGAAAATCCAACTCACTGCCTTGAATTGTAGCTAGAAATGAGACTTAATAGAGGGAAACAGAATGAATAATTACAGTCTCAATGTGATAGTGCATATTGCCTCTCTTGAGCTTGGTTGGTTGTTTTTTTCCCTTTTAGCATGGACTTAAACTTCTTCACAGTGTGTCAACTTATTGTCACAATTTTCTGCTACAATAAACTTAAATAAGTTTTATCACATTTGCTTGCTTGATATGTTGATATGAGTTGTTCTTATAAATTCCCACTGTTCTTTGCTAAATTCTTTTTAACTAGTCCCTAGCATCAGGAAAATATCTATATCCTACCTGTTGACACCACAACAGAGGAGGGAAAAAAACCACATGCATCCTCTGTAAAGCAGAGGCAGCTGAGAAAAGCACACTTTCAAAATATTACAGGGCAGCCTGGATCACTGCTTACTTACAGCACGAGCAGCTTTGCAAGTTTTTTGCACACCTACTGTGTGCAAAATGAAAGCTCTTCTTCCTTCACAGTCTCTTAGACTTTTAAGTCAAAAGCAAGTAAGTTGCTTATAAATTGATTGATTGTCTGCAACTTATTTTTTGCCAGTAATTGTAACTTTAACCTCTGGTACTGTTATAGATTTGGGTTTGTTTTGTTTTGTTGTTTTTTTCCCCCTTTTTTCCTCCTGTTGTTTGTTTGGTGGTGGTGTTGTTCAGTGAGTTGAATGCAACCAGCCTAAGTGTTCAGCAGCACAGAGAGCCAAGCCAGGCTCATTTGCCCCAGCCCTGGCCCTGGCAACAGGCAGGAACATTACTACGACCAGACAGAGCTCTTGTTTTCACACAGCTCTACTCAAGCAGTTTCCATTCAGGTTTCAAGTCTGCACACGAGCTAATTACTCACATACATTAAGAACCACTTTGAGTATTTAACTATTTTTTTAGTATGGCTTTAGGCTTATTTTTCCATCAGTTAAACATTTAAAAAGAAAATTCTTCATTTAAAAAAACACTACACATTTTGAGATAAGCTAGTGCTTGTGAAAAGTGCTAGGTTAGTAAATTTGGAAAGTGCAGTCCTCCATATAGCCAAAAACATAACAGCAACAGTGCAGGCACCTCTGACCTGCCTGCAGCAGTGAGGTGCCAGCACAGGGAACAAGGGAAGGGTGATTAGCCCCTAGTTTGATTCCCTGCTGACAGACACATGGACAGCAGTTCTGAGCACCTGTCAGTCACAGCATCACTGCCAGCATCCGAACTGACGTACTGGACAGCACAGCTACCAGTTCCAGCAACTCTATTTCTGCCCTCTTAGTCAACATAGAATCATCATCCTTGAGGTAGACAACCAGATATTCCAACACACTTTCCCTGCACCTTTTAGTATCAAATATTTCAAGTAAAAAATATCTGTTTTCAAGCACTGGAACTACTGATTTCACTTTTGCCCACAGCATTATCCCTACTGTATCATGTCTGGAATGAGCTCTTTTGTATTACATTTGATGCTTTACATTTTCAAAGCACATCCAAAAATCAGCTACATGAGGATTACATTAAATCCTACAACTGAATCATAGTATATGATTATATATATTGTGTATATATATATATATTATATCTCTATAGTTTTATGGCCAATTTATAAGCCCCTGAGAACAGAGTTTATGCAGAAACACTGGCACCAATAACACTAGAAGACACAGCTTTATTTAGATATAATTAGCATAGAAAGCACCTGGAATTATTTATATTTTCTATTTATAATAGATTAACTCTTTGGATATTTTCATAACTATATTAAGAATACATTTGTTAATTTTAACATCCATTGTGGAAAGATTGTATTTACATACAAATACATAAAGACTTCATGTGAAAGAGCAAGAAGGAAGAAAAGAAAGTGCCTGCTCTTGTGCCCTTATTTATATACATGGGTAGTGCCTTTAAATGAATTCATATGAGTGTGGGTCCCAGGTGTGAATAAAAGTTACAGGTTCTGTTTTATAATGCTTTATGCATCTGTGATTTTGACAGACTATTTAAACTGTTTTTACAAATACATCCTACAGTAACTGTGTCTGTGGGCTCAGGCATCCAGCCCTGAGAGAAACAAAGTCTGTGCCCTCCTAAATTTGTAAAAATCTCCCAGATGGGGCACATGTTCAGAATTAACATTTTTACAAATCTGTGCTGAAATACACCTGTCTATGCAGCACAGGGTGGACAAGGGGGGAGAATCCCTCAAGCCTTCTGGTCTGTGCTGGGACCCACCACAAACACTCTCACTGTGCTTAGATTGGACAAGTCATTCAAGTTCATCTTGACACAGTGACACAGTAACAGCTTGCTTAAACTGCAAAATGAGCCCCAACCCAATGCAAAATCGATTCCAACTGTGTTTTTGTATCTACCTACAGCTGTCACTGTATATAAAAAGTAACTTCAGTTCAAGATATCAACATTACATCACCTGTGAAACTGTCCATTTTTCAGATACAGGAGCTTCTTATATTGGCTACATTCTTCACTAAAGTCTCCTAATACAGTCTTGCTTTGCAACATACTTTGAAAGACAAACTAAACATGTTTGCAATACTTCGACAGGAAAATGGAATTCTTTCCAGACTGAAAGAATATAAATTTTGATAAGTCAATAATGACAACATTTTTGTAGGTAAGAAGTGCAAATTTGTGTGTATTACCTCTGAGAATTTTACACTGCTACCTACAGGGAATTTTTCATTTTCTTCATTTTGATGTACTTTACCAGTTGAATAGTACATTTTGACCAAGAGTCATAAAGTATATTTGACTGCTGCCTCCTGACTGCACAGATGCAAAGAACACCTTGAAAGGGGGAAAAAAAAGAAGAAAAAAAAAGATGCTTCTGTCAGTTTATATTTATGAAAATATTTTTACTCATATAGGAATGGTGATAGAATGCCAAATACAAGGATATACATATATCACAATTGAATTTTAATCCCATGAGAAACTTTTAAAGTGAAACTGTACTTCTGGTACAACTGTATTTTTTCAATGTATTTCTTTCCCTATTTGAAAAGACATAGGAGAAAATTTTAAAATAATTAATTTCAGGTTTAGGGCTTCAGTTTTCTAAATATGAAGTAGTGGGACTAAACAGATTTCAGAGGATATTTACCAAAATTGCTATATGCAAGAAATCATACCTGATTATCCATATCTTGGTGTCTGCAATTAAGAGTGTGGGGTTTTGTTTTTTTCCCATGATGACTGCTCTGTAATTTCAGTAGCCCAGGAGAGGCAGTCCTGTAGCTGGGAATCTTTGGGGCTCACTCACTAACCCTCCCCATTACCCCTGTGGTGCTGTGCAGTTCACAATGTCTGCATTTGTTATCACTGCTAGCAGTGAAAGCTGGGTGGAACAGACAGTTCTAACAGCTGCTGGGATTGTGTTCAACATCCACAATGAATATCCATAATGGGTGCTTTGTGGGATCAGTGACTACACTGAACAGGGAACTTACACCAAGGTAGGAAATAACCAATAACAAAGTTACCAAAATGAACTGGTCTGTCACAGTCAGCTATTACTCATTTTTGCTAAGTCACCACACTATAGTCATCTCTGTACCTTGTCATTTCTTTCACATAGAAATTTTAGCTTCTGTGCTTTCTTGTGCATAAATACGCCTTCCAGATTTCCTGTTTCCACAGAGCGTAGTTCAATTGCTTTTTCTCCCCAGCCCATGACCTGATTGGACTGAAGGTAAGCTAAAAGGAAAAAAAAGAGAAAAAAAGGTACTATTTAACAGCTGAAAGACTGATTCTTGCCTCATTTATGTCAAGTATGGATCTGATGTATCTCTCTTTGAAAACAATATATTTTGAATTATTTGTATTTTAAGTTTGCACAAAAAGCCTCAGGAATAGTAACTAAATTTCATTTACTCCCCTCAGAACAATTCTGAAATCTAGACATAAATCTTAACTACTACTGTATTTCTTAGACTCACAAAAGCTTGGAGGAAACCTCTGAAGGGCATCTTATTTAACCACTGGCCCCAAAGTGGAGCCAAAATAGACAGGGCTACTCAGGACCTTGTACAGATATATTTGATGGATATTTCACAACCTTTGCAAGACCCTGCTGCAATACATCACTACTTTCAAGGCTGAACATTTTTTCCTAATATCTTGGTGCAAATTGTGCCCATCTTTGCATCTCATCCTTTAACTGTTCGAATTCAAGGGAAGTATTGACGGTCTTCTCTGTACCCACTGTACTCTGTTCCTATTAGGAAGCTGGGCTTGTATTTACTGTTCAGCTTAATTCAGATTCAGCTGAAATACTTCAGAATCTGAGACCATGGCATGACTGATTTGGTGTCTTCCCATCACTGATTATGTGCAATATTTCCAAAACCAAAAGAAGATATTCTAGCACTGTGGAAGCTTACTACAGTACTCCCTTTAAATCTGGCAATAAGAAATTGGAATAGTGATGAAGGAGTTAACATCACAGGTCTCAAATTAGTCACAGTTTCAGTGCAAGCCCTCCAACTGGTACTTGTATGGGCTTCCAAGGTAAAATCACATTAGTTATGCTCTATTGGTAGTCAATGCTCAGAAATTGTTCTTCTTGCTCAACTATCAACTGTTATTTCATTATTCTGAGAATTCTGGTGCTTTAAAATGATGTAGAGGGAATGTGGGCACTGGACTGGGTTTAGCTTCACTGGACAGTGAATGTCAGCCCTACATTATTAGTGTGAGCAAGGTCTGTTTCTTCAAACCTTCCATGTTGATTAAGGTTTTTGCCTAAAAATTGAACTTTCAGTACAGACTGATACTGGAAGCAACAGCCTGCAATCCTGCTTGAGAAGGAGAGCAGAAAATAAAAGCAATATGCCCACATTACTGTATATATTTCTAGCAGGGTTGATTTAATATTGACTTGGAATCCTTGCTTTATAATTGTTGTTAGAACAAATGTATGAAAATCATATCTCTTTGGAAACACATATGGTTTGGTTACAGTGTTGTGATTTTACTTTCCTCAGAGACTATCAATTTCCCCTAAATCTGTTCAGAAGACTTTCAGTTACTCTTTGTGCACACTGAAGGCTTCCCTGCCACTAATGCTGAGAGCAAGATAATTCTTTCCCAGTATCCCAGTCATAAGGAAAGAGGAAGAAATCAACCTGTTTGAAAAGCAAAGCAGCAGTGAGCAACTGAGAGTGAGTGGCAAAAAGGAGAAGTATTTTCTAAAACTCAACCACATGAAATGAATGTATTTTAAAATACTTTCTTTATGCTTCAGGCTGTACAACAGGGCACCATGGCTGCAGGCTGTGAAGAAAGTGTCATTAACATTTCTGAACAGTGCAGCACTAGCAGGATGAGCCCAGGGCAGCACCTATGCAGTCTACAGTATCTGAAAAGTAAGCCCAGACCACACACAAAGTGAGGAGCATCAAAATGATACAAGACTTTAACTTTTGCTATTTTTTTGGTATCAAATGGCATCATATTAACCTTTTCAAACTTCGCTTTTGAAGGCAACAGAGAGGGAGGCACTCTGGTTCTGGGGGGTAGGAAGCAAGGCAGATGCATGTATATAAACAGCATGAAACCGTCCTGTGCTACAGTGTTTAGTATAGGTCACATAAGCCTAGCAACAAAGAACTAATAGGTCTCCTGATCTCTCTTCACGACATGAAATTTGCACTCCAGGTGCTGTGTCTGTATCTGTGCCTTTGGCAGATTTCAATTTGATTCCTTCCTTGCAGCTCCCAGTAACCACTTCGTTAGTCTCTGCTGCAACCTCTAGGTCATCTGCTGGACCATTTCTGCGGTGTTCTGAAGAGATCTGAACTCCAGGAAGTATTCAAAACAGAAACAGAATAAACCAGATATGCCAAGTTAAACCCTGATGCTCTGCTGTCTGGCCAATATACCAAGAACTTGTCAACTGACAATGGCAGGTTTAAGTATAAGCAGCATAAAAGCTCAGTTTTGTAGCAGAATTAAAAAATTCTTTCCCAAATTTCATCTGTGAAACAGCATGCAAACAAAATAGCCTCATTACACCATTTGCACAGTTGTCCAGTAATAAGGACTTATCTACACATGGAGATTAATCTGAAGGATAGCAGGCTGTGAATTCAAAGGTCAGTACTGAGTCATGATAGTCTTCCCACATGGGAGCTCTTAGAGTTGTTTCAAGTGAAATGAACTGAGAGCAGATACTCAGAATAAAGTTGTCTTATTTTGGAACAATAGCTCCTACACTACAAGCACCTTGGGAATAGTTACTCTAAGTCCACCTTTTGCTAATAAAAATATCCTATGCTTCCAGCTGGTATGTTGTAGAGCATTGAGGCAGCAATTTCACCACCTTCTGGTAACACTGTCTGTTTCTCTACAGAATAGTCTTCTTGCTTCTAAAATGTACAGGGAAAAGGAAATAAAGACTTTTACTAGTTCCCCTGGGAATATCCAGATTTGTGTCAACCCTCTATGGCTACATACTGTAAATAATTCATTACTCACACAAAAGGGCAAGAGTGCTCCCAAATCTTATTAACTTGATGTTTCTTAATGCCTTTTCAAAATACGTTTTATTGAAAATATTACAGCTATATTTATATTTAGCCCTACATATGTGTACATCTTTCAGATTAAACATAGAATACTTCTACAGTTTAATTTCCCATGGGATTTGAGCTTCCTCTCTCTGATTTCTTATTAACAGACTGGTCACAGAGGTCCCAGTTCAAGACTATGAGTAAGATATATTTAGATTCCCTGCCCTAAATCCATCGATTATAATACAAATTATTTTTTATTTTTTTGTATCAAAATACTATCATCAACTACAAACTTTTCTTTCAAAATACTTGTTTAAAGAAATCAAGAAATGAGCAAAGGATGACTAGAGAACACCCTAAGGGTAACACAAGACCCTTCAATCTCTGCAACAGAGAGTGAAAATTGAGATACACTCATACAGACTTCAGGAGGTTTAAAATGGGTATAGAAATCCCAAGAAAACAAGAAGAAACTGTCAAGTTGCCCCTAAGCAGGGCCATTCAAATAACAGTTATTCACACTTCTCTCATCATGTTTTTGTCTGCAGCCAAGGATATCAAAGGATTAAGAAAATTAATAGGAGTTAGTGGTAAAATTATTAAAATAACAGTTAACAGAGGCCTTTATCCGAAGTTTGAGTTGTGTGTTTATAGGTTAGGCTAATTTTTAGTGGAAATGTGATTTCAATCAGAAGTCAAATTTAGTTTATAGCACATCCCAAAGACAGGCTTTTCCTAAAACTGTTCAGGTAGAAGTGAAAGGAAAAAGGTGAACTTCCTTGATTTTTCACTGTGGTATCCAGTTTCCTCCAAGCTAGTAACAAGCTTCTGTGCAATCTAATTGTCTGCAGCTTGTTTTGTTGGTATGTTTGTTTTAAAATAAAGAACAGGAGTGAGACAGAAATTAAAAGTAACAAGCAATAAACCTAAAAATCTGCCTGTGTTGTTCTTCATTTTCCCCATACTGTTAGCCTGAAGCCCTATGGGAAAGGTGAAACAAACAGCTGTCCTGGCTCCAGTACAACCAGAATCTCCTCCTGACAGCCAACTGCAAGCTCAGGGAGATTAAGAATCTATCACAAATACCCTGGGCTGGCAGCCCTGTGAATTTAAAGTGATAAAATGAAGGGGCCATTTGACAGCAGTTACAGATCTCTTCAGTAACTGACCCCTCAGTAGCTGTGAATTTCAACATAAAATGCTGTGAGCTATGAACAACAAAAACTCTTTCCTCCCTCTGTAATTCACATAATTCTCCCTGTGGAAACTGGTGGTAAGCTGCATCCTCAGTGAAGTCTGTCTGTATAGTCAATGTGTGATGCAATAAACAGTGTGACAAGAATACAGAATGTGGTCCAAATGGGAAGCCCCTACTGCAATCATTGGCTGTGTTAACACAAACACCCATAAATCTGTTTACTCTTTTACACATCTGCTTTGCTCAGAAGCTGCTTTATGTGCCATACAACCATTTTCACATAGATACAAACCTCATAAAGAAGTCAGGCTTCATGCAGCAGAATCTTATATTTAATACAGAGTGATTTTTCATACATACCTACAGATGCTGGCATTTCTCCCCACTGTAGAACAGTCTCCTTTGTGAAATGCCCATATATATCAATGTAGATGCCTTCATCTTCATAGGTGAGCAGGAGCTCCATGCCACTGGTGTTTGGGAGGATGATAATGGCATGTGGGCGAATTGTCCCCTGGATCTAGAATTGTATTTTGCTAAGATTTATATCAGAACGTGGACTGCAATTTCAGCGATTACATCGATCTAACTAGCCTGGCAGAGCAATAAAAAGAACTAGCTCATGGCTCATGGAAAGTGAAAGAAATGCCTGTTCTCAGAGGCTGTACAGTTTGCTAGTGAGCCTCTGAAACAGACTTTCTCCCCTTCTCCCCCCTTTGAATAAGACAGTAGGTTTGCAAATAAATCAATGTTCAATAGTTCACTTTAAATTTACCAGTGTTCATTGGTTTCAAGAAGCCATGGAGCCATTGAGACACAATAATATTTACTTAGTCACTCACAAAATACTTGCATTATATAAATAGGAGAAAGGTGAAATAAATTTGAATTTGCAACTTTTTCAGAAGACGGAGGAAGGACAGAAACTTCCACATTGCAGGAGATCAGTGCTTTCACTTTCCATGATATTTCCCTATCCCCACTCGCAAGTTAAAAACCTGCAAATTTAATAATATTTATCGTGCTGTAAAAGGTTCCCTGGACTTTTTCACTGTCCTTCCCTTCCAACATTCTTCACTAGAAATAGCTGCCCATTTGACTGCTGCTGGGCACACCTCTGCATGCCACAGGAACAGTGCATTTCACTCACACGAATCTCTCCCAGAAGCCAACATATCCCAAGCAAAAAAAAAAACCAAAACCAAAGAAGAACTATACAACCATGAAGGTGGGGTTTTATGAAAGCATTTTTGAAAGAAAAAGAGGACAGCCTTAAAAAAACAGTAACAAAGCATTTCCTTGTTTAAAGCACTACTCAAAACAGGATGTCAAACAGTAAATTAAACCACCACAATTAATATTTTTATAGGAAGCATATGACTGGAGCTTTACATCATTCTCACAAGCCAGCCACACACAGGTCTTTTCTTCCTCAAGCACAGACATTAATGAACAGTAAAAGAAGCACTGAAGCTGTACTTGCCAAACTGAATACACTCAGGCCACCCACTTGACTCCGTGCCTCCGCAACAACTATCCGTAACACTAGAACGGGGATCCAGAGCCGCAGAGCAATTTTAATGCGTTGCCTTGGTACTCGCATGAGCGACCGGAGCAGGTAAGAGATGGAGAAAGAGGTGGGGAACCAGGAAAAGAGGCTACCAGAAAGCAAGAGTATCTCAAGTCAGCCTGTTACAGTCTGGGCTATTGCCACCACAAAGCTCCTTGAGATAATTATCCAGTTCTAGCTCTTTTAATATAATAGAGTATCAAAAAATATAGAGCTGCTGTAGCAGCTGATTTATTTCAGGTCTAAGACTCTGAAGAGAAAATATATTTTTAGTCTGTGCTAACTTGTGGCTGAAGAGCTCTCACAAACACAGTCAGTCTCAGGTGCCCCACATATTCAGGGCAGTCACCTGGGAAATCTCTCTCATCAGGTACCTAATTGTATTTGCAGCCTGTTGAAAAAGTAAAGCCTCTAAGAAAGTTCACTTTTGTTCTTTGCCTTTCTTCTCTTGGGCAATTATGCTAACGATCCTTTTGACAAGTCACTGTTCACCTTGCTCAGCAACCCACTTCCAGAAAGGCACGTGGGTACCACACTTCAATTTACAAACTGATGTGAATTCATCCTAGCTGCATAGTTAACAAAGCTACTGTCAGATTAAATAAACCCTCTAACGAGACAAATACTAAGTACCTTTAAAAGAAAACAACACAGAAATAAACCATACAAGCCTTTAGCAGGTGATTCAACAGTTAGAACAGCAAGAAGAGTAATTTTTCAGTTAAGAGAAGTCCATAAATCTAACAGCCAATCTTACACTGTGTCCATCAGGAACACAGGTGTGACAGAACATGGAGGCTGTGACTTGCAAGCGCAGCAGAGTGATCAAGTGGCTTGCACAGGAGGAGTAGGTTTTCATTTGGGTTGAAAACAAGGGGCTGAGAGTGGAGAAAAGTTAAAAAATAAACGGATTCATGTCACAGGCTGCAACATGCAGATCTGGGATGAGATTTCTTCAGACCTCCCAAGCACAACTTTGGGACACATGGTCCGGGGATGCAAGGAGGCCATGGCACCCCCAGCCCCTGTGGAGCACTGTTGACTTCAGGGAGGGTTCAAGTGTGCACAGAAGTTTCTCTGCCAGGAGCCTCCCATCAGACTGGAGCCAGTTTGGAACCTGCCGGTTTGCTGAACCTAAGCCCCCACGATTGTCTGGCTTTTGGGACACACAGCTTTGAAAAGAACTATCTACAATAGCTAAAAAATAAGCAAACAAACAAAAATTCAAAAATAACACCACAGCGCAGACTTCTTATTGGACAGCCCATGCCAGCCATTCACTTCTGCAGGGCAATTTGCTGTCATCTTAAGCAGGAATTTAGTGATCACCATCACCTCAAACAGAGACACAATACAGGATGTACACATACCCCTGAAATCAACACCTTCATGCTAACTTAATGACAATCTAATGAGAAAGTCCCAAGGAAAAATTAAAACTTCTTCTGAATTTATAGACTGGTTTCATGGACAACTAAATGGCAAGAAGATCAGCAAATTTATTTAGTCTGAAATTGGTTTCTGCTATCTGCACAGTGGCAGATTGTAAAAGTCACATAAATTCATGTAGATATTATTGTGTCTTTGACTGTTTAAATCCTAAATTTCCAGGATAAATCAATTAAAAATAATACTGGACATACAATAGGATTTCTGACATTAAACCACTAAAATTGATATTCTAAATGCGGTAAAAGCATTTAAACAGGACTTCAATGTTATAAAACTATGTGAAAAGTGGTTTTGCGTTAGCTGCCACTGATCATTCTTTTGAAAAATAGCACAACTCTTAACCTGATCATCATCAATACACAGCCCAAAGAACAAAGGCATTAATGTAGATTTTTGGATTCTCTTACGTGTGTTGGAAGGTACAAGTCATACACAGATCCAGAGTCCACATCAATGGCATGAAATCCCACTACTGAGCCATATATGACCTTTAGTCTTTGCCCATTTTCAACAGTCAAGTCAACTGACAGTGGTTTGTGATGAAGTGAGGTAAAGGACTGGGAAAAAGAAAAATACAGTATTGTAACACAGTAAAATTGTTGGTTTGCAGAACTACATTTAGGATCCTACAAATTCTCAAAACTCAAAAGTTAGATGCTATTTTTGTTAAATAGTAGGTTACATTTAAGGAGCTAAGTATCCATCATTCACTGAGTTGCAAGGACAGTTGGATAATTCATTTGTGGTTTGAAAAAGAAATCAAGATTCTAGAAATGGACTAGGCAAGAAGTAGGCTGACTACCACTGTGTTTAATTTCTTCCCCTTTTGAGGGAAATCAACAACAACTTTGTCAATTCAAATGCACATTTTGGCCCAGCGCCTGCTGTGTTTGGCTGGAGTAGAGAGAAACAAGTTATTCGCATCTAACACTCACAACTGTGACAGTTTCATCCTTGCCATCTCCAAAGTACATCAAATGTGCTACATTTTCTTTTAAAGAATACTCAGTTTATCTTTAGCTAGAATAAATGTTATACAAAACAACAAAAGCAAAAGCAGAGAGTAGATGAAAAACAGTGAGAGACAGTGACACATCTGAACCAAAGTGATGTTTCACTTACCTTAAAAGCCATGAATTTGTGATAAGGCTTTGGAGCCCAAGCATAAACCTCCACTGAGTTTTTCAAAGCGATTACAAGGAATTTGATTCTCTCATATTTTACTGTAATACAAGAACAATTCCTTAGGTACCAGACTGATGCTAAAATCAAAGATCATCTCATCACATGAAATAATTTCAATGGATTACTTGTAGAGCTAGACATCATCCAACAAGGGAGACTAATGCATTCTGGACATCAATGTTTAATATTACCAGTTAAAATACCTTGACTGGAAACCTACAATTCATTTATTTTCAGTAAAGCCAAATGACTGTTACCAATATTTATATATTCCTTTTCATATAGTGATGAAAAAAAAATTTCACTACTCAGAAAAAATGTCTTAACCCTGCAGCTAAACCAACCTACTTGATTTTTAAAGTATGAACATACCCCACCACTACTGGTTATGAATATGCTACTATTGGAGGACTGGTGATTGTTGGCTGAACAATTCTGTCAGACTTGGCAGGATGAATTTTCATTTCACTGCTCATCTGTGGGTTAAATCCCCAGGTGCTGTGTGGGTGAAGGACTCTCATCTTTCTGAGATGAGCAAGCATTTAAGAGATGAGCAATTTCTCCAAGACAATTAAGGTCATGCTGGGCCCATTGAGAATAAATGAAGAATCATGCATTGAAAATTAAGATTTCTTTGTGCATTGTGTTTTCACTCCACCAGAGACAAGTTTTTGGAAACAGGATGCTATCTCACATAGGCAGAGAACAAGAAAACACAGCAAACTCCAACAAAATGCAGAACAGTACATCCTTTTCCTTTTCTACCTGGAAAAACAGCTGTACAACCAAAGGTCAAGACACAAGAAGATTCACCTAGAGAAAAACAACAGCAGCTGTGCTGTCAAAATGCAGAAATGGCATGTCATATGTAAACACAGCAGCTCCAACCAAATGTTTGCCTAATTTTAGGATAAGTATTTTGTCATTGGTTTGTTGTTTTTTTAATGCACCAAACACAAGGATGAGCAACTGAGGTGGAATATGTGGGTGCTTAGCTGTAATCACAGTTAAAGTAACAACACACATCTGTTTCACATTCTTTCTTGAGTTTAACCCCTGCCACTTCTAAAGATAAAAGGCAAAACTGTCAAGCAAGGTATTAATGAGAAGCAGTCACCTCACATTTCCTGCACTCCTGTGTATCATGGCTTTGTCTGGCTTTGAAGAAAGTGCCACTTTTCACCAAAGCACAACTTGTGCCTTACATCCGCCCCCACAGATAAATGACTGAAATTATCACAGTCCTCACATTCACCTTCAAGAATGAGCTGCGTGAGAGCCAAAGAAAAGCCAGATGATATCATTTCCAGGGTGTTTAAACAAAACGATATTTGGTCTTTCCTGAGAGAGCAAGGGATGAGCTGATCTACCTAAGGACATCCTACAAATATGATTCGCTAGGACTTGAACTAGGTCCAATTTCTTAGCGGTTACCTAGGGCCAAGAGGCCCCAGTTGAATTAAAATCTCAAGTAACTACAGAAAAACTGAACAACTGACAGAGCACAGACCGTGGCTGGCACTCTCTCCTTCCAGCCATTACAGACAAAAGCCGTAACATCATCTGGAAATTGCTGCAAGAAGAAATGCTGCCTGAAATGACAGGGAGCATGGCATCTGCCATGTAAAACAGCAAGTCTTGAAAGAACTCATGAGATATTCACCCAGTATAATCCTGAAACAAAGCTGAAGAATGCTGCTGTCACAAGATACAAAAGGAGGATGATTAAGCATTTCTCTAAGGAAAAACAGGAAATCCTTACCGACTTTGTAGTGCACACAGCCTTCCAGGTCGCCCACGGACACCCAGCCTTGCCGCTTCTCCACCTCCGGATCATTGCGCAAAATTTTATTTCTCAACCATGACAAGTAATACACCCTCAACTTATTCTTCTTCCCTGAGGGAGAGAGAGACTTTAATTCCCTGAACTACAAATTCTCCCCCACTTACAAAAAGACAGTTTTGTGACCTTGAGTATAGTGGATCCTTGTGCCTTGCCAGGGCAAGAGAACATAGCAAGGACACGGAAGGAGTGCCTGGGGTGATGGGTACACAGGAACTGGCACAGGAGCAATCCTATGGCATTGGGCACATGTGCACTTACCTTGTGACTCAAAACTTCATGCTAGATTTTCACACCTGACTAAAATTCTTCCCTCGGGCCAAAGAACAGGTTTCTACAGACACAGGTATTATCAGAAGCCATCACACTAACTGTTTATCCTGGAACACACGCATGTCCTCCAACGGCAACTTTGAACAAACTATTCATTTGGTTAATTCATAATTAACTGTCAATTTTCATTCAAAGTAGCTATTTTTCTTTTGCATGCCTTTCCAGGTGAGAATTATTCTGTCATCCCTCATCTCAACCACTCTTTTTGTTGCATTACTTCATAAGCACTTATGGTCAACAGCACTCTGAAGATTACTCTGAAGAGAAGGACTTGTCATGTCCCAGCAACAAGTGAACTTGGCAATATGGGACAAACAGCTGTTGCCACTGCCCACCATGATGAGTCTGGACTGGAGAAGAGCTGCTACTCCTTGTTGGACCCACATGTCTGACCTTGGTATTTACTGTGCATCCTTTGAGGCCACTCTCAGCCATGGGGAATAAGGCCAGAGTCCAAACTGTTTTCCAGCAGAGGCTGAAGACCTCCACTCAATGTTATTGATGCTTTCACAATACAGATCACTCTCATGTTACTACTCATACCCCTTGTTGAACACAGGATGATGTTGTATCATGATACATTAATAGAACTGCACTTAGATGCTCACCCATCACAGAAACAAGAAAAGTGACACACTATAGCTTGCAGAGAATCCGTCCATTTTAGGATATGAAACACTCTGTACTTCCCACAAACCATTTTACATGCTAACCAGGGAAAGAATTCTCCCAAAGCCACTCTGGAATGGGAATGTAAATGTTAAAATTTCAGGAGAGTCTTCCTGTTAACAAGAATAATTGTCCTGTGTTTTTCTGAAAGAGGAAATTCCTCAACCTAGTTTATAACCTAATTCTTCTTTTTAATTGCCTCCAACCTCAACGTGGGTCAGATACTTTTAGCCACTGAACCAACCTGATATAGTAATTAGGACATTGAGTCCTTCCAGAACATCCATTTGCTGGAACCGTCTCCTTGTAATCAGCGTATAAACTCTTCCTTGCCCACTTCTGTCCAGCAGCCACAATCCATTCTCTGTTCCCACCAATAAATTTACTCCTGTCAATACATGAAAAAAATACTGCATAAATCACCTAATGATTTAGAGGTCACCAAGTGTTCATTGTTTTAAGAACCAATTTTTATTTAATCTCACTTAATGGTACCTGATAATTTCTGTGTTGCTCTGTGGATGACTTCCCAGAAAAAAAAAGATCTAACCATTAGAATTTTTGCTCAGCAGAACACCTGTATACCCATGGAACTTGAAGGATGAGTAGTGTTGCTGAAGTCAATGTTGATTTAAATAAAAAGGAAAATATTCTGTGAATCTGAACTTCTTAGGTGACCTTGGAAAATACCTGTGACCAGTGCTAATGTCCCAGTCCAGTATCATTACAGTAGGGACACAGGAGACGCAACTAAGTGTTCCAAGGGTCCCCATCAATTAAGAAAATAAAAAGAGAAAAACCCAGAAAATCCCCCACACATTCTTTTTCCAAACACAACATTGAAATCATGGGGGCATGAAACCTGTGGGAAGAAGCACTGTGTTACAAGGAGGTGCAGGGTTTGTTTGAGGACACCCTCTGGTTTGGAAAATGCCTTCAAATGCCAAATTAAGGAGTGAATCCATCTGAAATGCAACTGCTGCTAAGGAAGAGAAGGCTCCATTGGGTTGCTGACGTCAGAGAATGTCAGAAATTGTATTTGGCTGGAATGGCATCTATGTTTCTAACCAGCAGATTCTAAAGACACAACATAAGGTATCTGCTGTAACAAGCACCATCCTCCACTCGCAATGCTCTGACAAGTACCTGGTGCTCTTCAGCCTCAATGCACATTTAATTACACACCTTGCCACACAGCTCTGCTCTTAATTTAAAATTCTGATTCCTAGAAAGCCGTATTACGTAAAACCTGTGAAGCTATAAACTGGAAATCTACATTTGCTTTGGAATCCACAGGTTCCATCCACTTCATTCCAAGTTCAAAAAGTGAGGAGTCAGAGGCTGGGTAAGTCCCATAGAATACATCTGATCTTATGAAGCAGAAAGATGGTTAAAATAACTTAAGAATTTAGCTAACACACATCTGGGACAAGGTCTACAGCTGTTGAGAGTGGTCTGACTGCTACATCTCGGTTTTACACCATGTGAAGCCGACCCTGTAAAAATTTAAACAATGGTTCAGTAATGTTCAGAATAAGCAGTGACAGCAGGAACTAAGCAAGACAAGCTTTTGGAAAGACCTGACCTGCTCTGGATCCTTGGAACACCTAACACACATGAGAGCAAAAGGGTTTTTGTTTGGATTCTTCCCACTGGGTCAGGGCTCTGTGATCACCTGTACCTGTGCGCAGCTCAGATGAGTCTCATGAGCCACAAAAGCTGCTGAAACATTTGCAACTTTGGACTCTCTCAATGAACATGCATTCAACTTGGTGCTTGATCAAAACATTTTCTCATTCTTATGCACAAAGTCCTCTGCAGCTGTAATTCATGGTTTTGCCAGCTTGTCCCAAAGGCAGAGCCGTGTAAATGACACAGGTATCAGCTCAGGGATTCACTCCAGCACTCTCTGCCAGGCCAGCAGCAATACAACTGTGAAATCTGCTTAGCAGACAATGCCAGCTTCTCCTGCTCTGCTTTCCCTCCACACACCTGCCCAAGGACTCCCAGCTTACCCCACAGAGCAGCACATAGGACCTCAGAGTTGAATTTCTTCTTGTATTTACGGATTTCTGGGCTGTCACTTTGTGGGCGGATGTTGGTTGGATTGACATTGACAACGGAGCCCTTCCTTGCATTTTCCCTCCTGACAGGCTCAGGTTTGGCACTGGATGCTGGAATGAAAGACACAGCAAATGTGGAAAATGTGAGTGTTTGGCTACAGTTCATATTTGAACCACCTTGTTCATGGTACAATGAAAGAAACCCCAGAGGGGCGAGAAAACACCCTGAGAGCTTTGTACAGAAAAAAAAAAAAAAATCTGGAAAATTCCTTAGGCATTCCTGAGAAAGCATGGTGGTAACACAGAAGCAGAATACAGCAAACCATATCTGCAAGAAGGGCAGAAGCAGTACAATGAAAATTCACAGTAATGTCAAGTTCCTGTTTCAGGAGACTTTACTCAGAGTTTTAATTTCCAAGCAATAAGCCCTCCCCACACCAGCGAAAAACACCAAACCAAACCAAAAAAACAGAAAAGAGAGAGAGAAAAAAAGAAAAAAAAAAAGAAATTAAAAAAAAGAAAAACCCAGGAAGAGCACCTTAATGCAAAGGCAAAGCATACTCACGAGAACTACAGGAAGGTCCTACTGGACTGGTGGGAGGGGTGATTGGCAGAAGTCTTGGATCTATGAATGATGTGAAGGATGTCGTGGAGGATGTGCTGCTCTTGGCAGGTGGGCTTTCAGCACATGGGCTCTGCAATGAGAAACGAGCTGCTCAGCAGGCAGTGCTTGGGGCATACACCCTGTGGTGCCCTGACAGACCTGTTACCTGCCTCTAGTGACTCCTCTCCCCACAGGCCCATGCTCACAGCACTGTCAGAGCCCTCTGGGGCTGCCCTGGCCCCTGTACTGCCTCACATGATGCTTGGGTAGGAGAAAGACAGGGACAATGAGAAGAGGCACACCAGAATGTTGCCATGGCAAGGAGCAGAGGGTGAGTCCTCTAGCTTGTGCAAAAGGACAAGAAAGAAAGCAGAGAAGGAGAAAAGAAGCAAAATAAGTGGAACAACGAAATCTGTTAGGCAGCTTAAGATTTCTTAATTTTTCCCTAGATAAAACTTTCAAAAGAAAGAAGGAATGTAGTGAAAAACTCTTTGTAAAAAGAGACAGATAGAGTAACTTAAAAAGGCTGGAGTTCAATCTAGTCAATCTGTAAATTATCTCTTACCTTACTCAGAGGTTTGTTCTGAGGTTCCTGACAAGTCAGTGGCACTTGTGGCGAGTTCACAGAGGAGTCTGTAATTTGGCTTTGCTGAAGGAGATCTGGCAGGAGATAGTTCTGGTTGTTTATGCTCCAAAGGCCTTCCTGGGTGTTTGGAATTTGCTTCCCCAAAATCTGATCCTGCATGAGAACATACAGTTAAACACCACATTTAGATTATTTCCAATGGACTCTGCAACTCCAATTAATTAGGACGATAAATAACGAGCGCATGGGGAGGAGTGCACTCCCTGATGCATCATTTAAAGACAAACCCTACAGCAAGGTAAAAACCAAACATTAAATACCAAAGTGTATGGCAAACATCCAAGATGACAAATTCGGGGTTTACTCCTGAAGTGCTTCACAAATATTCTCCACCTGTATTACCTCAACCACAGAAAAAGAAGGAACTTCAGCCTCAGAGATACCAAGTCAAATGATTTGCTAACAAGTTTCAGACCTAACATTTGTGTTCTGCAGACAGAAGAAGGCTTGGTTCTATACCTGCATTTAGTTTAAAGCCCTTCACCATTTATTTCATTGCTACTTTCCATTTACTGAATTAGGAAACCTTATTCCAGAAAGAGGACATTTAGTACGACCCAGCATCAGCGTTTTCAGTACAGTAACATTTGGTTCTTCAGACTCCTTACAGCATCCCGTGGAAATACTTGTGAACTTGGTGAGGGACCACACAATCTCTTTCCCTGACAGCACCATCTATGGAGTCAGAGGTTGCTTTCTGGGAATACATTTTATATTTTAATTTAGATGGAAAAACTGAACCCAAAATATACAAGTCAGTATTTGTGACTGGGGAATCAAGTCAGTGTAGAGCATTTTAGTTTAGTTTTCAGTCACATTCAACCGAACTAAAGCAAACTAAATTCCCATTTGAATCACTCGGGCAGTTTAGTATCCCCTGCCACTTCAAAGCAGGTCATGCTGATGGGACAAGGAAAGAGCTATTGGAGATGATGTGGAGACTCATGGTGGCAGTGGCTGCTGGGTGAAAAAGGGTTCTGTGCAAGGGATGGGAGACTCCATAAGAAGACTAGAAGGCAGCAGGGAAATTAATGATAAATGTCAGCCATCTGCCTGTTCTCCCCGCCACACTCTTTCCTCCAAATCCACCAAAACACATTAACTCAACTCTTTATCATTCTCCCTCATCCTCAGAATGGGCCTCAAAGACCCCAACATTCTCCCTTCCCTCAAGCAGCCTATTTCCAATACCTGGATATCAAGGGAAAGGGGAAACACTGGGCTGGTTTTGCCACAAGAGAAATATTGGTTTATGCCCCGTCTATTGTTCTTTCTCCAAAGCAGAGTCTCTTCTCCTTGAGGATAGTGGGATGAAGGCCAAGTGGAACTCCCTCCCCAGGCAGGAGGGTCACCACTCTGGTCTGAAGTTTAGAGATAACAGAGGTAAAGAAAATTCCTTTTTCTTTTCACCCTGCTTCAGCTCTGGAGAAAACACCAGTTTCACAGTGATTTATTTTCCCTATCTGTGAAGCAAGAATACACTCCGTAGTATCTGAAAAGGGCCCTGACACCAAGTACAAGTCTTATTACAGTAATTTTTTTCTTGTTTTCAACCACAAAGCACATTGTTCTGCTTTGTCTCTCTTCATCTTTTCTGTGCTAATATTTATCACAGGGGAAAATCCACATGACTGGAACCTCTACTAGAAACTACAGCCGGAAGAAACCACAACATGACATATGAGAAGATAAGAATGTTTGCTAAGCCAGTAGGGAGTGATGAAGCGGTTTTCCCCTGTTCTGGTAATATTTTAAGCAGTAGTAGGCAGTTCACTTTAAACTGGAATAAGAAGAAGTCAAGATTCTTAAAAATAGCAAGAATGGACACTAATAATAATCAACAGTGCTTTTTGCCCAGCCCCTTCTCAAAATACCTTGACATCAGAAACTACTACAGGTCAATAAGAAGGACAAATAAAGAACTGTAATTTTGTACCTCAATGTAAGCATTTCTACAGAAAGCACAAAACCTGAAATGACACTTTTTTTCAAGGTTTAGAGCTATAATTTGCAATGGCAGAGCAGAACTTCAGCGTGAGAATGCTCCCAAGCAGTAATGGACATGGTGTTTATCATGCACGTTAACGACCTGACTCCCCCTCATGGTACCACCCCCTTACAAACGGCCAAATTACCTTCTGTTCTGCCACGGTGCTTTGGGGTTTCAGTTCAATTCCATCTGGTACCCTTGTCCTTGAGAAATCTGCAATTCTGCCGCTTAGCAGTTGCCTGGTAACAAACTCCAATTAATGAACAGAACTACTTCAGGGGGGGAAAAAAAAAAGGAAAAAACTACACATAACCATGTTCAAAAGTGAACATAATTAACATTCAATAGTTACACTCAAAGGTTCTTGTACAAAAGCAAGCTGATTAGTTTGTGGATCTGACTGAATGGACTTGTGCCTGAGGACCACTCAATACAGCAGGAAGCTCTCCCCACCTTGACAGAGAACATCCCTTCACCTCCCTGCATTTCATCCATCAGACACTGCATAGCTCAGGCAAGTCCCTCAAGCTCTCATTTGAGAAGTGCCTGCTTCAAAACTTCTGTCTCCCATCACACATTCTCCCCTGTGGGGTGTAATTATGAGCCACCCTGCACTCCAGAGAGAGCACCAGCTGCTCTGCCATGTGCTGTTCTCAGGGACCTCTCTGCCAGTGCCTACTGGGATGGGCTTCACTGGAATTTCATCCTGTGAATCAGTCCCTGAAATCTGGACATCCTGACCTTAAAAAGAAACACAGAAAATGTTGCCCTGTGCACAGAGAGACAGAAGAAAGCAGGAGCTGCTGGACTGGCTGGGGCCAAGAGAGCCCCTAGCCCAGCATCCTGTCCTCAACAATGATCAAAAGCTGATACCAAAAGCAAGAGTAAGAACAAGGCAAGTGTCTGTTGTGAATTCCCAGTACATCACTGCTTCCTGCACTGCCTGAGGTATCTTTGCATTTTAAACTTTTTCACCCAAGTGGAACTGCTTCAAACATGTCTTAGCCCCATTTCTGCACACTTGTACCTCAAATGATTTATTTATCCCATTTACTTATTTATACTCATATCTTTTTTACTGCAATCCATTTAAGGCTATTACATTTTTGCCTCCTTTCCAGCAATTATAAAACTGACTGGATTCAGCCAGTGCTATGTGCCAACTGATAGCAGACTGCAGCGTATTTTTTTTCCTTTTAAATGTTGCCTCATATGATAACAAAGAAGGTTTGGTGAGAGACCTACTGATTTAAGATGAGTGTGTAGGAGTAGAAGTTTTTGTGGCACTTTTAGTTGTTTATTTTTTGATTTTGGATTGTCTCCCCATTCTATGCAAGTGGCTCAATATTTGCATACTAAACTTAGAAGGAATGACAAGATGTGGATTAGGATCAATGGTGAATGCCAGGACCTGCTCTTAACAGGGAAGCAAACAGCAACTGATCTTAAATAATGTCAACCTCCAGCTTGGAGAGGGAGAAAGTAATTCCTAGCCAAGCACACACCTGCATCCACCTCCTCCAAATACTGGTAGGATACAGCAATTAAGGAGCAAAGAGAGGAAACTGAACTATACAAATGAGTCCCAGGATACTCAGTTTTAGAGGCAGATTGCAGGCACTGGAGGAGGAAACACTCTCCATAAAGTAGGAGAAATTAACATCAATGGAATAGATGTACTAAACAAGGAGGTAAGACACTGGATCATATACACTGACACTCTTTCCTTAAAACAAAAAACTGGAGCATGTGAGGAAGAGCTCTGGCTCATCTCACTGTAAAGAAAAGCAAGACCAGAAGTTGCTTTACTGGTGAAACACAGCAGTCCCTAGTCCAGCATTCTCAGAAATGAGCCTTTTTAGGGTGGTTACCAGGATTCATCCAAGAACATAGGAAGCTCCTTCTCTTGCACATATCCCAAGTGTGGTCCTACTGAGCACCTCCAGGAAAGCTGCAGTGTAGACATCAGGTGCTGCTCCACAGCCCAGGCAAGAAGAGGAAAACACAGACTGGTTTCAGTAACCCACTGAAACTCAGCCCAAGGTGCTTCAGCCAGAGCCCCACAAAAACACTCCAGAGGGCAAGGGGCTTCAGATCCTACAGTCACATGCTTTAAAGAGCAAAATATCCCCAAAACCTTCACTTCATCCAGAATATGCAGGTCAAGCATTGGGTGCTCCTTTGAGTCAGATCACTATCCTTTTTGCTATTTACTTGGCAGCAATCAGGATATACTTCCTGAAGTATCTTTTAATATAAATGATGTTCAGCCAAGGTGAAGGGACTTTGTTAATAGCAAGATTATACCTATGATTTTACAGGGGCTCTTGCAGTGGCTGTGTGCACAACAAGGTAAAGGTGACAGGCAGCAACCTGCTAATTGCACTTCTCCAGAGGATGGGTGAATCTCAGACACAGAGGGGATGCAAATAACAAATGCAGAGTTCCAAAGGCAGTGAGTGATACCACTCCTTAAAATCATTACAGCATGCAAGGATCACAGCAATCTGACACTTACAGAGCAAAGTCATTGCTACAGGGCAAATCCATATTTTTATGCAGAATCTTTCTGAGGTCTAGGATGAATTCTACGACCTAGAGTGAATAAAACTTTTTACAGATCAGAATAAGGTGGTACAGAAGAGGATCAGTAGGAAAACAAAGGCATTACAGTAAAAGTCGGTTCTTTCAGGTGCACTAAATAAGCTATAAGATTTTTAACATTCTTTCTCCTCATCTCAGCTTCAAAAATGAAGTTCAGAAATGCAAATGAGGAGCATATGCAGGCACAAAAATTCTACCTTTTCAGAGCAGCACAGGAGAAAGGACTGGTAGCAGCCCAACACAATAAACTGCCAACAACGCTCCAAATCTGGGCATCTCTACCTGACACCTGACAAAACTGCATGTGTAATTCTGTCAGAAGAGCAAGAGCCCCATCCCAGAGAGCTCTGTGGTCCTGGGATGCACTTCAAAATAAAACCTAGAACTTGAATTAAACTGAAGTCTCTTTGCAAGAAAACCAGAAGTTTCATTCAACAATAGTAAAAAAATGTTTCTCTTTGCTGTTCCTAAGAGCAGTGGTAGCCAAGTACCCCCTGACTCCCTTCTCTTGGAGTAGCATGCTATTCTTGCTGCACTGTCTCTCAGCAGAATACACATTTTACATGACAGGTAGAACACCACAAGATGTCAGTCACAAAACCAGCAAGATAAACTGGAAAGCTAGAGAGACACAGTTCAGGTGAGATCAACTTTGAGACAAGCCACAGCATCAGCTGGAAACCACATTTGTGCAGAATGTCAGTATTAAAAATATAACACATTTTACAAAACTATCCCTCCTTTTTATAAACAGCCCTGGTGAAGGAATCAACTTTTCAGGGGCAATTATTTCTCCCAGAGTGAAAAGACTGCATGAGCTCAAGGGTCACGTTTGCTTTGTTTTCTCCACTGTAACCTTTGTTTGTCATGAAGGCATAGAGGTTTTACAGTTTTGTTTCCTTCTCCTTTATTCTTTCAAAAATTCCATGTAAATGCAGATCAATGTGAAGTAACCCCTATAAAAGCACTACCCAGTATATCCAGTTAAAACAAGACCTTTCCTCATTGTCCCAGGGCAGCAAGTCATCAAAACATATTATTACGCTGTGCACATCTGATGGAACAAACATTTACCCCCAGGAGTTCATTAAAATGCAATTAAATTGCTTAATTACAACTGACACAAATGAATGATAGGAACTTCAAAGGAGGGGGAGCATTTATGCATGCCAGCTTTTTCTAGACATTCAGAAGTGTGTAACCAAAATATTATTAGTATTAGTATTAAAAATAAGAATCAAGCCAACCTTGTGTGGTTTGTGTCTTGATCTTCATCACTGCTGCTGCTGCTGCTGACTTCATCACTTGAGGAGGAATAGTCTGCTGCTTTTAACAAGGAGTTGGCACTGTCCTTCACCTTGGCAAAGGAGCCTGGACTCTGAGAAAAGAAAACTCAGTTAAAGAACTCATTGTTAAGCAACACGTGCCGTATTTTACTGCCCCAGTATATACAGCTGTGGTCACTTCCACACCAAAAAAAGCTTTTCTGGGATGCTGATGCTTCTGTTGGTCCATCACAGGTGGGTATCCCACACAGGAAAATGACTTGAGCCAAAACTGGACACTCTGCTGAGGACCTGAGCTAGACACAAGTCAGATCTGGACTGAGAGTAGTGAGCTTGACCCAGCCTGCACAACCCTCACTCATGAATGACAGCAAACTCACACACCAACAGACAAATGATGGTCAAATCAAAAGTATCAGTGGATTTAAAAGAACCTACTGCAATTTGGACAGGATGAGAAACTTTTTCAGGCTTCTGATGCAACAGCACGTGGTTCTGGGACAAAACATTCTCTGCCTTGGTCAGTCCGGGATTCCCTGGGGATAAAAAAAGCCCAAAAGTTTCTTTTTTAAGTGTACATGCAGCAGGTGAGAGAGCCAGACAAGCACACATAGCTACAACCCAAAGCAGATGCCAGTCTCTGCTGACAAGCTTTTCTCTTTGTTGCAAAGGAAAATCTCATTGCTCGTTTCCCAGTAGATCTGGACACTGCAATATTATGTACAAATTGATACTGCACTTAATGCTGCAAGAATAAGACAAGCAAACCAAACCCTTGGTAACATACTCCCACTGCACATCAGCCACACTTCCATGGAAAGGGAGCATGAGAAAAGGTCAGAGCATCCCAATCCCTTCCTCTGACCCTCTTCTTGAGCTCACCACATCAGCAACTGCTGGACATATTCCAGCACCAAAGGGGCACACAGTGATTTCCTGTGACTGCAGACAGGGGGGTCAGCAAGAAAGCTCAGGACCTTGAGCCCCTCTCCACACTTCTGGGAGGAAACAGAGTGCTGCCAACATTTGCAGCTCCACAAAACTGTTACACAAAAACAGTCCAAAGAGTCTGATTATCTAAACCCAACTGGGCTGAGGGCAAACAGCTGCGCTAAACTGCAAATCTACCTGTGAAATGTGGACCCTCCACTGCCTGCAAGCACAGGAAAAAGCAAAAGAAGCCTTGAAGGGATGCTCTGCACACAATCCCTGACACAAGGAAAGGAGGGAAAGCCACAGTACCCTTGCCCTCCCCTGGGACACACTGCCCAGCTCAACACTTACCTTTTTTAGCAGTTCCTCCCATGACTACCCCACTGTTATCAACAGGACTCCTTGCAAGTTAAGGGGGGAGAATCCAAGTTCACACAAATTAGGGTTCATATTTGGTAATTTAGTTTTGTCACAATGCTTTTGTGTCTTCATCCATTTTGCAAAGCTTTCAAAACTCAGAATTCCTTACTGGTCAATAAGCACCTAAGCAACCCAGCAGAAGTATTAGCTTTAAAGTATTTATAGCACTTTCCTCCAACTCATTATCCCTGTGGGTTTGGGAAAGCAACAAACTCTGTCTGAAATGCCATATGCCAGAACTAGCTGTAATTTAATGACACTTAAGAACTCAAGGAGACAGTTTAAACCACAAGGGAGGTTTTCTATTCTTTCTATTGCTGGTGAGATTTTTGTTTCCCCATGCCAAAATAGCACAAGAGTTACACATCACATGGACTTCGCAAAGTTGAGCTGGGCTGTTGCATGTTGTTCAACTCTTTTATTCAAACACAAAATGACATAAGAGCAAAAAGAAACAAAATCCAAGCAATTTAAAGTGTGCTTTGGATTTCTCTTGAATAAAAGCTTCCTATCATGTGGAGCTAGTAAAAGCAAATTGTGTAAGTGTAATAAATAAGCAATTTGTTCTCATTTATCAAGGGCTTTTAAATTAACAATGTAAACCTCAATATAAAAATAAATGACCTCATAATCTCACTGGGGTGGTTTCAGAATATTTTTTGCATCCACCCTGCTTTGACTTGGGCATGTGTGATTCCTCATGCTCCCAGTCTTTAGTGGCCAACCTGGATGCAAGGCCGTGTGACATACCAGAGCTTTGTGAGGGGCTACACCAGAACTGCCCTGCAGCTGACCCCCAGAAAACACCCACAGGAGTAGCAAGAGAGGAAAAAAGCTGTCCACTTCTCCACATCCCCATCTGCCAGAACCTCAGGAGGCAGAATCTGCGCTGTGTAAGAAACTTCACAACCACAAGCGAGCTGCTGCATTCCTACACCACCACCAGCAACAGCTAAGGAGCTAACTCAGCTGTACTTGGCCTAAATCAGATGGTTTTATCTTCTTTTTAACTTCTTTTGCTCTTTTATTTTTTTTCAATTCCACTATCTTTCTGGACATAAAAGAATACTGGAGAAATATTTCATAATGTACTGTAGAGAGAGACTTATGCTTACTTTTGCCAGTACATTATTAGAGTGCAGAAATATTAGTCTACATCAACTGCTCAACTGTATCATCTTATCAGTGGGCAGAGCAAAGAACAGAATTTGCCAATGGGTGAACATCTGTATCAAATTACATCTGTATGTCTGGAATGTTGGCTCTGCTGAGTTTCAATTGTGTCACAAAGTGCAACAAAAAAAGATTTGTTTCCAATTTTTAAGTGAGGCAATTCAAATTTTCCAGATAAAAATATATTCATAGTCACTTTTCTGACTCAAAAGACAAAGTTCTTATATTTTAGGAAGGTGGGACCATAAATTCAGAGGTCTTTCAAAAGCTTCTCACCAGAGGACATCATTAAAAGGAAATATCCCATTTGCAATGCAGAACTTGACACCCTGCAGAAGACCATTTATGTGACAGTTTAGTACATTTTGACTGATGGAATCACCTGAGGTTGACCAGCTGCTCTGATGAGATCCCATCTCCCACTGCTTGGTGCCAGGAGTGCTGCCGCTACTGCTCAGCTTCAGAGCATGTCCCCCAGGGGATGCCTGATGAGTGTTACTAAACAGAAAGACAAAAAGCAGATGAGACTCTCGTGTGCAGGAACAGAGACTGGAACTGAGCTCCTGGGCCATCAGATGGAGCTCCCTGCTGTTCCAGTACGAGATCATACTCTTGATAACAAAAACGTTTATCTTCACTGCTGCTCCAAGCAAGGCCACCCAGGAGTGAGAGACCATGATGGAGAGGACTATCCTCTGGGCAGTCATCCTGGGAGATTACAGAGATTCCCAAGTCATTACAAAATATCCTTCTACAGTACATCTCCCTTGGTCTCTTCAGACCTGTGTCAGTCCTGATTCCAAAATCTCATGGCTTTACAACTTAGGAGAACTGCTCCACTACCTTTCTAGAAGATACATCATCAGTCATTTATCAATGGAGAAAGGAATGCATTGGACAGTAAAATAAGTTGCCAAGCCAGTGGCTCAACGAGGAACCCAGTCCCAGAAGTCACTCATTTGTAACACTGACAATTACTTACATGTTTCTTTTTCTGCTTTGCCTCCTGTAACTCCCAAGTGGAGTGCATTTAGGGCTTGATTTCACTTGAAAGTTATTTCAGACAATGTTTCTAGCTTTGACTCATCAGAAATGCTGCACATCACTCTGTTATTTCAGCTACATCTACTTCACTTTCGAGTCTCTCCAACCCATTCTGTTCCCTGATTAGACATCCAGTGGGGGCTGCCCTTTACTGCTGAGCTCTAGACAACCATGGCCCTTTCTCCTGAGATATGAAAAAAAGTACATCAGCCTTAAGGGCAGACTGCCAAAACTGTTGAAATACATCTACAAGCTGCATGTTCAAAGTAGTATCTGGCAAAATAAGCAGCAAAAACTGTAACCAAAAGTGTCTGTACAAGCAGTTGAGGCCAGACCCCCTCACCAAAGCATCTGGATGCCTGACTCTCTTTTGAAACCAACGCCACTGGCACTCTGGTAGAGCATCTGCCAGATACTGCAGTTTTCCTATTGACATTTAATTTATTGACAATAAATGTTTGAGAATAAAGCAGCATTAAAAAATTAGCTCAAGCACAAAACATAGTATAAGCACAGTGTACCTAAATAAAGTATACAGTGTCAGTTTAGTTTTAGTATAAATAAAAAACACTTCAGAGCTTACCTCGAAAGGCATCTCTGATGGCCAGGCTGATCCCTGCTGTAAAATTTGGAGGTTGTCCGTTCTGGAACCTTAAGGATTTAATCAAACATTTCAAGGTTAGTGATATTTTAGTTTCAGTCAATAAACCTAATGCTTATCCTGTACCAATTAAAAAATAAGACTAACTAACAGAAATGAACAATAGTTCAGTGTGGAGGTACTCCAAGATATCAACACTGGAAGCTGCAAGTCAGCAGCAGGTGCTTCCAGTTTGCTCCAAGCCTGTGCAGTCTATCAGGGCGCAGAGAGAAAGAGGTTTGCATCTTTCCCCAGAGTCACTATCATTCTTGGTCAATAAAGCAGCCAGTGAAAGGCACTCTGCTGTCACTGAATGCAGCTTTCCCCAGCTGGTGGATTATCTGATGTTATTTCCACAGGCTGGGGAATGAGACACACACACCCCTCAACTGCAAAGTAAGAAAATAAATATGGGCATATGAATTCCTGCTCAGATAGTCTTGGACTTGTTCTTAGAAATTGTGTTAGAAAGAGAAATACACCATCACCTCCATTACACAAACTAACAAGCTTTTCCACAACAAGCCAGATTTTTTCACCAAACAGACCTCTGCAAATACCTGGTCTAACAAAAGACCTGTGTCTGCAATCACAGATCCTGCAGATATTGTATGTGTGCAGATATTATACATTGGTTGACTTGGCACGGCCTGGTTTTTAGTAGCAGGGGAGGGCCATGGAAGTGACTTCTGTGAGATTTTCTAGAATCTTCCACCACGTCCAACAGAGCCAATCTCAGATGTCTCTGAGGATGGGCATGCTGCTGGCCCAATTAGAGAGGTTGGTAATGCCTCTGTGATAACAGATTTAAGAAGAAAATCAAAACAGCACAGGGCAGTTTTTCCCAGGGATGGCGAGGCGCCGCTGCCAGGCCCATCCCGGCACAGCCCGTGGCGATGTGCGGCACAGCCGCTGCCGTGTCATGGCGGCTGCAGAGAGCCTGGCCTGCCAGGCCGGCACAGCCAGCCCCGCTGTGGGACAGGGGCAGGGCCGGCAGGGCAGGGCCATGAGGGCAGGGCCGGCAGGGCAGGGCCATGAGAGCAGGGCCGGCAGGGCCGGAGGCTTCTCCTTCCCGGTGCCCTGCCCGAGCAGAGGCGTCAAACAGCGCCAGCGCCGCGGCAGCCGCCTCTGCCCACACAGTGACAGCAGGGCCGCCTGGCCGGCAGCAAAAACATGGCGGGATACTCCCCGGAGGCTGAACCTAAATTAAATCAACCTCTCAGTGCTGCAGGATCCTGTAGGAATCTTTGAATTGGTGGAACTTGTTGGCAACAGTACCTACAGAGAGCAGTAGGTACCTACTTTTTCCTCTAGTCAGAGAAGAGGAGGAGGTGAGGACACATGAGAGAAAATAACACGGCAGCACCAAGATCAGTGCAGAAGGAGGGGCAGGAGGTGCTCCAAGAACCGAAGATGAGGTTCCTCTGCAGGCCGTGGTGAGGAGCACGGTGAAGCAGCTGTGCCCTGCAGCCCATGGGGACCCACGGGGGATGCAGAGATCAACCCACAGCCCGTGGGAGAAGTGCTCAGGTGGGGTGGGTGGATGTCAGAGAAAGCTGTGATTCAGCGAGACTCGAATGGAGAGAGAGGGACCTTGCTTGTGAACAAGAGCAGCCTGTCCTTAGAGGACTGCACCCCATGGGTGAGTTACCCATGCCACAGCAGTTTTGGTAAGGCTGTTTGCCCATGGGAGGGTTCACATTGCAGTAGTTTTGGCAGGACTGCTGCTTGTGAGAGTGGAGTCATGCTGGAGAAGTTCACAGAGAACTGTCTCCTGTGGGAGGGACCCCACAGCACAGCAGAGGAATGACTCCTCTCCCTGAACAAACAGAAGATCTCAGGTGACAAAATGACCAAAACCCCCATGCCCTGTGTCCCTGCACTATTGGGAGAGGGAAAAAAAAAGGTGTTGTAAAGGCTTATTTTACTTACAGTAATTTCACGAATATAAGCTGCACCTTTTTCATTGAAGAATCCAGCCTACCCCAGTGGTGCGGCTTATATTCAGGTGCGGCTTATCTATGGACAAATCCCAGCGAAACGCCAACCCGGAAGTGAGAGCCGGCCAAGCAGAGTGGCAAGTGGGAGCCGCCGGGACCGTGGGACGGCCGGGAACGGGGGCTGCAAATGTGCGGGCCCACCCCTGCCGCTGGGAAGCCAGGCTGTGCGGGGCTGGGCCAGAGCACCCCGCCCCCTCTGCCATGTGGAGTTAAAAAAAAAAAAAAAACCCAAAAAAAAACCCCCCAAAAAAACGCAGCTTATATTCGGGTGTGGCTTATATAGGGACAAATCCCGTGGTCTTCCCAGCTACCCGGAAGTGCAGCTTATATTCAGGTGCAGTTTATAATCGTGAAATTACTGTACTTTACTTATCATTATCCTCCTCTGACTCTATTTATAATAAACTTACTTTATAGCTTTAAATTTGAACTTGTTTTGCCCTTAGAGTGTTTTTCTCTCATCTCAACTCATGAGCCCTTTGTTAATTTTTTCCCTTCTCCTCTACCCAGCTGAGAGCAAAAGAAGGTGAGCCAATGGCTTTTGTGGGTGCCTGGCTTTTGGCCAGTGTTAAACCACAACATACACATAAACCCACACCACCAACTTGCCTGTAAATTTGCATCCCTTTTTCTAGATTAGTGTGACCCAGCTCATATACATAAAATGAGATTTTCAGGGTTTCGTGAAGTGCAGAGGGTGGATACTCCACCCAGTGCAATCAACCCCTAAAGGTGCTGAACACCCCAAGTTTTACCCACCTTTGGGGGCTGCTCTTTGCTGTGGCTCGTGCTCCAGAACACGTCGTCCTGCCCGGGGCTGAGCGGTGCTGTCACCATGTCTGACAGGGAGCTGCTGTGGTACACGTCCTTACTAGCCCGGAAATTCTCACACTTGAAACAAACAGAACACATGCTGAATTGCACTACCCTGCCTAGGTAACAGGTTGCAGTCTCAACAGAGATCAATGGTTCTGCTTGGGAGATTAAATATTTACTAAGCGTAGCAGGAATATTGTGTCTGGATAGAACCCTACCCACCTTGTTCACTGTGCAGTGAGCTATTAATTTTTGGCATGTTCGGCACAAATATCCCAAGGTGAAGGGTACAATAAAAAGAAATAGTAAACAAATCTATTATCTCTCTGTGTGTGTGTGTGTGTGTGTGTATGTGTATATATATATATATACACACCTTTCTTAAGTCTATGGAGAAGTAAATAGCTCCCTGCCAATGCACAGAGAACTAACTACCTGGATGATGCAAAAAATTGCTGTGGAGTCATGAAATTTCATTCAAACCTGGACAATGCTTCCAATGCAGAACTTCCATAGTCTAATCACCGTTGGAACCCTCCCCTAAACTTAGATATTGACATCCAAGCTATTCTTTGGATGGCTACCACCAACCCACAGTCAGTGGAGGCAAACTGCCAGTGAGTGGTCCAGTGAGGGGACCCTGGTCCTCCTCTGAAACAAATTTTTCAATTACTTGAGAAAAAGAAACAAAGATCAAACTTGAGAATGCAGTAAGAAAGAATGAAATCATGCTCAGACTGCACCCTCATGGGTGGTCGAGTCCAGGTGATCCCATTGCAGCTACTTGTGTTTAAAAAACATCTCTAAAGGTGTCCAGTTAGAGCACTAGGATGGCAAAACCTCAATCACAGCACAGGAAGGGGAAGGAATCAAGTTACTTCCCCACAAAGTCTTAACTCAAAAGGAACAAAAAGTAAGCAGTGCAAAACTCAAGCTACAATATTCAACATTTGGTCCTCTGATTTTTTTCTGTATGTAAAAGAAAAAAATCTACACACTGATGATCTGCTACACCAATGTCTTCCAAAGAGGAAGAAACTCAGCGTGAAATGTGTCAGCTGAGAGTACTGCCTCCCTGAAACAAGAAATCCTCTTGGACACAAGACCTTTTGGACACAGAAACTACTGGGCCTGTCTGTAGGGATTGCTATGCTAGAACCAGTTTGATTTTACAGAAATAGATGTAGTATTAGAGAAATGACTGGAGATGTACCACTCTGCGCTTCACCTGGTCTGATCTCCCATGCAATGCAAGGCCAGGGTTCTCTGGGAGCTGCCTTTTCCTCAAGCACATGGCAAGATCAGCACCTCCAACACCTGGAGGCCTAAGAATGAAGTTTGTGATTTTTGTCTGAGTCAAATTCCAACTCCTGTGTCCCAACTGAGCTACTGCAATTTAGACCAGAGGCATTTGCCGTACACTTTCCCCAAAGAATGACTCAGATGAGTATTTAATTGATTTATCAGATAAGTCTATAAAATTCTTCAGTTTCTTCATCCTAAAAAGTAAACCACAGTAACTAGAACTTCACAGAGCTTTCAAGAAGATAACAGGATTATGAACTCTCTATAACTGTACAAGACTAAATTTCATGGTAACAATTTTCAACATCAATTAAATATTGACAGGCAGTAATTCTAAAACTAGATAAAGATGTCAAGATGTCTCATTGCAACCTCCCAGACTAGTTTGGCAAAGTCAACTACCAAAACCAGTCCTAAGAAGTTCACTTAGTTATTCAGATGCTTTGCCTGCCTTTTTGGGACAATATGTTCTGTTGACTCTATTTACAGAAAACAGCTTTTCAGCAGTTGTAACATCTCATAATCTATGTCTTTCAAAATACCTTTTTTTTCCAACATGATTGTCTCTAATAATAGTTTTCAGTTAACCAGGATTATTTGAGCAGCAAAGTCTTCACCTGAAGCAATCCATTGTGGGTACAGAAATAGGTTTTGTAGCAGGTGTATTATTAACAGAATATAGGAGGATTTTCTTTTCCTTGCCACCTCTTTATCAAGATACATATATTTCTTTTTAAATTCCAGCCTTTGAGTTCTGCTGATTACCAGCAAACTACTTTTGTTTAAAAGCATGGATAAGCCTTGCTGAGTCATAAGTGACTGAGTGAATCCAAACTTTGCCCAGTATACTGCTTCTATGTAAAGCCAGGAACAGACACCTGCTTCCACAAGCAAGCCAAAACCATCCCAGATAACCCCCAAAATCAGTGTTTGATATTCTCCTTACGTTTGTATAGGGAAAAAAATTTAAACACCGCCCCACCTAACAATGATTCTAAACTAGTGAGATTTGAACCTTAAATTGTTTTTCTTGTAAGTAATATGTAAAGAATAGCAGCTCTCATCATGCACAGAAAGCATCAGTAGAGAAAGTGTCTTCAAACCATAAACATGTAACTGATCTAAGGAAAAGAACACTTTGATCCACAAAATTATAACATAAGGTGATACAGTACAAAGGAATCATTACTAGAGTTAGTTTAAAACCACCTAGAAGCAAGAAGTTTTAAAAAGACAGGTTGCACAGCTTTTTGGAAGATTCCCAAGCTACTAATTTGAACTGAATCTTCATAGAGGAGATAGATTAAGTGCCAGTGTTGTTAGGAAACAGCATAAGGAAAAGGAATTTCTTGAACTTCTGAGCACTCAGATGCACTCTGGGATACCAGGGCAGTCCATGGCTTTACACACAGCTAGGTCTTGTAATATTGTTAGTCTTGTTCTCATTCAGTCTCATCACCTCACACAATAGTGAAGATCGACCTAGCAAATCCTACAGGCAAACCACAAGAGTTCAATTAAAAATTGAGTTAATTTCACATACGAGATAAATTTTTCCACTAGTCAGGCAGCAGGAGATGCTGGGCAGAAGATCAAACTCAATGACTTGGTTCAAGAAGCCTCTGTGAAATTCTGCAAACAGTCCAGAACAGCTCATCCCACACCACCACAACCAGAGAGCCAGATCTGCTACTGTACTGCAGCAAACACAAACCTGGTACAGAACAGGTGGAATTGGTACATTCTGAACAGGTGGTATCTCACATTTCCCACAGCAGACAGATAGGATGTAGGGCATTGAGAAATCATGCTCCTTTCACCTCAGGAGCTGTGTTAAGTTTTTCAGTTGAATAATTCTGAGAGAGATTAGGGCATCCAGGATGTGCCACAAGATCTCACAGAATAAGACTGTTGAAAATAAGTCATTTTGTCTGAGCAGAGCAGTGCTGGCAGATGATCCCTCACTGACAAGCCTGTCTGGAAGTTCTTCAGTGCAGTATCTGTGATGAATTCAGATTGCATTTTAACTCCTCAGTTCACTCTTATTTTATATCAACTAGGTACCCCACATACTGAACTTCACAAGTATATTGTTGTGTCTTTTAATCTGCAGGTGACCACCTGACCCATCATTTGTATTGCCTAAACACCTCATCCAGTTAATGCAGACAACATGTCCAAACATGCTGCCATTAGCATCAACAGCTGCTCCCAACCAGCAAAGGGAAAAATAACACTTCAGGGGATTTATAAATTACCCATTGAAGTTCATCTGGTCTCCATGTGAACACAGCAGGCAGCAGCACAGATTGGCTTCTCCTTGTCCACATGCACTGCCAGCTGGAGCTCTGCCTCTGAGGGGGTACCAGGGCACCTCCCAGCAGGGAGTGAAATCACACAGCAACCACTGTGCATCACTTGCTGCTATTATCCTTAAGTAACACCATCACTCTAAACAGTATGAATTTTTTGTAGTGTAGGTTCCATCAAGAAATGTGAAAAAGTTGGTAAATACTGCTCCGTTCCTCACCACTCCCCACAGCAGCTCGGAGAGGTGCTACAAAATGGGAAAGCACTGACAGGGTGCAGAGGAATGATCACTTATCCCAGGTGAAGCAGCCTCTCATCCCAGGAGTGGCACCTAAGCACAGCAAGACTATCCTCTGTACAGCCACTGTATTCCTGCAGAATCCCAAATGCTCTCACTGCTATTACAGGGCTGAAATATTTGCCTCAGGGAAGCTGCCAGCCTCTGCCCAAGGCTAAGATACAAATGTCCTTCTTGTAGACCTTGCAATAGCTCTCCAGTGATTTGATGCTGCAAGCCAGGCCATCAACTCAGCCCACTTGCAATACTCGTGACTTGAAACAACAAACAGGCTCTGGAAAAAAAGGATGTGAGAAGACACACATAAATATTTTTCCAGGTAAAAGCTATCAGGTGAAATGAGGCCTTTCTGCTCACAACATCTGTCTCTGGTGATTTTTCCATCATCACCAAACAGCAAAGCTACCTGAAGAGGAAAGGCACAGAGAGGTTTTGACTCAGAGACACTAAGAGCCAGCTATTTTCCACCTCCCAGACTCTCAGACTTCGATACTCACTCCAGGGCATAAACCAAAGCAGGAGAGGAGAGCTGCTTCCCCATGTCCTGCTAGGGAATTTCAGCTACTCTGCTATCAGCTGGGAAAGCAGCACAGTGAGCTGTAGGCAATCTAGCAGAGTCCTGGAATGCACAGAGGATAACTTCTTCAGATAGGCATCCCTGCTAGGGGGAATGCAACACTGGTCCTGAGAGCCACCAACACAGGAGCTAATCAGTGAATTCAAGGTTGGAGGCAGCTGGGGCTGCAGTGATCACACACTGCTGGAGTTCATAGTCCTGAGGGATATGGCTCAGGCAAAGGTTAAAGTCAGTACCCTGAATTTTAGAAAAATAAAGAAATTCTTAAGATGAGGGTGGTGCAACACTGAAGAAGGTTGCCCAGAGAGGCTGCAGATGCTCCAACTCTGGAAACATCCAAGATCAGGCTGGATGGGGCTCTGAACAACCCGATCTAGTTGAAAACATCCCTACTCATGGCAGGGAGGTTCGACTAAGTGACTCTTAGAGGTCCCTTCAGACCCAAACCAACCTATGACTATAACCTTTCATACAGGATGTTCACCTGAAGATCATGTCAAGCAAAATCAACAATGAGTTTAAGAATCATTTAGGATAATTCAACCTGACCTCACAGTAATAACCCATAATTGCAGGTATGCTCAAAGAAGCATACAGGCCCATGCTGCTGCTTTGGTGAGACAGCATGACATGTTCTGAAAGCAGCTGAGCTGCAACCAAGAACCCATCCTCCTATGCAGTCTGACCTTCCCCTTTGACTCCATGACCCAGTGCAGAATGAGGTCACAAGATGCCACAGCAGCACACAAACAATGCCTAAGCCTGATCTGTCACTAGCTAAATCCCACAGAAGCAACTGGAGAAATGCATACAAAAACTGTCCATCCATCCATCCAGTGAAAACTGAGAGTTGCCAAGAATAAAACTAGGACTGTATGTCCTCTCTGAGGGGGTGAATGAATGCAAAAATGAAATACTACCTAACATGTATCAGCAATAAGATTATTCTGGCCACTGCACACCTTCAGAACAAGTGGAGATATCCAGGCTAAATGAGTTGTGCTCACAGTACTTTATTCCATTTTAGTGGAATGCTGCTTTGTTTTTTGTTTTTGTTTTCCAGGTATGCTGTTTTATTATTCTTTTGCTCATATATGCTTACAGTCATTTCACAAGAGACTGGAGAAAAAAAACCCTGCAGACCAAGCTACTTCCTTCATACACTGTGAGTAGGATGCTGAATGGAGACCCACGTTTTGGGCCCATTATGAGAACCATGAATCATCTCTTCCAGAATCGGTAAAAATATCAGGAGCTAAAATGTTTTGAGAGAAGGATTCCAATGCAGAACTTCATCAGAATGCTTTCACTACATAGCTACTGCTTAGATCCCACTTCTATCTCTAATACTGAAGTTTTAAAAGATTCAGACTTTCTAGGCTCTATCTAGGCTCCTTATTCTATCTCCACATACTTACAGATTATTTCATAAGATCAACAAAAATCTTGATTGTTTACATGGTTTCACTCATAAAAATTTTGGGATTGGACTTGTTTTATAAAGTGCCATATACATTTATGGCAACATATAAATAATACATCATCCAGGGACTGCAACATCACTGTCACTCAGACTTTCTGTGAAATATCTGAGAGGAGTTTCATGTAATCAACAATCAGACATCAAGCATAAAAAGGAACTCTTATCTAACCCTGATCTGCAGTGCTTATGTATAATTCCACATAGAACTCAGCAACAGAGGAGGCACCACAGAACCTGGGGGCAGCTTTGCACAGGCCTCAGCCATTTGTGCCAGAGGGGAGTTCTGTTTGTGATTGCTGGATTCTGTTGGATCCAGGGCTGCCCATCCCCAGCCCCTCCTCCCAGCCAGGCAGCAGTACCTGCACTACCAGGGCTCTCTGTGGTGCAGGGGTGCAGGGGCTGGAGCTGCTCCCAGATCCCATCCTGGGCTGCGGGGTGGCCTCGTGTCCCAGCGCCGCGGGCCACTGCAGGGAGGGCTGGATGCTGTCACTCTTCTTGGCTTGGTCCTCGGCCTGGGAAGGACAAAAGCAGCAGCACATTGCACAAAGAGCCCCAGGTTTGCAGGCTGGATGTTGTCCCACAGCAGCACAGAGCACAGCACCTCTGACAGACCTTCCCACCAAGGAGGGCAGCGCTGGCACAGCACAAATCACTATTTCCTCTCCATTTGCTCCCCTTCCTTTTCCATCAAGTTTCCAATCTGCAGCAAGGAGAAGGGCCTGAGTTTCCATCTGTGGCATTCTAGGCCACTCCTTTGGCCGCAGGCTGGGATTTTAGCTGGAGGAATCATCTGTCTATACTTACTTATCTTTGACAACATGCAGCCTGTTTTGCTGTGCATTGATTACCCCCTTCCACAGTATTGACATTACTGCATGCTGCTTTCTACCTTAAAACACTTCTAACACTCTGTCTTTTGGTAAGTTACTTGTACTGTGAGAAAGACTGAGGAACATGATCTAGAAAGAATAAATTTCCTGAGGGCATTGCTCATTACAGAAGTCTTTATCCTGTGGTTTTGACCCCACTACTCTTCTCAATTCTGTTCAACGTGACTAATTCCCATTCTCTAGTGCAAATCTTTAGCACATCCTCTGATTCAGCAGCCTGGAAACAGCTCTACACAGTAAACTAGAGATTAATGCCATAAAAATACCCTGTTATCTGTGTGGAGGTGGGCATTCTTAATGGTATCTCTCACTATATCTGGATGTTTGTGCCTGTATCAGAAAGGTAAGCATATTCTTAGCACAGCCTAGAAAATGCTGAGGACATGGAAAACGATTCCACTTAGTCTCACAGATCCCCACTGTGGAAAAAAAGAAGACCAAAACCCTAAAAAAGAAACCCTTACTAAAAACAGCAGCCACAGCCAAACACCATGAAATTCTAGCCCCAATGAACATGCTCTTGAGGTCGCATTTTCATTACCTGCAGCTCATAATAATGAAAGGCAAATTTTATCATAAATGACAAAAATGTAAAAGCCAGATATGATAATTCACCCCCCAGCTCTGTGCCCAAGGGGAGCTGGCATGAAAGGTTTTATGATCCAGATGCAAACTCATACAGGTGACACTTTGGGCTTCCAGATCTGATGCCAACCCCCAGCCAGGCACTGAAGCAGTGTCAGCCCAAGTCCGAGCTCCTTCACTCTGGTGCTGGTGGGACCAGATACACATCTGGGCACAGGTGTGCAGGGGAAAATTGTCCTGACCTGCTGGGGACAAGATAAGGACAATGGCAAAGACAAGGCCCTCCTAAGAGAGGCTTCTGCAGCCCTATACTTTAAACTTGAGGCTGTGGAGGGATTTAGGATTTTTTGCTTTTGATGTCTCAGTGAAACAACAATTGCCAAGAGCTTCTGTGTATCAATGACTGGTCCTAGAAACAAGATCCTTAAAAAAGTACAAACAAGCTCACTATTGAGTAGGCCACCATTGTCCCCATGCAGGTCCCTCTCAAAAGAGGAACTAACATCTCTCTGGCTAATGAACTGGAAAAGATCAGTATCAACAGGAGTAAAATCACTGACTTATCCCTGTTAAAAACGGTTACAACTTTAAAGCATTTTTGAATCACTGCAAATAGCTACGAGTGCTGACAAAAAAGTCTCAATCCCAAAATGCAGCCCCATACCACCAATTATCAATTTAGTAGGAAGGATCTGTGACTTCCAAGAAGTTCTGAGATTAAGTAAATAATATTGTACAATATCCTTAAAACTAGAATATATTATTGTAGCCATAATGACAAAAACCTCATGCTGTGATCCTAAAAAGCAACTAATTATACTGTATTTCACCACTAAAATAAAAGTTAACAGTGGCTGTACTAAATTCTCTAACATATTTCATTTTGCTATCAAGGAGTCATTTGCAAAATACATGCCAAAACCAGAGATGAGTATCTAAGACAGTATTATACTTTTTTTTCTTCTAACTACAATAAAGTAGAAAATAAATTAATCATCTGAGTTGCATTTTCACCCATTAAAGGCCTAGCAAAGGCAAAGCTTTTCTATTGACTTTGATATCATATTTAGAAAAAGCAGCTTACTTCTCTGTCCACACTCAATTTGCTCTTCAGCTAGAGTAAGACCCAGCTTTCCATCATCAAACAAATACTGATTTCAAGAGCAGTTCATTCAAATTTCAGTAATGATTTGTTTAATCAGTCTGTACAATAAAGCCTTTAGAGCCAGGGCATTTGTGGTTTTGACAGTTAGGTTGTACTTTAAACAGAATTACTCTCACTTTCACAAACTGCTCCTCTAACAAGGAACTTAGTATCATTTGTTTTCCTGACTTCATGCTCCTGTCAGGCTGTTTGCAGACTCTATTCAGTTACTGAAATTCATCATTTAGCATTTACATTTAACTATTTATCAATACAGGACATTTCAGCTCAGGGAATAGTTGCAGCACAGACACACAAGAAGATGACAAAGATGGCACATGCTTAAAGACAGCAGCAAGGTCTTAAGAAGTTGCACTGCATTTCTCCATGGGCTCTCCTCATGCCTCTTTTTGGGCAGTTCGGGCAGATACTTTGCCATGACTGCAGAGAACATCACACCCAATCTTCTACTGAGAAGGCACCTGTGAGTTGCTGAGATTTTTGACCCAGACTTTAGTTGACACAACAAATCATGCACTAGGTGTAGAATTGGTTAACCAGTTGGGATTATATAAAAAGCATGGTAGGAATGAGGAGATAATGTATGGAAATAGACGCAGAGCTTTTCATGATATGGTGACAGTGATGAGAATGAGTTGGTGGATAGAAATTCTGTCAGAGTTAGCAAAGGAGGAAGACTGATTACAGTAGGCTGTAAATACAGTAAGGCTGACTATATGTGGCTACCCCTGATCCATCAAACCTTATCCTGGGACATAAAAACCAAGAAAAGTTATCATAGCCTTCTTGCTGAGGCACAGAGATCTGTGCTCAGGGGGCAGGATGCTGTTCTGTGCCTGGGTCAGTTCTGTGAACCCTAACATCAGGCAAAGACCTCTATTAAACCTCAGGTGGTAATACTTTATTTCATGCCTCTTTGAAAGACAAGGGAATAACACCTACTTGACCAGAAGAACCTCGTTTCTCCACTCACTAATCAAACCCTTCTCTCTACTCAAGCAGAAGTGACAGAACAATTCTTCCTCTCCCTTATCCTCTGAATGTTAATGGAAACTGAAGACTGTAGCATAAGTGTGTAGTAAGGCAGGTCAAACTCCAGGTGTAAGTTTAAAGATCAATCTGCTCTCTGCTTCAGCATTCTTACAGCATCATAAACTACAAAGCACCAAAATGCTGGCCAAGACAGTACCTCTTTGCTTGGGCTGCTTGATGGAGGATGCAGTCCTGCATTTGAGCTCTTGGAAGGCTCCTTCTTCTTCTGCTTGTGGTCATGCTGGAGAGACAGCAGCTGTGTCTGATCTTTGGGGAGAGTTCGGTGCATCCTCCTGGTGTGCTGCACATCTTCCATCTTCTGAAAGCAGAGAGTGATGAACCTCAGAGATAATGATGCCTTGAAGGACAACCAAGTTGCCTGCTGGAAATAGTGGCTTTTCAAAGAACAAAGTGACCACAATTCCAGCAGGGCTGGCAGAAGAGTCAGAACCCCGAGCAACAGGAAGAATAAAGTGGCACCAAACATTGTTTGGCTTTTTAGACAGCAGGTCAGAAAATCATATTTGTTCTCTGTACTTTTACTAAAACCAGAGGTCTTTAATCAAAGACTGCATGCTTCTGTTTGATGACAAATCAATTTGCTGCTGAAACATTAGAAAAACATTGCGGCCAAGGTGACAGACTTGATAATGACAGTTCAGCATTAAAATTAACCTCTGCTCCATTGTTTTTGTGGAAAAGAAATGGTCCTGCTTACAACATGAATGCAAAATGGGGACTGGAGATTAAAGCTTAGGTTTAGCTGGAAGATTTCAGGAATTTTAATCAGACCATTTTAGCACAGAGAAGCAGCAGAGACAAAAGTGGGAGAGGCAGAGTCTCTGCTGTAGATAAGGAAGGTGACTCAGTAACATCTAAGTTAACTCAAAGGAAGGCTGAATCTGAGAACAAGAGGCAATAAACGCATTAGTCAAGTCCCCCCTTGGTCCATGACTCAGAGGATGGGAACACCCTCAGGGACCTGAGAAAGACATCAGATACAGGACATGGAGCTGCAAACTGCTGTCAGCGAACATCCTCTTCATACCTGCTTCTTTTCTAATTTCCTCTGTCCATCTACTATGAAGTATTCATCTTCCACAGCCCTTTTATCTTCTTTACCCCTTTCCTCTTTCCTCTGACTGACCTTCGCCTCTGGCCACCTCTGCTCACTCTCCTGCTGCCTTCGTAGCTCCTGCTCTCGCCTCTGGTGCTGGAAGAAAGCCAGGGAATAACATTGTTTATTTTACTTCACTTTAGTACCCACCAATTACTGATGCCAGTGCTCATAAATCACAAGGCCCATTTCCTGCTCTGCAGTCATTGAAGTGGGGACACCTGACACACCACAGAGCAGAAGTGGGCAGGAACAAGCTGCCACCACTGTGACTGCCAAACCTGAAGTGAAACCTCTGCCCTTTTGGCAGCCCAGGGCAGATCTGTCACTTTTGAGAGATCTCCCTGACAGCTGGTGACCAATCTAATGACAAATGTCTTCTCAACATTTCAAGAAGGAAGGGTTTTTTTCCCAGAGAGTTCCCATTTTGCTGGAACAGCACTGTGCTTCACAAATGTCAGCTCTGAAGTGCTCACACAATGCTTGAGTTTTGTCAGATACTTAAGAAAAGAGATGTGGTGGTAGTTTTTGTGTTGTGCCATTGCAAGAAAGGCATTGAGGGGCTGGAGTGTGTCTAGAGAGGGGCAACAGAGCTGTGGAGGAGCCTGGAGCACAGGTTTGATGAGGAGCAGCTGAGGGAGCTGAGGGTTCAGCCTGGAGAAGAGGAGGCTCAGGGGGAACCTGCACAATGCCCTGAAAGGTGGCTGTAGCCAGGCAGAGGTCAGGCTCTTCTCCCAGGTAACAAACAAGCTGTGCCACTGGATATTAGGAAAAATGTGTTTACTGAAAGGCTGGTCAAGCACTGGAACAGGCTGCACAGGGAAGCAATGGAAGCACCTCTCCTGCAAGTGTTAATAAAAGTATGTGGATGTGGCACTCAGGACCAAGATACAGTGCTGGACATGTCAGTGCTGGGTTAATGGCTGGACTAGATCCTAGAAGTGTATTCCAGCCTTAATGGTTCTGTGATTTTATGACTGAGCTCTGCCTCTAAGACAACAGTGTGTCAGGCAGGTGAAAAGGCAACCATCTTTTAATGTCTTAAACAAAGGCAGGGCCAAGACTCTGGACCAGACCAACAGATGCAAACTGGGAAATGCACATGAGGAAGAAATGGGGATCTCTCACCCCATCTGCCAGGCCTACCACCACCAAAGCTACTCAAGCAAAACGCCTTTCCTCTTGTGCTCACAGAACACAGGGCAGGTTACCAGCAGGAAAAGGCCAGAGCCCATCTAAAAGCATTGTGTTCAAAAGTGACACAGCTCTCCCACGGTGCAAGACTGCGATCAGGTTGAGCTGAAAATTTAATGCAGCCCTCTTGCCTTGCAAAGCCTAGTCCCTACAGGCACATTTGTAATGAGACATGGAATAACAATGCAAGCCAGCCCCTACATCCTCCAGCCTCCTCCTCTGCTCCTTCTGCTGCTCGATGCGCTTCTGCCGCTCCGCCAGCAGCTGCTTCTTGTACTTCTCCTGGTCCTTCAGCTGCTGCTGCTGCCGATGGGGGTCAGAACGGTTTTTGTTCTCCTGCTGCAGCCTCAGAAATTCACGGCGGAGAGTTGACTCCCCCGGGAGATTAACGATGGAGCTGAAACAAAGAGGAGGTTTCTACATGGCAAAACATAGCATAGAGAGAATACGAGGTGCTTTGGGAATGTTTGTTGCTCTGTATTAGCAAATCATGATATATCTCCAGCAGCTGACTCTGCAGCCACACTTGGTGTGCTACAAACCAGCCTGAAGCTGATTACTGAGTCCTTCATTTGAGAGTTTCCCCCCTACCGCAAGGAAACTAAAGAAAGAGCTTATTACAGACATTTTATACTCAGCAGTTATTTTTGACAGCTACAAAACAGTTACAGCTACCAAAAGAGACCCAGGAGATTAGGGATTCAGTTAAGAAAGCCGTTCTGGCTGAGGAGAGCTGCCTTCAATGAGAATAGCTTGGGCAGTCAAATTTTCTATTTCAGCAATAAAATTAACCTTGGTTCTCCTTCATCTTCGTTCAGCTCATCATCTTCCTCCTCACTTCCACTGTAATCATAGTCGGTTTCTTCTAAAGAAGAGAATAAACAAGGAGGCTGCTGTTACTTAAGACATGATCTTGAACTTTGTTTCTGAGCATTCAGCCTGAACTACAGGCTAAGGGGGAACTGGAATTTAAAAGTGACATGTATTGGGAGGCTGAGAGGAGGCAAAATATCCATGTACATAATTCAAAATCTAGTTCAGATAATGATTCAGGGCAGCCCCTTTACACACACCCACCTTTTCCCATGACTGACTGTATTGGTTTTGCAAAACTAACCTACTTCCACAATCTAAAACAAATTAGGCTAAACCCACAGAGAAACCCAACACCCAGAGCACCACCAGCAGAGGGGTTCTTCAAAAAGACATTTAGATAGGACATAAAAGCTTGCATTGCCCTGCTCTGCTGCTCTGTACCTGTGTCATGGCTCTGCTGAGAACACCAGTAAATCCAGGTTTCCTTTTGTATCAAAGGGAATAATTAAGTAAGCAAAAAAGAAAAAGACTGATACTAGGTTTAGCACAAAGTTTCAAAAACTGACTAAGTTTTAAACATCTCTTCAAGACTGACCTGAAGGCAGTTTTCACAGGATAATTTCAAACTGGTCCTACCCTGCATTTTTGGCTTAACTGGGACTTGAATTTTTTTTGAAGTTACTATTTTGAAGTGTGTAGTCTAGCAATTCCCCACTATTCTCCTTTTCAGGGGAGTTTTGATTAAAAATAGCATTTTCAGGTCAAAATATAACTATTTATGAAGAAGTGACTGTTATCTTTGCACTCCTCCACCCCTCTCAAGGGCATTTGTGAGAAATTCTACTGACTATCTTTCCATTTCAGTGTGCTTTGAGATTCACAGCTGAAAGAGGCAACAGAATTTGCAACTACCACTGGATTCAGTAAATCTACTTTGCAACAGCAATTTCATTTTAGGTGCAAATACTCCTGTTGTCAAATCAGAGCATTTTTAAGAGCACTATAGTGCTTTCCAAGTTTGCTCTCACAGTCCCTGATCTTCACAGTGCTTCTGGCAGTATAAAACACACTGAAGTGGAAAAGGGGAGAGAGGGCAGGGTCATTGGTCAACAGGCCATATGTCTCTGACCCCTTTGAACAGCCCTCAGTCTGCCACGCAGTCATTTTCACAAGTATCAACTCCATTCCTGCACTGCTTCTTCCAGCTTTTGCTCTGAAGGGTAAGGCTGGCATTTGGAACAAATCTAAACTCTCTTTTTCTTCATACACACTGTGAAGGAAGTGATTTGTTATAACATCTGTATTTCACTGGAGCTTGGAGGTCTTCTCCAGGTCTCTTTTGTGCACTCCGTTGTAAAACACTTAAAGAGTCCTGGAGCCCCCAAAGAACTCACAAGACAAAATTATATAGAGAGCCAACAGGCAAATCAATTGCATCTGGGACAGAAATATGAACTGAGAGGTCAGGAAACACTGCTCAAGAAAGCAGAGACCCAGACTTCACCTGGTGTCCTTGTTCCCTGCTAGCATCAGGGCTTGGTAACTCAAGGTTCCAATGACTTTAGCACTAAAGCACCATTAAGGACCCAGGCTTTGACAACAAAATCTTCAGAATGGCCCCACTACCAAGAACAAAGCTTTCTCAGGTTTCCTGGTTCTAGTGTTTCAGCTGCATCTGCCTTGTGCTCTGCTGCCAAATCTGAAGAGGACATGCTCTCTGAAGTGTCCTTTATTTTGGTTCGGCCACGTTACCCTTTTCTCCTTTTTTCTTCCTTGTCCTGTCCAGGTGATCCTTCAGCATGATGCGCACTTGCCGCTCGTTCTGCATGTCCCGGATGAAGGAATGCTTCAGCAGGGTCTCCGTGGATGGACGATGCAAATAATGCTTTACAAGGCAGCTTTCAACAAAATTTAGGAACTTCTTTGACCTAAAAAATACACAACAGTGGAGAAAGACCAAAAATCCTTTTCAACTTGTGCACCAAGAACTACCTCTAAGTGGCAGAAATTACAAAATTTGCAAGGTTTCATTCTACACTGGAACTGAGAGACACAGTTTGAGTTCTGACACCAGTGAGACTCCTGAGACCAGTACAGTGCTGAAGGTGAACTCCACTACTCTCTCAGAGGAGTTGTTACCTTGAATTTACATCCCGATCAACAAAACCACAGTCTGGCCAACACAAACCTTTCAAAAATGCCCTTGATCTTTTGATAAGGTAAAGATTTTCTTTATACACTTAATTTAAAACAAAAAGTAATTGTCTGTAGGGCAGGTGACTGCCAGTAGCCCCACAATGTCCAGGCAATCTTCTGATAAAGTCCTGACCCCAAGCAGCACAGCTGAGCCGTCCTTGCTTATCCTGCAATTTCAGCCACAGACCCCAAAATGAAACTGCTTCACAAAGGTAAAACTATAGCTTCCCTCTGGCTCAATCCAGCTCTTAGAAACACTTTAGGAATCACCTCTTAGATAACTACATGATTTAACAAAATCATTGTTTCTGGACAAGAGGGCTAAAAGCTCTCCTAAGCTCACTGCAGCAAAAATACATGGTTTTACACACATCTCTTTACCATTTCCTGGATTTCAGCTTTGGGGGCGGGTTCCTTGGGATGAGGAAGAGTGCTCTCATAGGGTGCATGTCACACAGGGCTGCAAAGGAAACCACAAATTATGGAAGGATGCATGTACCCCCTGTGACCTCATTTCCCTTCCAAACTCTTCCACTTCCAACATCACAGCATCTGTCCCAGAACCCCGCCAGGAGCCAACCAAATTCACACTACAGCCAAGAAATCAAGTCTCTGAGTACAAAGAGATTTACAGCTAAAAGTGATTTAAAAGAAGGCAAGAATTAGTACAACTTTCTTCATATTTTCTATATATATAGCTTTGGAAGGACATAAAAAGCTCACCTTTCCCATACACAAAAGCATGTTTGCACACAAACAGAAGTTAAAGCTGAGATGGAAATGTTTATCTAGTTATTGTATCTGGCTTCTGGTTTCAGATAAATTATAAGCTCCATTTTAACCAAACTCTTCGCCACATTGTCCATGGCCTATGAGAAAACCTAGGATTAAGAAAAGCTGATAGAAAGCACAGAGCTCATAATCTGCACTGTGGCACAGAGCAGAATGACTGTGCTCACATTTCATCCATCCTGCGCTCTGGGACTGGCAGCACCATTATCAGGCAATGTGCCACAGATTCCACTCTTGCATTCTGAAGCTACCTTCTCTCCAGCCCACAGTACTTCTTTTCAGGGCTGCTGTTGAGGAAAGCTGAAGCTATGAGGAACTCAGCAGAAAGTAAATACCATCACATCTCATCTATCCCAGGCCCTCTGTATGGAATGTTGAGTGTGTTCTATCTGGCAGGGAGAAATATTGAGGGTAAAAGGTCTTCCTTCACCCAACAGAGCTATTGAATGACAACTGATAAGAACTATATGGAGACTGATTACTTATCATATTTAGGTGTTCAGCAGTGATGCTCTTTAAATACATGGCCTTAAAGCATTATAGAACCAGTAGAAGTGAGAAGACTATGCTCTGGTAAAGCTTTCCTTATCTTCTATTAATTTCTCTGTCTGCCTCCACCTGCCATAGTTTCTCACATTTGGGTCTGGCTTTGACTTTTTCCTTGGTACGTTCAATAATACATGATACAGTGGAAAAGAGGGGCAGAAGTCTGGTTTCTAGCTCTGGGTCCCAGACACTGTTGTACTACAGTAAACAAAACACAAGGCAACAGAACAGAATCCACAGCATTCCCCTGTCAAAACTAGGGAAAACATCAAATACACAAGGAACTGGCACACTAAATTACGAAGTCTCTCCCAAAGAAAATTCCCCATAGACTCACGTCTCAGGACTAAGCTTCAGTGAGGCTAAAGCACAGGGTCTGAAAGTGCTCCTGAACTCCAGCTGGCTCCTGCTAAAAACCAAGTCTGATGGGAGAACAGCCAAGTGGGTTGTTTAAAAACAGCCGACGTGCTGTCGGGCTCAGGCCAGAGTAAGAGGGATTTCACCTCCCCTGCTCTCAGCAGTGACTGGATACCCCGCACATCCCATCTGCTCTGCAGGAGCTGGGGCAAAGCCACCAGCCCCCCTCGCAAACAAAAATGCACGAGGTCTTTGCACCCCCAGATCTCTGCCTGACCTGCAAGAGGCTCTCTGGGTCATGAAACTGTGGCAATTGCTGTCAGGCTGAGAGCATGGTCAGGGATCAAAGCCATTACATGTGAGTAAATACCATGTAAGTCCCAAAATCTGTGAGAAACAAGTCCATTTCAGAGCAAAAATACAGCCTTTAGGCCTACCTTCTTCCACTGCCATCATTTTTTAGTAATCTAAACCCAAAGCCACTCCAGCCAATATGTTCTGCTAACACTTCTGCTTAGTTGTATCCACAGGCAGCAATCAACAAACTGATGCTAACAAGAACTTTTAGAAAAGAAGTTTTGTTTTCCCAGGAGATAAAGGCAAGGAATCAAAACATAGACTGAAAGAGTTTAAACGGAAGAAGAACACCATAGAGTCCAAATGAGAAAAAGTCAGAGTGTTTTTAAACATACAGAGCTAGAATTCTGTGCATGAGTGCAGTAGCCAAGCATCACCCCCACCTTTATACCAAAACACTTACGAGGAGCTCCTTCAGCCATTTCAATAGCAGTGATTCCCAGAGACCACAGGTCACTCTGCAAGAAAAGAAACAGTGCACATTGCAGCTTGCAGAATTCAAGCTTGCTTGTTTCATTTGTTTGTTTTCTTCTTAGTTTTGGGGTTTTTTTTACAGTTTCCCTAGATCTCTCGTGGATCATGTTGCTTTACTTGGAGTGACAAATATTCTGCTCCCTCCCACTCCCTACTGAGATTTTAGGAAATGTGCTAATAGCCAGAAGCTTCCCATTTCCCATGCAACTCTGAACAACTGATCCATCATTTAAGCAGTCAGCTCCAAAATGCAGACCTCTGGCATTCAAAAACCAAGAGTCAGACAGAATATAGCAGGTACTGTTTAAATATGTGTCTTAAATCTGTTTTCATGAGGCAGCAAGACACAGCAGTGCCTCACCCTTCGCCTTCTGGCCAAAAATAATTCTTGGTCTTAATGCTTATTTCAGAGCAGTCATTGCTGAGTTTCTACACCAATGGAACAGGAATGATCGTCAGGCCTTGGGGTCTGACATTTTCTATACAAAATCTCCCGTCATAGGTTTTTGGGCACATGAGAGAAGAGTATATCATGCAGATTTATGCTACAGTGTGTGTTCAGCTCAGTTAACCAGGGAGTTCTCTTAATCAGCTGATCTGGATGCCAAGGGCCAGGTTTCGACCATGGAAGGTAAACTGCAACCACCATCAGTGACTGTAAAAACTTCACACGTTTCCACTTGATTAATCAAGTGCATTATTTCACTATTTTTTGTGTCTAAATGTAGCCAAATGAGAGGCATGTGGCCAAACCAACTTTCAGAGGTTCTCTAAAACTAATCTTTAAAAAAAACCAGAGTAACAGAAAACCTTCAAATATTAGAAGGAATAAACCATTACATGAATAACAGCTCATACCCAGCCCAGCACTCTAATTTTATCAACAGAGCCCTCTCAGTCCAACTGCTCTGAACTCTTCACACAAGCTGAAAGCCAGTTCACATCCCAGTGTGTGCAGGGATTCAGCAACAAAACTGGTGGGGATTTCACAGATCCACGATCCTGACTTGTTACTAAGTAAATCTGAAAATTAAGAGTCTTCATGGGGTAGTACTGCAGGTTCTGAGGACAGTGAAACATCCAGGCTACAAGGAATTTTGGTTTGGAATTGCAAAGCATGAGAGGCAGACAGGTGTAAGGGAGGATGACAGCAGTGTTTGTAGAGCTCAGTGTGTATACAAACATATTTATGTGGATGTATTTGTACTCGTTTTGACTTGTTTGTTTGTTATGGATTCTTGAAGAGTAGCTTCCTGCTACTTAGCCCATCCTATCAGGTCTAAGTCTGTGGGAAACATCAGCTCTGTGCCACCTTCTGAGTCACAGCACTGTTTGCAAAAGTGCTTCCAAAACCCTCTGCTGATCAGTTTTAAACTACCATCTGCAGTATCTATTTGGAAGCAGACAAACCAGAATTATTACTGAAGGGAAAGAAAGCTCAAGAATTAAGGGAGCACATTCTTTATGATTATATCTTCTGGTAAGTACACATTTGGAGAAGGAAATAAACTAGGGACAGGGAATGAAGACAAGAGATTGACTTCTTGAGGTTTCAGTGGAAGATTGGTATGATATGGAAAAAAATATAAAATTCTTTAGTCATGACTGACACACACAACATGACTTCACTGGGCCAGTGCAGCACAGAAGGTTTCAGCAAGGGAGAATCACAGTCTCTGAACCACCAGGAAATGGAAGCAGTAATAGGTTCTTCTCATAAATATTTCTGAAGCCACAACCATAAGGAGAAGTACAAAGTGGCAATGGAGAGAGCACTTGAACTAGAAGAGTGACTGCAGGGTCACCCAGAAGATACCTGCTCAAAAAGCCATCCCTGGGGAACATGCTGCATGGTAAGGACAAGAGGCAATGCTCATAAATACAGGAAATTCTGTGCCTTCTCACCCTGCCACTGACCAGAAATCATTCTGGGATGGGAAAGCACTTGCAGTCATGAATGAGCAAAGGGATACTAATTACTGCCAATTAACTCAGGATTCACAGCTAACAGCAAAACAGCTCTACCACAGTGTGCAGTAACTTGCCATATTAATATTACACTACTTTAAGTATTCCTTTGGAACTCCTCTCTTCCTTTCTTTTCTATCCAGACCTGCAACTTCTTAGTACTTTTTTATTGCGGGGAAGTTTACGAAAGTGTATTTCAGAAAATTCAGAAAAATACTCACAGTGAAACTTCAATCTTAAAAAGATCCTCCACCCACATATTGCAAATACTTCTGTTTGCAGAGTTCTAGTACTATTGTGGTTTAAAAGGCAGGAAGTTTGAACTTTTCAAATGAGCAGGATTTCAGCAGTAACCCACATGTTTTCTTACCTTATGGAGTGTTTGTCACTTACCCTGTAATCATACGTAGAGTCTGGGTTCTCCTCACAAGCAATGACCTCGGGTGCCATCCAATATGGGGTGCCAATAAATGTGTTTCTTCTCCCTATAGTCCTGTCCAGCTGAGCACTTACACCAAAATCCACTGAAAAATCAAGAAAAGGTAAAGAAATTGGCAAAAAGTTGAATCCACATAGCAGAGTGTGTGCTTGATCACTTTCATACTGTTCAGAACATCAAACCTTTGGGCTACAATATATATGAAATATGAGCTCCTCTAGCACATTGAAATTTAACTGCCTCTTTTTTCCCCTTCTTTTTTGCCAGAAGAATTAAATAAACAGCATGCTAAATCTGCCTAGTGGGTCACAGCAAGAGAAATTGCTCTACCAAGACATTATAGAATAATTTAAGTTTAATTTAAATGCTACATTGAGTAGGACTCAAGGTCTTCAACTAGACTGAAAGAAAAGATAGTATCTACAAACGAGGCAAGTTTGAATGTGTCTAATATAGCCACTCATGAAAGCTGGAAAGAACCACCATACCGCTTCATTTTGAGGTGTCTGGAATAAATCCTTCCCTATGTTCATACACTATCTTAGAACAAACTGGAGAATTTACTACTTTATTCTCATCTTAGATCATTATAATGAATGAATTGTGTGGTTCTCTTTGTGCTGAAAAGGGTGAAACTGTCCTAAAGACTGTACAGCAAAATGGTTTTGTTCAAATATGAAAAGGGTCTATACAACCAACAATTATGTGATTGTATTTTTCTTTGAACAAAACCCCAAGATACACTAATTGGATCCACTAGGATAGCACTGGAGTGGCATTCACAGAGGAGACAAAGGAAGGGGGAAAGAAAAGTACTGAAAGGAGACAGCCCTGTGGTGCAGATTTTCTCATTGATGCTGCCTCATTGCAGATTATCTGCAAGCCAAAATCACTTTTAGTGCTATAATTTCATATGCCTGCTTAGCAAAACTTCTCCAAGAAGAAGGTGGATATGACCTTTGGGATCATTCTGTGCTTCTGATGGGAAGTGCACACTCTCTCAGTAAGGTGGAATAGAACTGCATTGAGAACTCTTGGCTTTCTAGCTTCTTTACCTTAAGACCCATGAGCTAAATCTCTCTGGAAACAATTTTTTTTTCTTATTTTTAAAAATCATCATACTTGGTAAATCTGTTTTATCTATACCCAGGATTAGAGAGGTTTAAATGTTTTGTCAGCCATGTGAAGAATGGTGGAAGTAGTAACCATATAAGACTATAAAAACACACAACATTCCCATCTTACCTGTACTGAGAGGGAACAGCTGACAATTAGTACATATGACTTAGATACTACAAGAAAAATGTTGCCTGCATTTATTTTGACAGAAAAACTCGCTTTGACTTCAGTGAAGCCAGGTTTTTGCCACAAGGTTAAACCATAATGAGATTAAAAGCATTTATTTTTACTTGCTCCAGCCAAACATCCTACCCCACATCCCCAAGCCATGTTTATTTTTTCAGTTGAAAGACAGGGACTTTAAAGATCATCACAAATAAAATGTTCTCCCCTTGAGACTTCCCCTTTAAAACACTTTCCTGTGATGTCTTTCCAAAACATGAAAGACATGCCCTCCTCGAGAGAGATACGTACTTGGGTTTAGTTTTACCAAGTCACAAGTTGTCAACACTGACATGTCACAGTAATAACAGGAAATGAGTAAATCCTCCAACTTTTTTGAGAGATGACTGTTACTCAGTGGCAGCCCTTCCACATGAGTAATTCCCCCTACTGTCAGATTTACACAAATCTCTAAGACCACTTCCTTTAGAGAAACGGGTTAGCAAAATTTGTTCCCCCAACTTTTTTACTTTGGAAGTCTTTTACATGTTCTGTGATGGTGCTGTGACTTACTGGGCTGGTTCTGTGAGTGGCTCCTCAGACTGTGAGGGACACCTTTGGAGGACATTTTACATTTTTAACTCTTTCTACATTACAGACCCTTGCAAGCAAAAGCATTAATGATACTTGGCACACATGCTGCACTTAAGTTATTGAAAGCTCTTTCTGAGTCAAGATGAAAATCTTAAATTCTAGCACACGTTTAAGGAAACTTACCCAATTTGACTTCTGCATTTTCTGTGAGAAGAACATTCTGTCCTTTAATATCTCGATGAATGACATGGTGAGCATGAAGATGTGCCAATCCCTAAAAGAAAACCAGATTTGCCTTATTCCTTCTTCCTAACATTACCCTGAGTATGACACTGTTGCCTTTTTACGCTTTCACCCTTTTCAGTCTTTATTCATAAGGAAAATCCTTTAGATGTTACTAGCAACATTTTCAGGGAGGAGAGAGGACAGCAGCCGTAAGTTTGATTGTCTTCTTCACCCCAGGCCTGACAGTGGTGGAGCATCTCTAGAGTCAAGTGTGAAGAGAAAGCGGCGATATTTTAAACTTCTGTCTCAGAATCAATGGATGCTCTTTACACTCTATGCTAAAAGCAAACTAAAGGGCAAAGCAGAATGCTCTGTATGAGGACCAGAGACAGCAGCTGGCTGATTGTAGTGGCCTAAATTTTGCATTCAACAAAATGAGAAATTCAGTGGTAAATGGACTAGAGAAAGTTAAAAATACCATGTCAGACATACTTTTGAATGCAGCAAATATTGTTTTCAATCAGCTAATATTTGCTGTCTCCTCCTGCATTTTGAAATTGCCCATGGTTGAACTGGCATAGACATAAAGGAACACACTGAAATAATCCATTATAGTAATCCAGGGGTGCTTCACTCACAACATTTGGCCTCTCTAGCACTAATGGCTTCAAACAGAACTTCCATCCAGCTAGTAAATTTTACAGAAGGAAACACTGTCAATCCATGTGCAACTGGGCCATTTTGTTTTGAAACCAGCATGATTAAATCCAATCCCTTGCTTTTACCAATATGCTGTTAACTGTCTTCAGCTGCATGAGCACAAACCAAATGTTTTAATGCCACTTGCTTTAACAGAGACATTACAGCCACACCAATGAGGAACAACCTGACCACACCATTAAGGTTTTTTTCTTTTGTAGAACTCCCCACATTTTCCATATATAATGATCATAATCTGCAGGCTAGTGCCAAATCCCTGTGAGAAAGCAAATATTCTCTGCTGAGCGTATTTCTCAACTCCTATGCCCAGAAACAGAGTTTTACCCCTACTCAAGCATTACTTCAGCATGCCATCTAAATTCCAACTCCCAGAATAGCATTTATCTTACCATTATTTAGAAAAGATGTAAAACTCTATTACAGGGGAGACAGATCAGTGACTCTGTAATAGGTTTTGAATTTAGAATGACTGGCTCCAACATCATATATTTTTTCCAGGCTAGTTCACTAGATTACACTTGGGAATTGTTTTATCCTCTGTACTTTCCAGGGGAAAAAAAAAAGGCAGCCCTGAGCCTGCATAGAATGAAATATAGCCCCAGATCTGTCTTAGGGAATACTGTCCCAGCAGGACCACCTTTAAGATTTTGGAATGCTGTTTAGTCAACATTGCCTCTAATAGTGTGGAAAAGAGTCCCTGAGTGTGTGTAGGTAAAGGATTTATGGACAGAAAGATCTTACAAGCTTCATGCAGAAAGATCTCCTGATGTGGAGGGCAGACATACTGAAAACAGAAAATTCATGTACTTTTCTAGGTGCCCAGTGTCTGGAGTTTCAGAAAGTGGCTATTTGCCATAGGAAAGAGGAATTTTCTTCATACAGAAAATGGGATTAACTACAACAATATGGGATGTCAAGCAGCCATCGTGCTGGTTCTCAGGGCTCTTCTGAGCTCAAGGACCACAGCCCATGAGCCCCATGGATCACAACCTTTAAACAATAATGCTCATTAGTGACCTATTTTAGCAACCAAAGGCTTGGAAAGGCCTTTTGTTGCAAATGAGCAGCGAAGCTCTGCTGGCAGGACTCACCCTGAGAACCTCTCTGCAGATGTAAGCAATCCAGTCTTCCTTGAAACAGTTCCCTTTTGTCTTCTTTACCAAGTCAGTGACTGAGCCCGCACCACAGTACTCCATCACCAGCTGCAGGGACACAAACACACACAGGGCACCTTTAGCACAGCTCTGCCAGGGGCCAACAGAGAGAACACCTGCAAACACCCACTCCCACCACCACCCAGGCATGGCAGCCTACATGCAGCCTTCTCGGATGCCAAGTGACTTAAAATCTCATTTCCTCAATCGCACACACTGCTAAATAAATAAAAAACCCTCACTGGTGCTCCTCTCCTGTTGCAGATTTTAGGCACTTTTTTTTGGGACTTTTTTTTTAGTATATACATAATTGGAAAAGGGCAAACAGCACTGAAAAATATGGGAATATTTTTAAAATTTGAAATTTCTCATTTTGCTGCAGATCTTCAAAAATTTTGCAGCCAAAAAATTGGAGGATTCCTTAGTCTTCTTTTCTTTATTGCCAATTCCTCAGCTTTTTTTTTTTTTTTCAATTTTCCATCTGAAGAAAGGAGAGGAAAGTAACAAGAACGAGAGAAAGCAAAAGGGACAAGTTTACTTCAGTAAAAAAACAGAGAAGAATTTAATTTGGAAAAAAAAAAGGGTTCAAGCAACAAATCAGAAGGACAGCACAAGTCACAAGAATCACAACATACTTTATGCCCATCCTCAAAGGAAATCATAGGGATGGAAGATGTCTAGGGAGAAGTAATTTTTCTCTTTTATATGTTATTCTTCAGAACAATGACTCCAGAGCTGCACTGAGACAGAGTCCAAGCCAAGCACACTGGAGCTCTAAAGGAGTTGTAAATCTGATGAGCAGAAATGACACTAAACACTTACCCAGAGCTGATCATCTTGGCCTGCAGGACTTTTCTTTACAAAAGCCCCATAATATGTAGCAATATTCCGGTGATGGGAGTACTTTTTCAGCATATTTATCTCCAGCTTGATTTCCTCCTCTTCATTCTGTAACAAAAGAGAGCAGGAGGTTGCTTAGGTCACCAGAGATCACTGAGCCCCAAGGCTGCAAAGCAACCTCTGTCTTTGGAGGTTTCAACACCCAGCTGGAACCCCCATGGTCTGATCCCATGGCTGATGCTGCTTTGAGCAGGAGCCTGGGACCAGAGTTACCCTGGCTTGTGAGACTGCTGCTGATAGATGGCTCTTAAATTGACAACTGAATTACCCTGATCCATGAGTCTAAACCAATGAATTGCTAGGGTTTGACCTAAAGAATCAAAAATGTCCCCACTTGGGCATAAAAATTGCATATTGTCTCCTCAGGGAGCATAGACAGGACGTATTACTCCCCCATTTACGGTTTCTACATGGAGCAATTTAGTCTCGGAGAAACTAACCAGATTCAAACAAAAATAAAATTATTGCTAACACTCCATTACTTAAATACTTGGAAAAGCACTGAGTGCACACATCAGACAATTTGTCTTCCCAGTCCTGTGGAGGGTCCTGCTGGGAGGAAACCAAAGCCAAGAAGGAGGTGACTTGCCACAAATCAAACTCCAGTGTAAGCCAGGGTTAGGATCTGCTCCATCTTACAGCTGTGACGCTTCCCTGTCTGGACTGTGGGCTTTCTCCCCTCCTAAAACCATCCATGAAGCCCCTGGCATGTTGGGGGCTAGACACCCCCAGACATCATCTTCCATCTTCCAACTAGCAGCCTGTTTTCCTTGGTCTTTGTTTCAGTCTCGCCAGGGAAGATGTTCTCTTCTGCCCAAACAACATTGTGCACAATAGGACAACTAATGGAAACATGAGTTTAATAATTATATTAGAAAGAAATGCCCTTTTTCAGAGAAAACTGCCTGATTTGGAAAGGCCCCCTCAGTGCCATTTTGCTACAGTGCACCACACCCAGTGAAATACATCCAGGTTTTGCCATCTCACTCATTTTAATAGGAAATGAGTGGTTCTGCAACGAATCCTTGTATCAGTCAAAAAGAGTATGACAAACCTGACAATTAATTTACCTTGCTGCAAAATATCCCAGTCAGCACTTACTAGCTGAAGGGACAAAAAAAA